>JAPDFI010000008.1:0-600000 GCA_027569585.1 Penicillium silybi | reverse complement strand
AGGAGAGCATCGCTTGAGTGAAGGCCCAATGTTCCAGCGCCTCCAGTAATGACGGCGTTTCCTTGGACGTGGAATCTTTTCTGGGCGCCAACAGCAGCATCGGCTTCGATGTTGGAGGTAGGGGCTGGGGTCATCGAAGAAGCGCTGCCGTCACTGAGTACCATTGATGGAATGACGCGTGCGGTAAGGGCCTCACGCCCGGGAAGCTCAGCAGATCCCATATTTGCTGCCTTCTCCAAGATGCGTTTAGATGAGGGGTGAAAGTTGAAGAGATTGAAAGAGCCAAAGACCGGACGAACCTAAAGAATGCGAGTTGAGTTATCGAAGTTCCAGCACACTAAGTCGGCTCTGCCTCCGATCTTGTACTTTTACTCAGTCGGTCAGCTGTCTTCCGGAGCAGAGGGAATGTCGTTCAGAATAGGGAAATATTTCATCTGTGCCCGCCTGTGACGACATTGATTACTTTTTATTCGACCAGCGCCCCCGCTTCACATTTTACTTAAGAAATTCAGTCGCCTTTTCAGCCAGCAAGTCTCCTTCCCTAAACAGAGCCCTGATCAGCTGATTCGGATAGTATACATCGCATGTAGCGGGGTAAAAGTGGTGAGTGGGGGCATCATAGTATCGGTGCACAAGGCGCCGATGAAGCGGGGTTGGGGAGCAGCTACCCCAGAGCGGGGAAGAGCGAAGTTGCTAGGCTCTGATAGCATAGACGGAATGATCAAATGGCATGAACTTCGCACAGTTAAAGTGAACATCCATGGGCTAGTCTTCTCTATTAAGGTCGTAACTCATCACTACAGTCTTGCGACATGGATCATGTTGAAGTGCATCCCCAGACTCGGGTAAAATACTATCCACCTTCCTTACGATTTACCCGACAAGTCAAGTGCACTTGAGTTCTATGCGAGTTGGGATCTCACTGAACTACCAAGTCGCGAGGATTTAATGTGCCGTATTCAAGTCCGAAGGTCAAATGGGATCCTCACTATTTCAGGTATAACATAAGTCCTATGATCGATATGAGAAACCTTCGGGTGACAGACCACCGAAATGGAGTGGGTCATGCAAGTCAGTCCCGCACCCGGTTGTTTTTAAAGAGGACAGAGTGCAAAACCAAATGTAATTGTTGCCAGAACCACACCTGCGTTTCACTTCAGTCAACAACATCAACATCAACATGTCCATGTCAATTCAAGATGCGGGCCAGGTCCGGGAGGGCTTCCCTAGGCCGTTCCCTAACACACCGTCAAATGTCTTGGACCAGCTTCGCATGGCCGGCAAGGTCGTGGTCGTCACGGGCGCCGCCGATGGCATCGGCCTGGCGGTAACGGAAGCTATGGCTGAGGCTGGTGCCAATGTCGTCCTGTGGTACAACTCGTATGTGATGTTGCCTTGAAATGCAGGAAATGAGAATCTGATGCGATTCTATTAGAAACAAAGCTGCTGTTGAGAAATCTCAGGAGCTGGCAAAGACGCACAATGTGAAGAGCGCTGCTTATCAAGTTGATGGTGGGTGTGAACTGGTTATCTTGATTCAAGTGGCGAAAAGCTCATGCCTGACCTGCAGTTTCCGAGTCCACTCAAGTTTCCGAGACAGTTAAGAAGGTTGTTGAAGAATTTGGCAAGATTGATGTCTTCGTTGCCAATGCAGGTTAGTTTAAATCCCTCTTTACGAAAGGATCAAATTTGTTAAAAATAGACGAAGGTATGGCCATCTCAAAGCCCATCTTGGAACAAACATTGCCGGAATACAAGAAACAGATGTCTGTGAATGGTAAGACACTGGTCCCTCGATTATAGACTAAAGAGCACCCGACTAATAAGTCCCAGTTGACGGCATTGTATACTGCGCCAAGTATGCCGGCGAGGTCTTCCACCGCCAGGGCTTTGGGAACCTCATCATTACCTCGAGCATGAGTGGTCATGTCGTCAATGTCCCCGCCGATCAGCCAGTCTATAATGCCACAAAGGCATACGTGACTCACTTTGGAAAGTCCCTTGCCCGCGAGTGGCGCGAGTTCGCGCGAGTTAATATTGTCTCGCCCGGCTTCTTCGATACTAAGATGGGTGCCGGCCCTCTATGTATCAACGAGGCATACCGTATGTCGCCCATGGGACGACAGGGCCACACGAAGGAAATCAAGGGCCTCTATCTTTACCTTGCCAGTGATGCCTCGACCTACATGACTGGTAGCGACGTGATTATTGACGGAGGCTATGTTTTGCCTTGAACGTGGAATTCTTTTATGACAAAGGAAGTAAAATAGACTTGAATAGAGATATGCAAAGAATCATGGATCAAACACAGGCGTTCGGCTCAACAAATAAATATAGACTTGATGTGTGTGGTGGATCCCATGGGGGTCCGGCGAGGCGTTTCTCCAAATTGGAGAACAAAGGATATCGGCAACGAAGCCTCGATTAAGGACATGCTATGTTACATCCCTGGAGTCTAAGATGAAGAGACAATCCAAAAACCGCAATGACAAATGAAATGAAGAAGCCTGCACTTCCGCTGGAGGTCCTGCTCCTAACCGCACAACTTCGACCATGGGACCTGATCAGCCTCGCTCTAGCTATCCCGACCATGGCCCTACTCTATAAACCAACATACTGGATGAACATTCAAGATCCGATCGGCAATACCCTTCTCCATATTGCTGCAAGGGATGGGCTCAACGAAATAATCGCTTCGCTCCTCACCAAGCCATTCAACATATCGATAACCAACAACCATGAATACACGGCTTTACATCTCGCTTCCCAGAGTGGTCATGAAGATTTAGTATCTCTCCTGCTAGCTGCTGGCTTGGATCCAAACATCCCCGCTCGAGGAGGTGTTACTTCCCTCCATCTGGCTGTTGCTGAGAAGAGAATTGCAGTCATTCGATTACTGATTGAGAATGGTGCCGATATAAGCGTTCTCACTGAAGGCGACTATTCAATCTTGCACTGGGCTATTCAGACTAGGGAGCCAGGGATTATGACCATTCTATTAGAAAATGGCGCGGATTATGAGAAAAAGGATGTTTTCGGAAGGACACCTTTACATTGGGCGGCATTCGAAGGGGATATGAACGGAGTGGAGCAGCTGTTGCGGGCGGGCTCGGATCGTCTCTCTCGAGATCATGAAGGCAATACACCTATGAACCTGGCAATTCAGCACGGATGGCTATCCCTTGCTCATCGACTGAAAAATTCCAGGCGCCGTCGCTGTCTCTTTGATCATATGTTGCGCATTATCAGACGACTGTGCAAGAGACGTGTATGAATGTTGATAGGACTCTTCATATTCCAGAATATGTACAATGCCTTGAGGAAATAGCCAAATCATAGATGGAACGCGCTGTTCTCATTTGGCTCACAGAACCGCCACAGTCCAGCCTTGGCCGCAGCATCCCTGACCGAACCAAGCTCATCATCGCGCACAGCACGATTGATATCAGCGTATCGAACCTCCTCCTTTGGTGCTTCGCCTCCTTCGCCAAGACGGACGCGGTTTGTAACTCGTTTCTTCTTCCCAACGTGCGCGTCGGGGTGGTACTGCTCCATGATATGGACGTAGAGATCCGTAGACACATTCTCAGCGAGCCAGCGCATGATCTCTCTCCCCTCATCCTCCTTACCAGGCATGACCAGATGGCGAAGTAGAACTCCCTTCTTAGCAATACCATCTGATGTAAACGCAAGATCGCCGACCTGGCGATGCATCTCCTTTATGCTTTCCATCGCCGTCGACGTATAATCATCTGCTTTGAGCAGACGTTTTGAGGTGCTACTCCGCCATACTTTGAAGTCGGGGAGGTATATATCGACTAAGCCATCAAGTAGCTGAAGAGATTCTAGAGAGTCGAATGAGGATGTGTTGTAAATGATCGGTACGCGCAGGCCCATGTCTCTAGCAGCGAGGATGGAAAGAGTAACCTGCGGGACGACGTGTTCGGGCGTGACGAGGTTGATATTGTGGACGTTGCCAACGGTCTGTAATTTGAGGAACCACTCGGCAAGTTCTTCGGGAGTGAGATCGAATCCGTTGCGTTGGTGTGCGATGTCCTAGTCGCGAGGTAAGCTATCTTATTGAACGAAACCGAGCGGTACTCCGAGTAGCGTACATGATTCTGACAGAACACGCAGCGAAGGTTGCACCCTGAGAAAAATACAGACCCGCTGCCATGGAATCCCTGGATACAAGGCTCTTCTCCACGATGCGGCGCTATCACATTCACTTTGGCTGTCTCCGCTCCGATAAGACATGTCCCAGTCGTCTCGTACCGGTTCACTCCACACTTTCGCGGGCATAGATTGCACTCGCTTAGATGTGCGTATGCTGCAGAGCGTTTCTTGGCTTCATCAACGGAGCTCAGGAGGAGGTACCGGGGGATGTACTCGTCTAAGAGGAATGCCGAGGGTATCCCTAGAAAGCGCCTGGGGATGGTTGTGCCGCGTGGAAGATGGCGACGGGAAGCGGCGAGGGCTCGGTATGAGGGTCTGGTGAGGACATTTATTCTCTTGAACATCGTGCCATTTCTTCTAGGCTCGGCTTTCTGATCTTTGCGCAGCGTGCGAGGAGCGAAAAGGTTTGAGACGTATTGAATCGGAGAAATAGAGGGCTTATCGAAGATGACGTCATATGATCTGTAGCAGTCCCGGTGGGTTCGACTCGGACTAGAGGAAAGGCTACTAATGGTTTAATCGTCGAGCTGGAAAACGATTGTCGAAGCATAGAAAATGAACTTCAATAGAGGGTATTCGTATGTGCCAAGTAAAAATCAACAAGAGGTATCTGCGTTTTCTGCGCCTGGGGGTATGTCCATCCAATGTCAAAAATAGTATACAAGAAACAAGGGCACACGAGAGGATCGAAGTTCTCATTCGCACGTCTTATACACCCTGAGAAGTAGGATCAAAGAGCCAGGCCACTGCCATCGCCACTCCAACGGTAGAGGGCGAGCACCTCGCGTCTGCGTTGCTGCTGCTCGCCAAAGTCTTCGGGGACGCGGCCACGGACCTGAGCGAGAGCTGACCGCATCACCTTTCGGAAAGTTCTCTGAAGAAGCAGAAATTAGTACCTGGATCAAAGGATACCAAAAAGAAAGTGAAGAAGGACATACCTGGTACTCCGTATTGAGAGTCACGACACACACCTCGTGCGCTCGCACAATTGTCTCACAAGCCCTGACAACACTCGGACTTGCATCTCCTTGTAACTTGTCCGCCGTCAGGAGCAACAAGAAACTTCCTTGCAAAAGGTATATTCCAAAGAAGAATGGCATGAAACTCAGGTCTGGGTCATATTCGAGAATATCGGAAGCTGCCTCAGCGGCGCTGACGGCATGACCCATTGCTGAAATGAAAGATTCGGATGAGATCCAGAGGTCATTATCGTCAAGTAGGTTGATCGGGTCCCATTTCCCAGCAAGTAGGATGTGGAGAACGTGCATGATGTGTGTGCCATAGGCGACGACCATCTTCGTGTGAACGAAGTTTTCACTGGCGTGAGAACCGACCGTGCTACTGGAGCGACCGGAGGGACTGACATGGTTGGGGTGGGCTCCATCCATCGCAGTGTCGTTATCACCAGTTCCAAGCGCCAAAGAACTGGCGTAGCGAGCCTCGAACTCCTTGAGGCTCTGCGCGTACACATCTAGTTGGCGAGTGATCTCCATGGCTTGGATCTCCCATTCGCCACTGTTGCGGAAGTGAAGTCCAAATCTTGGATGATTCCGGGCATGCTGCAAATCCACAATCTCTCCCAGGATTGCCATAAGCGGCAAGAAGTAACCAAACATGCTATGGCTGGTACATTCAAAAGCTGGGCCGGCGCGTCGATAGCCAGCAGCTGAGAAATCGCCCGCTTGCCAAAGGTCGTCATTCATCGGCTGCAACAGGCTTTCGCATTCCTTATCCAGAAGAGTCAATGGGCGGTTGTAACAGAGCGCCAGATGTCGATCCATGGCATAAAGCAACCACCAAATGCGCCGGCGCTCTTCTCGCTCCTCCTCTGTCAGATTTACTGCGGAGTTTCCTGGGCCAGGACCCATCGGATTGAGAAGTGACGACGCTTGTCTTTTGTTTCCATTCAAGCCCAATTCCGATTCACCTTCCAGATCGACATCTTGACGGTTCGCGGCGTTGGATGGCAACTCCCGACCGAGCTTGAGCTCTCGTGCGAGCGACCACGCTGCGGTCCACCAACGCATACTTGCTCCCTTGTATTCACTGGCCGAGACGACGGTTGCCAGATGAACATAGGTGGCGACATCATCAACGGCCCCCGTTGCGCTGCTTTGCGCACCTAGCTGATCCATGGAAACACCAAAGCCTCCAAGGGCCACGCCGTTGATAACCATGTTCGCGGCGTAGTTGGGTGAGGCCTCGCCAGTGGCGGGACCGTGGATAAGGGGTCGAAGCAAGCCGATAGTTAGCTCGAGCAGCTTTTGGCATACCCGGCCTCGTGCAGATGGAGGTGATGTCAGGAATGCAGCCTCGCTCGTTTGTGCTGCTACCCAGAGCATGCTAGCCAAAAGGCCGGGGCTGCATTGTCTTGGCTTCGTTGGATGAAGGAATGATTGCTTGCGGAAGACAAACCCGACAACATAGGGCGACAAGGGTGATATATGTGAGGAAGAGGAGCTCGTGAAATAGACCTCCAATAGATCGCAGGCAAGAGACTGAGGGATAATAGACGCGATATGAGGAAGAACTGGTTGCAAGACCGGGTATCGTAACGAGCTAGAAAATGGAGCCATGCTGAAAGACGGGAAATTTGCAGGTGATGGAGACGGAAGAGGGAGCCAGCTGGGCGACTGGGCTGGAGGAGAGAAGCCCAAAAACGACGCAGATGGATTTTCTCCAGAGCCGCCAAGACGGAATTGGTTCATCGAAGCTGAGTTTGTCTCCTGTGAGTTCATCAATGGGTATGTGTTGTCATTATACCCTGACCCGAATCCTTGGGATTGAAGCATTACCGAGGGAGATCGTGGATTCCCATTGGCATGATGCATCATGTTCAGGGAGCGAAGATCGGAAACAGACATCGGGGGCCGGTTCGAGTCAGGTACGTTTCCGTAGTTCATAGACAGGCCGTCCATATTGGAGCCAACTGCTTGCGAATGCACTGGTGTCGAATGCGAATTTTGCTGCATCCTAACGATGCCTGCATTTCGTACATGTGGTTGGGCGGAGTCGGCCAATGTACGAGCCGCGTCGAAGGTTGGATCAAAAGGACCATTGGTCTCATGCGAAATTTGTCCATTCGGTGACCCCATTTGCCCAGATGCACTGTCGTTGACACCTCTGTCGCTGCCCGAACTGGTCGCGGCTACCGCCGCAAGATCTTTTTTCGAAGCCTTTCCGCGTTTCTTCCGCTGGCGGGCATACTCACAGCTAAGTCCAAATTCTAGAGATTTAAATTAGCCATGCAGGAAGTAATTTCCTATAACCAGAGGAGCGTACCGACGCAATGCGCACAAGGTTGTTGCCCATCACATTTCGTGCGCAACTGGTTGCACTGATCGCAAGCTCGGCTAATTCTCCGCCGTACTGGTGTGGCCGAGGAGTCTTTTCGAATGGCCGAGCGCGCTTCAGCTAAAGGATCACGCTGCTGCTTGGAGCCCTTTCCACCGTCGGTCGGGCCAGTTTGTTCGGTGTATAGCTGGTGTGTTTGCGATCGTAACGTCTCGGGGTCATTGAGGTGTTTGCCGTCAGGATCGGTCGGAGGATTCGACGCGCCAGCCTGCCGAGCTAGCCGCAGCTGCTCGAGTGCATACTGCGACCCCTCTGCGAGAGTATCCAGTCCAGGCGTCTGAGACTGGGACATTCGATTGGATTGCGACCGGGACGAGAAAGGCGAGTAGGAATTGGCGAAAGGTTGGAGGGAGCCCGCCGACATGCTTCTCGCGGGGCGAGAGCTACCGCGACATGCAGACCCACAGGTCAGGACGTTCTAGGATCGCGGGGATCCCAAGGGGCAATGGGCGAAAATCGAATCGCGTCACGGGCCGAGCGACATTGCCGAATGGTGTCAAAAGGGCGTACCCCAGACCGCGGTGGAGGCGATCCGTTTTATTTAACCGGGTCCGAGCTCCGAAAGCTTGTTCGGTAAAGCACGGGGACTGGGAAGTGAATTATTCGCGAAGGTCAATGGCTGCGGAGAAGTTTAATAGAAGAACGCTGCAGAAAAGAAGAGAAAGGATCCTTGATGATGCGCGAGGGGAAAATCCGGAGAAGGCGGGGAACGGCACGTGGTGAACGTTGACAAGGGTTTCCAGTCGTCAGATTCTCACCAAACAGTCTTGGGTACGGACTTTCGCATGAACTTGATTTCGGTGATTTCGGTACCCGTTCCAGTGCAAACTGCCGAGCATAAAGGTACGGCCTATGCCCCTTTGCTCTTTAGACATCTGCACCTCGCTTAAGCCGTTGGCCCGAACTCGGCAGAGCGGTTGCGATCTATACATGGTCCATCCCGGCTGAGTCTATCGGTTCCATGTTGGAAAAATTTAAGATTTTATGGCGTGAACCGATTATGTTCTCCTCGTCATGCAAATGGGTCATTTTTGATCCACCAGGAGAACTCGACCATGTCAATCCGTAGATAAATATCAAAAGGCTTCGGACGTGCCCATGTAACCCTGACAGGGATCTGTCTCAGCCATCCGCATTAGCGTCGACCTTGAAAATTAGATATTAAAGGACCCCGGGCTCTAAGGGTTGCAAGTGCCCACCGACATTGGATGATATCCTCCTCCGGTGAATCGAAAGTCTGCACTTCCTGTTATTGCATTACTCACTTCTCAAATGCATGTGCTGATCTGAAAGACCAGGAGAATGGTTCTGTTTTCGGATCATTGCATGACCAGCAAGGGAAGACCAAAACATCTGTTCTGAAGTCTTCAGCCTAACCCCGATCTCGGCTTTATCTTGCATTTTGCCTAAATCCGGGTACATGGGGCCTGGGGTAAGCTGCATCTTAGGTTTCTGCGTATCTGGACTTGGCACCTGGAGAGAATAGCACCTAGCACCTAGCACCTAGCACCTAGCACCTAATTCAATCATTCACTATTAAGAACCTAGTCGTCGTGGGTTTCTGCTATAGCTGTCTAGGTGGTCCTAGATATGCGGGTGAATGTAACCTGGTAGATGGATACCCCTCACTTATCTTGATAAAGAGCGGAGTCTTCCGATAACAAACAACTTGTCTTCTACAACATTCAGGCACCAAAATGCCAGCCGATCAAAAATCTGTCCAGGAGATCCTAGACACCGCCGCTCTTCGTTACCGCGGACCGGGCGGTGCAATCGCCGTCCTCAAGAATGGCGAGGTCGTCAGCCAACGTGTCTGGGGATGGGCGGACATGAACGAGCGGATTCCCCTGACAGCTCAAGTCCAAATGCCCATCTGCTCCATCACAAAGCAGTTTGTCTGTGCCCTGCTCCTCGATCTCCAGCGCAACCCTACACCAGCAACGGCTGCCAAGGGAGAAATTCAGAAGCAGTTCTCCGACGCGCTTAGTGAAATTCTCCAGCCTGAGCTCCTGAAAGATAGTAACTTGACTATTCAAAACCTAGTCGATATGCAATCTGGCTTGCGGGATTACTGGGCCATGACTACTCTCTGGGGAGCCAAGCCGGATGATGAATTCTTGGTAGAACGCGACGGTCCGCCTGCGATGGATCGAACTAAGTCTTTCCACTTCAAGCCTGGCACGGAATATTCGTACTGCAATGTTAACTTTTATGTGGTTGCGCGAGTTATTGAACGAGTCACCGGGGAGCCACTTGACAAGTTGCTGACGGATCGTATCCTCGGCCCAGCTGGAATGAAAACTGCCTTCCTATGCGCTAACACCGCACACCACCCTCCGCCCTGTGTTGGATACGAGGGAAATGAGACAAACGGTTATGTTCCCGCAGTGAATCGAATGGAATGGGCCGGTGACGCTGGGTTAGTGGCTTCTCTGGAGGATATGATCGCCTGGGAAAAGCACCTGGAGAAGAACTTTTCGGACTCCGAAAGCTGGTATCGGACCATCTGCCAATCGCAGACATTTAGTGATGGTGCATCTGCCAAATATCACTATGGCATGGCGCATGTTGATATCGATGGCGTGGATTCTCTGGGCCATGGTGGTGCGCTCCGTGGATACCGTTTGCACCGACGGCATGCACCACACGAGCACCTGTCCGTTGTTGTTCTGTTTAACCACCAGGCGGATGCATCGAAAGCTGTTGATGACGTTTTCCGCGGCATCTTGGACAAACCCAACGTCCAAACTACGCCGGTGGCAGCGAGCCCGGAATGGGCTGGTATTTTCCTCGATCAGGATACCCAGCTTTCCATTACCGTGTCTAAGGGATCGCGAGAGGGAGAAATCCTCATTCTTTATGCGGGCCACCAAGACACTGAGAAGATCAAGCTGACTGATGCTACCAATGGGAAATCGAAGTCCATGACGGCAACTATTGATGGAGATAACCTGCGCATCCATCGCATTGTTGAGAACCGCAAGCTTAATGCCCACCGTCTCGTCAAAGATGAATCTTCCGCAAAAAAAACACCACTGCAGGGCGTCTATGAATGTGCAGAGGTTCAGTCTACATTCCACTGCACAGGAGACGCAGGAATGTTATACGGCTCCTTTGATGGATACCTCGGTCGAGGACCAGCAACCCCTATGCGATATCTTGCTGGTGATGTCTGGGCTCTGACTTGCCCTCGTGGCCTGGATGCACCGGCACCAGGTGACTGGACGATGGTGCTTCGACGGGATGAAAGTGGTTCTGTTGTTGGGTTCAAGATTGGATGCTGGCTAGCCAGGGGACTTGATTTTGTGAGGAAATAGAGCATGTACAGAGAGGAGCGTAATATTTTGAGACTACTCTTGTAGCTAGTGAACAGATAGCATAATGGAAGGGAACTCTTCTTTCATATCACTCATAAATTTTCTGTCAGTATTCTTCGGTTTGAGAGAAAAAAAGGAAACTGTATAGGACCATTTCCATGGGTCGGTATGACACCTCGACGATATGTCACTTCCATGACATGATTGGCTGTTATGGACGTGGTGTGATGTTTAGAATTTTCGGGAATCCAGCAATCCCGCCCAGTCTGACCACTAAACATTCGGCCATTCGGCCACCATCACTCCCAAGTGACATCGATGTACCGATATACTGTTCGCTATCAGAGGACCTTTGAGAAGGACAGCATATTATAGCGCTAGTCGGCATTCGCGGAATCGCCACGGAAATCTATAGATTCATTTCCCTCGCCAAGTTCCCCTAGCTAAGCAGTCAGCCTCTAACAAAACCAGACATTACTTTGGCCCGGACTTCTACATGTGCTCAGATATGTCCCAATTCCCCACCAAACGACATGTGATGTCGAGAAAGGAAGGGACTTGCCGAACTCTAATAGGCGCCATGGAAAAGAATCACCATTCAAGGGTCTAGTCGTCCTTAACCGGTTTCTCGCAATATGGATTCTTCTCGCTATGGCAATCGGATGTTTGGATCTTCGGTAACTTTGTCCCAAACACGGACCCCGTGGGGTTCCAATTCTAATGCCACTAACGGAGATCTCCTGAAGCTAATTTTAATCCCTCATGCAGCGGTCGGTCTCCTCGTCATCATCTACTCAATCCTCTGCCAAATTCGTTATGGATCTTTGCATCATATCCTCAGAACACGGCAGATTTGGGTCCAGATGGGATTCAGTATATTCCTAACTGGGTTATTTCCCGTTCTCGATAGCACGCGATTCCTTTTCCGCACCTCTCTACCCCACTGACTCAACTCTAGATAATTATCTGTTGGCAAATCGCAAACGAATTCACCGCATGCTGTCACGGTTTCACTATGTACAGTAGCTTGGAGTTTGGTCGCTGACCAACATTATATTGTTATAGCTAGTTCTATCTGTGAAAGCTAATTGATGGAAGGAGGACAATGAGAGATTCTGTTTCTGAGGTATTAAATAACCCTGGGAAGGTAATTTCCATAATTTTCCTCGATGCATAACGCTGCGCTTGCTCGAAAGTATCATCGCTTTACTAGCTTTGGGACGCAGCAGAACATTCTGGTTATTGGGGTCCTCAGACCAAACCGGTTCCCCCATCTCCCCCCTCGTCCTTTGGATATGCTTTGCGCGAGATTTTGGTTTTTTCTGGTTCAGCAATCTTTGTTTAAAGGGCCCATAATCAAACACGGACACGCACTTTACCCAAGATCTCTGCATTATAACTTACGTCATTAAGGCGCCATCCACTCGTAGGAGGCTTGGGAACCTGGCTGAAATAACCAATAGCATATTGAGCTGCGCCGCTTTTGTAGCTTCAATTGTCAATAGACGAGTCATCCCGGCCATCTGTATCATAAGCTTTCAAACACGTTTTTCCTATCGGATTCCTTAAATATGCCACATGCCTGAGAAGCCTCTTCCCATTGGAAGGGATATGAAAGCCATGAAAGCCAGCGCTAGAAGTCCTGGGTCATCGATATGGAGGTTATTTAAGCTCCAAGATTGAACATAGTCACGAGTAGGGAAGATGCAGCTCCTATAAAGGGCTTTCTTAGCACACGAAATAGTTTGATATATCAAATATTTCGACATGCGTCTCATGAACTGGAAAGATGAGGCATACCTCAGAAAGGACGAATATGGACGTTTTGTTCCACTTGTATGTTCCATAGCCACATTATCCTTGTATGAAAAGAGAGGCAGCTCACATGTTCCCTTCTAGGAGGAGTACAACGAAAGCTCCAAGAGACAGAAGAGATTTCTAGGCCTATCCAAGTTTGAATACAAACTGCTCATCGTTGCAGGGTCGGTGCAGTACCTCCGTGTCTCAATCCTCGCCATCGCTCATGCCGAATGATACTAATTCTGTTTCGACAGTGTTGGCTTTTTTCTGGACTCATATGATCTCTTTATCATCAATCTCGTCAGCCCAGTCTGGCAATATGAGTATTGGCATGGTCACTATCCGTCTGGTCTGAGAGGCTTAGTGAATGCTGCTGCAAACATTGGAAATATCTTCGGTCAGCTTTTGTTTGGGTTTGTTGGTGATACTATGGGTCGCAAGTTTGTATACGGAAAAGAACTCATCGTCACGATTATCGGGATGGTTCTTGTCATTTCCCTTCCTAACAGTATTTCGACACCGACTCTTAAAATGATCTGGATCTTCTGCTGGCGTCTGTTCATGGGTGGGTATAATTCTCCAGATACTTTGTCTAACGCAACGCTCCGTTTACCTGGTCCCACTGGATTATTGATGATGTCTCTGACGCTCGATCTGTCTCCTCAGGTATTGGCATTGGCGGTGACTATCCTATGTCAGCTGCCGTCATTTCCGAACGGGGCCATCTACGTAGCCGGGGTTCCCTGCTTGCACTGATATTTTCAAATCAAGGGTGGGGTACCTTGGCCGGTTCGATATGCACCATCATTATTCTTGCTTGTTTTGAGCACGCCCTAAATGTTGAAGGCGAGTATGGCCAATTGGATGCGGTCTGGCGGATCCAAATGGGAATTGCTCTCGTACCTGCACTGGCCGTCCTCCCTTTCCGTCTGACAATGCCCGAGGGCCTGAAGTATCTTGAGAGTCAGGAGTTGAATCGTGCGACGTCGTCTTTATCCACAAGCTCTTCGTCTATAAACACGCCCAGGCGTTCTGAAGCCGGATCTCCAAATTTATCGGCTAAACGGAGAGGAGGATACACAGTCCCCGTTATTAGACGACCAAAATCGAGAAAGGGGAAGTGGGACACCTTCATCGTTTATTTCAAGGAATGGCGTCACCTTAAAGTGCTGATCGGAACAGCATCGACCTGGTTCTTGCTAGACATTGCCTTTTACGGTGTCAACCTGAACCAGTCCGTCATCTTGGCTGATATCGGGTTCAGTAAAGGAAGAAACGAATACCATACGTTAATGAAGAATGCCATTGGCAACCTGATTATTGCTGTGGCAGGTTACGTTCCAGGATACTTCGTCACTGTTGGGCTTGTCGAAGTTCTGGGCCGTAAATGGATCCAGACCCAAGGCTTTCTTGCCTGTGCTCTGCTCTTTGGTGTCCTCGCAGGTGCCTACCATCATTTGAGCACTGCAGCCAAGTTTGTTTGCTTTGCTCTTGCGCAAGTAAGTGAGATGCTATGGATAGTATCGTGCGATCCCAAGTTGAGAAACAAGTCCGCTAACTTGGCTTCAAGTTTTTCTTTAACTTTGGGGCAAACTCAACGACATTCATCTTCTCAGGAGAAGTTTACCCCTCCCGTGTCCGAGGATCAGCCTTTGGCGTCTCTGCAGCGGCAGGCAAGATGGGCGCAATCCTCGCGGGACTCCTATTCAACTTTTTGAGCAGCAATGTCATCGGTCTTCCCAATGTCCTGTGGATATTTTTCGCTTGCAATATTCTGGGGGCGATTGCCACAATCATTTTTCTTCCGGAGACGAAGGGTCGTGATGCGGATCTTATAGACTATGAGGAGGTACTGGCCGCGCAAGCCAGTATGAATGTAGGAGGCACTGTCCACTCCTAAAGTTGGGCAGCTCGGCAGAGCCTATGCAATGGGGGCAGCGGCTACGTGGTTGCAAAGGCAAGGAGAAAAGCATTTATTTCAGAGCATTTCCAGAATAATTTCCAGAATAGTGTCTATTGATTTATTCATTTATTCATTTACTTATTTTTATCCCGGCAAAAGAGATATTATAGAGAATTAGTAGATATACTCAGTGGCCACCAAGTTAGGCCAGTCTTATAGGTAGCACTAAATATGAGGGCGATGTCTTAGCGAACGGAATAAGGCTATATCTAGATTAAGGGATATAGTATAGATTCTTCTAGTTAAGGATATTAGCGGTGCGATTATAAATACTAGTTATTGTATTAGCCGTTGCCGTAGTTTCACTAGGCATAATGAGTACCACTTAGACGAGGCTTGAGACGCAACTCGAGCGGAACCTCGCGTCTGCGTGGGATCCTGTCGTGCACGTGATGCGCGTCGTTTTCTCAATCGGACCCTCGAGGTTTCGTTTAACCTGTATCCAACAGCATTCCGCTCTCATCCATCATGGCTTACAGAACGCACTACATCCCGCTCGAATCAGATCCTGAAATATTCACATACCTGATGCACAAAATAGGCGTTAATGCTTCTCTCGAGTTTGTCGATGTTTGGTCGCTTGAGCAAGATGACACCCAATGCCTCCCAAGACCCGTTCAAGCCTTGATTCTCATCCTGCCAGCTTGCCCAGCGTACGAAGAGCAGCGAGTCAAGATTCAAAGCTTAAAGAGTGACGAAAACGAAGAAGTGGTGTGGTTTAGACAAACCATCAACAATGCATGCGGGCTCTATGCAATATTGCATTGTGCTTGCAACATCCCTAATTCATTTGGTAGGACAGAAAAGCATTCATATTCAACGACTTCAGCTGACGCCAATCATAGAAGCTGACTCCTTTCTTGGCCGTCTCATGGCGAGCGAAGACCGCAAGGAATATCTCGAGAACTCAGAATATTTAGACGCAGTTTACCAGCAGGCTGCTACCAGCGGGTCATCTGAGGCGCCTCCTGCAGAAGCCGAAATAGAGCATCGTTATGTGTGTTTCGTCAAACGTTCGTGCTTTTTATACGAGCTGGATGGTGACAGAGAAGGGCCGATGCGCAGAAACGTTCTGGAACAGGATGAAGACGTTCTATCGAAGAAGGGCCGTGAGGTTATTCAAATGTATACCCAAAGCGATTTGGAAGGATCTTTCAGTCTCCTAGCTTTGATTGATTCTAGCTAGTGCAACATGGGAAAATTGGGCGACTGGACGTAGGTCATCAGTTGCTTGGCCGGTTTCCAAGAGCATGAGTAAAGCAGGAATGTCCCCTTCTTGAACAGAAACAAAAATGGGTGATTCGTAAGGTCGTGTGAACGATAACGTGCTGTTCCGATTGAATGTGTCCTCGAAAAATAGGCCGGTACCGATCCTGACTTTGAATGGAGAAGGTTGGCCTTTAGAAGCCAAGGCGAAACAGTGACTCTCGTCTCACTCGCGTGCACCAATCACTGTCCGATTCGTACCGGGACGTCAGGAAGCCAGCCGCTGCAGATTGTCTGCTTCTCTCCACTCGCGACTGAGACTCGTGGTTTCTGGGGCAGAGGGGGTTCCGATCAGACATGGCAGGTAAGCTCACCCAATCGTAACCGCAAATGGTTCAGGGCTCATGGACAACTCCGCGACCAGATGGAACGAACCACGATCGGTTCCCTGAGGCGTGGCTCACCCAAGAGCAAGAGTGATCGATCTGTTCTTCAAAGAGAAAAGTCCCACTGGCACTACGCAAGCTCCTCCCATCCAAAGATGGCTTCCAGTGCACCGCCGAAGGATGTGCCGCGTTCGCCCGCAAGATCCTCCGCTCTGACGACGTCCGGCCAGTCGACAACCAGGGCGCTGCTAGCTACACGCTTATCTGTCCCAGCCGGAACAAGATCGTCCAGTTTCGGCTCGAGCCTTTTAACGAGCACATCCTGAGCCTCGCAAACGATATCTACGGTGACCTGGTGCCCGTTCCTACCCGGCCAGGTAACTTTCCGTTACCTATGTACGTCTGCCCGGTGATACCAGGCGTGGTCCACATCTTCCAGGACTTCCCAAAGGACCGCTTCCCCCTCCGGCGTCAGCTAAACACGGTGCGGGATCTAGCCACGTTCGTTGCTAAGGCGGCTTTCTGGCCCCAGCCTCGACAAGCGTTGTTGAGCGATTCTTGGACTGCAACGGCTAGCGCAAAGCTTAAGGATCTAGCCAGCATGAACCGACTACGCCAGATGGAACCGCGGTTCGCGCAGAAGGCGGCGGAGCTCACATACAAGCTTCACCTGCTAGATCGCTTGCCATTGGTGTTGACGCACATTGACTTTGCAGAGGTCAACCTTATGGTGGATCCGTCGGGCGGCCACCTGACTGGTGTCCTCGATTTCGACGGCGCTCGTGTGGAGGCGTTCGGCATGTGCCTGTTCGGGGTATACGAAGGCTTCTTTGGGGAGATGCGAGATGCAAGGTGGAGGTTCTTTGACCAGCCTGCCATCCAGGATAGCCAGGAGCCGGGGAATCCGCCGCGAAGTGTGCGAGAGACGCTACAAGCCACCTTTTGGGACACCCTCTGGGATGCTATGCCACCCGGGATGACAAGGCAAGATTTTGAGGAGCCTGTTATGGTCGCATTAGATGTAGGGATCATTAATCGCTACTTCGACAAAGACGGCGATATCGATCCAGAGGACGAGAACGATCTGCGCTCTGTGAATTGGGCCACTGGACTACTCCTCAACCGTTAGTTCCTAGTTAGTATATGGTTTTCCTAATTAGTCTATCGTAACCTTTTAACTAGTTAGTGAGTAAGTGCTTAGTAACTATTTTGCTTGCCTTGAGTGTTTTTATCTTAACCTGACGTCTGCATTTGTTTTGTTGTTTTGCCCTCTAGTCCCTCTACACATCGCTTCTTCCTCCGCGTAAGCAAATCTTTACCTATTACCTATAACCACCCTATCAAGACCAACAGGACGCGTTTGCAACCACTGTGAGTGATCCTTGACTGTAGTGCCCGATACGTGTACTAATCGCCATGTAGCGGAATGGACCTCTCGTCACAAACCAGGTCTCCACTGGCGTAGCGTGGATTACCATTTAAATTTGGATTGGTCGGTTTAATTCTCGGACAATGCATATGTACTAAATAATATCTGGCAATTCTTGGCTTTCCCCTTTCTACTTTAGTGCTCAAGCCTCGCCGCTTTTTGCTCACTGAGTAAGATTGAGCAGGCTCCTGAGCGGCCTGACTTTGCTCAGCGAGTGCTATACGCGGATATAGGTCTAACGCTAATACACAGGTAGGAAGACCAAATAATACTATTAAAACAAGTGCTCCGGTATCGGCCAAGAGCTCCACCCTCTTTCCAAAGATATGATATCCTCCACCAGCCCTCTCGATGACAACCTAAGAATTATTTCAGTGAAGCTAATGGTGCTCTATAATTTGGAGGACCCCAAGTAAAGGGTAATATCATTGTGAATGCGTATTCACCGGGTTGCAATTCTTTGTCCTCTATTTCCATTATTTCCCACTCCACTAGACATTGACATTCCGATGGGAATTCCCATATGGGACAGTCCCATCCCGCCCATAGGATTCCCATGCTTCCCATGTCGTCCCATAATACCAAAGTGTATAATTAATGTAATTTTATGTAGTATTTTTAGTATGTAAATAATAATATTACTGACTAATATTTTAAAAGGTGGTTAAATTAGATAAAATAATAGGAATTCTTGTTTATTAAGTGAAATATTAAATAATTTAATCTATTAGCCCATAAATATTATAGTTAAATACATATTTCATATAATTACCTAGTAGGAAAGGGAGAAAAGTGAGAGAAGTAAGTGTTTAGACCAAAACAGGCGTAAATAACAGAAACTAGTCAGTGAGTTATGCAGATAGGTCAGGCCAAATCAGGCCAAATTCAGGCAGAATTAGGTGTCTATGGGTTCCGGTGTCTATGGGTTCCGGTGTCTATGGGTTCCCATGGGTCCCACGGGAATTGTCCATGGGACGAAACCTCTTTCCATGGGCGGGAAGATGTCAAAAAAATGTCTACACTCCACTTCTAGTTCGCAGCTGTCGACCCACACCGGGAGTGGGAGGCCAGTAATTGAATACCATGTGTGCTATCCACATGGCGTGGTGTCCATATGTTGGGTTTTGCGAATGAAAAAGGGGGGAAAAGAGCCCCACCCAATAGACAAGAAAAACAAGAAATTGAAAAAATGATCTACAGCATCACCTCGACCGTCGTGATGGGTTTTCATTTCACCTCTTGTCTAAAATAGCCTTCAATGTGGTAGCGAATACTTTGAATGCCTCAAATACTTTAAACACTGAGTAGAACCATAGTTCATTTAAAGATATTTCATAGTAGCCTCTCAATATAGAGAATGATCGAGCTATCTTCGTACAAACTCTACACAGTAGTGGAACGGTTGTACGTGGTCACCATCGCCAGAAGAGCCTCATTCACCTCTTTTGGGTTGGTAGCATTCAGGTAATGCGCACCCCCTTCAATCATCACAAGCTTAGCATCTGCAGACGAAGTGAAACGTTGAATATGCTCTGCCGGAACAATCGTCCCAAAAGGAACATCTTCGGTTCCCTGATCGATTGGTCAATGCGCAGATCCTTCACAAATATAAAGATGAAACTCACCTGTAGCCAATGAACAGGACATTTAATATCCCCGATCCGGAGCAGGAGCCCGTCCCTCTCCAGTAAGCAGTTGAGCGCCATTCGGACCTTCTTCCGGCCCTCATCACCCTTGTATACTTCCTTCAAGGTCTGAGTCCAGAACGCAGATTTCTCGGCTGTGCCAGCAGCCCCAAAGCCAATTCCGCCGACCAAACCACACCAGACATCATCCACAACAAAGTCAGGCGTAGTCGAGGGGGTGGACCACTTCTCATAAAATGTCATGAGATTGGCGGCAGGATCCCAACAGCCCTTAGACCGAGAATCCAAGGATTCATAATCCATGGATGTTCCGAGGGGCATGAGACCGAGGATCTAGAAGCATGCGAGATTAATCCTATTTGAGCTTGATTTCGGCAGTGCATAAACTTGGACTTACCCGGTCCGGGGCTAGCAGGGCCATTCGGGCCACTATCCACCCGCCCTGGCTTGTGCCGAGGGCGAAGGATTTCTGAATCCCAAAGTGGTCCATGACCTGCAAGGCCATGTGGGCTGAATCCCAGTACGTAAAGTGTTCGGAGGGAGAACTGGTCGAGCCATGGCCTAATGGCTCAATGGCGAGGAGATTCATAGCATCGTTCAGAGCTTCGTCGTTGAATTGGTCATGGTATAGAGACACAGTCATGCACATCGAATTGATGAGCACGCAGGTCGGCTTGGAAGGATCATAGTGGTCCTTGGCGAAAGCGTAGCCTGCCTTAATGCCGCCCAGGTGGGGGACTGTGATAGTTTGAGTGGCGGCCATTGCGTGATAGTCAATAGTCTTCGTTGAGATGATTGATGTGTGATTTTATCTCGTACTTTCAGGGGATGGAAGTCAATATGTCGCGTCGCTTCTGGGTTCGAGCCGAGGTAGCCGGATCTTCTTACGGAAACTTATCTGAAAATGGATGCAGATCCCGACAAAGTTAGAGTAGTGCACGGCATCCCGTGTTTCCCCTCCTCCCCAAATGGGGATAGATCTCCAATCCACCGTCTCCAATCCCCCGTCTCGGGGATCCTCTTTGGTCCGGACTCTTTATTTTCGCAGAAGATGACGGCTCCAATACGTGGGTCCCTCTAAGCTCAGTTTAGTTAAAGTAAAGTTTCCAGAATGAACGTTTTCTGAGACTACTGGTAGGTATAGCTCCACCTGCCCGAAAAACCAGTTTTCGGAACAATACTAAAGCCTTCCGTGCCGAAAACTATACTGTATTGAGACTAGAACATAGAAATAAGTTCAGACCTGAAACGCCAACCCTTACCAGGTGTCAAAAGTACGATTTATGGAACCTGGTGCCTACGAGTTTATGCCGAGTATATGCCGCGAACCTTAATAACATACAGCCCACTCGAGAAAATTGTACCTACCCCAACCGCTTGTCAAGTTTCAAGGAGTCTTTTAGCGAACTCCACTCGATTTGAAGATCGGCGGCCGTCTAGCCCCCACGAAAGTTTGACGCCGATAACTCCGCTATATTATAATTTATGGCCTCCCACCGTTTACTGTGCCCATTTCATGTTTTTCGCACGTCATGGAAAACGATTCGGGCAATCTGCAGCCATGGACCATAGCTACCGTGGCCACGGTCACGGCGCTGGCATTCGTGACTGTTTGTCTTCGGCTCCTTGCACGTTTTGAACGTGTGCAAAAGCTATGGTGGGATGACTATATGATTATCTTTTCTATGGTTGGTACAATCTTCTCATTCCGGTCTCAATCGCATGATTTCTGACAGTCTGTCATAAGCTATGGAACTTCATTGTCGTCGGGTTCATCTACGCGATGGTCCAAAAGGGAATGGGACTCCATGCAGACACTATACCACTGGATAACGTGGTTACGATTGCAAAGTACCTTGTTGTGGCCGAGGTTCTTTACGTTTACAACCTCGTCTGGACCAAACTATCCATTCTGCTCATGTACTATCGGATCTTCCACTTTCCTTACTTCAAGACATGGGCATACGTCATCGGAACCTTTGTTATTCTTTGGGTGATCTGCATCACTTTTCTCTTCATCTTCATTTGCGTCCCCGTTCAGAAGATATGGAATCCCAACATCCCAGGGCGGTGCATCAACCAGGTTGGCACATGGATCGCAAACGCCGTCTCAACGATCGCAACGGATATCGCTATTCTCCTTCTTCCACTTCCACAAGTATGGAAGCTGCAACTTCGAACGTCGGAAAAGGTAGCCGTGTCAGTTGCCTTCAGCTTGGGGTTCTTGTACGTTACTAACTCTGTTTCCCTTTTTCCAAAATGCCCAAATCTGATCTCAGCAGCGTCGTCTTCACCTCCGCCTACCGTTTCTCCGTCCTTTTCAGCTACAGCTCACTTGATTCCTCCTACACTCTCGCCCCAACGGTTGGCTGGACCGCCATCGAAATGTCCGCCGGGATCATCTCGGCCAACCTCCCAGCCCTCCGGCCTGCTCTCCGTTTCATAACACGCAAGCTGGGTATCAGCGGTAGCGTTGTAGCTCTCTTCAGGAGCACGAACGGAACCAGAACCAAGACCACGAAAGGTGCTACTCAGCCTTCAGAAACAGCGGAGAGTGCTACCGCGATCACTCACCGCTCGAAGCAGAGTCGACATTCTTTTTACCATTTACCAGATGACTCGGGATCTGTGTCGGAACAGCCAGGTGTGGAAGAATCCTTTAGGCCGGATTATGACCATGTGAAGATGTACACCAAGGTGAATTGTCCCCAGGTTGGTCGTCATTCTGATGATGAGATTCCCCTGTCTGAGATTAGGGTGGATAAGGAATTTACTCAGACCGCCAATAGCTGAGGAGATCTATCCTTTGTGTTACATTTGTATATATCGTCTTTCGACGCCATAAAGGTTCCATTCTTATGCTGACTACTGACGGAAGTAACTGCCTGGAATAAAAGTAGATGATTAAGAAGGTAGAGGAAAATACTAGGTTCCCCTCCTTAGGACTTACCTACTATGCATTCCTTATCCCCTACTAGGTATTCCCTTATAACCCGTTGTCTAATGGTAAGTAAATTTATAATCAGTATTAATTTAAGTAATACCTGCTTTAGATACCTATTAGCTAATTAAGGAGATATAGTAAGCTTACAATTTAGTAGTAGTATTATCTCTAAGATACGCTAATATTAGTAGATTTCCCATACTCTATAGGAGTTGCTTTTAGTTATTAACTTACTATTCTAATGATTAAAAGGATTACTCACGGCACATCCTGCCAGATCTCCAACCAACCCGCTCTTGAATACATACTCAAAGCTCCGCTCTTTTGCTTTACTTTGCCCTCGCACTCTCTCTTTTCGACCGGTGATGACTTCATGGAGAATGGCACTGTATCTTGTTCGCGCTGCCGGAAACATTTCCGGCGAGGTCTGGATTTGCGCAGCACCCCTCATCTGGAGGTGGGAACTGCGAGTCTTTGTAGTTTGCCGTCGGGAATCTTAAGCGAAACGTGCGGAGCTCGCCGATGGGCGTCCTGTCCTGCATACCACCCTGCATCACACTGCCTGCCTAACACGCCGACTGCATAATGATATCTCTTGGAGATTCTAATCTATAGAAAGCTTGAGTTTTCATTCAAGATGTGGCAAAATTGAGAGCCTTTGACTTTATGGTGGGTATGGAGAGGTGCATGGCAATTGACTTGTAAGACGGCCACACGATGGGAGCAATGTTCCAAAAAAAAGCCTATAAGAACAGCAAGGGAATCCTGGAAGGGAAGCACAGCGGAGTATAAGTTCCCAATTGATTGACAACGGCTCGCCGGAGTATTCCCAAGAGGATAATACAGCACATGATGTTCAGAACTTGCGGAGCTTCAAACGCCGCACATTCCGCCACAGGCCAACAAAGCAAGCCTCGAACAGCATTCTAACAATCCACAAAGTACTAGGCCTCGCCATGCCCCCGTCCCAATATTCCTTTATTGTCCTTCCAAAGCGAGTCGACTCCAGATCCTGGAATCCAACCAGAATAGATCCTTCCCCGTGGCGGACCTCATAAAGTACGGGCCCCGAGTTATCGATCCACAACGGAAGTTGTTGATCAAGTGATATGTCTGGACGATGCCATAGTCGATGTCGTGCTCGGCCTAGTACTCCTTTAAGTACTTTCCATGAAAGTCCGTATTCGAGGAGACCGATGATGCCTCCAGCGAAGGATATCAGTTCTTCGAAAGGTACGTGGAATTGCTCGGCTTCCGTCCCGACTAGGTAGATGCCCGCGGCGTCGAATTGAATGCCGAACATCTGGGATGGACACTGAGACAGAAGGAGAGACGCCGTAACTGAAAGGGACTTGCATGTAGTTCGAAGACTTCTTTTCTTTTGGGGTAGGAGTTCAACCCTGGGTCCCACGAGGCTTCACTCGGATGTCTAACACTTTCAGCATTCATTTCTCAGAGAATCAATCTCAATCAAGTCAATAACTTACCACGAACGACGCCTGGAGTATACACACACATTGCGAGATAGGGGAGAATTGGGACTCGAGAAGAGGAACCGAAACAGCCAGGAGTATAGGAATTTAAAGTTGCAGGCGTCAGATGTGTCCTGTGACTTCCCGGAGAACCTTGTCACCCTAAGCCACGCGCCGCGCACGCTGATCCGAACCCTAAATGCGCGATTTGGAGTCTCTGGCGTTGCCGATAACCAATCTTGGCCCACCCGGCCAATCATCGGCGAAATTGTCTCTGATATCGGGCATCCATTGGGCATCTCTGGGCTGAAACAGGCACCGATGGTATGGGAATAGGGGGCGGATCTTGCAAGGTGCAGTCATGCGAGTTTATTCTACTTTGGGACTGCTCCACTTGTGAAAGGTTGACGGTGACGCGCGAACAGAGATCGGCGTCGGACGATGGATCGGGAATTGGTATACCCATTGTACCATCACACACGTGATATATCTCGGTTGGCCCACTCATCGGTGCCCAAAAGTCATTGTTCGTTCATCACTTGCTGGAAATGGCTTTTCCAATCTTTGAGAAATACGTTGGAACAGACGGGCATCAGAGCCAATAATATTGGAAAAGAGGGAGTCGTGAGAGTGTATGTATGCATGTATGGTATACGAGGTGTACAGGGGTGAAATCCTCGGAGCCCGTTGAAGAGACAGACGGAGACATGGTAGCTATGTAGAGGATCGGACCGAAAGCGCCGACAAGTAGACCCATCCTTAATTTCATGGCAATGTACATGTCCTGACGCCGAGAAAGATGAGATGCACGCCGAGAGTCAGTCTTTCGCGACCATCGTAATCCCAAACCTGTACCCAGAACGCCTCACAAGATGAGATGATATACTACCCAGACAAGATCTTGTTCATGATTCTCTTGTCAGGTAAAGCAATGTGGACATGTCACTCAAACATTGACGTTGCAACATGTGCAGATTCCGGTGCGAAGCTTTAGCAAGTGCTTCTTCGCAGTGGCCATCGATTGTAACGATAGGATGGAGGCAAGGGCCAAGTGGGATTGTCTCCCGTGGCTAGATATGCCGAGGGGTATCGAAGCACATCTGCACGTACAACGAAATTCGAGCAGCGTGATAGGGGTGGTAAGACTGCCACCTGAAATCAGACAGCTGGGGGACCGGGACCTGCCACCACTGGTTGTGGCGGAAAAGATAATTTATCGAGACTCGGTCCAGTCCTGCATCTTAACATTCATTCCAGGCACATGCTCGTTAATCTGCTGCAGGTTGCCGTTTCGAACAATCGACGGAGAAGGTTGAGGGGGACCGGTTCCCGAGCGACGTCTCCGTTCACGCTCAAGGGGGCCGGGCAGGTCAGTGCTGTTGTTGCTGCGGTTGCGGAACTTGTGGTTGATGCCACTCAGCCAGTTTCCATCCTCCTCCTCACCAAGCCAGTAGCTGTGTCCGATGCTGACCATGATGCGACCCAGCTTGCCCTTCCAGCCCTGTCCGTCAGGACTGTAAGGCGTGAAAGGCTCACGGTCGATGTCCGCCACGCTTGCGACCGACACGTTGCGACTGTGAGTGGGCAGTTGGGTGTGTCGGGGGATCGCGAGCCAGAGGCGAAGAGTCTGGCGGGCAAAAGCGAGCATCACCAGGACAAAATAGACACGCATGGCCCACAGCAACGAGATGAAGACGATGCTCTGGAAGCTCTCGGGTTGGTAAACCGCATTGCTGAGTTTGTCAGCGCTGCGAGGAGGGTGGGCGATGAAATTGTTGCCCTCTTTCGTGTTCTGGATCTCGACGTAGGCCGCATCGTACTTGGGGCTGGTGAATCCGGCGGTCTGGGCGATCGTCTCACCACCAGGCGCGTTGCCACTGTCGTAATTCTGTGACACGACAAGGAACCAAGTTACACCAAAGGCGGCAGTGTAGGCCGCGTTGATCAAACTGTCGATCAGATACAGGTAGGCGAGAGCGAGGCACTCCAAGGGAGACTGTTTGCGGATGTGCGGGAAGAGCAGGGCGGCGAGGGCGAGGGCAATGAGGGAGTAGAGGTACATGGACAGTTGCACCGGGGATAGATGGTAGCCGGTCAACAGAGCGAGGAGGCCATATAGACCACTAATCTTGTTCAATAGCAGCGACAGGGTAATCAATGATGCGCCCGTCTCCAGGCTCATCACGTAGAGAAATGTCTGCAACGTCACCGGGCGATTAGCGGCGACGGATAAGAACGGATCGAAGGGCGAACTTACCTCTGGCCGCGGAAAGCGGAGGAAACGAGAAACGACTCCCATCTTGAGTATACCTGGTCGAGAATGAATCTGATGGAGATGATGAAATCGGGTGAGTGTGAAAGGAAAGGCTGGCAGAGTACAGCGGCGCACACGAACCAGGGGCGTCGTTTCCCGACGGACCCGTGTAGATCGCTGCCCGATTGGCTCTGCATTATTATTATGCACTCATCTTCAGTTTCTGCATTTTTTTTGGTCCTTTTTTTCTCTTCTTTACTCGATACTACCTAAATGTAGTCTTGTTTGTCAGGCTATATAGGTGAATATCCAAATGTGCTGGCATTTTCCTCATGATCCTCCAGATCAGCCGCATCCGCCACACCTCCACTTCCATTTCTACTAGCGTCTCCTGGTGAACCACATTCTGTCTTCACGCGAGCTAATCGAGCTCCACTGGCCTTTTTTTGAGGTTTGGTCGCTGTCAGTGATTTATCTTCCTCGTCCTACAGATGAGGAATGCTTTTGCAATTACTGGACCAAGTATGACGGAAATTGTTTATTACTGGACCAAGTAACTATACCGCATGGGTTTGACACATTGGGACTCGGCCCGTCTTGGTCTCGGGTTCCTGGCTGGAAAGATAAAACCAATTGAAGAAATTTCCGAAGGGATGTGCGTCGCTCTTTGCCTAGGTTTCAGTCAGAAAGCTTGCAAACAACCTGATAACGTAAGTAGTGAGACGGCGTTGTTTGAAGACACCCCGCCTTGGAGGAATTAGGCTTCCGAGAAGATTGTTTGGAAATGTTTCGGTTTTCTAGATTCGATGCATGAATGCCAGTCTTGGAAGATACTATGATGGTTTGGTTGGCAATTGCTAAGTGGTGTGCGTCTGGCTTATGATGGAAAACGAAATATAAGTAGACTGGTGGTCGGAACAAACAAGGTACACATGCGTTCTGAGATAACTGATATTCCAGCTTATTGATCCAGGATTCCGTCAATGCTGCAGAATTCACTCGGCAATCACAAACACATGGACCCGGCGTATGTATAAGCTCTGCGCGGCTGTCTCTTCCGGCGTGACGTACGTAGCATTCCAAGGCTATTTTCGGCGACGTGACTCGGCCTCCGGACAATGGTTAATAAGCGGCAGCACCGACGTCCTGAATCATTGGCGCCAATAATGACATCAGATCCGAGTTTACGAGCACACATTTTTCCCACTAGTGCGGGACCCACCTTTAGGGAATCTTGAACTCCGGGCGAATGCAGCCTCAAAATCAGGAATCGTTTTCGTTAACCACCACAAAGTCAGCTTAAAGAGGGGAGTGCTTATGTTCCATGGTTGAACACTACAGCAACGAAGCCTGCGAGCTGTATCAAAAGTGCAATCGCACTTATTTTCCCCCACAGTCGGCAGTTGCGACTAGATGTTGTAGCCGTCGATAGTGGGTCAGCACGGTTAAGTCGGAATCAATTGCTCTTTTGCCCCGGTTTTCTCGTTGATGGTCTTTTTAGAGGAGCTGCTGTTTATATTATCGGGCAGCTGCTCTGAAAATATCCCCTCAGTGTCCAACCCTCCGAAAAATTTGATGCCGCGAGCATCTGCGGCCCGCCCTTGAGCTTGACACTATCAGACTCGCTGGTCACCATGAGCGTCAACAAAGCCGACGAAGATCTCCTGCGGGTCGAGGCCGATGCCCAGGCCCAGGCCCAGGGCCATCCGCAATCCTCCCACTACAATGAAAAACCTACCGCGGAGGCTGAGAGACCCGGATCCTCAGGAAGCACGGGCTCCTCATCGGGCTCGAGCAGCTCTGTCGACTATGATCCCCAGTTTCGCAGACTGCAGTCGCGCAATACCGAGGTTGATCTAGAGCGCCAGAGAACGAACACGTCCCAGGCGCTGAGTCGAATTGAAACGCAACGACTCCAACATTCTATGACCGTTGGTGAAAGCGTCAAAACGCGACCCTCCAAACTTCCGCTGCCCGCATTTGGCGGGGGTAAGCCTTATCCCCCGCAGCTGCCAAACCGCGAAGACTTTGTCGTGGAATTCGATGGGCCAGATGATCCTTTATACCCCCAGAACTGGCCGCTTAAAACAAAGTAGGTCATTACTTTTCACCGCCATTTATTCCGTAGCTGACCCCATTCCAGAGTCTACATTAGCGCTATGCTCGCATTTACAAGTATCTGCTCGACCTTTGATTCTGCCATTTTCAGCGCTTCTTCACAAAACGTTTCCTCCTATTTCGGGGTCGGTCTCGAAGTTTCTGTCCTATCCAGCACGCTATACATTGTCGGTTACGCGTCCGGCCCCCTAGTCTGGGCCCCTCTTTCCGAGCTTAAGGGCCGTCGCCTCGGTATCATCATTGCCATGTTTGGATTTGGTGTCTTTAATACGGCAGTGGCCGTTTCCAAAGATATTCAGACCCTAATGATCTGTCGATTCTTCTGCGGCATTTTCGGCAGTTCGCCCCTGGCGGTCGTCGCTGCTGTTTTCTCCGACATTTATAACAACCGTACCCGTGGTATTGCGATCGCTTGTTTCTCCAGTACCGTGTTCTTGGGTCCTCTTGTCGCTCCCTTTATCGGCGGATTCATCAACATGTCCTATCTGGGCTGGCGCTGGACGGCCTATATCCCCGCAATCATGGGCTATGCCGCTTTTCTCATGAATCTGTTCTTCCTCAAGGAGTCTTACCCGCCCGTTGTGCTCGTCGAAAAAGCCGCTGAACTGCGCCGTCGTACGAAGAATTGGGGAATCCACGCCAAGCAGGAAGAGATCGAGGTCGATTTCAGAGAGCTGATGGTGAACAACTTCTCCCGTCCACTTCGCTTGCTCTTCGGTGAGCCGCTTATTATGGCGGTGACGATTTACCTCAGTTTCATCTACGGTCTCCTCTACTGTTTCTTGACAGCATACACCGTCGTTTTCCGGGGTGTTTATGGCATGAACGCCGGTGTCAGCGGCCTGCCCTTGTTTGGTATGGTCGTCGGCTTGTTCATTGCCGCTGCGTACATCATTATTTCCAGCAAAGGGTACATCAAAAAGCTAGACAAGAACGGCGGTGTGCCCGTTCCCGAGTGGCGCTGCCCTCCTGTGATCGTTGGCGGCGCGCTGTTTGCTGCTGGTCTTTTCTGGTTCGGATGGACTGGATTCTCGGGCACCGTTCACTGGATCGTGCCAACCCTGAGTGGCCTGTTCACTGGCTTCGGTCTTCTGATCATCTTCATTCAGTTGTTCAACTACCTGATTGATACCTATCTCATGTTGTGAGTATTTCCAACCCCTCGGCACCATTTATCATCATCTAACATTGTCAATAGTGCCGCATCTGCCATTGCCGCAAACACATTCTGCCGTTCAATGATCGCCGCAAGTTTCCCGCTGTTCTCGCGCCAAATGTTCGAGAACATGGGTATCCAATGGGCCTCGACTCTGCTTGGCTGTGTTGCCGTTTGTCTTGTTCCTATTCCGGTGGCATTCTATTTCTATGGCAACAGACTCAGAATGAAAAGCAAATTCGCTCCTTTCTTCGAGCCTGCCGCGGAAGCATATGCGGCGGAGGAGGAAGAGACTGGAGAGGAGTCAGCAACTACTGACAACCACTAAACTTATCCCAAAAATTGTACATTACCCTGACCTGTACAGGGGTCCAAACATATTACTTAAATATAATGTTCTCAATGAAGCGGAAAGCAGCAAAAAGAATGTAGACTGATTTCAAGCGCATGGCTTGGCTTCCTTTAAATGGCCTTCGCCACATGTTTAGATGGAGTCGGGTATCTAAATACGGTCAATTAGCCAGTCCGCGAAGAATAGATTATGGTTACACAAGAAAGCATCTGGAACATCCTGATATTTTTCTCCTATATTGGCTGGCCACAGGCCCCGGGCGCCTAAGAAAGTAGAGGGCCTGATGGCTAAAGAGGTATGGATTGACAGTAAGCTTGGTAGAATGAGAACAGGAGGTATTCCAGGATTTCTGGAACGAGAACATTCCCTTGCAAGGAATATACCTTGCCACTGCTATTTCTCTCGCTTTGGTGGAAAATAGTTCCGCTGCCTTCAAGGTTCTTCATACAGTCGACATTTAGTCTTTAGTTCCTCTTTTCTACAAGCCTCTTTTCAAAGGCTCCTTCATTCATCTCTACTTGAATATCGTGCATCCGACAAGATGCAGTGGACCTTCACCTTCTCTTTCAGGCTTTCATTACTGACGTTTCTTACGCAGTCATGATTCTGCTGGTGGCTTTCAACGCCCACAGCATCCTTGGAGTAGGTGTCCCAAAGTACTTACTAGGTTCATGTCTGGGAACCTGTGTGACCGGAGCTAAGTCCTCCAGCAAACCCTCAAATTGGAATAAAGCACACCTTTTCTTTTCTTTGGGAGCTCGGAGGAAGGAAACGCTTACACAGGGCAAGTGCTATTAGGACAATGTCGAATTATTTCTGTACGCTGGAAGATCTACAGCATCACATGCATTTTGAGGAAACATCCATGAAGATGCCATAATGTACAGCTTCATCGAGTATCATATGTGAAATGTTAGCCTAAGGGCCATTTAGGCCAGGATGACCGAATGATTCAAGAAGCAACCTCCAGTTGGAACGGGAAAACAAGATATAATGCGGATAGAACGGAAATCAGAACGCCCACCATCCAGGCAACAGCTCGCAAAAGTGGACGCGACCGCATTCAGGACTGAAAGCTCTAAGCACACGCTATTCACCCGACGAGTAACGAGAAAAGAGAAACATGTACATCTTAAAAAATTGGTGCATATCATGGACAGACTCGATCATATCGGTCAGAAGTGTGTAAACGAAAGGGAGCGGAATAGGATGCTTAACAAGCACAGCCATCGTTGTTGGTGGTCTCCTTGGGGTGGATGTTCACATCAATCACTTCGAAGTGTTTGGTTAGTATCTGCAGAGTGTCTCCCATGCGCGGTGACCTACTTGTGCTTTCCCCTTGCTTGGCCTCGCCCTCCATTCCTGGCAAAGCCTGCGCAATCCTCCGGAACAGCTGCTTCACGTTATGGCCGACCTTGGCACTGGTCTCGATAAACATCAAGTTGTTCTTCTTTGCCTCTTCCTCGCCTTGTGCCGTTGTAACTTCCCGCTTGTCGTTCAAATCTGTCTTGTTGCCCACCAACACAATGATGACATCGTTTCCACGCTCTCCGCGCACATCGTCGATCCATTTCCGGGTGTTCTGGAAGGACTTGGCATTCGAAATATCGTAGACCACAACGGCGACACTCGAGTCACGGATGTAGGAGGGGATCAGGGATCGGAATCGTTCTTGGCCGGCGGTATCCCAGAGCTGAAGGCGGACGGTGCGGTCTTCAAGGTACATAGTCTGAGGGAGCCAGGATTAGCTGCAGCTGCTGGAGGTAATGCAATGTAGCATCACATCAAAGTATCCGGAGTGGAAGTACCTTGGACAAGAAGTCGATGCCGATGGTTGCCTGGTATGTATTATCGAACGAGTCGTACATGAACCGGGTGATCAAGGAGGTTTTCCCGACTGCGATAGTTATCAGAATCATCTTCTTGCCTCTTTCTTGCCCCCCTGAGAATCGTGGATCGGGCGCGAGTTTCGAGGAACCGTACCGCTTTGTTCACCCAAGAACACCAACCTATGTCTCCCGTTAGTGCCATAATCTCGGCCAATTTGTTTCCAGATATTTCTACTCACTTGAACTTCTTCAGAGGGTTCGAATACGACCCTACCCCGGAGGCGGAGGCCATGATGTCGAAGATGGGAGGAGGGGAAGACTCAGGGGGTCGAAAAGGAACGCGCGACAGGACCGGCTGCTAGTCAACAAAGACACAGAAAATGGATATGCAATGGCAAAAAGCAACCAAAGCAACAACGTGTCTCTCAGTCCTCTGTTGTAGGTGAAAGCGTGGATCTGGGGAAACACACGAGTGTCGTCCACCGCCTCGGGGCAGTTAATCCGCTCCGGCCGGCGAGTCCCAATCCTCCTCCACCTCAGAGCTTCAGCTTCCTTATCGCATTCTCGCACGTCTGTGAGGCCTATTCATTCCTTCATCTTCAGGTTGATAGAGGTTGCCATGTATCTCCGGTACCTCTTTGGTCTCTCCACGACTGCCTTCCTCGTGGTCGGAGCGTGTACGTGTCAAAACCCCCGATCCCGACCGCGATCCCGAGTCCATAGCTAACTGCCTTTCTAGATATGCTCTTCCAGGGGGAAGGTGAAGCCTTCAATGTATGACCGACCCTAGATACAGCTAGCGATGCCCGCCGCGAGCTTTACTGACATGACACGTTCCAGGTCGGCCGCTTCCTCGAAGAGGTGTCCCCTTACGCCTGGGCGAACCTCGGCATCGCGATGTGCATTGGTTGTTCGGTGGTTGGAGCTGCATGGTATGTCGTTGGTAGTTGACGCTTGACTTGTCCGTATTGACCAGTGTTTGTTGCAGGGGTATCTTCCTCACCGGTTCCTCGATCGTCGGCGGCGGTGTCCGCGCACCCCAAATCCGAACCAAGAACTTGATTTCCATTATTTTCTGCGAGGTCGTGGCTATTTACGGCGTGATTATGGCCATCATTTTCTCCGCGAAGCTCACACCCGTCCCCGAAGCCGAGCTCTACACGAAGAGCAACTTCTACACCGGATATGCGTTGTTCTGGGGAGGAATCACAGTCGGATTCTGCAACTTGATCTGCGGTATCTCCGTCGGTATCAACGGCAGTGGTGCTGCTCTAGCCGATGCTGCGGATAGCACCCTGTAAGTATCCCGGGGGTTTATTGCCGAGGCATTGTGGACGTGGTAGGGAGACAGGTCACTAACCTAAACACAGGTTCGTCAAGATTCTCGTCATTGAGATTTTCAGTTCCGTTCTTGGACTGTTCGGTCTGATCATTGGCCTTTTGGTTGGTGGTAAGGCCCTGGACATGGGTGCGGCTTAATGTCGAAACTCTGCCGCTAGACGGCTACGGCTACGATTGCCCGAACAAGCTGCGGGGCAACGACCATCCCCGGTATGATTCTCGGCCTACTTGCTCTTTATATTTTCCCGTTTCCGTTTCTCAAAACTTTGTTTTGTTCACATGTATACACAGCATTGGGGCGTCTGGATTCGATACCGTAGAGAGTGGCTTTGCTGAATTGCATCAGTGATCGGAGATCATGTATGTGTACAGTAATGAGGTGCAAATGGAGGCCAAATTCCACTATGCCAAACTTTAGACAACATCCCGTCTGCATATTCTCGTCTATAGTGACTATCAACGACGTGAGGCACGGGCCACAGGCAAGGGGGTTCCAAGGTTACAAAAAGTCCACCCGGTGCGCGATACCCCGGACCCAAATGATAAAAGACCTCTCCCTCCCCCCACTTTTCCCTTCCAACCACCCACTACGCAATGGACAAACTCAAGGCAGCCATTCTGATCGTCTCCGACACAGCCTCTCAGGACCCCGCGTCCGACAAGACGGCCTCCGCTCTCACGCCCATCTTGACCGCAGAGGGGAAGTGGGAACCCCCCGCAATCAAGATCGTTCCAGACAACGTGTTCCACATCCAACAGTCGGTTTGCGACTGGACCGACGGACCCAATTGGTATAACCTGATTCTGCTCAGCGGCGGAACGGGCTTTGCAGTCAGAGATAACACGCCCGAGGTACGGGTTTGACTCGGTCCAATAATGCATCTTCCCCTCTGATGACATCACGCAGGCCGTCTCTCCCCTGATACATCGCCATGCCCCCGGCCTCGTGTGAGTATATACCGCACCTTAGGCTTTGGTGGCCGTGCGCTAACGAGAACTAATCTCCCCAGCCATGGCATGATCGCCGCTTCGTTGAAAGTAACCCCATGTGAGATGACATCACCCCTTGTTTGTGTACGACTATTTACATCCCGCTGATTCCCCTCCCAGTTGCTATGATGTCCAGACCAGTTGCTGGTGTGCGCGACAAGTCTTTGATTATTACTTTGCCGGGATCTCCAAAGGGAGCCGTTGAGAATCTCGAAGCTGTTGTAAAGCTTCTGCCTCACGCTTGTCTCCAATCTGCCGGAGCGAACTCTCGAAACATGCATGCCGCTGGTGTGAAATCATTGGAGGCCGAAGCTGGCGTTTCGTCCGGCTCATCTGGCCACCAACATCAACATAACCACCACCACCACCATCATCATCATCATGGTCATGGTCATAGTCATGGTCATGGTCATGTAGTCCCTAAGGCCCGCACTACTCCCCGCTCCAATGACCCTTCCGCGGGCCCTGGCCGGCGGTACCGTTCTTCACCATATCCCATGCTCTCCGTGCAGGATGCACTCCATGAGATTAGCGAGCACACTCCCGAACCCATCGTCATTGAAGCCCCCGTGAACACGTCAATCGTGGGCTCTGTCGTCGCCGAAGACATCTACGCCGCCGAGGCGGTACCGGCATACCGTGCCAGTATCGTTGACGGCTACGCCATCATTGCCTCCGAAGGCGCAAGCACCAATGGCACGTTCCCCGTAGCATCAATCACTCATGCCAATGTCGGTGGTGCCCTAGAGCCGCTCCAACCGGGAACCATCGCTAGAATTACTACCGGTGCACCTCTCCCTCCGAATGCGAATGCCGTAGTCATGGTCGAAGACACCGAGCTGGCCACCACCACTCCCGATGGCAACGAAGAAGCAACCGTCCACATCCTGGCCGAGGATATCCTTCCTGGCGAGAATGTCCGCGAACCCGGCAGTGACGTCGCTCTCGGATCTAAGATTCTCGCGCGCGGAGATATCATCTCTCCTGTCGGCGGCGAGGTCGGTCTGCTGGCTGCCACTGGCACCAGGACCGTCAAGGTATTCAAGAAGCCCACCGTAGGCGTTCTGAGTACTGGAGACGAACTCGTGGAGCACGACGATCCCCGCCCTCTCACTGGTGGGCAGATCCGGGACTCGAACCGACCCTCTCTGATCTCCTGCCTGAAGTCATGGGGCTTCTCTACCGTCGATCTCGGCATTGCACGCGACACACCCGCTGGTGAACTGGAGCATGCCCTCCGTGACTCACTGCGCGGCGTCGGCCGTGCCTCTTCCAGTGTCGACGTGATCGTCACAACCGGTGGTGTTTCAATGGGCGAGCTGGACCTCCTCAAACCGACTATCGAACGCTCCCTCGGCGGGACAATTCACTTCGGCCGTGTCTCCATGAAACCAGGAAAACCCACCACCTTCGCAACGGTGCCTTTCAAGGCGGCTGCTACCGACTCAAGTACGACCATCCAGCAAGAACGCCAATCAAAACTCATCTTCTCTCTCCCCGGAAATCCCGCCTCCGCCCTGGTCACTCTGAACCTGTTCGTGCTTCCCTCGCTGCACAAACTTTCCGGTCTCGGGGAGAGCTCCCAGGCATTGGCTACCAAGCCCTGGATGGCGCCGCAGCTCGGTCTGCCCCGCGTAGCCGTCGTCTTGACGCACCACTTCCCTCTGGATCCCAAGCGCACTGAGTACCACCGTGCCGTGGTGACAGCCTCACGCTCGGATGGTCGTCTATACGCCACTAGCACTGGCGTCGAGGGCGTGGGACAGCGCAGCTCGCGCGTGGGCAGCCTGGCTTCCGCGAACGCCCTGGTAGTCCTGCGCCCCGGACGTGGCGTGGGCATTAAGGGTGAGATTGTGGAGGCATTGATGATGGGTGGTGTCTACGGATCCGACACCCGGATCATCTGCTAGACGATGTGACTAAGACTTACACCTGGGGACTGGATTCCCTGGACTTTTCTGATTCATTGACATGTCATTTTATCCCTCTTTTCTCTTTCTCTTTTCTCTGGACAAGGGGTGTTTTTCCCATCTCCGGTTCGATTTATCGATACAATGTCTCTAGACTGCCAGAAGTTTCCTATGGGCCAATGAGATTATGATACAATGCACTATTTCCTATCCCAGATGTAGCCAGTTGGCCTCACTGTAGTGACCTTAGGGTAGCTTCAGAACTAGTGACCCTTGGCAGGAGAGTCATGTAACCTTTCGGAGATTATCGGAATCGTTTGCAATTTACACTGGACCAAGGCCAATAGTCATCTAAACTCCTGACACCAAGATGATAATCGATCTTTCAAAACCTACGGAGAACCTCAACTAACCGTTACCAGGCTCCTGTAGAAAAAAAAACAAGTTGCTATTTGTAGATCCGAGTCGAACCACGGTCGGCCTGTTTCGAGAAAAACGCCATTTGCCCTAAATCTCAGTCTCAGGGGTCGATCTCCCAACCAGATCTCGCATTCGAGATTCCACTGTCCCGACCAGTCCCGACCAGTCAAGCCGGAAGCCCTGAACCCCATTCACACCCAACCAGTTCGCTGGTCCTGGAGGGGGAACCTATCGCGTAGGACAATGTGCCACCCATCCCAGGGTCCAGGGTCCACCGGTACCTGAGAATGACACACTGGGCCCGTGGCCCATGAAATTCAAGATCCAGCTCAGCACAGAGGCTGGACTGGACGGGTTTCAGATCGTCCAGGTACGGCTGTTTTTGTGGGCACATCAAACATTTTTGTTCCCGGTTGTGTAGCTACTGTGCCTAGGTCTAGGTGTTGTTGGTTTTGCCGGTCGAGGCACAGTAGGTGTGCTGTGTTTCTGTAACCGTCGGATTCAGACCGGGCACTGCAGCGTAAAAGGGGGAATCACTACCTCGGTCTGCGGAGGATTCCCGTGTTCCTGTCGCGCCAGGAGGGGGATGAAATTATAAGCTAGAAAAAAAAAGAAAAAGAAAAAGTCCAATACGCCGTCTCATTTTATCGAACCGTGGAAGGGAAAATGACAAAATGGATATCATTAGTCCAATTCCCCTAAACCCCGAGATAACCCCCATGAAAGCAAAATCATCACATCGTTGCAACGCAAGTATGAGAAAGGAGACCTCAGGGCATCTGCGTCCGGCGCGATCAAGTCCCCTTGCCAACCCGACCAGATCAATCAAACCCAGTCAAAGTCAAGAGCCGAAACAAGTTCCCCCTCTTACCCTTTTATGGAATTTCCGTCCGTATCCTATCGGGTCTTCCCAACACCATCGCTAAGTGTGCCAGTCGTGAATATCCGTAATCGTGTCGTTCGTGCCTCGAGAGGAAATTGGATTTGTAACTGTTCCCAGGAACTAGGAGTTCCGTCGCGGCTGCACGAGGATATTGCTAATGCGCTTCCAGCGCTGGCTGGGAGAGTCGGAGTTGGTTCGGGCCAAGTGTGGTTTTTCGAGGGCTTTGGAGGATTGTGTGGAGGAGCGTGGGCGGGAGATTGTTGCCTCGTGGTCGGCGAGGACGTCCTCGAGGCGTACGTCGGAGTCGGACATGCGCATTTGGCTGTCCTTGGGGTCGAGGATCTCGATGAACTTGGAGGGGGTATCGCGCATTTTGGTGGCTCAAACGAGGGTGGGGTGGTGAAGTGATCGAGTGGTGGTTGGTTTTATAGATCTCGGTTGCGGGATGAGACCGACAATGTTGCAGTAAGCGCGGCACCGGGGTGTGTTTCACCGTAGCTAAAGAGACAAAGAGCCAAGAGCCAAAGAAGCGAGAGAATAGAGTCGGAACGGAAAGTAAAGGGGGAGGGAGGGGTCTTTTAACGATAGAAGGAAGCAGCGACTGGAATCCACCAGAGATGGGGAAGAGTATGCGGGCAGATGTGGAACCGGGTGAAGATCTCAGGGGACTCGAGAAGCCACTAAGAATCCACGGAGAAATTTTGGTTTCGACAGGGGTTTTGTGGCACAAAACACCGTACACAGGTATCTCTTCAGGAGTATCCTATAGCTCAATGTGATATAGGCAATGCGGAATGCAAATATGCAAATATGCAAATACGAGAGGCCCGTTCTCCGGTCTCCGCACTTCCTCAGACATGTAGAGCACCCGAAACGCAGCTGATGAAGGGAAAGGTCCTCGTAAATTAGGACGTGATCGGCGGCGGCGTACCACTCGAACGGTGCGGTGGCGTCTCGCGTCTGGCCACTGACCGTTTGTGGATGCTGAACTCACGGTCGAATGGTTCGTGAGATCTCGGTGGGGGCCTTGCGCGGCCCTCGTGAGGGTCTACAGGGCCCTGAGCCCACTGCTAGCACATTAGTGCCGAAGACTCTGCACGAAGCCCGTGAAGGATGTGAAGGGTACCAGATGACGTCGGGGCTATCCTGTTGGTGTGCTAACTACCGACTACTAAGGTAGGGCACTCGAAACTGCGACCGAGTCTACCGAACGGGTGATCAACAATTCTATAAAAAGAAGCATCCCTGATCCATGCAAGAGGAAATTTCCATTCCACTTCCAAAGCTTCCAACTGTAGGGTTGATAATCTCCGGTCCCATTATTCGACAAACCCCGAGTGCTGCCCCAGTGGCTACGTAGTCAAATTTGCCCCTCGACTTCGGCACCGCTGATCTCAAGCGGCATCACCGGCTTCTCTGCGGCGGCTTCTCTGCGGAAATGGTCGAAGGATTGGCATGCCGGTCTCCCTGTGGATACATGTCCCTCATGTCTTCATGTCCTTACGCAGTATACAACCCTGCTATCAGCCTGTCTTATCCCCGATCCGCACCCGCCACCCCGTGAGGTACATCATCAATGCCAGAGGCCAATCCGCCACTCGACCCGATCTTCCGTTCAGAGATATCTCAAGATATCTCATGGCTTTCATGTTGAATCCGCGTCACTCATGATGATTACGCTGACGCAGTCTACACAGCCTCTAGGAGGCAATCAGAGTGCACGCATCTGATACCAGCCACAGCCTACAAAGACGTATGTTCAAAGAATCTTAATTTGATTCGGCCAGTAGCCATGCAAAAATATCTGGAAGAACCATCAAAACGCCTCGTGAAAATAGCAAACATCGACAAGATCCCCTCCGATGTTTTGAAGAGGAAGATCCGTCACCAAACCCGGCACTCTTGTATGTGCCCTGGATCTCAAATGACCCAGAACCATCCTCACCGGGCCCTGCGATCAACCACAGGGAATGGCCGGGTATCGCATGGCGCACAGCGCAGTACACCTCTCGCCTTATTGTAACCCGACTTCTTTCATCTCAACGGTGCTGGCGTCGCCCATCCAGAGAATGTTGTTACACCTGTGGGAATTAGCTCTCAACGTCAAATCTCAGGCTCGAATTGGGGATGTCGGCGTACCGAATCAACACCAGACCCAGGGAACCAGTGTGCTTTCCATCAAGATACTCCTCCGTGTCGCGCAGCAGAACGTTCATGTATGAGTCGATGCTCTCCAGGGTGCCCTTATACTCAGTCTGGCCCCACTTCAGGCGGATGATGAGCTCGGTGCCGAGTCTGTTCCGCGTGTCAGTAAGGATTCCCAATTGTAAGGACTCGTAAAGTCTCGAGATGTGCGTGTGTTTCAACGGGAGGGGTTGGGGGGGGTTGGAGCGTGTACCTAGCCTGCAGGAACGGGCGGGGATTGAGAGGTTGAAACTGTAATTAGATGTCAGTACTTGTGCTGTGAAATCGAGAGCTGATGGACTGGACGTAGTCTCGTGCCAGCTTGAGCTCGATGGATGGGGAGACGTACGCTCATTGTGGCGGACGGTTCGGCGGTCTGGGACCGTGCGTGCTACCGAGTCGTCGAAGGGGGGAGAATATTGAGAAGGAGCTTGGCGATGGAGCTTCTTCTGGCCGGTCGTGATGGTTGCGCGTGCTTGGAGTGTCTCGGCTCGGTTGAACGTCGCGAAAATGTGAGCTGGTCGGGATGCGGCGCTGCCCCAATCAGCGCTCGTCGTTGCTCACCGCCTTGGGTCATCGCTTTCAAGATGTTTTTGATGCAGTTGCGCGTTGTTTGACACTTTATCGTGCTCTGCAGATTACATTCCTTGGATTCGAGGATTTGGACGTTGAGGACTGTAGATTGATGTTTGTCGAGACTTGTCGTCAATTGTTGGATCACTCGCCATCTCTACAATACCAAGTCCACGCTTCTGTCTGGGCAGGCGTCACACAATGGACACAATGGTCCGTAGAAATACAATGAAGAAAGTCATAAAAATTTCAGTAGCAAGATTGGGTCATATCAATTCACGGACCTCGGACCCTCATCGCCAGAACACCTCGCTAGCAACAACCCATGCCTGGCAAACACCCCAAGCAAAGCTGGACTCACGCCCGGCCCACAGTCCAGGTAATCTCCTTGATGCTAACCTCCTCGCCGGACTTCTCATCGTAGTCATACCACTCACCATCAGAGAGGTCAATAGCCGTGAAGGGGGTGTTGGACTCAGCACCCTTAACCTCCCAATCACCCTGGAGAAAGTGTGAGAAGGATGCACAAACTTGCAAAGGGCGGTACTTACGTCGGGCTTGAACTCGGTGAACTCGAGGCCGCGGCAGTCCATTTCAATGATCTTTTGGCCCTTCTTCTTCTCCTGGGCTTCGTAGACGTGCGGGCCGGCGATGATGTTGGCCGAGTGGGTTTTCTGGTTGTGTTAGCTTGGTTGCACGGAGGCCACATAAAGACCACATGGAGGCCAGGTCCTGTCTTGAATGTGTTTCATGGGAGGACAACAGAGGGGGTCGGGAACATAGAAAGATGAGATGGGTGAAGATTCGGGGGAAAGGGCATCTTACGGTGCAGAGACGGCACTTCCAGACGAAATTGGCCTCACCACGGCTACCGGGGATTTCATGCTGCTCCTGTTTTTCCGTGTCAATCACGTATTCTCATGCAGAAGGAAAATCAGTAGACTGATTGATCTGGCTGAACTCACGAAGCGATTGAAGCTGACCCAGTTCGGGTGCATCTCGTGGCACGAGGTGCATTGCACGCGGAAGGTGTAGAAGTATGGGTTCTCTTCGGTATCAGTGGGCTTGAGGCCCGTGACACTATAGAATGTAGTTAGATATGGGTCGTTTCAAGGTGGAAAATGCATATAAATGTGCCCGCACGCCGTGCATCAAATCTTCTTGCACCGTTGAGGGGGAGCTTCAAGTGAGGTGATGGCAGCGATAAACGCGGGTCTGATGATACTCACCCCTCGAGTTCAGCAGAAAGAACGAGCGAAAGCATGTTGACGGGATTGAAAATGCGGTTCGGGGGAAGTGCGTGCTCGATGGATCGAAGTGAAGGTTTCCGGTGATGCGGGGTGGAGACTGAGGATAGATCGAGGGCTTGGCATGTGACCACGCAGGACGATACTTTACTTCCACGTCAGGGCGTTTGCTTTTACTTGGAGATTGAGATGGCCCGTGAGGAAAGAGAATTTCTATTCATGTTCGCATTCAAGAAACCAGTGCAACGCCAGTCATGCTCAAGCAGTCGCTCCAATCGAACGATCCAAAAAAAAGCTATATACATAAGATCTAACATACGCGGCATACAGAGCTCTATAGACGGCTCTGCTGAGAGTCTTGGCCCAGAGGCTTCGTCGCAAACGAGTTGAAGTACTCGTTCAGGGTGTCGACAGTGCCGCTGCCCTCCACAAGCTGCACGGTGCAGGCAACGTGGCTGTCGGGACGAGTGACGATAACACCACCCTTCTCGGCGTCGAGACCAAGCTTTTCGTGGGCAGCGAACTTAGCATTGGGAACGCGGACATCGGGGATGTCGTCGGCATAGAGATGATGGTGGTAGTCCTTCAGAACCTGGGGAACGGCGTCCATGTCGATCTCGTTCTTGGAGGCGGAGTAGATGACGGAGATGGTGAAGAGCTTGGAGTGGGGGTTGTGGCGCTCGAAGAAAGAGACATCGGCGATATCCGAGCGGCGGTAGACCGAAAGGAACGAGCGCTCCTTCTCCAGGTTGGCGGCAAGATCGGTGATGGCCTTCTTGGTCTTGTTCTGGTTACCGGCGAAGATGAAGATGCGGAAAGATCCGTTGGTAGGGACCTCCTGCTCCAACTCAACGAAGTTGGAATCGGCAAGACGAGTGACGGTGGTCGGGGTGAAGGCCCGGCCAGGAGTCAATCGCACGCCAGGAATGTTGAACAGAGCAGACTTGGCAGGGTGGCTGGCATCCCAGTTGAAGACGTTGGGCTTGTAGGCAACTCCGTAGCCGCTGGTGAACTCGCAAGATGACTTGAAGGTCTTGACGAACTCGTCCTCCTCGCCGTCGGCAGCCTGCACAGCTTTGCTGGCCTTCACCTCACCGGCGTTGGGTCGGCGCTTGGAGAAGAGAGCAGCATACTTGGCATCAAAGTCGAGCAAGGTCTCAGCAATGTCCTTGCGCTCGCTCTCGTAAGTGCTCAGGATGGAACGGTCGGCGAAACCGCTCTCCACGGCGTGAAGCTTCCAGGCCATGTTCAATGCATCGTGGAAGGCAGTGTTCATGCCCTGGCCAGCCTTGGGGCTGTGGGTGTGGCAGGCATCGCCACCCATGAATACGCGCTCATCCAAGGTATACTTCTCAGCGATACCCTGTCCAATGGGGTAGACCGAGTACCACTCAACCCGGTCCCACTCAACCCAGTAGGGCTTCAAAATGTTCTTCGCGGTTTGCTGCACCTCCTCGGCGGTGGCAGTCTTGCGGGGGTTCCAGTCGGGGTCGTCAGACGAGGCGATCTGAACGTAGAGACGGACCATGTTGTCCTCGCGGGGAATGACCATGATAGAGCCGGCATCGGAGTGGATGGTGCATTTCGTCTGAGACAATGTTAGACACACTCTTCGGCTACTTGCAAGAACGTCTTTCTTACCTCGATATCGGGGAAGTTGGTGCGGACGACACCGTCCATAACACCCCAGACGTAGGCAATGGGGTCCTTGTGGTGAATCTGGATGCCGAGCTGTTGACGGACAAAGCTGCGGGCACCCTCCCCACTGAAGAGGTACTTGGAGCGCACGGTCTCGATCACGTTGGTGTCGAGACACTTCAGCTGGACCTCGACGGGGTACTCGGCGTTGGCGCCGTCATTCTTAAAGCCGTGGATGGTCCATGGGCGCTGCACACGTGTTCCGGCCTTTTCAATCTCGGCGAGGAAGACATGCTCGATCTTACCCTGGTGGACCAGGGTGGTGAAAGGGTAGCGGGTGTCGATAAAGCGGGGACAGCTGGGCCAGCTACCGGTGCGGTGGATACCAGAGCCATCGCCCTTGGGGTCCCAGAAGGCAACGTCGTAGACCTTGGCAGGCTCGTAAGCCATGATGGCGCGCTTCAGACCCAAGTTGCGCAGGATCTCGGTTGAACGCGGCTGGATACCATCGGCGCGGCCGGTAGCAGTAGGCACAGGGCGGTTATCGATGTGCTTGACCTTGTAGCCCCAGCGCGACATGCACAGGGACAGCAGCAGGCCGACGGGGCCAGCGCCGACGATGACAATGTCATACGTCTCTTGAACCATGTTGGTGGTGATGCCGTAATATATAGAGTGGGGTTGGGATAGATGGCGATCAACGCACTCAGCTGGGGAGAGATAGAATTATAGAATCACCCTGTACGATCGCATGGATCGAAAAGGAATGATCGAGGGCCATGGCTGGTTCATAAATAATTCGAGCAGGCCGGGGTAAGCGGTCCGAGTGGGTGGTTATGAAGACGGAGAGCAGTCACGGCATTGAAGATCGGCTGAATCGTGGGGAGCACCAGGCTAAAAGGCCCGAGGAACCAATGGGACCAATGGGATGAGTCGGAAGGCAGGACCTCAGCAAAGGAAGCCAACATCATCGTGCCTGTGAGTGTGGGGACCGATCATGGCCTCTCTGCGAGTCACGGACTGCCGTTGTGCAACCCGAGCTGTAGCTCCTCTGCCCCGCGACCTTCGGGAACTCGTTCGGCAGGTGGAGTGCGGGACACGTGACCCGTCTCGGTAACCTCGTCCGGGATTTCTATACAAGATTTGTCTCCCGTCCAGTCGATTGGTTCCCACGCTGGCGTCTGTTCCGCGTTGCCGATTTATGCGAGAGCCGTGTTACCCACAGAGCCCCACACAGGCTGGTAGTTTAGCCAGGCAGTTGTTGTGCGGGATACCGGTGTGCAGTGCCAGTCTTCTCAACAACATGCATGCCATTGGCTGGGACCACTTCTGACAATATACCTCGCTCAAAGGACTCGGATTGATGTCAATTACTTCGGTGTCTCGTTTTATTATGAACACATTACAAACTGCGCAGTTCCTGTCTTACTCTATGTTAGTTCGGTACAAATGGACGGTGAGCCACAATTTCCCAGCAAAGCTGTTACAATAGGCGCTTATTACTGAGTACATAATTTATTATGAGCAAGATTGAACAATAGACGGACTCTCTCGATATCCAGGGTGATCTCCATACCGGAGGAGTAGCCGGCTTGGATGATCTACTTCCCAGTAGCCTCGGGCGTAGCATATTCCCTTGCACAGTGACTCGGGGCTGGGAGTGGCCGAGCAAAAAGCCAACCCCAGACCGGGGAAGCCCAGCGGCTAAGCTCCGGGCTCGGCAACAGATCCGGCTCGGGGTGCAACGCCCGGGGATGGTACGAATTACCAGAAAGGGTAACCACTTAAAGCTTCACTTTCTACGGAAAGGCACAAAACCCTCCTAGGCTGGTCCGGGGGTGCGGGACGACTTGCCCTAATGCTCAGTTGGGACGTCTATTATCTTTCGACCCTTTGAGGGCGTCATTTGGTATTGTTCTATTGAGGGGGGCAGGGCTGCTCTCGGAACTGGCAACTTCCACTGGCTCACATGTCAAACGGCGTTGACATTTTTCTGGTTTGACCTTAGTACACTTGTCTTTGTCTCGAATAGATAATCTCCTCAAGGGATGTTCCTCGATCCTGCACAATGTGACCCATTGACACGAGGGCACAATAGGAACATGGGATCAATAGCCCTTCGGTATTGTCCAATTGTCCATTCACGGATCTTCCCACAGTCTCTTCTATTTCTTTTCCTCTTCCTCCTCCTCATCCTCATCCCCATCCTCTTCTCTTCCTCTTCTCTTCCTCCTGCAATTGACAGCGGCGACGAACTGTGAATATCATTTGATATTGCTTCCTGTAAAACTTCTCGTTCAACTATCAGTTTGATCAACCTCCAATTGACTCCAAGTCACCCCGACAATGAATCGCCGCAGCGGCCAGGGTGATCTCGGTCAGCTGATGCTCCCTCCTCGTGTGTGGAACCCGAGCTACATCTGGCCCGCCGACAATGATGGCCTCCTTCGTGTCGTGGGAGGGTATGAACTCCTGCAATATTCCCGAACATCCCGAAAATGCCGACGACGCCGCTAATCAATTGAACAGTCATGAGAATCCGGATGTTGCTGAGTATCGCCGTCACCGGCAATGGCTGAGAGCCATGGGCCAGGCAACCGGGCCAGATGCATCGCACGTCGTATCGGCTATCGAACTGGATGATTTCAGGGTCGTCGAGTACGACCGCTTTCCGACTCTCAAAGCGTACTTGGGTCTGTCTCCTATCCAGGAAGAGTTCCGGGACATGATTCCAAACCAGCTGAATGTGACCGGTCATGCTTCCCTTGAGATTCCGCCGCTGGTTCATTCCGACAGTGACTACTCGGACGATGACTCCGAGCCGCTCGAGAAAAGCCCTCAGACTGGCAACTCGCCCTTTGGTCTCATCGCTGCGCCCGAGGGCGGCGAGTCGCCTCTCGATCCCATCGCCCTTGGTGTCAAATTGGCTTTCGACCCCGTCGCACTTGCTGATGTCGACCCGCCTGTCATTCTGAGCCCCGCTGTCTATGTCAACCCACCCAACACGCCTATCACTCCTCTGGAAGTCGGCGATGACGATGACGCCATGGCCTTGACCATTCATGGCAACGTCAACACAGCCATTGTCGATATGGTCATGATCAACACGGTCGTTGCCGACTCGGTTATTGAAATCGAAGGCCCCTCGCGATCCCAGAAGAACAAGGACATCGACGGGTGGCTTGGTGATGAGCAGAGTTCCAAGGGCCCTGTAGCGGCCTTTCGACGATCGACCATCTTTCTCAAAGGACTGGGAAAGAAATTATTGAAGCAGGAGCTCGCAGAGCAACTTTCTGTAGCGGTAAGTGCATTCACCGTTCCATCATTCCAGTTGCTGACGATCCATCGCGGATTGAGGTCGTGAAGAGCAAGCAGATCGCGGATTGCAACGAGAGCCCGCCCCCTCTGCCTCCCAAAGACCGCCCCGTCACACCTCCCAAGCCCAATTCGGTTTCTCCAATTTCGCTGGGACCCGGTGAGCAGGCACTGCTCTATTCCAGACTAGAGTTTATGATCTGCGAGACCGCAAACGCGTTCCTGATTCAGCAATACTGCGATGGCCGCATCGACAAGCATACCATCAACAGGGTCATCAATGGCTGGGTTTCTAAGAACCTGCCTCATGTCTCCGAGTTCCGTTTCGACCAGGCCACCCAGCGTGATCTCATCAACGCCAACCGTCGCACCATTGAGTTCACTGGTTTCTGCTCTAGCAACCCGGTCCAGCTGGTTGCGAATCTTCGGAGCTGGAAGTCCATTATCCAGGATATGAACCACCGAACCTTCTGTCTTCGCGACAGTGCCATCCGCAAGCAGCTGTATGAGATCGGTCAGATACTCGACATGCTGAATGCTCCCATCACAACTCTGCAAGCTTTCGATGAACTGCGTGGCGGCGTCCTTCACTACATGATCAGCACCCCCGGTTCTCCGACCTCGTCGCATAGCTCCTGAGCTCTGGGTCATCTACCTAAAACCCCACGTTTCTTACGCCTTGCTGGCATTCCACTCATTCGATATCTTTATTTGTTTAATCGGCCCTTGAGACATGACCATTTTCCAGAGCGGTGGGGAGGGAGCCGCTTTGCCGGCAAAAAGTGCAAGTACCTGAGAAGGTGTTGGGCATTCAGAAAAGTAATCAAAAATGGAGGAAATACGAGGGAAAGATACTCTGATATGGGTGATGCAAATGAACTACTCATGTAGTCAATAATGCAGATAATTTGTCTCACTTGAATCTCCCATCTATGCGTAGGCAAAAACAAGGCGACGCGATGAACGCGGCAAAACAAAGAGGCACGTGCAGCGACGTCATCGGCTCATTTGGGGGAAGCTTCACAGCTTGTGAGATGTGAGATAGCCAGCCATTTTGTCTTCTTCTTTTTTTCCCCCTTATGCAACTCCCAGTCACATCTACCCGGTCGGATTTTTCCGAACGGCTAAGGCCGATCACTCACAAAGTTCGGGCCATGACCGTCGCCATTTAGCGCTCGGTATCTCGATCTCTGAGAGATTTGGGCCCTGGGAAAAAGTGGGACCGAGCTGGTCGCCATGACGGGCCCTTTCCATACCTACGGCACTTCATGCCTTTTGGCAGACGACGAACTGGATCTGTCGAGCTTGTATTCGCTTCCTACACCGCCAGAGGTCCGCTCGCAGTTCTTCTACATATCATCCCTGCCAATTGACGATCCTTTGGCCCCTCTGCCCCCGGCAACCGGGCAGTCTGATGGGAATCAAAGAGATCCACCTAAACCATTCTCTGCTAGAGATAATCTTGCTTTGGAAACAGCATGGCGCGAGCTTGGGAAAGCTCGGCAGACCAAAGCTGCTTCGAACAGCCCCTCTCGGCCGGAGACGTCACAAGGGCGCTCCGGAATAGCGGTACCCGGACACGGGCCGACTCTTGAGTTGCAAAGACGTCGAAAGGTCGCAAATCCAGAGGGGGCGAGCTTGAGTAGCAGCAGGGGCACCCCGACCTCGTTTCCAGATGATCTGCCGCGGAATATCAACAGCCGCTCGGGTTACTTGGCCGGTAGGTCCGATGCCCGAGCGGAGGATTACGCAGATCGGCCGAGCTCGTCTATGGATGGCAGCTTCAAAGAAAGGAATTACAGAAGCAGTATTGGTATTGCCTATCGGAAGAGAGAGCGCTCTTCCTCCCTGAATGAATCCCCTTCTACCAAGAGAAGGAATTCGATCGAGGACGATCCTCCGGAAGGGCAAGATGAAGCTGGCTTGCGGGCGACTGCGTCTAGGGATGCGAGTATCAGTGGCTCTCCTTTCATTAGAGCACCCATTTCCCAGTCACACAGTCCGCTCGGTCACTCAGTTGAGTCGCTTTCATCGAAGGATGGAGCACAGGAAGGACAGGTGGAGGGGCGGAGTCGCCCACCTAGCCGGATTGCACCGAAACCCTCGAATCTACGGGCGACCGTCAGCTTGGATGAACTGACCCAGGATAGCTCACGGGACGAGACCAACCCCGAGGACTCCCAGATCAAGATTCCAGTGGGTGCTTCGCGTCTTCACTTGGTGGAATTGCCAAACCTGAAGGTATGTACATTTTCTTGCTCTAAAACCCTGCTGGGCTGATCATTCATTAGATGAAACCCATCTACTGGAGCCCTCTACATGACATATCAGGCGTGGTTCGTGCAACCTGGTTCTATAAGAACACTATGCTACCTGTGGAGACAGAGCTTGCGAACAAGCTCGAAGAAGGATATGCTTACTTGAAGCCATGGACAGATACCTGGCAGGATGAGTTAAACAGCTGCGTGGAGAATGGCGCAGATGCGGAGATCAAGGTTGCGCATCGACTATGGCCAAAGGACGAGCCGGGGTCCGCCAGGCCGCCCGGAACAGCACAGGGCCCTAAAAGTGGCGATTCTACGGCCAGTGGAGCTGACGAAATCCCCTCATTTGATAAGAACCTGGCTGCCGGTGGAACAGCGAGTCGTTCGGAGGCTATCAAGTCCCATCTTACCTCCAGCGTAATTTACGTGGATGCAAAGAATGCTCAGATCCTTCGGCCCAGCTTGCTCCCTTCTGCGTCTAGAGGAAGGCGTCCGCTCAAGGCAATTCGCAAAGAGCAACAAATCGGAATCCCCGTGGTTCGCGGGTTTAGCCGAAAGCTCTGGGATCGGTTGCACCCTTCGAAGCCTAATCCCGTTGATGTACGCCAATACATCCGGAGGACCCAGCAAGAAACCGCTCCCGCTCCAGGGGAACAAATATGCTACGCATGCAAGATGGAAGAGCAGCGCCCAAGCCCGACAGACTTGGTACTCGTCATCCATGGCATTGGACAGAAGCTGTCGGAGAGAATGGAAAGCTTCCACTTCACACATGCAATCAACGCTTTCCGTCGCCAAGTCAACATGGAGCTGAACAATGAACCTGTCTGGCCCCATGTCGACGAAGAGCATGGTGGAATCATGGTTCTACCTGTGAACTGGCGAGCAACACTATCTTTGGAAGATGCGCCCCTTGATTCGCCAGATACGGAAGACCCAACGGCCAACAACTTCTCTCTCGACGACATCACTCCCCAGACACTTCCTGCCGTGCGATCCTTGATCAGCGATGTCATGCTCGACATCCCCTATTATCTATCGCATCACAAGCCGAAAATGATCAGGGCGGTTGTGAGAGAAGCCAATCGCATCTTTCGACTTTGGTGTAAGAACAATGCCGGCTTCCAAGAAAGCGGCCGTGTGCACCTCGTTGCTCATTCCCTGGGAAGTGTCATGGCCCTCGACATTTTGAGTGACCAGCCGACCCATGTTCCTCGCTTCAACTTTTCGGATACACCCTTGCATAATGATATATTCGAGTTTGATACCCGGCATCTGTTTCTGTGCGGCAGCCCTGTTGGATTCTTTTTGCTGCTCAATAAAGGTATGGCGCACTATTAATTGATCACATTCTTGCGACTAACGCGCTATCGTTTAGCGAGTCTCCTTCCCCGAAAAGGAAGAGACAAACCCGGGAGTGAAGGCGATGATCGACTTCGCGGTGTCGCTGGCGAAGCCGGCAACTACGGCTGTCTTGCCGTGGACAACCTTTACAACATAATGCACACCACAGACCGTACGTATCCCCCATTTTCAAAGCTCACGCCCTTGAACACCCATACTAACACCCCCAAGCAATCGCCTACCGCGTCAACGCAACAGTCGACAACGACCTCTCCAACTCCCTCAAAACAGCCTCAATCCCAAGCTCCAGCTCATCCTTCTGGTCCTCCGTCGGCAGCGTCTTCCGCTGGAGCTCGTCGCCGTCCTTCGTCCCCGCAACAGCCCCAATCCGCCCCGCAGCAATGACCAAACTCCCGTCAAACGTCGAAATGGAAACGCACGACTTCACCCGCGAGGAAATCGCCGAGAAACGCATGCTCCTGTTAAACGACAACGGCCAAATCGACTACTACCTCTCTGGCGGTGGTGGTCCGTTGAATATCCAGTACCTCAATATGTTGAGCGCTCATAGTAGTTACTGGACGTTGACGGATTTCGTGCGCTTCTTCGTTGTTGAGATTGCGCGGAAGCAGGGGCGTGATGGGACTTTGCTTGCTTTTAGGGCGGAGAAGAAGAAGGGTTGGAGGTATTCTAAGGGGTGATTTGGTTCTTGCTTTTTTCTCTGGGGTTGGGTGCTTTGCTTATGTTTGAGAGCTTTAGATATATGCTACTGTATTATACTGGGCATTTCCAAGGTTTGATACAGTATGAGAATATTCATAGACGGCTTTCTGGTCCTCCTTCAAAAACTCTTCCAGGGTATCTTTCTGAAATGATATCTTGCTTATTATGTACAGAGTCAGCCGAAGTAATGGTCTCCGTCCTTGCTGAAAGCAAACGAGATCCCCATCTCCTCACAAGCCGCCTTGAATGGCGCAAAGGCTTCTTTCACAGATACCGGAACCTCTATGTCCGACGGATTATAAGTGGCACCTTCCTCAGGAATCTCTATCTCCGTCTTCATCGCCATAACGTACGGCTGGATCTCGAGTGTCTCGAGATTTGGGAATCGCTCCTCACGCTGCGCGATCATGTCGCCAAGATTCTGCATTACCACGTCAAAATCCTCCTCTTCATACTCGGCAAGCTGGAGATATTCCAGGCTCGGTGGTAGAATCTCTGAGAGAGATACTCTCGGTCGATCATCCTCATCGAATTGGAGGAGCGTACGTAGTGGCATCCGAAGCTCACGCAGCTGATGGAAGTCGGCCAGGGATCCAAAGCCTTCGAAGATCCCCTCCTCGTCCGCGTCATCGCCCAGATAGTCATTTTCTCCGCTGTTATTGAGTCGGAGTTCCCGGAGGCTATGCTTCTGAGTACATAGTGCGTCGTAGAATAAACGCGGGCGGAAGTCGATGCGAGGTTCATTCAAGATGGCTGTATTATCGTGCTGGTAATCGAACAGCTCCAAGTTGGCGCAGGAGATAATGAAGTCGGCCATGCCTTTGCCGCCGTTACATCTCCCAAGGCTGCTGAGGTTGAATCCGGTAAGGCTGCCGAAGTTGAGTTCGGTAATGGTAGATGTCCCCGGTGCGGGCTTTGGGTAGATAGATTCCCAATCCTTGACTTCGCAGAGTCCGTTGGCGGAGAATCCCTGGATCGCTGGGAGACGGAAGATCGGGAGGTAGTCAGCCGCTTCGAATGAGATTTTCGTGTTGAGTGTCTCTAGCTTCACGCGCTCTAAGTGTTGTAACATGGGGTTCGAATTAAATGGCTTGTCCCGGGCGGCTGCTCGCGCCAGCATGGGTATGAAATACTCGGAATACCCCGGAGCTCGAAGGATCAGAGTCTTGACACTTTCCAGTGACAATGTGAGTACTGCCAGCCATGCATCAGGGTCTCCAGTTTGCAGGGCGTTTTCCCATTTTTCGTTTTCTTTTGGGGAGGCGCTGACCTGCTGCAGGATGTCCTTAGATATCTCCGCTTGGCACTCGATATCTTTGTCCCAGTAACTCCAGTCGAAAAATAGGTGTCGAATGGCAGGGCCTATTCTCGGGTGCTCCTGAACGGAGCGAACAAAACGGTAGATTTTCTCGCTGGGGAGGCCGATGAACTCGTAGGCTTTGGGCAGAAAGAGGGAGTACCAGTGCCGGCATACCAGGAGAAGTGGGAGAAGGTCTCTTTGGGTTTCAACTTGCTCACTTATGAGAAGAAGTATTTCGTTTGGTAAATTCGACATCTTAGGAAGATGTGGTGAGTAGGTGCTGTGTCTGGGTGAGTTTTGAGGCGGATTGTTCTTCTCTGCTTTTCTGGGGGCAGCGAGGCATCTCAGCGCCTACACGCAAATACAGATATTGGAGGAAAAGTGGAAGGTTGAAGGACGCGTGCATGTGTTGGATGAAACACAGTGAAGGTAACACGTCGAAGTGAGAGATGTACGTAGGTTATTCTTATAGCCTGACGACCAAGGCCTCCACGCCACCGAGGCCTACAACCTACATTTCTATAATGAATGAACGGCCAAGGAAACCATTGATGCTATTCCGTGGATCCAGTGAGCACTATTCGTAGTCTTCAATTTAGGCTGCATTGGCCAAACAATGTGGAAATGTAGAAATGTGTCACTGTAGAGGTAGATGCGATGTTTGTTTATCGCCCTTATCACTGCCCCACCACAACTTCTCCTCTCCAACTTTCATCAGACTCTCGTGGACTCCAATCTGCTCCGTCAGTGCAGTCAAATCGAATCCCAGTCGTGCTCGCGACCGTCCTAGGTTGCATACCTTGCATACCCTACACATTGCATCCCCAGACTTGACGAGGCGCATCCACTACGAACGACCTGCAGCAACCTCCCACCAACTCCGCCTGCACCTGCTCGATCTCCTTAATTCAGGAACACACTCGATTACTTCATCTCCGATAAATAATGGCTTGGCTCCAATCAACTCCCTCCGGCCGCGCAGCCACACCCACCGTCTTCGAACAGCAACGCGAGGAACTAGTGCGGGAAATTGCGGTGGTGAGTTATCAACTCCCGACACCTCAATTTCACCACCCAAAAGCTAATGCCATCGTGTCCAATAGGGCATGGAGCAGGTCCTCCAAAACATCAACCGCCTGAACCGCAACCTGGAGAGCATCATCACGGTTGGTCTTGTGGGATCGGATTGGAGATCGCCATTGCTAACCTAGGATAGGTTGGAAACGAGTTCGGGTCTGTGGAGGCCCTCTGGTCGCAATTTGAGAACTTCATGGGACGCCCTGAGGAAGAGGTTGAGGAGGCTCAAGGGAAGAGGCATGTTAGTGGGGAGAATGAGGGGGAAGATGAGTCGATGGCCCAGTGAAGGAGTTATGATTACGTGGAACTTGGCGTTGGTGCTTGCTTGATTCGGAGATACCATTCACATATTGCATTGGAAAATACACTACGCCTTCTACATGGGATTGAAGTTAAATCAAAGTCACATTGTTTCAGTAACGGTAACAGGTAGGAGGTCGCTTTCGCCAACAGAACAGATCAGATAACACGAACGAAAACACCAGTTCCATGCATGAAAGCGGCAAAGACCCGGGTCATGAGTACCAAGGGCACGGGGGTCATGAGAAGGAAGAAGAAAAACGTAACAAATGGTCGACATCTAAAAAGCAAAAAGTCCAATCCATACAAACTGCCTCCAGAAGAAAGAGTCAGGGCGCACAGCGACCCCGAAGGAATTTTAGCAGTTTTCATGTCCAGCTTGCACGTGGCTCATACACAGTGGCAGGCAAGCAAGCCGACAAAGCAACCAGGCTTGTGGTCGGGCCGAGGAGAAGGAAAAAAGAGATTGTCATGAAGAGAAGGGAGGCTGGAGGAAGTTGGTTTACAGGATTTTGCAGGTCCGCTTCTTGACCTTCTTGCCCGGTCTGCTGGGTACCCCACCTGCAGAGGGTTTGCTGTTGGTGCGGTTGTGCGATGGGTGGTAGGTGTAGCCCTGCTCTTCCATCGAGCACACCATGTCGACTGCACTTGCGAAGACCTCGTCCACACCGCGCATCTCCTTGCTGCTGCACTCGACGTAGGTTGCGCCCATTCGCTGGGCTACGCCGTGGCCTTGCTCTGGGGTGATGGGGGTCAGGCCTTGGGTCTTGAGGAGTTCAATGCAGGTGCGCTTGTTGCGGAGGTCTGATTTCAGACCGACGAGGATGATGGGTGTCGTTGGGCAGAAGTGCAGGACTTCGGGGTACCACTGATAGAAGGTAAGTATGGGTTGGAAACGGCATGATGGATCAGGCTCACCTTATCCACGACGTTTTCCAGTGATGCAGGGCAGTCGATAGCAAAGCAGACAAACAGAAGATCCGTCTCGGGATAGGACAGTGGGCGCAAACGATCGTATTCCTCTTGTCCGGCGGTATCCCACAGTGCTAGCTCGACGCCCTTACCAGATGCTCGATGGGTCGTCTGTGTAATGTAGTTTTCAAAGACGGTGGGAACATATTTCTGTTGCAGTCAGTCTCAATCCTGATCATTTGTGGATGCAGACCTACCTCGGGGAAATAGCCCTGTGAGTAGCTAATCAACAAGCAAGTCTTGCCGCATCCACCGTCGCCAACCACGACAAACTTTTTTGAAAAGGATGGTGGCTGCGTGATGTTGGTTGCCTCGGACATCCGTCCACTGGAAAAACTGGTGTGGGTGCTTGCGGTGCCGTTGCTTACCCGGACACTGTTGGTGCGGGTTCTGTTGTGACGCGGGGATGAGGAGGGTGGAGGTGTAGCGAGCGAGCGGCGTCGCGAAGCCGCATAGTAGTCTCCGTCATACATCTGGCTCATCTTGGAATGGGAGGCCTTTGCGAAAGTCGACGGTGGGTTGACGGTGGGTTGACGGCTGTGTGTGAGAGCGGATGGTAGGGAGAAGATGGCGAGAACGGAAAACGGAGAGTGTGAAGAAAGAAAGAGGAGGGGATAGCGATCTAAAGGTCGTGGGATCTCGATCGACTTCGATACAGTAGCGAGGGTCTTCGTCGGGGCGAGACCCGTGTTTACACTGATTTACACGAGGCTGCCATGGCAACGGCCGCCTTCAATGACGCCAGGGCTCCGCTTCGTGCGATTCACCTTGGTAGCGCCTGTCAGTTTCAACTTGATTGCTGCGATCTTCTCCGATTCGGTTTCTTTTTTTGTCCTACTCCTCTCTGTGAGCCCCTCCTTCCCCACCGTTCAGCTCTCCATAAACCGGTTCGGTTGATGTTGCCTCGGGGCGGCCGTCATGTGATGAATGTAGATCGGAGATACGCGATATCATGGACAAGATCCATGGACCTGCAGCCTTCCAGAACTATCGAACTAGAACGGAGATTTTGTTGATTGGAGTGTTAGGGACAACGGGTGTCAGACTGGTGGAGGGGGAATTGATAGAAACACGACAGCTTTTTACTAGCGACACGACAGGTTTAGATCGCCCCTAATCAGGCCTAGTAAATTCTGTACTGACCTCTATGATCATCTTCAATTCCATCTGTTTATCTTCCTTCCTACACCTCTCTGGTTATCTCTCTCGCTGCGCCTACCATCATCTCTGGTTAGTATATAATTAGTGTCATCATTATTATCACTAACACCTATTTCTATAGCACCAAAAATGCCTACTACCAAATTCAAGCGCCAGGAAGGGGGGATATTCCACCCGGCGCTTAAGCAGTCATGCGCTCAACATCCGATTGTCTCATGTGCCGGACGATCAACATTTAAAGTTGTCTAGTCCCCCCGCTTCAGCTTTTCCTGGCTCGCTTGCCCTGCTCCAAACAAGAATGGCGCAACCGCAGCATGTCGAACAGTCGCCTTATTTGCACGCTGCTGAGGATGATGAAAACGCAGAATTATTTTCTGCAGTTCTCTCGATGCTTGACAGAGAGCAGTTGCCCCTGCTTGCGAGCGCCATTCTACGGCGCCTCCAGCCACCCTATCAAACTACCGATGCGAAACCCTCAGTCGGCGAGCCTTTGTACGGATCCTACCACGTACTCTTCCCATTGACCTTTGACAACGGCCTTCTCTGGATCCTGAAAATTCCCATTAACGGCACGGCAAGCAAATGGGATGAGTTGTCTGCCTCGGCCCTGACCTCCGAGGCGAACACAATGCGCCTGTTGAAGCGCGAGACCACTATCCCTCTACCTGATGTTTTGGACTTCTCCTCGACCACGCAAAACACTCTCCGATGCCCTTACATTATTATGACCTTCATTTCCGGAATCCCTCTATACAACGTCTGGTTTGCACACCGTCTGCACGGCGCCAACCCCGACACCACTCGTTTACGCCGAATTCGCGCCCTCGAAAGCATTGCTTCGGCAATGGTGCAGCTGGACAGATTTTCATTTCAAACTGGCGGCCGTCTTCTGTTTGGAAGCGATGGCAACCCATCTGATATCGGACCTATGCGACGAGTTGATCACAAAGCTATGCTTGACCGATGGTTTGTTCGTAAAGATCCAGATGATGACCCCATATATATTGAGTGTGCGGCATCCAGTGACCCGAAAGCATACTACACCCTCATGCTCGACATACACCCCGAACAGAACCCGGTTCCTCGGGGTCTTGCGACGCTCTTGCGCCAGCTAATCAGCTGGATCTCTGAGCCCGGTAGAATGGATCCCTTCGTTCTTGCACATCCAGACTTTGACATCCAGAACTTCATAGTATCTGAAGAGGGCGAGCTCCAAGGTATCATCGATTGGGATGGGGTCGCTGCTGTGCCTCGCACTCTTGGCAACGAGAGATATCCCGGGTGGCTCACGCGCGACTGGGACCCGGCTATGTACGGATATAAGGAGTCTATGGAACGCGCGGTGGAACCAGAAGGTGTGTGGGAAGATTCGCCCGAATGTCTCGCCTACTACCGCGACATCTATGATGGCATAATGGCCAGACATCGTATGGAGAGAAGAGGAGGATCCGAAGCCAACCTGTGCCGAGTATCCCTCATTACGGAAAACCTAGCCATTGCGGTGGATGATCCTCGATGCCGAAATGCAATTCTGCGCAAAATGGTGCATGAAATATGGACTGCTGCGGGAGGAAATGAGCAACCGGACTTCACGGAACTAGCCTACATGTTCGCCGAGGGCAACATGGATATCGTGGTGATGGAAACGCTCCATAGGGGCTTTAACACGCTTCCGTCGAAGAAAGAATTGTAGGGTGTGTTTGATTAGATGCTTCAGGAGAGCAGCAAGGAAGCTCCAGATCATAAATTATAATTATTGAGCAATTTGAGGGCTTGGTCGATTCTACGTGCATGCCGAAACTTATTACGTTGTGCCCCCAAGGTCAGGGTCGGATAGCTCTGCAAGCATAGCTGCCTATGCCGACTATTGAGGTAAAGCTTGGTAGAAGAATAGTTGTAAGTTCATGTCTTTCGCCTCGTTGCGGTAGAATCTCCACCTTGATGTGGTCAGAACAAAGTACCATCAAGCTATACCCCGGCTCAGCTTGTGTACTCGGGAAATTTCACCCACAGCGGATAGTACATGGGCAAGGCATTTCAATCTTGGATTGATAATTCCCAATTCTACCATATTTCGAACCAGAACCTCCTCGAACAGAACTCTGCCAATACACCCCGCGCGTTATCACTTTCATCGATGTTGTCCCCGGTGACTAAGCACACACATGGCCAGGGGCCCGAGCCGCGGATGCGACGAGTGATCTTCCCGATGCTTCCTCGATACCTCGATTTTTCGCGCACACGACGGACAATCCAATATTCTTTCCATTTAACTTTTATTCGCTCCTTATGTCCTCGTGTTGACACCCCGCGTCCCGAATCGAGCGGCAGGCGCCTGTCCATGTCCGAGGTCCTCCAATCGCCGGATCGATAACTCCGCGAAATGGGAAAGGGCGCAAAGGATCAGCCCGACGCTGGGCTCAAGAGTCTCAACCACTGTATGTAGCTCTGCGCCGGCTCTCTGCACACCTTCCCGGCCTCTGAAATCTCGCAGCCGCATCAATCGCTGACCTGCTCCGTTCGCTACTTGAATAGATTCAAGCCGGCTACCTCTCTGGCGCTACTGGCCTCGACAGAAGCTCCTCCCTCTGATCCGATATGAAACGCCATACCTTGCTTGGGTGCAGGAGAGAGTCCGTACTCCGACGCTCGACTCGTATTTTGCCTTTACGGCCAACCTCGGCACCCACACTTTTTTCATGGTTTTCTTGCCCTTCCTGTTCTGGTGTGGCCATACCAGTTTAGGGCGCGGGTACGTGTTCAAGATGAGAAAATGGCGGGATCGGCTCGCGATGGCTAACGTCTGACTCGTTCTGTAGACTGGTACACATTCTGGCAGCCGGCGTCTTTTTCAGCGGCTTTATTAAAGACCTGCTCTGTCTGCCTCGGCCCTTATCTCCGCCGCTTCAGCGAATCACCCACTCCGGCTCTGCTGCCCTAGAGTACGGCTTCCCTTCGACGCATTCTACCAACGCCGTCTCGGTTGCTGTCTACGCTCTCCTCCTGCTAAATTCGCCCGACTCGACCGTTAGGCCGCAGACCAGCCTCTTCCTCCAGCTCGTTACCTATCTTTATGTGACGTCGATCGTGTTGGGTCGGTTATACTGCGGCATGCATGGGATGTTAGACTGTGTCGTGGGCTGCGTCTTGGGCGCGTTGATCGGCCTTGCGCAGTTCAGCTACGGCCCCGCTTTTGATGATTACATTCTATCGTCCTCGCTAAAGGAGATCCTCGTCATCCCCATTGCCATCCTGGTCCTGGTCCGCATACATCCAGAGCCGGCCGATGATTGTCCTTGTTTCGATGACAGTGTCGCCTTCGCGGGCGTAACGCTCGGTGTGGACGTCGGCTCATGGTACTTCACCCAGTCCGACCTTGCCTGGTCTGAACCCCTTCCAGGAACCATTCCATACAACTATGAAACTATCGGCCTGCCCAAGACCGTTATTCGTCTTGTGGTCGGAGTGCTGTGTGTTTTCGCATGGAGAGAAATCACCAAGCCGACTCTGCTGCGCGTTCTCCCGCCCATTTTCCGAAACCTTGAGAAACTCGGTCTTCTCTTGCCCCGTCGATTCTTTACCACGGCCTCGTAAGTTTCTCAGCCTTGTGCCTTTGAACAAGTCTTCTAACAATGCGCACAGGCGGTACACCACCGTTCCATCCAATCTGAAGGACAACGAAGTCTTCCCCAACTTCTCCGATATTCCTTCCATCCTCACCACCATCCGGCACCCTCGGCGACGGGCCATTTCCATCGGACCCCAGTCAGAAGCCGATGCTTACGAGACTCTTGCATACCGGGAGAAGCGTCGACGCGAAAGTCAGTCGGGCGGTAGCCGGGAGTCTCCCGCCGATGGGGATAGCAAAGCCAATGGCAGCCACGTGCTGTCACGAAAGACGTCCAAGCTGGACGATTACGAGCACATGATGGGCAGGGGCAGCCCGCAATCCGGTAAATCAGAGCTGGATAGCAATATTCCTCGGTCGTCACCACTTCCACCGCCCCAGTATGAAACAAATCGGGCGACAACCCGGGCGGATGAAAAGGAGGTGTTCTCGCAGATCAAGAAGCCGCGCGTGCGTTACGACGTGGAGGTCGTGACCAAGCTGGTTGTATATGCAGGTATGTATCGCCGCTCATTTCCCACCCACATCCATTCGCTAAGGTCTTCCAGGTATTCCATGGGTGGTCATCAACGGGGCTCCCCCTGTGTTCGAATTGCTCGGGCTCGGAGTTCCTTATTAGTTGCATGACGGAATTTCCCAATTCCCTTCAGCTTAAACGTTGGCCACATCACGGGCCTGCTCCAGTCCAGCGGGCTGTGCTGGGCGAGGACCTTTCTGGGACATAATTCGGGCCGTGCATGTACATATTGCAATTTGCATTCTAAGGTCTCCGTTGGCCCACTCGGGCTATCGGGAGTATCCATGAGATACTCATAGAACTTGTCAAGACCGATATTATTTGTATATTCTCACTCCTCGCATTTCAAATCATCACCCACGGCTAGAAGAGAGTAAATCTTCGGCAAATTCTCCCTGGCGAGAGTACCGTTTATACTCCGAGGCTCGTAAGCAGGAAAGATCGTCGTCACACGGACCTCTTAACTTGAGGCTGAGGCGGTGAATCGTGTGTTCATCACGTACATAAACCCCACCTGAAATTGAAATGTTGCCGACCAGGCCGAGTTGTACAAAATGCTCACCCCGGGAAAGCGCCTCATTCTATGTTTGGATGGTACCTGGGTCAATAGTGACCAGGGCTACAACCGCCCGACCCTGGACCAGCCAAATGCCACCCTGCAGATCCCGACCAATGTCACCCGCGTCTATCGCGCCCTGAGGAAAAGGGACTCGGCCGGATGGGCCCAGGTTATGTATTATCATCCCGGCGTTGGAACCAGTGGCGGTATTACGGATACGGTCGCTGGTGGAGTATTTGGTGCCGGAGTTTCTGAAGTGGGTGAACATTGGCATTGGAATGTTGCATTTATGAGTAGAAGATCCGTGTCTGACCTGTTGCAGAATATTAGGGAAGCATACAGTTTCGTCGCAACCAATTACGAGCCTGGCGATGAGATTATTCTGCTGGGCTTCTCTCGTGGTGCATTCACTGCACGTAGCGTTGCTGTAAGCATGTCCTTCGAAGTTATAGCATTGTATGCTCATGTCTTTAGGGTCTTATCACCGAGATTGGCCTCCTCACTTCGAAGGGGATGGAGTTTCTCTACCCGATCTTCAAGGATACAGAGAACATGAGGAACCCCGACTACAAAGACAAATTTCCTACTGTGCCGTTCCCTCACAAGCCAAAAACTCCGAACAATGGGAAAGAATACAAGCGTCGGCTTGAACAGGTATGTGAAATTCAAGAACTGTGATCATCGGGCGCTGACGGTCTGCAAAGGAGGATCTCACCCGAGTGTATGACCCGGATGGGTATCCCATCACGGTCCGCTGTGTTGCGGTCTGGGATACAGTTGGCAGTCTGGGTTTGTCCCATCCTTCTCAACCAGCAGGTCCCAATATTGATTTTGAACAGGCATCCCAGACACAGACTTATCAAACAAACTCGAAATCCCTCGCTCCACAAAAGAATAAGTACCCCAGAACCCTCAAATCCAGGAGAAAATCAAATACTGACAACCACTTACATGCAAATTCTACGACACCTCTCTCTCAAACGGAATTGAATACGCCTTCCAAGCCCTCGCCCTCGACGAGGACCGCACATCTTTTGCCCCAGCAGTATGGGAACGACCACCCCAAGTCCGCACCGACCTCCGCCAAGTGTGGTTCTGCGGAGCCCACTCAAACGTCGGAGGCGGCCTGAACGACCAAGAACTCGCCAACATCACCATGGCTTGGATGATGGACCAACTCACCTCCATCGGCGTATCCTTCGAAGAAGACACCATAGACCGAATCTTCGAAGAAAGCGTCCGCTACTACTACAACTACCGTCAAGAAGCGAAGCCCACACCCGAGAATTCAAAACGCAAGCGTCGCACTGAATGGGCTATCCCCTCTATCTATGATGCGCATAGACCAGTCCGGCCTTGGGGTCTGGGTGAGATCGTTGATCCGGTAACGGGGATCTATCACCTTGCTGGTAAGACGACTCGCACGCCGGGTATGTATCATTATACCGATCCCAAGACTGGGCGTCCTACCTCTGAATTTCTGGAGAATACGAACGAGCGTATTCATCGGAGTGTTCGAATTCGACTTTCTCTTGAAGGGTTGGGATATGATGATGAGGAGCCGTACAAATGCCGTGCATTGCTTAAAAAGGGGCCTTGGCAGCTCAAGCGCATGCGTGTGATATCCCGTCGCCAGATTGAAGATTCATATGGCGACGAGGAAATTCTGGACCAGGAACAAGATCGGTGGGGGTGGGTGTATGCTGGTCCTAAGGAGGATGAGCCGCCGGAAACGCTTATGATGGAGGAGCCGCTGGGTCCTTTTGAGGATCAATTGCTGAGGTACAGCAAAGGTATGTTTGTCTTGATTGTAGTCTCTGGGAACTGGTTCTAATTGATGTTCTAGGCCGAGCATTCTACAAGGCTCTTCTTGCCGAAAGCCAGCGATAACTTTGCAATGGAATGGAAATGGAAGACTATTATGCATAGTCAATTAATCATGTAATTTTGAATCTACTTTTGCATGGCTCTATTGCGCCTAGGAAACGCCGGTTTTGAAATGCTCATTGTGGTCTACATATTCTACATGGGAACACGACGGATCTACTAACTGCGATCTTGACAAAGTAATTAATAACTATAGCCTGCAGAAGTATCGGCTGTTTAGAGATTTCACAGCCAAAAATGAGCCCTGCAATGGCGAACCATCACATTAATCCGGTTGATAACTTGACGACACTTTCTATACTTCGACGCGCCCTGCGGCAGACTGCCCGATGCGGTTAGGTCCGCTGAGTCAGCGCGCCTCATGATGAAAGTGCATCGCGCTCGAGCAGATCCCAACTCCGTTGCTCAAAGACCGCTGAATCTGGTCTCTCTCAATGATGGAAGCTGGGAACTCCTCCCTAAATCCTTCCCTTTCTCGTTTTCTACGTCCTTTGTTCCATTCATCCTGATCCCTCGCCCCCTTTATTCAACACAGCGCGTCTTGCGACACCTGAACAACCTCTGGTCGTTGTCCCCGGACATCATTTGAACATGGGACTGTTCAACTGGTCGCGCCGCAAGTCGCAACCAGATTCTACAAAAGATGCCGAGATATCCTCTGGGGCCCAGGGCCCCCTCGGGGATGTGAAATACCCGGAGCAGACCGAAGCTCATGAAGGTACATCCAGCGCACTCGTCAGACTACGGTATAAGTACTCATCCAGCTTTTCGACACAGATGACTTCGCCATGGTGATGCCGGGCGCATTTCCGTCGTCGCCTCCTCTTTCCCCCCGCCTTGCGCCGCTCGAGCGCGAGGAGTCCGTTCCCGTTTCTGCGTTCCAGCAAATGGACATAGACATCGCCGAGAGTCCCGAACTTCCGACAGAACTTGGCTCGCATTTACACCCCAGGAGGCCAGCGAAGTTTGCATCCGCGTCAGCGTCAGCTCAACGACGTATCAGACTCCCGTCCACCCCTCGAACACCCATTCGACGGCCCACTGCACAAGATGATACGGCCATTGACGATCCCTGGAACCGCCAGGCCTCGATACTTGAGCGGTTACAACTCGGGCCGGTATCTGCTGTGCAGCTTTTTACAACCAAGCCACGGCCACTTCCGGCCAATCGCATCCCCTCGATCTACACGAAGGAATGGGAGCAACGAGTACGGGAAAGCGCAGCTCTGGAAGTCGAGCCGGGTCGCGTTGCTAGGATAATTCCGCAAGGTCCCGCTGTGCGACAGCTGTCCAGGGATTGGTTGAACAAGATCGCCAGAGCTATGAAAACTCCCCAAAGCATGCCAGTCGCCAAGACACTCTCTGGAGACGCATTGTACCAGAGAGACATTGCCACCTGCATCAACCATCTTTCGTGGCTCAATGACGAGATCATCAATTCCTACCTCAGTATCATCGTCCACTACTTACGCGAATCCACCGGAAATTTGGACGACCGGCCCCTCTTTCACGCGTTCAACACCTTTTTCTTTTCCACTCTACGAGACAAAGGGTATCAAGGCGTGCGCCGGTGGGCCACTCGGGCAAAAATAGGCGGCGAGAGCTTGTTGGATGTCGACACTGTTTTCATTCCTGTGCATGGAGGAGCCCACTGGACTCTTATGGTTGTGCGACCCATGGAACGAACAATAGAGTACTTTGACTCGATGGGCTCACGCGGTGCCAATCAAGTGAAGAAGGCTAAAGAGTGGCTGCGCGGCGAGCTGGGGACGAAGTACGACGAAGACGAGTGGACAGTACTGAAGTCGACTTCGTCTATGCAAGACAATGGCAGCGACTGTGGCGTGTTCCTTCTCTCCAACGCCAAGGCCATTGCACTGGGCATCGAGCCCACTGCCTTTGGAGCCCCAGATACATTGCTCTTGCGCAGGAAGATTGTCGCAGAAATTATCAACGGTGGGCTCCATGGGGAGTTCAGCCCTATTGACAAGACAGGCCAATTGTTACTCTGAGAGCAATCCCCAGTGACCAGATTGGCCGGCTATCTTACTCCTTATTCATCCCAACTTGATGATCAAGGTACTTTCTCCACACAAGTCCCTCTATATCCAAGAAGATATTCTCTCTCTCCCCACCTACTACACCCTCTCCCTATGTGATTACTATCACATGGACACCAGCATATGAAGTTGTCATCGGCGTTTGTGGTTTTATATCTGATTCTTCCGGCGTGCATGGCGGGCTAGAAAAGGACTGGGAAGGCCACCAGTCATGGGTTTCGGTTTCGGTTTTCGTTTTGTGTGATGTGTTGAATGAGTTTGAATGATACCCAATAGTTGAGCAGGAGTGATGCCAGGAAGAGCTGTGGTTTTCCTACATCTTGCAAGGAATTTAAATGAGCTTCGAACCCTGGAATGAAAGATAACAGAGTTTCTTTCCCATGCTACAGAAAGAAAACAAAAACGAATCGCGAAGCTCAGTTTTCATTCGGCTAAGAATGCCCGCGCATAGCTATTAAGAATATAGCGCTACTGTCCATTGGGTATCCGGAACGAGAGACAAGGAAAAGTATAAATGAAGACAAACAAATCAGCCACGCACGCCACGCTGGCCGAGGTGGAGGTCATCAATGTTACAAACACGATGGCACTGGAGCACCTTCGGTTCCTTCGGCACCTTTGGCTCCTTGTGATGCTTCTTCCTGCACTTCCGGCCCTTTTTTCCTTTCTTGCACTTGCCATGCTTCTTTTTCTTCTTCTTCTTCTTCGTCTTCATCCCGGTAAGAGAGTCAGTTTGCGGTTCCCAGGACTCTTCCCAGGTACGATCTGTATCAAATGTAGACACATTGGCAAGAGACTGTTGGTGACCACCATGTCGTAGCGAGGGAGGAATGTATTTGTGGCCGTCGGAGGATCGATTGTAGGCCAGCTCAATATACTCGATGCCCAGGTAGATGCTCTCACCGAGGTTCATGTCCCCAGTCCATACGCCTCCGTCGCTCCAGAGATTGATGACCAGTCTGCTGTCCATATTGGGGACTCGGTATGTCTTGGCCGCCTGAGGCTTGTCGTTCACCCACCAGCGTGAAGCTTCTGAAAACCAGTCCAGTCGGTGAGTTGACCAAGCAGTCCAGGGGACGGGCAGGTCCACAACCGTGCTAGCCCCGGGGATCATTTCATCAGCGACGGGGTCGTAATCCGGTTGGTTTGCATATCGTACACGGTATGAGGGATCACTTGTCAGAATCTCGATATCCGATTCACAGTTGGGAGCGCGGTAAGTGAAAATGCCGACGCATGCGCCTGGTGGAGGTCTGCTCACTTCGACTGGGCTTGTCACATTACCCGAGATTGTGTTGTTCAATGGTGGGATCCAGTGTTGCGGCTGTCGCAGCGGCAATTCCTTGGGAAGTGACGCCGAGACGTCGGCTGGCAGGATCCGTAGCCGGACTCGTATGGAGCAGTGGTAGATGTTGCGCACGCGGGTTTCAATCTCTGCAGTCGAGGTGAAGTCGTTGTGGCGAGTGGTGCGCAGGACGAGATACGTTGCATGCTGCTCTCGCTGCCCACGATTCTCTGCGAAAAAGACATTGTGCCTGGAGTTGATCATGTTTCCCGGGGCCTTAGGGTTGCGGGGACGCTCCCATTGCTGGATCGTCCAGTCTTTGTTGAAGGAGGAATCAAAGAAAGAAAGGGCATCAGACTTGGGCTCTTGCTTGTTTCCTTCGAGACAACTGTCATCGTGTTCCTCATTCCAGCCATTGAAGTCCCAGTCCCAGTCATCTTCATCGCCATCGTCGGAGTCCGGTTCATCTGGATCAGGGTGAGGTTCAGAACCAAGAGGAACGGCGCGAAAGTCCCAAAGCTTGTAGTGTTGGAAGTAACCGGGATCGGGGCCTGACACCGTAAAGCAGTCGCAGTCTCCAAGGCTCTTCTTTGGAAAAGGCTTGATCACAGGCTTAACAGGGGGCCTTGGAGATGATGAGACGGTGCTGAAGAAGACACAGGCCCCAACGAGACCTAACGACAGAAGGCCTTGCTTCATGGTGATCGAGGGTATCCTTGGACAGGGCGGGAGGAATAGGGAGACTCCCCAGGGTAATGAGATCTACTGGAAGCCATTTCCCGGGGCGTTGGAATTCGGGTCGCGCAGATGTGAGGAAGTCACGATGTTGACGTTAGGGCATCATGGTTTCCCGATTTGGAACAATGTGGGCATCACTCCAGAAGTCCCGGATCCTACCCGCCCATGGGCATTACGTATGGCTACTCGAGGCTTAAATCAAAAATGTATGGGATAGTACCGTGACAGGACATGGTGCTTCCTATACATAATGCTTTGCTACGCTTCGCAATAATCAAGAATAAGTGAAAAAAAGTGTTTAGCTAGGCAGTTAATATACACATATCATTGGATGCTACCTTGCCGCTTACGGGAGTGACAGACTTTTGTTTCATTGTTTGTTTCTGGCGTGAGAATCGAGGGAGAGCCTTACACCAATACATGTATGGTGTTTCACATGGGTTGCTACCATCTCTCCAGGCCATCTCGCCAGGGGCCCTGCCCGAGTGCATCATTTAGCGCCCATACTTTCCGGGCCCGCTAATCAGAGACACAGGAGAGATAGCAGAAATAGCGCCTAAGCCCAGAGAACATAGTTCGTATTACGAGGCTCTGGCAAATGCCAAGATAAACCAGCCCGTAGAATATACACACTTATGCGCTGACAGTTCCTTGATTTTTTGCATCCACCGCTGGAGCATCCTCCTTCTTTGGGATCGCCACATACAGACAATCTGACATGGAAAGAGATTCAGGTTTTCATGATGACTTGCTGCAGAGCTACTCGGACACCGAGCTAGTCTGTCGCATCATTGGCTCCCCGTCGCTTGCATCGGCCCCCGGAATATCCCTACTCTCGTCGAACTTCCTTGCAAAGTACTATAAGCCGGACGAGGTGGAGGATATGATAAATGCCACCGATATCGCTTGCCGACTGGGCATTCGCGCTCCAACCGCAAAGAGGATAATCAGGAATGGGCGGCATGCGTACTGTGTCATGGACCGTATTACAGGAGGAACGCTAGAGGATTTGTGGACACATCTGAGCTGGTTCGATACGATAAAGCTGGGTTTCCAACTTCGTCGCTTTTTTCAACATCTCAGATCAATCACCTCGCCCGTGGCTGGGTCATTGGCAACGGGTGAGTGTCGGTCATTCTGGCTCGAAGATCGCTATGGCCTGCCCGCAAGATGCAGACCTGGGGACATGGAATACTTCTTCAGGTTTTGGATCAACTTCACGTCCATGCGAAAAGCGATACAAACAGCAGATCAACGTGAACTTCCGACTCCCAAACGACAAATGCTCCCAACAGCGCCCTTCGTCTCTACGCATCATGACCTAGCGCCACGCAATATTCTTCTCAGTCCTTCGGGTGAGCTTTGGCTCTTAGATTGGGATCTTGCTGGTTTCTATCCAATTTACTTTGAGTACGCGGCCATGCAAAATTTCCACATGCCCCAACAATGGGGCTTTTTCGCACGGTTACGGTGGCATCTATTCTCCTGGATAACAGCCGGGTACTATAAGCGCGAGGCTCACGTTCTAAAGCACATAAGGTCAAAATTCACCCGATTCGCTGTCGGGCGGCGGTTTCACTTGTTGAAGAACGGAGGGCCATGTAGATACCCTGCATCTTTCAAAATATCAAATATGTAATTGGCTGGTGACGCTAGCTCGAGCGCTTATTGGTTATTGCCCGTCTGGGTCTGTGGCCGTCTGACCTTGACTCGAGGATTCGGAGTAATTATTCTGACTATTGTCTCAGCCCTCGTAAGGGCATTTCCAGTCCGAGGTCTCGCGTCGCTGCCGCACATCAACGAGAGATTTGGAACAGCGTATTTCATGCCTTTTAAGGCCACACTTGGTAATGCTCTCGTAAGAGCAACCCGTTGTCTTCTGACAACGATAGGCGAAGGGCGTAGGCGCATCGCGGGGATTTCCACTCATTGAATATAAGCTCAGATCAGCGGACGGTTTCTTCTGCGACGCCGCTTGCCATGCACTTGCGAAAGATTGGTTCGCGACGATGTTGATACGTGAATATCGATCCATAAATCCCGTAGCACTCATGGCGATTGTTCCGTCGTCGTCTACCCTGAGTAAACGACGATTGGATTCCTCCTCCACTAGTAGGGTATTGCCACGACCTGCTGGAGGAGACCTCATCGAGTCATTAGGCTGGTCGCCTTCTCGGAAAATGGTCGACTCTAGAAGGAAAATCCTATATAGCCCTATATCTGGGATGTAGCAATATGAAGTCAGAGTAGGTATTGACATTCCTATGGGATTTCCCATATAGGACCATCCTATCCCATGGGAGGAAATAGGAAGGGCCCTCCTTCCCATAGGCATCCTATCCTTCCTATGCATTTCCCATGATACCAAAGTATATAATTAATGCATCTTATGTAGTAACTTTTGGTTTTTATGTGGTAAAATTATAGACCAAAGGGTAACTAAAATGAGGTAGAAAAGTGATATTTAGATGAGAGAGAAAAGTGACTTAGATAAGAGAGAAAAGTAATTCAGATAAGAGAGAAAAGTGATATTTAAATAAGAGAGAAAAGTGATGCTTATATTCTAACTTTATAGTCATCTAACACCCTCAGATGCTTTCTCACCTAACTAGAGGCCTAAATCTGGCTTTAGCATCAAAAAGACTAAATCATCATCACTCTTACCTATATTAGATAAAACACTCTTTTGTCTCTTACTAGAAGGTAGCCTAGAAACCTCCACTATATCTATCTCGTCCTTATCCTACTCATATCACTAATTGGGTCAAACTTACGTAGGAAGTTAGTGCTGGATAAGAGCTGGGCCACGGAGGTAATGGGATGTAATGTTAAATACCGTGGTGTCATCACACAGCCCAAGCGTAGAGTAGGGCCTGCAATAAACCGGACGCCGTGGGATATTATTGGAGCATTCACCCCACTGGAATGGATGACGTCCAATCGGTAGGCGGTGGCAAAGTCTTTTGGTTACACCAAACCGAGTCAGCTGCGCCTTGACTGACCACCTGCAGCGCACTAATGCAGCCAAGTCCTGTCCGTGCCCGTGTAAATTACAGTCTCGGCTCGTATTCTATCGGCAATCAAGTCTCCCCGTTGATATTTGGGCCATTTTTGCTGCGAAAGCAGGATAGAAATGATTCATAGCATGACTGAATCAACTAGCAACGATTAGCATTCGAAATATGAATGGTCGGTCGTCATATTGGGTGAGTAATGAGGTGTCGTGGCTTGTCGACCCGGATGCAGTCTGACTTGTGAGGCGGCACACGGTGGCCAGCGGGTGCGACCCCCTTCCTTTGTCGCCCTTTTCTTTCTTCCTTCCCTTCCCCCCTCCCAGAATAGCAACACACACTCCGTCAAAATGGATTTCTTGGTCTAGACATGATCCCGCCTTTGTCATTGTTATAATTAAAGTATACAACATGTCCACCATGACCACGCTCGAAAGGAGTCACTCCTGTACCTCCAGCACCTCCCTCTCCATGTCCAGTCCGCGACCGTCAGTCCGACGCGAACCCACGCCGCCTGGCTCCGAACTGTCCCTTTCCCATCTCCATGATCGCATGAACCAGCTAGACTCGCGTGTGCTCGAACTTCGATCTACCGTCCTTACTAAGGATGGCTATGTCGACCGCCGGAACCGCGAGGATGAGCATATCCGCCGTGAATTCGAGGCCCACCATGCCATCTCCCACCGGATCGATCTCAACGTCGTGGCTCTCCGCTCTGATGTCGACCAGATCAAGACTAGTATCTTCCAGTTGAAGACTGGTCTTGGCCAGGCTGGCACCGAGACGGTGTTCCTGCGTGGTGATATCGATCGGTTGCAGAAGAGTGTGGACCAGATTCACGCGGATTTGGAGCAGATGAAGACGGAGGCTTGTGCCACGCGGATCGATATCAGCAAATTGCAAGCCGCGTCCAGTCAGCTTCGCACCGATCTGGTTACTTTGGACCATAAGATGTCGCGCCAGTTCCACCATTTGAATACGCGCATGGATACGATGGACTCACGCATGGATTCGATGGTATCGCGCATGAGACACTCCGACCGTGTCCGCTTCAACTCCCTCGCCCACACCATTCTCGCTCCCATCAGTCCTGTCCCCGTCGTCACGGATGACGGTGCTCTTGAATGGCCCAAATACTTCCCGCGTACTGTGTGGAAATTCTGGTGCCTCAAGAAACGAAGTCGAGGTAAGCAGAATAGAGTAAAGATAAGCACTCGCTCCCCATTTTAACAACACGTTTAGTTCATCGCTTGGTCGAACTCGCAGAATTCTATGAACTGGGTGGTTACCAGGATTGGGGTCGGATGCACCAGACAGACATGTTTGCCGACAGTGATTCAAGTGATTCAAGCGATGGATCATTCAGTATAACTCGGGAAGAAGCTGTCCGTCGCTTCCCCGAAGCCGCACATCAGGCACTCGCCGCCACCTTGGGTCTTGTGTACTACAAGATCCGCAACGAGGTGGGAGAAGGCCCTAACGCCGTACCTTCTCGCCCGCTGAAGCGTCAACAAGCAGACGTCGCTTCCACGAGCACGGGATCCAAGTCTAAGCCCGTGAAGATGCCACGCAGACCTAGTGTCTCCGACACTTTCCTGCAAAGATTGATCACCGGTCCCTCCGTGGCCGAGTCAAAGTCATCAACGTCCGAGGAGTTTGACAAGTTGGGGTGGAACCCATTCTCAGATGTCTCCGAGGACGCGATGAGCAAGCTGCGATCAATTGACCCGCAGGACATTGGCACCGTGCTTCGTGCTCTGGAGCAGGGACGTCTCAAGTTGAAGCCCAGCGGATCTGAGAAGGCACGCATGTCTCCCACCGAGTCCAAGGCCAGCCATGGTTTCGGCAAGTCTGCTGAACAGCCCGAGGTGCCCACCGTGCCAAACACTGTTCCCACCCAGCCTATCTCCTCACAACCCAGCAAGGCTAAGCCTGCTTCTGTGCCCGATATACCTGAGACTGCTTCCGATACGGACAGCTCAACCTCTTGATAGGTGTTAACCACCAACGTTTGACCCTTTGGATCCGCTTCATGTCTGTGAAGAGGTCTTTCCTCACAGCATGTTGGCCATATTCAAAGGAATCCCTGTCTCAATGGACGGCACTTCGTGTGAAGCGAACACCCACGAGCTCGTGTGGTACCTTTGTGCTATAGCACAGCATCTCATCCGCAATATTGGAAATTGCGGTTGAAGACACCCACCGGTTTTCGCCTACTTTCACCTTATTGTTGGCCCATTAATCTGGGGGTCAGCAAAACCTCGGTGGCCATTGCATCCATCACGGTGTTACTATATTGATTTTGGATTTTGGATTTTATACTTTGCATTTTGAGCGATTTCTGCATTGCATAGCATCTCGGATTATATTGGTGTTCTTCATTTGTTATTTAGTCAAATACCCCTGGGCTGTCTTTGGATTGTTTGGGTGTTATCCCGATCTGCATGACCAATCTGATTAACTCCTTGGTGGTGCAGGTCTCCTGTCCCATCGATTGAGTGATTGTTGAAACCGTCTAACCTCGCTTCGCTCCCCTTGTATCACAGTCCCCTTGCGCTTCCCTCGAATCGCGCCGATAAGCGGTCACCGTGACACCTAGACCTATACGAACCGTCTCTCGGCTGCCGATGAAAGCACAGACCTGCTCTGTAAATCCATCGCATAAACGTCCAAGACTTCCCGAGGTTATCGCCAGTTGACCTGGTGTCTTCCAGAGAGCCCAGTTCGCTAACAGGAGATCCCAGGGAAATCTTTTACATGGATAAGACCAACTGTATGCCCTTTCCAAAATGCAATTGACTGACGTCAACGCTCTAGTCTATCGTACAATGTATAAACGCCCGTAAATGTACACCATATCTCTAGGAGACTCGTTCCAATATAGTGAACGGCTCATTCCTGTTCCTCGGCCACAGGCTCATATAGATCCTGCTTCAACACCTCCAGCACCTTTTGCTCATCCACATTTTCTATGTCCGCCGATCCAGGTAATCCTGCATCATTGTCCATCTCTGTGCCCTCGTTCTCGGATTCTGCGGTCTCTTCGGGTGCGGCAGTTCGTAGATACTCTTCTTCGACAATGAACTGCGATGTGTCCTGGTTTGCGACTAAGGTTTCCGCTGAGTCGGGTAGGATATAAATGGTAGGGAATTCAAGAACTGTGCGCTCGCGTAGAGCATTTGCCAATGTTGTGTGTGGTGGTAATGGGACCAGGACTGGTTTCTTGGTTGTTGTTCTGGGGCGATGGAGGTAGAAGTAGAGGCCGCGGTGAGGGATGATGGGAGAGTCGGATGCTTTCTCTTCTGCCGGGTTTATAGATGTCTCCGCTGATTCTGGAGGTGGCTGTTCCTGGGGCTTTGTTTTTGTGGACTCGGTCGTTGTAGCTGCTGCTTTAGACGTGGCGGTGTCTGTCTGCCCATGGGCCGTAGCGGTATTGCTCTGCTGCTCGCCTTTGGCTTCTCTGTTTAAATCCCACCCGGGCCTTTCCTCCTTAGGTAGAGGATAAACACCATCATATGCCTGAGCCAGAGTGCGTGTCTCAAGACTATTGCAGACAAGTTTCTCTCCAGAGGTCGGAATCCATTCCACTGTCCAACTAAGACACTTGTGTCTGTAGAACCAAATTAGTCCCAATCCCATATGGATCGCCCAATATACTTCAATCTTACTTAGGATGCCACCTCGAAGTGTTCTGTTTATTCCTCGTCATCCCCCGCGGCGCCCGCATAACCTTCACAGCGCCAGCCTCCGCACCGCGCAAGAACCCAGCCTCGCCCTTAACAAGACCTTGTCCGGGGTGTTTCCTTTTGCGCCCAGCACCAGCTCCGGGAGATTCCTCTGCGTCTCCATCCGCAGCGGACCCACGCGGAAGCTCAATACCCCGGTTCTCAGCATCTCTGTCCGCGCGCTCCAGCGAGCGCTCAATGCCCGAAATGAAGTTGAAGTCTCGGTCAAAGGCCGATTCGGTGGCTAGTTCGCTGCGCTTGAGATAGGCGGCTGGGTCGCGTACGCCGGAGCATTGGGACCAGAGCTTGTGGCGCCTTGTGCAGGGAAGGGAGCAGGTGCGTGTCGAGCAGCGCGGACAACGGTATTTTGGCGGGTTGACGTGGCTAACAGGGTGGTAAGTTAGCGCTTTGGCTTGGTTTCATTGTAGAGGATGATTGGCTTACCATATCGAACAGAGTTCGCTCAGTAGAGGGTCAGAGTCGTCCATCTTGTGGGCTGAGTGGTTGAGTTGAGCGGACTTTTGTCGCGGAGCTGGAAATTTGAGCGCTTATCGATAACGGATTATCTTGGGCCTAAGGCAGAACTAGAGCTCCACCATCGAACTAAATATCATTTCTAGGGCTATTTTTTACGTTCATTTGCATGAAAATACGCTATTGACGTTGAGTGGAGTATTCCTCGGATGATAGAATAATCTGGTAATTGCTCATAGCTCGTCCCAGTCCCGTAGCCCGATGATCTCATCCAAGTGCGTGATGATCAATCCTCTCCGCATTTCTAAGCATCGGCGATTGCTCTTCCCCGAGACGCCTATTTATGCCGCTTGCCTCCCCTTCAACTTCCTCTTGATTTTAACTTCAATTGACCAAACACCATAATGGCATCCAAGGCACTCGCAATCATCGCTGGCGTTGGCCCCGGCACTGTATGCTTTCCATCAACGTCGTCCAAGACAACGGCCTAACAAGGACTACAGGGCGCATCTATTGCTAGACGATTCGCCCAAACCTACTCCGTCGTGCTTCTCTCCCGGAGCCCCGGCAACTATGAGCCGCTCGTGCAGGAAATCAACTCCAACGGAGGCCAAGCTGTTGGCATCAGCACCGATGTCTCCGATGCCAATAGCGTCAACGCTGCCTTTGACCAGATAGCGAAGCAGTTCCCCAGCTCAGTCTTGGCTGCAACGGTCTTCAACCCCGGTGGTGGATTTGTGAGAAAGCCTTTCCTCGAGCTCACAGAGGATGATTACTCTTTAGCTCTCAAGTCGCAAGCGTATGTATTCCATCTACCTCAAGCGGCTTCATCCCGGAAGGCTTCATCCCGGAAGATGTCATTTCGAAAACTTATACTGACAAACAATTACTACAGGAATGGAGGCTTCAACATCGCCAAACGAGCCCTTCCGCTCCTTCTCCAAGCCAGAGATTCCATTCCTCACCCACCCACTCTGATCTTCACCGGCGCCACAGCCAGTATCAAGGGATCAGCCAATTTCGCAGCATTTGCCTCGAGCAAATTTGCACTGCGCGCCCTAGCACAGTCGCTCGCCCGTGAATTCGGGCCCCAGGGTATCCACGTGTCCCATGCGATTATCGATGGTGTCATCGACATCCCGCGTACCAAGGCCTGGACCTTTGAGCACGAAGATGCGAAGCTGAGTCCCGATGCTGTAAGTCTGATAGATCTTCTTGCCCCCGAGATTAAGAAACTAACTTACTTCTTTTAGATTGCGGATTCATACTGGCATCTGCATACTCAGCCCCGGACGACTTTTGCTTTTGAGCTTGACTTGAGACCTTATGTCGAGAAGTGGTAAAACGTCAATGGCTAAATCTATGAGACTGGGTTATGAAATTAGGTTAATTACAAGCGCGTACGATCATCAATCTTGATTAGACACTGAGTAGTTCTGAGGTCTGGTAGACGATACTAAGTTAGGCACACAAACTTCGAAAATAGGACAGCCAAGGCGCATGCTATCTTCTTTTCTTTCACTTGCATTAAACAAGTCGCATTTTCTCGGCTTTTCAGTATTGTATAATGAAGTTCGACGCTATTTCAGAGTGTTCTAATGGTACTTCCCAATGTCTGCCTCAGGTGTCAAATCTTCGCGGGGAGAAATGCGCTGACTCATCTTATAACGTCACCTCGCGGAGCTCAGCTTCCTCATTTCAAAACTCGCAACAGCAGAGCTCTACTCCACGCATACTTCGATCTGCGAGCGCCACCATGGCTCTCAATGATGCCTCGCCTCAGGCAGGCTCATCATCGGACGGCAATGCCTCGGCCAACGCATCCACCGGAGCCTTCATAACCCCGAACCCAGTCTTCGCCAAGTACTTCCCGGTGAAGATCAAACCAGAGCTAGCGGTAAAGCCTGACCCATTCACGCTGTACTTTGGGTTCTTCGGCGTGAGAAATTGGAGACGCAATCTCGCAGAGCATCTGGTAGACCGCGTTGAGGCACAATGGCTCGCAACAAACCGCCAACCGACACAAGATGAAATGGACGTTTACACCGTGGCCGGCTCCCGGGGCCTATACTATAAGACCTTTGGCCTACCGGCATCTGCTTTTATCAGCACTGGATTGGTCTTGCGCGGCCTCACTAAGGAACCCGGGTGGCCGAGTCACGCGAAGACGCCTGCGGAGTTTGTGACAGCCTTAAAGATATCTGCCGAGGCCAATGGGTCTACTTTCGCTCAAGCGATGTTCAGACCCGGATTCAAGATTTTCTTTTGGACCATGACTGGTTGGCTTGTGTCATCTCTGGTGGGTTCATGGATTGAAGCGGCGAGTATTATCAAAGACCCACGCATGAGGAATTTAACGAAGGAACTGGGAAGCTTAAATGCTGAGGAAACGCGCAAGCGCAGGATGTATGCTTCTGTCGATCGGTTGCGCAGAGAGAGAAGAGGCGAGGAGACTATTAGTGCTCAAATGCAAAGGGATTTGAGCAGTGGAAGTGGCTATGACCGGGATCAGTACAGCAGCGATAACTCTGCGTCATATGGCGCACAGTCTGCGAGCGATATGGCCTACAGCACCTCTCAGGACAGCCAGCAGATCAACTCGACTGGTCAAACGCCCTCAGCACCTGATACTTCTCGTCCTCAGGTGTACGATACACCTCGAGAGATGACCAATGAGCCCCCCGCTTCTTACGGAGACTCTGCGGCCGATTTCCTCCTCGGTGGTAGCGACGACGACGCCAGCCCTACCGCCCAGGAGTACCGCAACACCACTCCGGACGGCTACCCTGCTGGCAGTGCCTGGGACCGTGTCAGACGTCAGAATGGTCTAGGCTCTCAGCAACCTTCAGCCCGTCCCATTCGCATGCAACAATGGGGCCAGCCACAGAATGCCTCTGAGGCAGAGTACGCACCTGCCAACGACCAGGATCGATACAACATGGAAAGGAGACGCGACAAGGAGCAAGCACATGCTGAGTTCAACAAGATGGTGGAGGCCGAGAAGCATGCTTACAGCGACACATCTTCCCAAAACCGGGGATAGGGGTCATAAGTCTTTGGGACCCATCTCTTCTGTACCATACCATCTACTTTAGCGTTTACACATTTATGAACTTCTCAGTGAACTCCTGACGCCGTTATTAGCCTTCGCAGGCGGTAGCTTTAGATATGGTAGCCCCAAACAACAAAGCAAACGCATGAACAAGGTACTGTCGATCAGCAATTTGATAAAGGGGTGATTCCAATGAGGTCTGAGATGCGTACAAAAAATAAGAAATGACGCAGGGATTGTATGGAATTGCAGGAAAAACTCAAGAAATGTATACATCAGAGAGTGAGGGTATAGATACCAATCAGTGGAGGGGGTTAAAAGTTAAAAAAAGCCAGTGAACAATGCCGATGCGCTAAAAAAGCAGAACATGGCAAATTATCACCAAAGCATAAAAGCAGACCTCAGTGCATAACAGGAAGTCCAAGGATTCAAAGGAAACTCGTCAAATCACCCTTCACATAGTTCTGACTCGACGAAAACCCATGCCCATGCGAATGAACACTCTCATACGGCATCTCAGTCTCATGATGGCTCCATGGCTCCACGCTGCGACTATTACTGCGCATGCGAGTCAAACTGCGTAGTTTGTTCGTAAAACTCTCGTTCGAGCTTCTATTCCGACGATGGTCGAACGACATACGGCGTCCGGCAGCTTGGCGAGTCTCGGTGCTGTTCAGAGCTGGAGCGGCGGTCATAGCGCGGGGGAGGAGGTGGCCCATTTCCTGGTTATCGATTGCAATGTCGATAGTGGCTGAGGATTCACGTGGTGAGATGGCCTCGTGGAAGGGTGGTGGGGGTGGTGGTGGGGGTGTGTTCTTCAGGTGTTGGAGTTCTGGGAGGAATGGGGGAGGAGGAGGAGGTGGGGTGATTAGGTCGACTTGGGGTGCTGGAGGTCGTTGCATGGCGTTTTCGATTGTTTCTTCGATGCTCACTGTGACATGGGGTGATGTGCCCGAGGCGTAGCCGCCGGAGCTGGTGCGCCGGTGGCCCATGCGGCTGCGGCTGCTGGAGCGGCTTCGTGGAAGGTTGGGGTTGAAGCGTGGGTGCATGGGTACATCGGAAGGGACGTTGTGGGTTTGGTCCTGTGGTGCTGGGACGGACATGGATCGTCCGATACGTTCGGCTTCGCCTTGGTATCGGGAGTCTGTTAGGAGTAGGTCTCCAAAGTTGTCTGTGGGTAGGGCAGGGACAGATGGAGCGCGTTCTTCTTCATGAGCACCGCCGTACTTGGGATGGCGCATGGCTCTCGGCGTTGCAGGATGTCCAACAGGCATACCTGAGCGAGAGGAGTTGGAATCAGAGCTGCTCTGGTACTCGGGAGAGCTCTTGCTTGGAGGGACCTTGTTTCGAGATGGTACTCGAGGGAAATATGAGTTACCGTGGAATGGAGGCGGACTTTCAACCGGGCTTCGAGCAGATTGCAGCTCGCCCGGGAATGGGATGTTAGGTGCAGAGGGATTGCGCGCCAGAGAAAGTCGACGGGCCTCGAGCTCAGCAGCAGCTAGCTCTCTTCTCTTCTTCTCGGCCAAACTAACGAACGGTGTCGTTGGCGATACCAGATCCTGAGCCTCATCGTTTGAATCGGACTTGTACTGGCCTATTGCATTGGCGAAAACGTCATCTTGTCCAAATGTTTTGGCACTTAGAAGCTCCAGACCCTGAGAATTAGCAGGAATCTGTGTTTCAGGGACCTGGCGGATCTCAGGTTGACTAGCAGAAGCCTTGTGTCTGGTCTCTGTTGGCTTGGACTCCGTATCTGGTTCCCGTCTCGAGCTTGTTCCTCGACGACGACTAGCACTTCTTTGACGAGAGCGTTGTAGACGTTCCCGGTTTCCGGCGACAATCCTCAGTGGATCATCCACATTCTCTCGCTGAGTTGGATCCGGGGTTGGTAGAGACATTGGTAATGGTGAGGATGGAGATCTGACAGCAGAGCTCTGGCGATCCACACTGCGACCACGCGAAGAGGGATCACGCTTGTCGCCGCTGATACGGCCGGCTGTGTTTCGACTAGAAGAGCGCTGGCGGCTCCGAGAGCCTGCCTTTCTCATCTTGCTGCTGCTTCTAGCGCGTGACTGCGTCTTCCTCGACTCATCTGGTTTATCTGATCCCCCGGTGTGGCATCGAGCCAATTCTTCAGGCGACATTGGCACAGGCGAGGAAGGTGACCGCTTTGCAGGCTGGATATAACGTCGTTCATTTCGCCCGCGTGTTTCCTGCGATGGGTCACGAGAGTGGTGAGCACGCGAGCTTTGGCTGGCTGTTTCTTCTGTGTTTCTCCTTTCGCGGCCACGGCTGCGATGGTCCCGGTACTTCTTTGCATGGTAATTTGCCTCTTCTAGACTGCTGATGTACTTGTTGATACTGCGGCCGCTGACACTGGGACTCTTTGCTGAGCTGTAGCTGTTCAGAGTTGAAGTAGTGCTCTTCGCACTAGGGAGCAAGTCTGACCGGTCCTGGCTCTCCGACTGGGATTCTTCCGCTTGCACCAACTCGATCTGGAGTCCATTTGGTTTGCGATCCCGCGAGCCATTGCGAATATCGGAGTGCTCCCTCAGGGCTTCGGCCAGACCGGGGCCTGGTGATGGAAGACCCTTGATGGATGCAAACTTCTCAGGGGCTTGAACAGCAGTTTGGGGACTTGGCTTGAGTGAATCTCCCTCTGGGTTGTACCGCGTGGCAGACAATAATAGTTCGCCATCACCGCCTTGCTCGTCTTGACTATGCTCATGACCGCTTGTCTCGTCATTTTCGGAGGTAGATCCATAACCAGATTTGTTGTAGGACCCTGAACGTGAGAACGCAGGTGGATGAACATCCACTGGGGTCTCACCTATTGAGGGTAGACGACGACGGTTGAAGGCCGGAGTACCCGTTCGAGAGGTCATGGCTTGACTCAAGCTCTGGATGTTATTTAACTTCCAGGATCCCAGACCACCAGGGGACAAAGCCGAGTCGGCCACAGCGGATTCCGCAATGGGGGTAACACCTGGTGCATTCGTCGGTGTTCGGTCATCACTCTTAAGACCAGGGAATCGGAAACGTTGGTTCGGCTGTGAATCAAACGAAGTGATCAGCTTGAGTGCGGGAGTCTTGCCACGTTGATTCGATGCTGATCTCGGTCGATTAGGAGGAGGCATAAGCTTTGAGCTGGACTGCATTGGGTCAGGAGACGCTAGTGGTGATTTTCCTCCGATGACTTCCGCAAAAGAAGCCGCTTGCTGAGCAGCTGGCGAAGTCCAAGGCTCGGTGGGTTCGGCGCCGGTGCACATGAAGCAGCGAATGGCGAGCTGCTGCTGGGAATGAGATACCACGTATTCTCCCCAGCGGCGGACAAGATATGACTGACGCTGCCAATCTGATGGCATCAAAAGACATGTCATTAGGATGGCTTCCATGAAGTGATTGCGAGACACATAGACCTCAATCGCATCGTTGCTGTCTCCAAGACCGAGAAGAATCGAGGCGGATGTGTGGACATCTCCCATCTCCAGTAACTTTTGCACGAATGCCTGGCCAACTTTGTTTGCTTGTGTCTGGCCGCTCATCTGACTCAGTGCCAATAGCATCCAGTCTGCAGTTGTCACTGGTCCGGGGCCGATCATGGCAGCCATCTGGTCTGAATCAGTATCCCCGAGCCATTGTGCCAGGAGAATGGCACTTTGACTGCCAACTGCGTGTCGGCTTACTGAATATCTTGTCAGCGAGGTTAAAACCATACACCAAATGGAAAACGTACACTCATCCCTGATCAGATCTTGAATATCTCCTTCCCAACCGAAAACCACACTCAGCATTTGCTGCCTCAGATCTTCAGGTGTCAAATGTGTCTCATCGAGAGATGGTGCTTGCTTATAAGGCACATCGTTCAATCGTGCCCGAGTGAATGGGAAGAGATCAACAATATTCTTCTCGGCAGGACTCATACGAACTTCATTACGCAAGCGAGATCCAGCATGGGAGCTTTTCGCAGACGACATTGAGACAGAAGATGCGTACTGGAATGATGCCGAAGGTTGCGGAGTATCCTGACCAGCCGACGTTAATGAGAACGTAGTCGCACTCTGACCAGACCGACTGGGTGGTGAAAATGGGCGGTCGATCTTGTACCTTCCAGAAGAGGCTTTTGAGCTAACCGACTCAGTCCGACTCCTTGACGAGGCCGGGCTAATGAGGTCTGCTCTTTGTTGGCTCACGCTGTCGATTCCATTTGTGTCGAATGGTGTTTGTCTTCCGGTTTTTTTTTCTCGGATGTTTGGAGGATCTTGTAGACGGCGTGAGGACATGGTTTTTGATCGGCCGTGCTCAGATGCTACAGATCGGGAAGTGACTGGGGCATGTTGCACGTTGGCGACCATTGCCGGATTATCCAGGTCATACTGCTGTACTGTATCCTGGGGGCCAATTGTAAAGAGTGTTGCGGTAGGGCCGTAGTTTGCCATTCCACGGACACCATCAATCGTGGGAATCGGTTCGTAGGTGACGTGCTTTGTTCGAACATCCCAGGACCATGTTTCACTATATTGGAGAAAAGATTAGTTTGGCCTAATTGGCGAGCTGCAAGATTGATCCCGACTTACCCTTCCAAATACTGAATAATTCTTCCGTTTTTCGACCATGCCATCCACTTTGGATCCGTAGAATTCGAGTCAGATCTTTTTAAAACCCGGATTACTCGCGGCGACTCTTTTCCGGGTGGCTTTGCCACACTCCAGACCCTCAAGTCACCATTGGAGGCTTGCGTTGCTAGCATGTCCGATTTTTGTTTCGAGGAAGAGGCATGCCAAGCGAGTGAGAGAATCGGCGAGGGTCCACGTGAGGTGGTTAGGGTATGGAGGATAGTAAATTGGGGGAGGTTCGCGATCAGTATAGATCCATTTTGGTATCTGGCATATATTGTCAGTTTTGTAGCCATAGGAATGCAAAATTGCAATGTGTCAAATACCCAATCGCATATGTCCGACAGTCGGTAGCTGGTGCGAGAGCTGTAATCGGGTCGAAGATCGTGCGCGCAGAATGGTGCTCAGAAGTGGGAGGCTCGAACAGAATCACTTCGCCTTTTCCGTTTCCTGTACCACTATCAGTAATCGAACATTGCCCCAACGGGGTATATGCCGTATCATACCGAATGCCACATTTCCATTGCGCATCCACGATGCAACCCGCAATTGTTCAAACGAGGCAAAGCGTGCGATCTCTGTACCGGTGAAAATATCCCACACGATAGCCGTCTGGCCAACATCGTAGCTGACGACCAATCGTCCTGCACCGCGCTCGCTCACATTATCCACCGATATAAAATCGATGTCTTCCTGGTGGCTATCGAAGCGCCGTTCCACAGCTAGCGTGTCATGGTGAAGACACAGGATCGTCGAGCCCTGCGCATATAGAAACAGCGAGGCCGTGGAGGCGCAAGGCTCAAAGCGAGTCTCCGGAGGCTGTAGGGGAGCCATAGTTCCGACGGTCTTCAATGGTCGCAAATCTTGTACTGAGCTTCTGCTCCATGTTAATTCGACCATTCGTACCTTTTGAATTCAACTCGTGGGGAAGATTGGGGTTATTCGCCGGAGCGGTCTTGCGTGGCAACGGTTACGATCACCAGGTCGCAGAACAAAAGAACGCAAGTCTCTGGAGACGATATCCACGAGGGAATCAAAAACAGAACGAGAAAGCTATCACTGACCTGACTAGCTCTGACCAGAGGGGGTTACCGATCGGTCACGACCCAGAATACCGCTCAAGGCAAAAGAAAGCAGAATGACAGGGTAGCACCAGGCATTGGGATTCGGATTGGGAAACCGAGTTAGGGACTGACAGGGAACTTTGGAAAGTGAAGCAGGCCGGTAGCGAAGATCCAGGCCCTAATAAGACGAAGAGCGAAATGTAGGCGTTATGCGACCAGGCGAGAACGGTCTAGCTAGGACGGATCGGGGGTTGTCTGTAGGTAATATCAAGATGCAAGAGCACAGGGGTTATCTTTGCGAGGATGTCTCGCCACGTTCATCACACTTGGAACGTTTAGCGTGGTCGGAGGGGCTCGAGATGTGTGACAGGGCGCGGGGTGAAGAGACGTATATAGTATCTACGGCGTATAAAACCTGGCGCCTCGGGAGCGGTAAAATGGCAGGGTGGTAGGACAAAAAGCTCCAGGAAAAAGGAGAGAGGGAGTCGATCAGAATTTCCTTTCCTCAAGCAATCGGAGTTGGCGCTCGGCTTCAACAGGGCGCTTCATTTCACGACCGACCATACAGTAGCCATACAGTAGTGGAGTTGGGGGAGTGGCCGAGCACCCACCGCTCGTGTTGTAGGATCGGAGACGAGCAGAGCATCACATCATTAGCGGAGACAGTAAGATCGTGCCCATTTGGTGGCTGGAGTGCGTGGCTCTGGTGCTGCAGATATGCACCAACGAGGATGGGGAAAGCATGGGACCCGAGTTTAGATCGATGCAGGTAGCTCCCCAAATCACAGACGGGAAAAGCATCCTTCAAGGTTAGCCCGAGTGGGTCTGCAAATCATCTACACGAGCTCGTGACATACGGAGGATATCGATGTTGACGGCCGGAAGAAGAAGTCTAGGTATGAGAAACATCCAACATCCAACATCTCCACGGTCCTGACTTGACCCGACCTGACCTGACCGAGACAGCAATAATTTCATGAAAGAAGAGTGTTCTGAGACACGATGTGATTGGGATCCGTCAAATGTTGACAATCTGCACCTTTCGTCACCTCCTCCGCCAATCACATTCCGTCACCGCTGATCCCTCGGCGCCTACAGCTTCACTCTTCAACCAATCCCCGCCTGTGAGTGCCCAATTTGCAAAAAGAGGGCTGGCCAACCGTCCCCGATGAGGGTCCTTCACCAGCCTATGAACACCCCACGATGACTGCGGAGAATAATTTGAAATAACTGTTCCTCCCGCCAACTCGGGAGTTTCATCCTCGTTTCCGATGCTGGAGATCGATCTGAATGCCTTCTGAATCGGAGTTCCTATGTCCCTGGCCCCCTGAATACCTAACAATGTGATGTGACAATGTGCTCGAAAACCGGGATGTTGCTTTCATGCACTCCAGGCACGTATATCGGGCGTTCTTACGGGAGCTTGGGCCCCTGTGACCGCAGATGGCATCGGAGCCGGGGAGAGCTTTGAAATCGAGCTTATGGGCTGCGGGTGCTCACCGTCGCACGAACCCGTGATCAGTCCAATTGGGGTCGGTATTGCCAGAGTGACGATGTATACAGCTTCCGATAAGAAGTGTCGTGTTGGATCGACCGGATGGACTGGTACCAACATCAACCAACATGGGCGATCTATGAAAGTAGCTTAATGTGAAGCCTCATATTCCAGAACTTAACTTCTCCAGCTACGCTACCCAAACCCCACGAGATTGTGGTAGATCCCATGACCACAGATGCCCGCCATTATCCGATCGCGTAGGCGGGGCTTATCTTCCCCGACTCGGACTTGACTCATTCAACCTTGGATCCCCAACTCAAGCGCATCCCTCGATCGCATTTATACCGCGATAATCTTTCAACTATGGCCGAGCGCGAGACTATCGTGGTCACAGGGTAAGCACAGCCTTGAATGTCGGAGACCTGCGGAAATCCATTAGAACGTCGAAACCAGCTGACCCGTATCAGCGCAGGCGTCATCGGATTATCAACTGCGCTATGCATCCAACAACATCTTAGACCGTCTCAATCAGTGCTTCTCGTAGCCAGAGACTTTCCCTCCGACACATCCGTTAACTATGCGTCACCGTGGGCTGGAGGACATTATCGTCCCGTGCCCGGCTCCTCGCCACAGGCGCTTCGAGAAGCAAAGCAGGCGCAGCGCACTTACGAGTTTTTCAAACTGGTAGCCGCCGATGAGCCGGCTGCGGGTATCATGTTTCTCAAGGGCGTCGAGCATCTCGAGGCTCCTCCACTGGAATACATGGATTCCCAGAGTGTGCGCAATGTCTATTCCCACCTCGATGGATTTCGGTACTTGTCGAGTGATGAGGTTCCTGCCGGTGTGAAATGGGGTGTCGAGTACGGGACGTATGTGGTTAATTCGCCTGTATATTGCGCACACATGCTGCGCAAGTTCATCTTGAAGGGCGGCAGTACGAAACGGTATACCCTCGCGCATTTGAACGAGGCTTTCTCTCTAGCTACAAATGTCAAGACGGTGGTCAACTGCTCGGGTCTTGGGTTCGACGATCCCAAATCATTCATCATACGAGGTATGCGACGACATCCATTACTCTACAATTTGAAGGAATCAACGAACATGCTAACTGATCCAGGCCAAACATGCCTCGTCCGAAACCCCGTCTCGGCGACAATCACACGCCAGAACACCGACGGCTCCTGGTCCTTCTGCATTCCGCGCCCGCTGGACGGGGGCACCGTTATCGGCGGTACCAAGCAACCGCACGACTGGGACCCCAACCCGTCTCCAGAAACCAGAGCCACGCTTCTCGCCAACGCGTCTAAGTGGTTTCCCTTCACTCCAGAAAGCGGGGGCCAATTCGATGTCATCCGGGACATTGTGGGGCGACGACCCGCCCGCGAAGGCGGCATGCGGATAGAGGTCGAGAAGCTGGCGAACGGCAAGCAGATTGTCCATGCCTATGGAGCTGGTGGCCGGGGCTTTGAGCTCTCGTGGGGTGTTGCGGAGGGTACCGCTGCACTGATGCTGGAGAATGGACTGCTGAGGGAGAAAGCCGTGCTGTAAAAGGCTTCTAAGTTTGTATAGTTACATTTTGGACTTGTGGATATAGAATTCTTGTGCATACACTAGTATTTGGAATTGGCTTCCACGATTTATAAAGAGGACTAGATCCCGACATCTTCAGATAAAACGCACAAAGTCATATGATATGCAATTAGCTCCAAATACTGGCGTTGTTTCGCCGACTTTGGGCGTTCGGAACTTACGAACACGCTAGCCTAAATACGACATGGACGTCAATCTCCCAGTATTTTACATAACGCGGAGAAACCATACATTATGTACTTTACAAAGTATTGCTATACTCGTTACCTAACGGATCTGGATGTGACAAGAGGGCTAGGCTCAGGTTGGTCACACTTGGCATAGGCCCTATGTAGAGATCATAGTTCATTCGGGACCAGCGGTATCAAATGCTCTATGTATAGGCCCAAGATGGGGCCGGTTGTTCGCAATACTATTGTGTTCGAAAACTTTTCAGTTCAGCTTCTTTGGCACTGCGGAAGACGGCCGAACCTGAACCTGTTCTGGTCATGGGTAACGCGTCGTTTCATCATTCAGAGCGAGATTCCAAGGTTGTAGGCTCTCCTCCAAGAGAAAGTCTCCCACAGCTGGGAATAAGGGCTGATGACACCGCGATTCTCGTGTCACTCAACGATCGTTCCGAGCGTGGTCTGACCAAGCGCTTCGACAAAGCTGCCATAGAGAAGCAGCTTCAGATGTGGTCGAGACATGTCGGTCAAGGCAAGACACGCAGTCTGGAAATCTGTTTCAAGTATGTGGGTGACCACACTCTTCCGGTTCTTGCCCTACGCGGGCCCGGCCGGGTGGAAAAGGGAGAAGAGGTAAATATTCTATCACAGAGAACGCTTCAAGACCCCATCCATTTCCAGAGGGCTTGCAACAACTGGTCGCGGTGGACCGGTTTTCCGATGTAATCATTCATCCCCTTGGCGAGGTACGTCTCCATATCTCCCTTGAGCGCATTTGCCGTGAGGGCAAGGATAGGAACATCGACACCCATGGCTCTGATTTGCGCTGTCGCTTCTAAACCATCTAGCACCGGCATACTGATGTCCATGAGAACCACATTGTATGACAAAGGCGTTTGCTTGACATGTCGAACGGCCTCTGCCCCGTCCCAAGCTACATCGATGCGCTCGAAACCAAGGCTTTGAAGAAGCTTGAGCATCACCATGTGGTTGACAAGGTTGTCCTCGACAAGCAAAATATGCTTGCGCGGCGCGATCTCCCGCACTTTGTTCAAAAGAGCCTTTGGATCATCGGTTGGAGGCATGGCAGGCTTCTTGTTCGAATATCCAACGTCTATGCGATCCATCCTGGCCGTGAACCAGAACACGCTGCCTTTGCCTCGCGGACCAGGCCTATAGCCCACCGTACCGTTCATGAGCTCTGCTAAACTCTTGCAAATAGAAAGACCAAGGCCAGTGCCTTGGTACTTCTGGGTTGCGGAATCGGCAAATCGCGTAAAAGGGGTGAAGAGAGTATTGAGAGCACAGTCAGGAATCCCAACTCCGGAGTCTGCAAGCTCTGTCGTCACTATATATGATTGTGGATCCGAATCGTCGATAGAGAGAGTAGTAGAGAGTCGAATATAGCCCGACTCCGTAAATTTCACTGCGTTTCCAAGCATATTCTGAACCACCTGACGAAACCGTAAAGGATCACCACGCATCGCTTTAGGAAAGTCTGGTGGGATCGAACAAGTCAGCTCAACTCCGGGTTTCAAAAGAGACCTGCAGTTGCGCATTACAGCATCAAGGATACTCTTGATATCCACGACGTCGGAGTTAAGAGAAAAAGACCCGGAGGACAGCTTCGAGTAGTCGAGGACGTCATTGATAATCTGGAGCAAAACCGACGTCGAGTCCTCAATAATCGAAGCGTACTCGAGTTGCTGCTCGGTAAGATCAGTGTCCTTTATCATTGCAAGCGCAAGCTGCATGCCGTTCATGGGTGTCCGGATCTCATGGCTCATGTTTGCCAAAAAATCCGTCTTCATCTTCGACGACTCTTCGAAGGCTGCGACCATGCGTGCCTCAGCCGCCTTCCGCTCCGTGAGGTCACGCGTGACCTTGACAAAGCCAACGTGACGACCAAACTGATAAATGGGCGTAATCATCACGTTGGCCCAGAAACGTGATCCATCTTTTCGATACCGCCAGCCTTCATCTTCTATCCGTCCTTCCCGTAGAGCCCGGGCAAGGCCTCTACCTGGCTTATCTATATCACGGTCCTCTTGACTATAGAAGATAGAGAAGTGCTTGCCGACAATTTCCGTGGGAGTGTATCCCTTTAATATCGCGGCGCCAGGGTTCCACGTGGTGATATTGCCCCGAGTATCAAGCATGAAGATGGCGTAGTCTTTCACAGTATCGACCAGAATCTTGTAAGTTTCGTTCATGTATGCGTGCTCCTCATCAGTCGCTATCCAGTGATCTTTTGAAGTGTCCTGAGCTTCCAATACGACATATATCAACGACGATTCTTCGAAGATTGGCGTTATGCGAAGCTGATAAATCGAACTTGAGTTTTTGACGTGTATTCCCTCCATGATTTGAACCTTTTTCGAGCTGATAGCTGCACGTAATGCCCCATAAAGAGCAGGAATGTCCGGCGCAGGGATGGTGTGGACCGGGATATCGCAGGCGCAAGTGCCTACCAGTGTATCCCTAGATTGACCCGAGAAGGTACAATGACTGTCTGAAACTTCCACGACACATAATCTCTCGTCAAGGATCACGGTAGGGACCGGGGAATAACGATAGATCCGACTCAAGGCAGGGTCGAAGCCAGGGTATGTGTGCTTGTGTGGCGTCTCCATCTTCTTTTCCTGCTCAACATTCGAGCTTCGGTTGGGTTCTGCTGCTGCCGTTTCCTCCAGAGACATCGCGACAAGAGGCTTGTAGACTGGTGCGGCCGTATCTTCCATAGTAAGGTTCAAAAGACGGCTAGTGAGAGCCATTCTCACTGTCCGTCTTCGACCAGTTGGCGTAGTGAGCAGAGGAGGGGATGTCGGTCAGAAAAAGAAAGGAAAAAAGCGGGTTGAGGGTGGATCAATGAGGCAACGTATTCGGGCGATATCTCCGCACGAGACAAATCTACCGAAGGCCAGATCGGTATGGGGTAGGCTGAAGTGTTCTGGCCGGTGATCTGGCTGGTGAGCAAAGAACGAAACAGTCTAGGGAAGGGGTCCTACTGCCTCGTGCCATGCGGTGTGCATGATCGGTGGGGCACCGCAATGGCAGATATCTTTTCAGGGACAAGGAAGTACCCCAATCTTACGTCATTAGCTACCAGATCTCGACCTATTCCAAGTACAGTGGCGTTCGCTTAGTTTGAAAAACCCCCCTTGGACCGCCTCTTCCTACCGCCCACCATATCGAGCTGACCGCTCCCGAACGCGCTTTAAAACACAACGCGTAATGATGGGGGTGGTATACCAGCTACTAGTACTAGTATTCAGTGTGGAATGCGAGGTTTTAACGGGCAGAAAATGTGGCAGAAAGTTATGTAATCCGGGGTGAACTAAACGAACGCCACTGTACGCAGAATTATCCACTCGGTTTTAAATGGACGGCCCTTTCTTCCGGCTTCGGAGCTTGGCACTAATCGGGGTCGCGGCAACGGACCGTCTAGTATTCGGCAGTTCTAAGGGACGCGGCCTTGTGGAGGCGTCACCGTACCATGGCCCGTTGCAAACGAGAGAATTGAGTCCTGCTACATAGAAAATTTCGCATTCCGAGGCGGTCGTGTCGGTCAAGTCGCGCGAAGCCTGCCTGTGACGAGGAGACTAAGACGTAAGGAATGGAAGAAGTGGTAGGATATCTCTTTTGTTTGATCCATTAGCGTAAAAAGTTCCGTCAGTTCTACCAATAATTCCGGTACTATAACGAAGACTAGTGAATACTATACAGTTCTAGGCCCGGGGAAGATAAGAATAGTAAAAGATGTGTATTTGACACGTCCATATTTAGCTTGTCAGATACGGTACTGTACACCTCCGTTCTGACGTACTGGTTGGTTTGCGGCCAGCTCTAAGGCCTTGACAATTTCACCATCGCCTTGGCGTTGAGTTTTGAGATGGGTTCTCTGTAAAAATCATGGGAGCCGGTTTCGAATATGATTGTATTACACTCAGTCTGAAAATACATTCTTCTAAATACTCTCCGACAACATTTGGATGGATGGAAGTCGTGCAATCCTTCACTTTCCCAATTGTTGCTGGGGGGGAAACGATTTACTATGGAGGTGGTACGTGCACGGTCACTTTGCCATACAAAGTGGGCCGCTTTTTTATCTGTCCACCCATTCTATCGGACTTGGTGAAATTCGATGTTTCCTATACATGTGCCAACTCAAGGACCCTCGTAGATCGAGTACTTCCGAGGTCTTTTCTAGGACCTTGCAGGTTATTCGGGTCGAATGGTTTAAAATACCAGTGGGAGTGCCATTATAGCTGTGCAAATACTGGGAATGAACGGACTTTTTGCTACCAAAGCAAGCTGCCATAACAATATATCGGTCGTTGATCCTTCCGTCACATGAAGACAAAGGGTCTAATCCCTCTGTCCCTCGTTGCCAGCTCCCTGCTATCCGCCTCGCCTGCAAGAGTCGTTAAGTCCAATCTTGTATAGCGAGAATGGGCAGACAAAGAGATGGCGGGGCATCTAGCGACGAGGTCATACAATACAATGCCTAAGCATATCGTAACGATCGCTCGTCACCGGGATCCGATCCCATGGACTCGAAGAACCGAGCCGGAAAGGTCTGGTTCCAAGAATCTACTGAGAAAGATCCTAGAGGCCCACGAAACTATTCTCGTGAGAGAGCACGAGGGCTCAGCCAGCAGCTTCTTGAGCGATCGCTGCATCGTCTGATGGAAGGATCTCAATTCCGTGAAGCTTGGCCAACCGGTCCTTCTCCTTCTCCTCGCGGATTCTCTCCGTCTCCTTCCGCAACGACTCCAAGTTCCAGGCATCGTCGTCGTCATCGGACTCCTCTTCACTGCTCTCGTTGTCCTTCCAGTCTCCGCTCTCGAACATGGACCGACCGGTCGCGTCCTTGGCTGTCTGTGCCTCGTGCTCGGCGGCCTTCTTGTCCAGACGCTGCTTCTTCCACTGGGCGAATGACTCGGGGGTGACCGGTGTCAGGGTGCCAGTCAGCTTGTGTCGCTCGGACTCCAGCCAGTCTTCCAGAGTCAACGTGCTCAGTGGCGACTTGTCCATCATAGCCTTCTCAGCCGCCTTCTGCTCCTTTGTCTTGAGGACGAATCTGCTCAAATAATTAGCATGTAATCAACGTGGGGAAAGAAAAAGAGAGGGGAGTTCAACGCACCCTGGCGGCAAGCTGTGCTTATACATGCACTTATCACCTCCGTTCGGGCAAGTCCAAAACCAGCCGTACTTCTGGTTCTCCACTGCCTCGATAAAGTACTTGCAGACCTTGTCGGTGGTCGTACGAGGGTTACCGTGCTTGCTCAGCACGACACTGCGCAGCTTCTCCTCGTCCCATTGATCCATAGTATCAGCCTTCTTCTGCTCCTCCTTGTCCTCGCGCGAATCGGTGTAAAGATCCTTCTTGGCCGCCTTGCGCTCGATGTTCATGTCGTGACTGAACTTGCACTTCCTGCCCTTGTCACAGCCGCCCTTCTTGTGGAAGATACACAGAACGGTCTTGGGGTCGACACCGAAAGGCACCTTCTGCACCTGGACGGGCTTGAACAGCTCGGCAGCTTCACGCTTGGCCTGTTCGGCGGCGGCCTTCTCGCGCTCGCGCTGCTGCTTCTCGGCCTCCTTCTTCTTGGCATCGGGCGCCTTGTTGGATGCGGCCATCGCATTCAACTGCTGGATCTGCTTTTTGGCGGCTCCTCCTTTTTTCTGTTGGTCGGGGTTAGCTATCGGCGTTCTGGTGGCGAGAGTCGCGTGCTGCGCGAGGGCGTGCGGATTTTTTGACGTACGTTTTTCATACCAAAGGTCTGGTCAGAAAGGGAAATATTAGTTGCCGGTCCGATAGATTGGATGGTTCCGTATTTCGAGTGCGCACCTTGTCATCGACCGTCTTGGTCTTCTTCTTAGGCTGATCAGCCTTCTTGGGAGGCATGGTGACGGTTTGGGCTCTCGCCGAGTAGAGGGGGGAAAGAAAAAGAAAGATGCGCCCGTTCGCCGAGACGCTGAAACAGAAAGAAACGCTGATGCAGAAAGCGAGAGATGTCCCGGTGGTTGGGGAGTGTATATGAAGAGGTTTTTCGAGAGGAGAATGACGGTCGAAAGCCTCCACAAATTCGAGGCGAGGGGTGATGTGTGGCGCTCTCAATCTTTGACCGACCAATGACGGTGCGTGCCCTCCAAGTATATTCCACGGCTTTTTGCAACGAGAGTTCCTGAAGTAGGATGAACGAGGGAAAATATGAAGATATAGATGGAAAATACGAGTCTAATGTAAGTCAGTAGACGTTCTCTGCTCCACACAAGGTGAGGTGTGCGTTTTTGCTGTGCTCGGCTGAGACTCGACCCTTTGCGTCATCGCTGGGAGACTCCCGCACACTGGGATCGCGGTGGACAAGCCCTGCATTCGCTATGACACGTTCTACGTCAAATCACCCATAGTTTACTTCACGTTTTAAAATAAGAATGAAATGGTAGCATGCTTCTACTACTACAACGTGCCTATCGACCTACGACTCGATCCCTCGTGGGCCATTCGCTTGGTTCATTACCACTGCATTCATTGGGGATGTTCTCTCAGATCATCATCTACCCATATATACGCCAAAACCAAGTGCAAAAGTGGTCATCTTGGGTCTTAGCGCGGGGCTCTACATAACATATGGGAAATTCCCAAGCAATCCAAAATCCCCGGCGCACCTTAAAAGCCTTAAAACTCTTAATTTTCGTTTCTGGTCATCATTGAATCCGTAGAATTAGAGAAATCGGGGGGTTTTATTTAAGAAACCTCCTGGATCTTGCTGGACTTCTGGTCGGCCTCCTCGAGCTCGGGCAGGTCCTCCTGTATGTAATGTTAGCTCGCGCGTGAATTATCATTTCCGGAATTCACTCACATCTTCATCGCCCTCGGCACCCTCAGCACCGCCGGCACCACCGCCGAGAGCACTGAGGTCGGGCATGCCACCGGCACCACCGCCCATACCAGCAAGAGCGCTCAAGTCGGGCATGCCACCGGCACCACCGCCCATGGCGCCGAGCTTGGAGAAGTCAATGTTGCCCAGGCCACCGGCACCCTCTTGGTCGCCGCCGAAGCCACCGAAGTTGTTGGCGTAGTCATCTTCGCCCTGCTCATCTTGCTCATCCTCGTCGACCCACTGGATCCAGTCAGCCAAACGAAAAATTCCAACCCAGTAAGCACAGATGATAGTCGTACCTTGTCGAAGTCGGTCTTCAGGAAGTGGTACTTCTTGGCCTCCTTGAGAAGACGGGGCCAGTACTCTTCCTTCAGCTCCTTCTTCCGCAGAACCAGCTCGACCCCACGGTCGGTGTGGTTCACCTTGCTGTTCTCGGGGTCGATCTCGGCATAGAGGGGCAGCGAGACCTTGTATGTAACGCCCTTGACAGTCTTGCCAGTGAAGGAGACCTCGGTGGGGGTGATGTTGAGGTCGGCATCAGACTTGGGGACGTCGGGAGTCTTGAGGTTCACATAGAGGTAGTTGCGCTCGGGTTCATCGGCGGAAGAGCGCTGAGCCCAGGTAACTGGAAAAACGAATAATTCACATGTCAGCTTGCCATCTCCGAATGCCATAGAAATGAATTGAGAGCCTTTCTGCACCAGAGCCGCAAGGAATGGGATAACGTCATAGCAGCTATCCGCAAAATGTGCAGGTCGGAGTGTTTTGGTGCAAAGCGGGGAAGTCGAGCTGTCACAACTTACCTTCGGGAGTCAAGGTGTCGGACATTTTTAATGGAGAGGAGAAGAAAGGACTGATCCAGTAAGAGAGAGATAAGAGAGGAACGGGGACTTCAGAGAGAGATGAAGGATGGTGTGTGAGGCAGGAGAGGAGAAGCTCACAATGAAGCACGTACCGCATTCGAGTACGCGAATGCTAGAATGTACTGGAAGCACGGGTTTGTCTTGTTTGTTACATATTGTGGCCTTGATGCCTGAATCCCACTTGCCGGGGACGTCACTTGAATGACTCAGCAGGTTCCCCTCCGAGTCGCCGCAGGCGTCGCGACACTGATAAGATGCTAGTCAAGCGTCCGAGACCTTCCTCGACGGCTCTCCTTCGTTCCTGGAGCCAGTTCATCTGGAATCAATTCCTGTTTCAAATTCTTTCGCAAAGAGGATGCCCCCGGGCACCCCTCTCACTACTCCACGCACGTCATAACGCAGAATCCACAACTCACGGCTAGGAAGATCAGCCAGCTGAATTGCAGCAACCCGTTATCTCTTACTTCTTATACATTTACGACGACTCTTTAAGTCATGGAGTCTCTCAAGGCAGTCTTCTTTGGGCCCGACCCTGCAGCCCAGGTAAGTGGAGGCTCATCGCCAGTGACCGGGTAACCTGCGTTCAACCCACTGACTCGGGAGGCCAGATGAGAAAGTGTAATGCCCTCATCCGCGCAAACACCAGGCAACTCGATCGCGACCTTGCCCATCTCAAATCCCTCGACAGCAAGACCCGAGGTCACATCGTCGCTGCGTCCAAACGAGCACAGCGCAACCCATCCCAGGCCAAACAGGCGATGAGCGAGACGAAAACATTTGCACGAGAGCTTGTACGCATTCGGAAGCAAAGCTCCCGACTCACGACGAGCCGTGCTCAATTACAGAGCGTGGGAATGCAGGTCAACGAAGCGTTCTCGGTGCGCAAAATCCAAGGCAGTCTTCAGAAGTCTACTGGGATCATGAAAGATGTGAATACATTAGTACGACTGCCGGAGCTGTCCTTGACTATGCACCAGCTCTCGGCAGAACTGGTGAGGGCGGGCATCATCGAGGAAATTGTGGACGATGCTATGCCCAATGACGAGCTGTATGAGGGAGAGGACGAGGAGGCAGAAGAGGAGGTGGACAAGATTCTGCAAGAAATCCTGTCTGGAAAGCTGTCCCAGCCCGCGGCCGTCAAGCCGGCCGCAGAGCCCGTGGAAGCTACACCGGTCGAAAGCGAGCCGGAATTCGAGGACCAAGAAGCGACCCTGGAACAAATGCGGGGTCGCCTGGAGGCTCTCAAGAGCTAATTTTCTTTTACTTTTTGCGATTCTGAAGCGATATTCATGTTGTCATGCACTGTACCTGAGTCTTTGTTCTTCGGACTTTTTTCATTTTGGAAGGAGTTGGACGGCTCGTCTTTCGATGATGTTTATTCTTTGGCCACAGGCCGGTCCTACTTAGCATGGAACCGACTATTTTACCCCTGTCGACATGTGCTTTGCTCTTCTTGTGCCCAGGTGATATGTACAGCCGGACTGAGGAGATGTTTCGAATGGGCCTGACCATTTTATTCTCTCAGTCCTTCTGAATCTCTTTCTAGACATCTATCTATTCCCTTTTCAAGGCATTCTTCTAAAAGACTTTTGAATATGTCCGGGCAAGTAGATCTAGCGCAGTATCTATAATTTAATGCGATGCAACTTATCGACGTGTCGGTATGGGACCCATTGTTGGGTGGATCCGATAGATAAAAAACACCCACCTAAAGTTTATAATATAAAACGCCTGATTACCCATATTGAAAAGGGGAGGGTCATCAAGATATGCTAGGAGCGGTACGCGACGAATTATATAGGGAAGAGCAAAGAGGCTGAACAAAGATAAGCCCAAAAACAGGTATATCCCTGAGACTAGAGTACAAGATCCTCCTATTAACATCCTTAATATCCTACCCTCGCGGGCTGCTGGCCATAAGTTGGATTTTTCGGCTCCTAAGGCGGTTGACCTAAAGGGTATAAGCACACTCGAGATTCCTGGTTCTAGGGACGAAGACGTTAAGGAGTACAGTGAGTGGTAGGTGTCGAAGGTCACTAATAACACCCTCAAAGTTGCGTTTCGACAAGTCTGTGAGGTGATGCCCGAGAATGGTCTTGACCTTGAGCAGGTCTACAAGGATTTATCGGTAAGGGCATAAAGATAGGAATTGCTCGACGTTTCATAGAAGACATTCGGCGCTAGGTCGGGGACATAAAGAAAGCAATCCCTATTTATGAAGTAATCTAGCAACAAACTGCTTTGCCGTTATAGGTATAAGCGTTTGGGAGTTTGTCAGATTATAATGGTGATGTTATATAGAGCCGTTGACTGCGGATTGAATTTGAAATTTTAACTGGGTTTTCGAATTATGAGGTTTGTGTAGCCGGATTGTTGTTTACTGGGCCCATGCTGCTATTGAATCCCGGAGAAGAAAAGAGCTTGACGCGTTCAAGGTCGAACTTAATCTTGCCGCATATCATTAATGTGCTTATCAACGAACTTGAGCAGAACTTTCCCCATAGGTGGGGCTCAGCGGCACTAATATTGAGGGGAATAGCTATCAGGATACCAGGTAGCTTACCGTTTGAACTGCATACAAATGTGGGTGATACCAAGTATGCGTTAGGTTGGCGACTGTGGGGCGTGGTTAAAGTAATTAATACACGGTTGACCTTCCTGTTTCGCCGTGTTCCTGCGCATATCGTGGAGCTCGCACACGTCATCGCCGGTCGAGACACTTGGTTTCATATATAGGAAAGGAATGGAACAAAGTTAAATGTCCATAAGTCTCTGCACTCAAATGGGGTTGATCTGCACGCCGGATGAATATCTACCTATTATTTCGCAAAAAGCGGGTTCTCGTGTTATCTCAGAGTTATTTCTAACTGCCGAAGTCATTGCTCAGAACTTGGCCCATAGTAAATATTGTGAATCACAACCTGTGATACGCATGATTGCACAGCCTCCCAGACAGTAAAAAGCCATTTTCTCTGAGCTACTTATAGGGGTTATCTATCCCACCTTAGATTTTCGTATCCCGATCCGGAAGGGCTAATAACATGTGTCCCCTTTAGTTGCAATATTCAGCTCTCAAGAGCGCACAGTCATACGGCGCTTTCTCCATATCTGTTGGCTAGGCCAGTCCTGTACCTGGCGCTATTGACCCACACCGACGATCTCGGTGACGACCGTCTAGGAACTTGAAACGCCGCACGTATGCTAAACTTTATCGGGATAATTAATTTGAACGTGGTATAGGCTATAAAGGTTTTCCGCGCTGCCGTCACTGGACTCCTTACTTGACTATTCAAACCCGCATATTTAAAGTCATATTCAAACCACTCGTCCAATATGCAGACTGGCTCGCTCGTTACCATCGCTCTCGGTCTCGCTTCGGTGGCCGTGGCCGCGGTAAGTCCTGGAAATGGATTTTGCGCCAACCAAAGTAACTAACGTTTCCAGCCCCCTCCTTGGGCCCCTGCCTGGGGATATTCCTCTTCGTCATCCTCTGTGCCCACGAGCTCGGTGGTCTCTTCTACCCCGGTGCCCACCGTGAGCGTGACTCCCTCGGGCTTCACTTCCACCCCGCTGCCCACCGGCACTCCCACTCAGGCGTGCCCCTACCCGTCTGGATTCCCTCTTCCTTCCGACGCCCCGTTCTCTGTCCCCCCTCCTTTCCAGGGCAGCGCTTCCTGCCCTCCTTGGGGACCCCCCTCCTCGACCGCTCTTCCCCCTCAGTAAGCGCAACTGTCACATTCGCGAGCAGCTCCACGTCACACGGAGATACTGTGTCTATCAATGGACAATGCGCTGCATTCCTGGGAACTAGTTAGGAAGGATGGGTCGTTATTTGCTTGTTCTGTTTGTTTTCCAGTCACTCGTTCATTCCTGCCTGTACATTATATAGTGTCGAAATAGAAGATCACTATCAACGAGATGCTTTTGGCACTGAGAGCGGCTCGACATATGTTGATAGTCACAAGTAGGATGCTCACTCCCATGTTGCGGGCCATCAATCCTATTACTGTAGCGTGTATGACTTCTTGAAAACGAACTTAAAGCCTCGTCGTGGCCTGTCATGACCTAATTATCTCGTTCTCTATTTCTGTGGCACTCTTGGCAGCAGCTAGGGTTGCCTGGCTATAAGCTATTACCCTCCCGCTTCTGCCAGTTTGTCATAGTACAACCTTCTAATTTCTTCACAAACCCCCCAAATCCGCCTGCGATTCACCAGTCCAGGAATATAATCAACTTTCCCTTCTTTGTACCGACTTTTTGTTTCAAGCTCTGCAATAATCCTGGACAATCTGGCTTCTAGCGCCTGTGATTTGAACGGATCAATATCGTGAACTTCCCAAAGTCAAGGCATATTAGTTTCAAGTTTTTGTTTCCAGGATCGGTCTGGACAAACATGCATCGGAAACGATGCGGCTTTAAGAGCAAGCACGGATGGAATTGGAAGGAGGTTGAATACTTCCTGCCGTAACTCAGAGGGCAGCTTTTCGAATATGTCCTGACTGCATTGTGCCGTTCGAGACTCAGAACGCTTCCTTTTCCTTCCGACTAGAAGGTTTTGAATCATTTCCAGCCAGGTCATCAGCTGAGGTATCTCGACGGGATTCGTCACCAGGACCTATTGGTTTATTTCCTTAGCAAGGGCTCGGTTTATTTATGTGAAGATGAGAGTTACCTCTTGGCCTTTTCTGCATTCCCAATATTATTCACAGGGCGGATGAGGATTGCCGTAATCCAACGCCAGCTTGTTACGAAGGTCTTCTCTTCTCTCTTCACAGAGAGCATAAAACACATCTGTGTTTATCTTCTCATCCTTGAAACATCGGAGAAGGATGTCCTTATCTCATGAAAATGAAACATACGAGCACAACCGGGGCATTTCGCCTCTTTCATCAATAGGAACGTTAGGATCTAGTCCAGGGTCAGACAAAATACAAGCCCTAGAATTTGAGATCCAATAACCGTCGCCTAGAGCCACAACAATTGTTCCCTAAAAGCCCCCTGTTAGGGAATTTAACTGGTATTTATGATCAAAGAGTGACTCACATAGACAAAATGAACGCCCGGGCCAGTGATAAAAGATCTGTACATATAAGGGTACGCACACGGTTTTATAAAACGAAGATATTACGGACTTTCTCTCTTTAGTGTTGTTAGCATTGAGGCCGAGGGCATAGAGCGTTTGTAGCCATTGAAGATCACTCTCGCCTATGACTTTTCTGCTGTATTTCAGACCGGTCTCGTCATCGGAATCAATGGAGAGATGGCTTCTGAATGTTGAGCCACATATCGCGCAATAAGAGTCCCAGCCGCGCATTATCGCGATGGACTTATGATAGGAATTGAAGAAGCTTCGATACTTGGGTTGTTAATCCTGGTAATCTAGACAGGATTTGATGGAAAAGTTGAGAGGAACTTAAGTCAACGTTCTCCCGAATCCTAAATTGGTTTAGCATGTTGGTACCTCGTCGAATCGTGTGGATTACCCCGTTTGTACTGGCATGAGTATTGCGCCAAAGCATATTCAGTTTGTATAGTCGCGGAAGAGATAGACACCGATATTAGTAGGCCTATTCTTTTGCGCGGTTTGCAAGGAACATTCTAGGTGCTTTTATGGGTAGGGGGAAGCAGGCGATCTTGCCAGATCGTCAGAACTACCAAACAAATCTGTGTACGTGATTCCATAGGACATTACGATATGATGACGATGAATAATGGTTGTAGTTCGGCCATTAGTTAACTACCATTACAGTGCTGCCGACCTTACAGAGGGGTGAACTAAAATGAAGTAATAATTATTTTCCGGGATTCAAGTCGTGAGAGTGTAGAGGTATAACTGACTTAGAAAACAACTGTAGACCCGCTTACTTTATCTCTTGATACGGCTGTACAAGGAGCAGATCGAGAGATAAAGATAGGCGTCGCCGCGCCTGCGGCTCTTCGGTTACCATAAGGCTTCTACGGCTTACCGTTGCCTTAGTATTGTTCAGTAATCTATTGGATCGACTGATGCCCATTGTTAGTCAATTACCGATTTAGGCAGACAGCAAAAGTCAATGGAACCTTGGAGGTATAGTGAGGCTGCCACATCGACGGTGCAAACAAGGCAAACACCTGCCCGACCGAATCGGGTCTAGTGCCGCTCACCCGCTGCGCCTCTCCCTTTCCCTCCTCTTCCATTCAGCCATTCTTCCTCCCCCCATCTTTCACCTTCTGGCTTTCCATCCTACTTTCCTGAAAGCTACGCTCGAACCTTCTCGAGCATCTACTCATTCTATCAAATCCTTCTTAACGCCGTCGCTCTCCAGTGACTCCCCAGCCATCGACGCGTTCGTACCGCGACTTCTCTTGTGATCGCGAACTGCCAGCTTTGCCAACCCGTCATCCATAAATCTTCAGAATGTCTGCCAACCTGGACAAGTCTCTTGACGACCTCGTCGGCAGCCGCCGCCAGGCTCGCCGTCGCAGCAACAACCGTCGCGCTGCCGCCAAGGCCTCCGTCGGAGGTGTGAAGAAGTCCAAGCCCACCAAGGTTGCCCCCAAGGCTGCTCACCCCGCCCCGGCTGCCGCGGCTGCTTCCAGCAAGATCATCGTGAGCGGACTGGTATGTTCAATCCAACTTCGACCCTCAGATTGACTCGATGACTAACTTCATCAGCCTGCCGATGTGACTGAGGCCAATATCAAGGTATGTTGATCGAGAGGCCTCTTTGGCTTTGATCGCCATCTTTGTTTTCGAACCCCTCGATGTGTGAACGACTGCGACGTGCGCTTCGACCTTCATGTTCCTCATTCCCCACTCCTTGTGGCTGTCGCTCGATATCTGGCACAGACAGCACGCTCTTTCCATACGCTTCTGCACATTTCTATGGCTGGCTGGCATATTCCGAAGCAGGAAATTGAGCTCTGTCGTAGTAGTGTGAAAGAATGACTACTGCGCGCGACGACGCCTGATTGGAGGCAATCCGCCCGCATTGTCACCCTGAATACTGTGCCAAGGATCGGAGATGAAAGAACCCCATCCTGACCGCTTTTCGAGATTCTGCTCTTTCATTGAGCTTTAGAGGGCATCAGCGAGCGCATCAGAGCACCAGCAAAGATTGTTGGGACGACACATCATTTTTATACACTTGCGAGCATGCTGGTATTCAAGCATCTCCCCGGCGTTCTCACTGCTCCATGGGGTGAATCCCGTCACAGTGATTTTGAGGGCATATTACGCAGTGGGCAACTGATACGGTGTCTTATCATGCTACAAGATTTATCACCTCGAGAGCGCACGTGAGGACACAAGACGGGTCTCCTGGCTCTGCAATGTAGGTGGTGCGGGTGTGCATTGATGGAAGCTTCTTGGGAGCATGGGCCCGTCGTTCGAGGACCTGTCGCACTCATTTGATGGATTCGTGGACGGAGGGACACCATGAATGTTATGAATCTTTGCTGGAAAGTTTCGAGGGACTTCGCGGGGAATGCAAGTTGTGATTAGAACAGATTTCGCATGGGAATTTGGGATTCCTGGATATGGGCTAAATCGGTCTACGTCTACCGATCGCGGCTGTGTGCTCACTGATGCTCTTCCATCCTCGGATACCTCTCGCCATTATTGCGCTGTCGCCGTCGTTTTCGCTACTCGACCATTGTTTCAACTCAAACTTTCAGACGAGAATACTGATCGTCTTTCCGCTTTAGGAATACTTCACCAAGTCTGCAGGCCCCGTCAAGAAGGTGATGCTCACCTACAACCAGAACGGAACGAGCCGTGGCATTGCTTCGATCATCTTCGGCAAGGCCGACACCGCTGCCAAAGCCGCCAAGGAGCTTAATGGGCTCCTGGTTGATGGCCGTCCCATGAAGGTCAGTCACTGTCATTTTGTTATTGCACGCCTCCTCTGACATCCGACGCAGATTGAGGTCGTCTACGATGCCTCCCACGCCCCCGCCGTTCCTACTCCCAAGCCTCTTACCGAGCGCATTGCCCAGAAGTCTCAGCCCAAGCCCGCCACTGCCGCGAAGGCCACCAAGACCAAGGGTAAGAACAACGCCAACGACAAGAACGCCGGCGGTCGCAACGCCAACGGCCGCCCTCGCAAGGGCCGTAACCCAGGCCGCGGCAAGCCCAAGACTGTCGAGGAGCTCGATGCCGAGATGGTCGACTACTTCTCCAACGAGAACGCTCCCGCTGAGGGCAACGCCCCTGTCAACGGTGCTGCTCCTCAGGCTACCAACGCTGGCGAGGACCTCGGCATGGCCGAGATTTCTGTATGTTCCTTATGACTTTCTGTCTTCCGTGCTCCTCGCTAACCTATTATTAGTAATCATCTTTCTCAACCGTCATCGCTTAGCGTCTCCCCGGCTGCGGCCGGGTGCGACGTGGAAATGCGGGTTTTCTTCGGGGGATTTTGATAGTCGATGCGCGGGTCATGTCTTCTGCTTTTCCTCCTTTGTTCGTTTTTTCTTTATGGCTCTCTTTTCCACGGCTTTTTCGTTACCGGTCTTAATTCTTCGGCTTGCAATGGGATGCAAGGATGTATCTACAATCAACAAGGACTAAATGGGTCATGATTCCGTCGTAAAAACCACAAAGACAGTGTCCCTACGAGACATTCAATGTACAAGACACAACTTTATAAAAACACCGAATAAATTATCAGCGCTATGCAACCCCAACGCCCAGTCCCAAACGCCAAATCGTCAAATCCTTGGCCTGTCAAAAAGGGCATCTCAACTGTACAAGCAACCCATCTAGAAAACACCTGCCCGCGTCATAACATCATGGAACTGCTCCAGAGTAACACCAGCACTAAGTCCCGCACCACCATTCGCCTCAAGTATCATATCCTTAAGCAACTCATCCCCCACAGAATCCTCCTTCAACTCACGCGCAATGCGCCGCAAATGACTCAATGAGATCGGCCCATTACCCCCGCGCGTGAAGAGCTGATATGCATCATCCACCTCCGCGACCATCGCGTCATCGTCGCGCGAGCGCAATTTCGCGGCGCATACGGACACGAAGGGGCTGTAGGGGACTTGGCCGGTCAAGGTGGGATCGAGGGCTGCGAGGATGTTCGCCAGTTCGGTTGAGTCGTTGGGTGGGAGGCCGAGGGCTCTGTTGGAGGTTAGTGGAGTGTAGAGGGTATCGGGTTTAGGTGTTGGAGGGTTGGGGGAGACGTACACCATGGCTTTGCGCACGTCTTCGCGGGGAATGACGCCTTCTTTCTCGGCTGGGAAGTCTTCGTGTGTGTTGGCGAAGAGCTGGAATACTTCTTTGATTTCATTTTCTTGTTCGCCGGTTATGTCGTTCTCCTTTGCGAGTTTGGACTGGCGCGCGCGCTTGGGGCCGGAGGTGCTGGCGGGTGCTCCGCGCCTCTTGGGAGGCTGTGGTCGCGCTATGCTTAGTGGGTGGGTTTTGCTGTGTGGAATTGTGAACGGCTTACCATATCTCTGGCTGGGGAGTGTCGCAGCTTGCGCTGGAGGCTGTCGAGTGTATCGTTGACGGCAGATTGAACGATCAAGAGATCTCGAGAACGATGATGCTGAGGTGGGAGGCAATGCGGGATGCTGATTGGTTGCAAGGGTAGAGGATATCGATCGTGTTTGGCGTGTACTTTTTGACCCTTATGGACGTCTGGTCTGCTTGAAAATTGTCTATCATAGCCTCTAGGCTAAGGATGATGCGCTTTGAGAAAAGAACCTATCCTTTTCTTTTCTTTTTACGTTATACAAGCTTCATTTAGGCGGGAGTAGAAAAGGGTACGGCATAAAAAAACATAGAACGTGAATAACTCGTATTTGAAACGTAAATAATTCTCTATGGGAGACACACTGGGCCAGCCTCTCTGCCTTTGGCTTTTCCCCCCAGTTTACATATCCTCGGTCAAGTGAGCTTGAAGTGAAGTAGAAAACGGTCGAAGGCAGTGGATCGGCGGCTGACGTGATCGGATCGGTGCCTGCCCCAGCCCTTTTATCATTTATCAATTACACTGGCTCGACTTGTTCCCTCGAAAATACATCGATCATGGACGTCCAACTCTACGTCTATGACCTGTCCAAGGTGCGTCACACCTTTGTCTGTGCAGCGCTTCCAGCTAATTAGGGTATACAGGGTCTTGCTCGCCAGGTACGTATGAGCTGGCGCATCGACAATGTCGTTCCGTTTATTGACTTAATCAGTTCTCGCTCTCCTTGACCGGGACACAAATTGATGCCATCTATCATACTTCGATTGTCCTCAACGGCGTCGAGTATTATTATGGCCAGGGCATTCAGACCGCTGCCCCTGGCACCACTCATCATGGACAGCCGATTGAGAGGCTGAACTTGGGATCGACAGAGTTGCCAGCCGAGGTGATTGAAGAATGGCTGGGCTCTTTAGCTGAAATATACACACCAGAGGTTCGTCTAGATGAGAGCTGAATCATCAAGCAGCCGAAACTAACATGTTGCAGTCTTACGATCTTTTTCTACATAATTGCAACAACTTTACCCAGGATCTTGCCATGTTTTTGGTTGGCAAGAGTATTCCTGACCATATTCGAAATTTGCCACGTCAGTTCTTGAACACCCCATTCGGACAGATGATAAAGCCTCAGATCGAAATGGCTCTGAAGGGTGTCACGCAGGGCACTGGTCCCGGAATTGTTCCTGGCCCGAGTGTTCAGCCACCACCTTCAAGGCCCGCCCCTTACCAGATGCATCCAGCTCCAGCCGCATTCCATCCAGTGCCAAGCACTGTACGCAATGTAAGTAACCTCAGCCAGCTACAAAGCGAGTTGGCTGCGACTTCAGACTCTTGTGCCGTGGTTTTCTTTACGTCGGCCACGTGCCCACCCTGCAAAGCTGTCTATCCGATATACGACGAGCTTGCAGAGGAAGTTGGTAGCAAAGGAAGGCTCATCAAGGTCGATATTGGTTTTGCTCGCGACGTGGGTATGAAGTACAGTGTGCGCGCAACGCCAACCTTTATGACGTTCTTGAAAGGACAGAAAGTCGACCAGTGGAGCGGTGCGAACCCAGCCCAACTGAAAGGCAATGTGCGCATGCTCCTTGAGATGGCCCACCCACCTCATCCCCATCAGAAACTTCGTCTACCCAGCTTGCAACGTCCTATCTCCAACTTTGTCATGTACAAGAAAGTCCCGCCGCTCGATAAGCTCCTGCAAAAGCTCCCAGTCAACTTCAGGGAGGCTCAGAGCGTCGCGCCAGTCATCGAATTCGTCAAGCTCCGTCACAATGCGAGTATTGACAATGTTCCTGCCGCGGATACAAGAGTACCTGATCTCCACTCGTTCGCTGCTACTCTTCAATCAATTTACCCGACACTCCCGAGTGACAGCCACTTTGCAGTCGTGGATCTTGTCCGCCTACTGTTCCTTGATCCGCGTGTGAGCGGCTACTTTGCCGAAGAAGCCAGTCACGCCACCCTCCTCACACTCTTCTCACCACTCTCACTGGAGAATATTTCCTCATGCCCCTACAACCTTCGCATTGTCGCTCTTCAACTCGCCTGCAACCTCTTCAGCACCCCACTCTACCCACACCAACTCGTTTCATCCTCCTCGCCCTTACGAGAGACCTGTCTCCGACTCGCGACCAACTCCCTTCTAGACTCGCAGAACAATCTCCGTGTCGTGGCATCTTCATTCGCGTACAATCTTGCCGCATATAATCACAACTCTCGCTTTGACGGAAAGCCGGACTCGCTATCGGAAGAGGATCAAGTAGAGCTGGCTGCTTCTTTGCTGGAAGCTGTCTCGCAGGAAGAGCAGAGCCCTGAAGCTCTGCGTGGCTTCCTGTTTGCACTGGGTCTATTTATTTATGAGGCTCCGTTGGATGGGGCGCTTATCGATCTTTGTCGTGCAATGGGGGTAGCCGAGACTGTTGCTGCCAAGTCCAATATAAAGGCAGTCAGTAAAGAGCCCCTGCTGAAGGAAATTGGAGAAGAGCTGTTTGGAAAGGGTCTTTAGAGTATGGTAGCCATAATATTACTTCAGGATACAATTTCATTTCAATTTCTTTGGGCTTTGGTTCCTGTCAGCGGTACCATATCCGCTGCCGAAGTACGCTAAACTTGATGAGGCAGGTTGCGAGAGAAAGTTATCTTATGCTCTAGACGAACGATACAATGAAAGGGTTTATCTTGCGGCTGAGAAAGGCAAGGGGAGCTGTTTCCTATTGTAACGTCGGCTATAGGTATCCGGGCATTCTAACAGCATCCACCCCCGCGACTCGTCTGCCATCTCTTTCATCTACACCACAGCTACATCAAGATGCTTGTACTCCTGGCTTGTTTGACTAGTGCAATAGTGCTATTTGTTGCATATACACATTTGAAGTCAAGAGTGTCGCCATTTCGCTGGTACAAGATCTCAAATCCCAGAGAATGGCCCCATGAGACGTGCTCGCCGTCAACGAAGAGCCCTCCGCCAAAAGTGTGCTCAGATGACAGCCTGGCCCCTGTTCTCCCACCTTCACGACGGGCTTTTTTACCTTCTCACATTAGCCCTCTACTCCCGAACGCCTCGCAATCAACGATTTTGCAGAGCCAGATTCATATGGATGCCGACTTCAAATCGTGTGAACCAACACAATACACACCTACGGGGTTCTCCAAACAGGAAATACAGCAGCTTGGCAGATTTCCAGATTATGCAGCTTTGAGTGGAGTTCCACTACCAAGTCCTATTCCTGAGTTCGATATCGACAAAGCCTTGCCGCGGCCGTATAGACCATTTCGTTGGAACTACCATCAAACAATGTGTATGCTCTCCCCCCTCTCATATATTTTCTCCAATTTCAGCCCTTTTTGCTCACCTCCAAATAACAGCACTGTCCAAACTGGACAATGACTGGTGGATCGAACTCGAAAGCACCTATCGCCAAAGGATAGAGGCCCGAAAAGCACTCCACATGAAGCACGGCAAGATTGTACTGGACTACCTCCCCGGATCTGAATTGGCCTGCAAGGAGCTATTGGAAATGGTGATTCAATTTCTCTGTGCTCGGTACCCACAGTATTTCTCTTGTGATGGCAAGATACTCGCCAACGGAATTCTTGGCCTTCAAACAAATATCGAGTCGAAGCACCCTCTTGAAATTCTCCTCGACCATGTGCCAGAGGACTTCACGATCATGATTCGTGATAGGCAAACTGGGAGGTATTTTCTGCGGGCTGGAGTCATTTGTTACTCGATTGGTTGGACGTTGGGAGATAAGTTGGGACTAGGCCTTGATGAGATTCATCAACCTGTGCCTGATTATAAAGAGAAAATGGATTTTTCGATGCACCGGTGAGCTAGGAAACTGATATAACTCCCTCAAATCCACTCACTAATATCACACGATGTCAGATATTTCTCCAAAATGCCAACGGACAAACCCATTCAACGCGGAGCCTGGAGTCTTGAAGTTGGCCAAGTTCTCCACCTCACAAAGGACGATCCGGAAATCACCAAAGAGCAGGTTCAAGATCCCAACCTGCGTATAGAAGCCTGTTTTCTTCGAGTAGATTGGCAAACTCTCCGGCGTCTCTCATTATCCGGTGGGATTGTGTTCAACTTCAAGGCATTCTTTACCCCCATTTTGGAGTTGCGGGACGAACCTAAGATACCTTCTATACTTTCGGAGATCTTGAAGCATGGCAAGAAGGATCTTATGGAGTACAAAAAGACACCTCTTGTAGAGCACGTCCTGATCCCGGCTTTTGAGGCGTGGGCGCGGGAGCAAGAAGATGCGGGGTTGGTGGATAGGGACTGGAATGTGGCTACTTTGGAGGAAAGTCCTTTCTTTTCGGGCTGGGAAGATAAGTGGCGCTCTCAGCAAGGGTTTTGAATGCTATTCTGTCAATCATAGGAGTAAGACCGTGTTTCAAAGGTCTTCAGTCTTTGCATCCTGAATTGGTGGAGAGGAAAGTACGTGTTGTGACCTCACTTCACCATTACTCCGGACTGTCCAGGTGCGAGTCTCATGTAAGATATAGACCAACTCAAGTAGCTATATCATTTTTCTGTATACCAATATTAAAGTAGAGTAGCGACCTCCGACTTGTGCCCTCAATTGTAGCGGGAACCGCACTAAACTCAAAATAGCAAGTCCGGAGAGAAAGTGACCAAGACGGTGGAGCATGGGCCTCACCAAGGTCTGGGTCACCAATCAGACTCAAGGCACAACTATCGCCACGTTTTAATTTGCCTTTTTATCAAAGATTCGTGGGAGTGCGAAGATGGTCGTGGGGGTTTTACCGGGCCGGCTACGTTTCGGCGCTGGTTAACGTCCACTTCTCGACATTCATCAACCACATTTCTTACATCTCGTTTGTCCAAGTCCGGGTTGAAGAGTCACAACTAGGATTCTAAGGGAGAAATGGGCGCTCAACTGGCGGCCAACACTTCAGAATGGAGACCAACGTTCCAGCAGCAGCAGATCCTGGATATGTTTCCTTTCCCGGTAGCTGGTCAGATTGTTCTTGCTATAGTCGCGCTAATAGTCTGGTGGCATCATAACTACAAGTGGGTGAGTATCGCGATAATCGACTACGAAGACCTTGACTAACTTTGTCCTTCTGTCAGTTCACTGATATCCATGAAGAGGCCAAATCTGGGCAACATCAACATATGAAAATTGACAAGCTCGATAATTTCGACCTTGATTCTGCAGAGCCTCCTAACTTGCGGCCATTCAAACCAAAATATCATTTAACAATGGGTATGCACCCGGCCTCTATTTTACAGCGATCTTAAACTAACGGGTCTAGGCCTTGAGACACTGAGCCCCGGCGACTTTTTGATCTTCGATAAGACATATTCAGAGCGTCTAAGTCTTCGCAAGTCCTTGGTTGAACAACATCCTGAAGATGTCATTGGCATTACCGATGACTCTGATGCGCGTATTCGACTTGCAGTTCAAGAGCTTTACAGCTACCTGTTCAAGACATATTTGCCTTCTCGCTATCCGTCGATCTTCAAGGCACGCTGTGACAAGACCGACTCTCTCACCACGGTGGAGAATCTTGTCACTGGCAGCATCATACCCGCGGATGCGGAGTCAATATCCCTAGACGCCGCTTTGAAGATCATTTCAGAGAATATCGATGAAGATTTCTTCATTCTCTTACCGCACCACGTGAATGAAAATGGCGCATCGGATGAGGTTGTCTATGTCTTAGAAGCCTATTCTGCGTGCTTCCCATCTGGATTCCAACCAAGAGACAAAATTGGGAAGAAATTGGCCGATATCCATGGTCCTGTTCCCAAATACAAAGAAAAGCTGCAGAAGAGTATGGACAGGTTCTTCGCACGACTCGAGGCAGGCCGCCTGGTGAAGCGAGTGAACTGGGCTATCACCGTTGACGAGGAGCTCTATTCCAACTTTGATAAAAGCGGACCGGCATTTGAGGGTGCCCTGACAAAGATGACCGTGGATGATTTGGACCTGAACAAGGTCAGTTTCCCTTGTTTGCTATCATAACTCTTGCTTCATGAGTCTAACGTATTTGCAGACTTTCCTCCGTAGTGAGCGCCAAACGCTTCATCGTCTTCCAGCATCGGATGCTATCGTTTTCGCCTTCCATACCTATCTCTACCCTATTCAGGATATCAAGACAGAGGGAAGTGCTGAAGATCTTGCATTGGCTATCGACGGGCTGCAAAGTGGAAGTGTGCCCGAGATCTTCACGTATAAAAATGGAGAGAAATGGGCGGATGCTGTGAAGCAGTATCTTAGAAGCTAGATTGAAGACATGAAATATGCCCCTGGGAGGCTTGATTCATTCCAATTCCATTTTGAGTATGACGAATCTATGCAAGATCTGGCAATAGGGTTCTTTCTAATACCCCAGCCATGCCTGATCCAAGATGCAAATTTTGTATTTTTTACATCAATTCTATTGTCTAGGTTTGATTTCCGTTTCTGGTATCAAAGGCGACAATATCGCTCCACAGCTTCCAACTTTTGCTGGGTCGGGATTCTTCATGCTCGACCTTTACGGGCTAGGAGCTAATGAGAAACATGGCCCAGAGAAGGCAGGCGTGACGTTAGAGGTCATTGTTTTGTCACCCTCATAATTCAGGCAGTAAGGCACCAAGCATCGATCGGTTTAAACTTCCGCGATCTGTAACCACCACATGCGTACCTAACCTTCACGGGCTCTCTTTGCTCCTCTTCACATCTCTTGTTTGCATTGCATATTATTATATTTAATGCTATGTTTTATGAAAACTCGCTTATATGTCCTTCCTTTCCCTGTTCATGCATTGAATCGCTGCACCAACCACTCGAGAAATGTTGAACGTCCGCATTGACTCGTTGCCCCCTGATCGCCAAACAGCAGACAAAGGTATGACTTCCCCAGACTTCGAGATAAAGATTTGATCTCAGAATTTAGACTGCCGCCAGTGCAACAAGCGGCGCATCAAGTGCGACCGGAGCACACCGGGATGCCGGAAATGCTCTATCCGAGGACTTCAATGTCCTGGATACGACTCTGTTCAACTGAAGTGGAGCCAAGGAGTGGCTAGTAGGGGGCATTTGGCTGGGAAAATATATCCTGTGAAGACTCAGCCGCAATCGAGCCGCTCGGTGGGATCCAGGAGCAAGCATGCAGTTTCACAGGCCGGAGTTTGTTCCGACAGCCTGGACCGTGGTCCATCTACCCCGCTAAAATATGATCAAAAGAATGCTCGAAAAAGCGCTCTTCACTTCTTCTCTCCGATAATGGACCACCGTCTCGTTGAGGAGTATGCGTCGACGACTGTCTCCGAGAACCTTTTCACTCATTTCAACATTAGCGTTGCGCCTCGACTAACCTGGGTGGACGGACCAGACCACCCATGGCGAAGCTTAATGTTCCCACTTGCACAGCGGTGCTCATGTCTCCGTCTATCGATTCTTAGTGTTGCCGCGGCACATCTATCATTTACGTCTCCCGAAAACCAACCCAAGTCAACGGAAATCCAGACAATGAATTGTCGCCTTCGAGATGCTAGTCTTCGAGTTCTCAACGACATGATTCGTCTTGAACTTGACAAACATTCTTCTTCAGATCCGAATGAAGCTTCACCTCTGATTGAGATCTTGGCAACCACTCTGGTGCTATGCTATGGGGAGATGCTGGTCCCCAACTCGACAGACTGGAACCTTCATCTCCGTGCCTGTCGAGCTCTGATTGAGAGATATAGATGGCGGACCTGGCACAATGAGCCAAAGGATGCCGCTACAAGGTTTCTGATCAATGAGGTCTCTGATATTGAAGTGTTTCGCTCATTCGGTGCCTTCACAAGAGAACAAGATATGACCTCGCTATCTCCAAGGCCTATACTCGACTCTCATTTCGGCGCTTTCACGGGACTCCTCTGGGAGATCACCATCGAAGAAAGACGTCGACACGGCTTTTCTCAAAGGAACCAGCCCTTGTCGCCTACCGACATGGACATCTGGCAAGCCAAGCTGGAACACGCTTATACACGCGTTTCCACCGACACAGCATGTCTATCTACAACACACGGAACCGACACGCAGAAATGGATGGACGCGATCGTCCGCGCAGTCTACCACGCCACTCTCATCTACAGCTACCAAGCCCTCGCCCCATCCTCGGCAGCAGAAGCAATCAAAACACCAATGACCCACCTCATGCAAGAAATCGACTTCGTAACAGCCGGTCCAGTCCACATACTATCCCACGACATTTTCCTCCCACTCTTCATAGCAGGAACAGAATGCTGGGCCGACACAGCAAAACAAACCGCAATCGAAAACCTCTTCCTCGACCTAGTTTCCACCACCGGGCTCTGGTGCAACTCGACTGCGATCAACTTCCTAAAAGCATTCTGGAACAGGGCCGAATACCACGGCGTCGGGAAATGGATTACGTTCGCCCGGGAAAACGAGAGCGACATCGGCCCTTTCTTGATCTTTTAGGAAACCCCGCCGACGATTTCGATTTCCGTTGTACGGATTAAATAATATTTATACCCCAAGTGCCAATATCGGCTTGAAGATCCCCGCATCTCGAATTGTCGTGCTTCACTCATGTACCTCCATTTGTTCCTCCGTATCGGGCACACCGACTTGTACATAGATAACCCCTGTTACCGCTGCGGTGGCGAAGTAAGCGCAACGCAGCATCGGAACAAAAGATACGGATGCAATGCACAGTGCCATCGTGAGAAAACGATAATATCCGAGTCATCCGTAGGTTTTCATTTCCCGACGAATATGACACATTCATATTCAAGGCGCGTCCCGGGGTAGATATCACCCCGGCAATCTCTCCGTTGCATGTTATCTGCAGGGCTGCCACTCGGTCACGGCCCTCGACCATCCACGACAGTCAGCCAACACGAGGCGGACAGGGGCTGAGAGTGCAGGTGTTTCGGAATTTATTTTTATTTTTATCTTTTTATGTTTACAAGGATATTGTTCTACAAGAGGAAAGAGTATGCAGGAATAGACGGCTTGGTTCAAGCTAGGCTACCCGAAATCAAAAAGTACTGATGGGCTTGTTGCCAACAGTCGGCCAACTCACAATCACACCGACACTCGAGGTGACGAGGTGGCGAGTGGCGCTTTTCTATTTTCCCTAGGGGAAAAATAGAGATAGCGCAGTGTGCGGGACCGGTGGAAGAAAAAGAAAAAGAAAATCGGAACGAAAATGAACAGGAGGGATACAAGATTGGGTATTGGGGGTATCTGAAAAGACGCTAGAGCATGGGCAAAGGAGAAACAAAAGAACACCGGATCCGTATTCGGAAATGCTAGTCGTCAGAAGATCAAAGTGGTGGAAAAGCAAAAGCAAAAGCAAAAGCAAAAGCAAAACGGGAATATCGCTGCAACTCCATGCAAAATGTCGGAGGAAATGAAGTATGAGTCAGGGCGCAACAAGCGGTGTGGGGAGGATAATATGAAGGAAGCGCCGACAGCGAAGAATTAGTAAGCGCGGGGTGTGCCGGAGATCGCGCGATAAGGCGCCGGGGGCCCGCTGGCGTCTTCAGCCAAACGGAGGCACGAACCTCAGTACCACCCGGCATGCGCCTTGCGCGCCGGTGATCGGCACTGCTGACGGTGTGAATCTCACAGCTGCCTGAGCCGTTGTCATCTGATTCGCTTTGGGCTTATATCACGGGCCGCCGATAAACAGTCGGAGCAGTGGGCCCCATGGAGCTTCTGGAGGGGTAGAGACGTGGGGGTGGAAAACATGGTATGATGGTAAAAACAGTGGCTATGGCGGCATAGCGATGAGAAGATAGTGGGTTCGGACAGCGCCCGCGCTGCGCCCTGGATGTGATGTGCTCGGGCACTCTATGATGAGTGGGTGCGACGCTTGGGGCCGGGGACGACGCGGCGCTTCCTGGGCTTGGATGGCGAGGTGGTGCGCTCGCTGACCACGGCCAGCTTGTCGAGCTTTGCTTTTCGCAGGGCCTGGGTGGCTCGGGCGTGGGCCTCGACCTTGGCCAGGAAGCGTAGGCGATCTTCGTGTTCGGCGATTGCGCGCATGCGCTGGAGTTGCTGCTCCATGGTCGCTGAGGAGACCATCTCAGGCACTTGGGGTCCTGCCTCCTCCACGGCGGCATCGGCGGCCGCGTTCTCGGGCATCCAGAGCAGGTCCTCGTCGGAGAGGTAGGCGTTGTTGGTGAATGAGTCGTTCGAGTCGGCGCCGGCGAGAGAGGGCCGGTTGGGCCATGAGGGGAAGGCACATGCAGCCCCCATGCCGTACTCGCTGGAGAAGGAGGACTTGCGCGGGGAGATGTCGAGGAGAGAGTCGGTGGGGGTAGGAGGGGGCGCAGACGGGTGCGACAGTGGTGAGCTTTCAAATGAGCTGCCACTCCAGCTGAAGGTGACTTGTGCTGGATCCGTGCTGGCGACGGGCGCGATAGCTGACGCTTTGGCGAGCGTCATGTCGCGAAGACGCGACTGAATCGGAATCACCATAGCGGTGATATGTAGGATGGATGGATGGATGATGGCGAAGGTAAGATGAGAGGAGAGTAGTAATGATAGATGAGGTTGAAGAGAAGAGTGGAGATAATAAAGGGTGAAGGTGAAGTGAGGTGAAAGTAAAGAACTTGAGGATCGAGAGAGGGCGAGGCGTGTTTATCAAGACGGTGTGAAAGGGCGTATATCAAAGCCGGGGAAGGCTTCTAGACTCCCGATGCACCCTTGCAATCCCGACTGAGACAAAAATCAAATAAAAAAAGAATAAAATAAAAAAAAGGATGACAATCAGGCGGAAGCGGCTCCCGTGCAGGACGATCAGTCAATGAGCGGCTGGGATCAGCGCACCAAATCAACCGATGTTAAAAAAAAACAAAAAATAAAAAATGGCTGAATTATTTGACAGCCGCTCCAATCCGATGTATCAACTGCTTTTAGCCGGGGAAGATCGGATACTCTGTACTCCGTACACTCGTCAGACGTACAAAGTACTCCGTACCCAGACCCAGCTTTGGAGGAATAATCGGATCGAAGGAACTTGGGGATCGCCCCTTGCCTAGAACCCCAAAAAGGGCTACCCAACAGGAGCTGCAGCGGGGGAAGTGGCCCGATGAAAATCAGATTGTCCAGCGGTGTACTCAGTCGTGGTCCCGATTCGAATCTTCCTATCAGGATGCTCCGGATTTCACCGCTTCCTGAGACGATTCGATTTGGCTAGGGCACAAACAGGGAAATGTTTGATGATGAGCTGTGGGCATCTGGCGGTCTGAAGATATCTAGTTTAGCTAGTTGACGTGTAGAGAGATGTAAAAGCAGAAGTCGAAAACAAACAGCGAATGCGCCCGGGGAAATAGGGACTGGAAATATGAACTATGACACGGATTTTGGCCAGAACGCGAGTTCTTCCGCTCCACTCGGGACGAGAGTAGGAGAGGATCGCCGTGGAGAATCCGGTGTTCACATGTGGGTAAGTTAGTCTGGAACGCCCTAAATAACGGGCGGGCCCGAATAATTATTTAGCAATTTAGCAACGGTTCGCGGGAATCTCCACAAAGAAAGCGTTGAGCCGGAGACTGTCAGAAGCCCAAACACCGAGTAACTACGAATCCTAGAAAGACTATTGATTTATCCTATGGCATAGACGAACTCGAGAAGTCGTTCTTTGATGCATGTGGAGATATGCTAGGAACGCTAGATGGATTTCCTAAACTCGGGAATCAAAGAAATCAAAGAAATCAACGACCGACTAGAACAACACTAGAGAAAAGTAGCCGGGATCGTGGAACGACCGAGGTTTTCGCGCGAATCAGACGGGATCCATTTCCACGAGAGTCTGGATTTCCCCGAGTTAGAACCGGGTCTGGACCTTCCAACTTCACAAAGAACGGATTTCGGACTGTGCAACCTCTCCTCTGTATTACATATTCCGGACCTCCCAATCATCATTTGCCCTTACGATCGTGAACTCCTACAATTCTACTCCGTAGTAAACTCGACTCATCTTTGCGACCTCGGTCAGCGCCCGGGACGCGCAGCTGTTCCCCGGCCCCAAGTGGAGATGCACCCGCCATCCTGGGTTCCCCGACAACCCTCTGCCCCTTTTTCGGGTCCGCGATCGTCGCTCATAAGACATGTCCGATCCACCTTGGGCACATGTCGTGTCCCGGGGGCCGGGATATCCCAAATCAGACTCATCAGACTCATCGCAAGCAGAATTTCGTACTTGCGGCTCGCCGGGGAACGGGGATGAGAGAGGGGGGTGTGGCTGACCGGCAGAACATCTCCTCTTCCGATTCACTGTTCTGTATCCAACGATTTGACAGGTTCCTCGGTACTTTGGGCAGGGACGATGGACGATCCCCAGCTTCACCTCGGCGCTCTTGCTGGGGCGGGAGACGGGTTTCGGGCCGCGGCCCATCGATCATTTCACGCCAGGATCGTGGTCGACCCCTTTCCCAGGTTCTCGGTGTTTCAATCGGCTTGGACTCGTGCTAGCTACCAGTTCCCTGGATACTTTGGCTTCTTGAGGATTCCCAAGTGGTGGATACCCCAATCCTCCCGAGTGCCCAACTGTGAAGGCGTGGAGCAATGGGGGCTGGACCTCCTGAAGGATTTCGCATGGCCAAAGAGGCAGGTCTACTACGTACACAGGAGGTTTCCGCTGTCGACTGTACTTTTGTAGGTCCCACGTCGAGAGAAAAGGAGGTGTACGGAGTATGCATCCATTCCTTTCCATAGTTCCAATAGTGCTCTCTCTATAGATCCTAGAGGCGTGCACCATTACAGACCGATTGGATATCAATCATCGAGGACAAATGGAGATGCCATGTCCACTCAGGGCTTCGAATAGCTACCACCCATCCTGGGATTTCCCTGCATCTGCAGCTGCATCTCATATGCAAGATCCAAGATCTTTCAGCCACATCGAGCAAAGCAAGGGCAGCGCCAGTCCTACAGCCGGAAGCCCTGAGGTGAACACAGCATCGTAGCAGTACGAAGTGCTAGTCAACTAATTTGAAATTGCCAGCCTCTGAAGAAAATGAAACTGGCTGTGTAGGACCAGTTCCGTCTCGACTCACCACCGACTCACCGATTCATTTGTCCGCCACATTTCTGCCCCAGCTGCACGGAGGTCTCGGTGCACGGAAGCTCCCGTATTTTGTACGCAAACCCGAACCATGGAATGCGTACCCCATGGGGCCCGGGTATGAGATCACAGCTCCGCCTGGGGGAATGTGACATGAGAGGCGCAAGCTTCACACAGAAAGGGTGTGAGGAACTCAATTTACGACGGGAGGCCCATCCGGGCCCTATCCGGACGGAGGGGCCTCCGTGCAGTTTTGGCTGCAGCGATCGACCAGCACCAGCGCGTTCATCAGTCCCGACACGTCTCGATATGTCTGCGGCGCGACTGAGGTGCGCGATCAGAGCTTATGCCTCCCTCCTGACTCACAGCCCTGTAAGTGAAAGTGTCGAGCCACTGTTGCAGTCTGACCTTAGAGGTCAGACCTCGCACCTCGATATCACAGTGGGAGTTTCGGAGCTGGGGTTTGCGTCGTTATTGGGCCGAGCTTGGTGCTCTCATTTCACCCTGCTGACTCCAGTCAGAGTTGAAGGCAGGCCGGGGAATATCGCCACAGCGACGCGCCGAATGAGGGTAAACACCCATCCAGACCAGCCCAGTCCAGCCCTGGTTGATCCCAAGCGCTGTTGGGTAACCAGAAACACCGCTTTCTCGAACGCTTCGACACGGGACTTTCAGTACTTGGCATGTGCAATCCCGTCTGTAGGCCACCGTTGGCATTGCAGTAAGCGCTTCCCCTTCTCAACGGGCCGTGGGGTTCTGCTTCCGTGTTCGATTTACGGAAAGCTGCCTACGCGCTCGCTCTGCGCAGGCGCTGCGATAGATGCAGCTGTAATTTAACGGTCCCGACATGCAGAGAGTAGCATGCTGGACTGGGATCAGGGTGTACAGGGTTGGCAATATCCGATCGCACATATTTCAAGGGGTCGTGAGCAAGGATCTGGGAATTCTCGATCCTGTCTGCATGCCCAATGTCGACTGGCGGTGAATTTCCTTGATTCCATGAAGATTTAGACCTTGGAGGCGCTTGTCTACACAGACCGATGCTGGAGAATGAAACTGCAGACTTGCGGTCTGCGAGTTTGCTTCCTTGATTTTCTACTTGTCGGGCCTAGTCTCCGACTTGAAGCTGCTCAGATGATAGTTTGCTCGGCCGAGGAACCAACCCTGGCCATTCTTATCTCTCTATCTTGCCATCGCTATCTTTCGTCGGCTATTCAAAGCGAACTAGAGCACACTAAACGCTCGTGGCTTCTATTGTTGATAACGAGAGCCGACCATCCAACTATATTTTGAGATGATCTTGTTCTGTACACACCCTCACGGGCTTGACAAGCAACGACCAACAGTCTTCTTATTAAAAATCTCCAGAATCGGAAACAAGCACATACACTGCAACACAAAAGCGGGGTTCAACCTGCCTATCTCGAACTAAGTCGAGCTAAACTGGCCTTCTCCACCTCGAAATCAACCCTCGCCTCGCCTTATCTCTATTCCCCGCGTTGCGCCTTGCACTAAAATCGTGCCGGCCATGCGAATCCTAGAAAAGGGCTAGAAAAGGGCCCGTCGTGCGTGTCCGACCGGTGCAAATTTTTCGAATGATGCGCTGAGCCTGCGCAATAATTTATACCATGGATTCCAAAGAGCTGGATACCGAGATCAAACCTGTGCCCGTCAGAGCTGACGAGGAGATTGGCGAAGGCCGTCTGCGCACGGCTGAGCTCGACGGAGAGGAGAATACGAATGAAGAGTTCAGCTATGAATCGCATCGCTCTCCGTTCCCTGAAGGCGAGTGCATAGTTCGGCTCTGCTCTGGTGGTGTTGTGGACTAACAGCTGTACAGTTAGGGCTGTCGTTCCCGAGACGGACGATCCCAGTATGCCGGTCAACACGGTGCGAATGTGGCTTCTGGGCATCGTGTTTACCATGCTCGGGTCTGGCATCAACCAGTTCTTCTCGCTACGGTATCCGTCGGTTCACATCGTAGCCCTGGTGGCAGAGCTGCTCGCGTACCCGATGGGCGTGTTCCTCGCAAAGACACTCCCTCTCACTTCTATCAGTCTCGGATCTCTGGGGACATTCGTGGTCAATCCAGACAGGTCATTCAATATCAAAGAGCATGCACTCATCGTGATCATGAGCAATGTGTCCTTCGGATACGCCTCCGCCGACGCAACGAACATCATCCAAGCAGCCAGCAAAAACTTCTACGATTTCAACCTCAAACCCGGCTTTTACGTGCTCATCGTTCTCGTCGCGCAACTCCTCGGATTTGGCGTCGCCGGTCTCGCAGCTCCATGGCTTGTCGAACCAGCTCGTATCATCTGGCCAGGCGTGCTATCCAACTGCGCCATGCTAGAAACATTACATTCACGCGCCAACCGCGTCGCAGATGGATGGCGGATTTCCCGTCTCCGCTTCTTCCTGTACGTCATGACGGGTGCCTTTCTCTGGTACTTTTTCCCCGGTCTGATCTTCACCGCGCTATCCTATTTCACCTGGGTCTGCTGGATCGCGCCTAAGAATGTCATCGTCAACCACCTCTTCGGAATGCAAACGGGTCTCGGCCTGAGCCCAATTACCTTCGACTGGAGCCAAATCGCGTACAATACAAACCCGCTCTTGTCACCAGCCTGGGCTGCCTTGAATGTCTTCGTCGGCTTCGCCTTCTTCTACTGGATCGTCACCCCCGCCCTCTACTACACCAATACCTGGTTCACGGCTTACCTCCCGCTAATGACGGCGGACGTATACGACAACACAGGCGCAGCCTATGACACAGCCCGAGTTATCGCTGCAGATAATACCCTAGACACGGCAGCGTACAAGAAATACTCACCCCCGTACCTGAGCGCAACATTCGCCTTCGTGTACGGTCTTTCCTTCGCTGCAATCACATCCGTACTCAGCCACATCGCCCTTTGGCATGGCCGAGACCTTTGGGCAGCTATGAAAGGCCGCAACAAGCTCGACATCCACGCACGGCTTATCCGCGCCTCCTACCGCCGGACGCCGTGGTACTGGTACGCTGCCATTATCGTGGTGATCATGGCCATGGCAATCGCCATGGTCGAAGTCTACGAGACCAAACTCCCCGTCTACGGAGTTTTCTTGGGCTTGATCATCCCGGCTTTGTACATGGTTCCCTGCGGTATTGTGCAGGGCATCACGAACGTGGACGCGAACCAGTTGAACGTGCTTTCTGAGTTTATCGGCGGGTATATGTTCGAAGGCAAGCCGCTGGCTAATATGATCTTTAAGATTATTTCCACGGATGTCGTGGGTCAGGGTGTTTACTTTGCTATGGATATGAAATTGGCTCATTATCTTAAGGTGCCGCCGCGGACTTGTTTCGTGGCGCAGGGTGTGGCTACTATCCTGGGTGCACTTACTCAGGCGGGTGTTACGCTTTGGATGCTGGGTAATATCTCTGGGATTTGCGAGTCGGATCAGTCTGATGGGTTTACCTGTCCGAATGGTCGCACTGTTTATTCTTCTTCTGTTATTTGGGGCCTTGTCGGGCCGAGGAGACTCTACTCTGCTGGCAAGATCTATTCTTCCCTGTTGCATTTCTTCTGGATCGGTGCTCTTGCTCCGGTTGTGACGTTCTTGCTCTACCGCTATACCAGACGTCAGTTCTGGAAGTTTATCAACTGGCCTCTGATCTTTGTGGGTACTTACAACGTCCCACCTGGTATGTTCCACAGCTTCTTCCTTAGTCGACGTCACTGACAATCTTTCAGCTACTGGAATCAACTATTCCAGCTGGGCAGTGGTCAACTTTGTCTTCAACTACTGGATTAAGCGCCGCTTCTTCGCTTGGTGGACTAAGTACAACTACATTCTGGCTGCTGCACTAGATACAGGCCTCGCGCTTAGCGGCATTGTCATCTTCTTTTGCATCTCGTATCCTGGCGCCACTTTCCCTGACTGGTGGGGAAACACCGTGTACCTGAACACTGCCGACGCAGAGGGTGTACCGTACAAAGCGATGCCAGCAGTTGGGTATTTCGGGCCTGCGAATGGGACGTGGAGTTGAAAATGGACGTACACTCGAGTGGACATCTCAATACTGTAGAGATAGAGAATCTACGCAGAATCCAGAGCAAGTTCTGAAGTATACATTTCATGCCTGCTATAAAATCAACAGGAATAACGGATATCATCATTCATAAACCCGTGCACCAAGAATCCACCCTGAAAATGCTAAACAACCGATCCAGAAAATAGACAAGGAAACGAAGCGAGAGCAGGCGTTGCCTACATCTCCTCGAACGCGCAGTTGGGGTGCATCACGTAGAGGATCTTATCCTCTGCGGACTGCTGGGTATCTGCGTCGTCCATGAGACTCGAAGAGATACGGAGAATGACTCGGTCCTGTAGACAATGTTAGTATCGGTATAAGTCAAAGCGGATCGGAATGGGAAACTCACCTTGACACTGCGCTTCAAGACCTTCGCAGCCAAGTCGCGCTCGCGCTGGTAGTCGTCCTCCGTGTTCAGCTCGCCTTCGATCTGCTCCAAGTACCACAAGATGAGGTCTTCCTGCTCGACACCCTCGCCCTGGTTCACCTCGTCCTCACGGATGCGCTGCACGAACAGGTTCAGGATCTTAGAATACTTGTCGAAGGTGATCTTGGTCTTGGCCTTCTCCGCCTTCGCCTGTGCCTGTGCCTCTTCGCCATCCTCGCGCATCGGGCTATCGCCGTCGCGGTCCCGATCACCCATCTCCTGGTCTTCGTCGGCGTGAGCAGGAACGTCGTCTTCAACCTCGACATCGTCCTTTTCGACCGTCACGATACTCTGGCGGAGGAGATCGTATGCTTCAATCACGAACTTGGGAATGACTTCCTCGACACAATTGGCCTTGGCCACGGCCTCGGACAATCGGATCAATGATTCCAGTTGACGGACTGTGATACGGTACGATGAGCGACCCATACCGCCCTGCGCATCATTCGCGCGCAGCTCCTTGTACTTCTCAACGAGGAGAGCCTTGGCCTCCTCCGTGAAGACGGGCCGGAAGGTTCGCGCGAATTGGATGTAGCGCTGCAGCTGCTCGGTGCTCAACTCTGGTTCAACTGCCTCGTCGCGGTTCATGTGCACGTTAACGATATGCTCCGCCAAGCTGCGATCAACGTGTTCCTTGGGATCGTCGCGAACGACGAAGAAGACGTCGAAACGAGACATGATGGGCGCGCTGAAGTTCAGGTTCTGGCGCAGGGTTACCTTGGGATTGTATCTGCCGCCGATCGGGTTGGCAGCGGCTAGGATGGAAGCGCGGGCATTGAGGGTCGTGTGGATGCCGGCTTTGGCGATGGAGATGGTTTGCTGTTCCATTGCTTCGTGGATGGCGACTTGATCGGCGATGTCCATCTTGTCAAATTCGTCAATGGCACAGATTCCGCCCCCGTTTGCTAGCATTAGAGCTCCGGCTTCGATGGTGAATTCTCCGGTCTCGGCGTCTTTCACGACGGATGCTGTCAAACCGGCTGCGGAGGAGGCTTTGCCGGAGGTGTAGACTGCACGGGGGTGCAGGGAGCAAATGTACCTGGGCCGTCGGTTAAGATTTTGAAAATTTGGGCAGGGTTAGGGTAGGCTTACTTCAGGAACTGACTTTTACTGGTGGACGGGTCACCGACGATGCAAATGTTGATATCACCACGCAATTGCAGGCTCTCCGCGGCTGTCTTCTTGCTGACACCACCGATGAGCTGCAAAAGAAGACCCTTCTTGATTTGGCGATGACCAAAAATCATTGGCGCAATGGAGTCAATGAGTCGAGAGTAGATATACTCGGAGTGGACCAGTCTCTTCAGATCCTGGACCTCGGTGGGTGTGAGGCTCTGAAGGAAAGCTTCCTGGGCCTTGTCGTCATTCATATCGGGATCGGGGTTCTGGTTCAAAGAGGCCAGAATGTTGTTTGACTGGCCACTAAGCTGCTGCTCCGGCTTCTGGCCAGGGGTCGTGGTATCCGGGGTCACCATGCAGGCAAGGAAGGCGAGACGGTAGGTCAGATCACGAACACCCAGAGCCTTCAGACCAGACACACCGCCGCCGCCGACTTCGCCGCCACGGAAGGAGTTGTTATCACGAACAGCCTCAGGACGTATACCGGGGAGTCCCAGCTGGCTCACATCGGGCACGACGATCAAGGTACCAGTAAAGATACAACGCTCACCAGCTTTGGCACGGTCGACCATCTCACCGCGCAGGATAACGTCCATAGTGCGGGGCATACTGCCAGTTGGGATCTCGTGAGACGACTCCTGAAGCTTGACCTTCTGCCAATCGACAAACGTACTCTTGCCGATATCCAGGCGCCAGCCATTGCGGTTACCGCATGTGTCGTTCGGGCACTTGGTGGGTTCGGTGTACTTGAAGGTCTGCTCGACGTTCGTCACAACACTCTTACAGCCCTCACAGATGAAGGTTCCCAGCGACAGCTCGGGTCTGATTTCGGAGGTTCTTGTGATTGTTCCCGAGACGGAAAGCAACTTTCCAATCTGCAATGTTCGGAGCTGGCGAAGCCGGGAAACCAGCGGCAGGTTGTAGAAGGCGAGAGCGAAGAGCTTGTCGGTCTGTTGGTGGCGAGTCTTCTCGCGGATTTGACGATCCAAATCGGGGTTGTCGTTGACATTGGAGTAGGCGGAGGCCACGGAAGCACTGGGTTGCGTGGAAGCGCTAGAGGCCAATCTGTGAGAGACAAAATATTCCGGTTCGTATTTGGCGACCAAGTTGTGAAGAGCTTTGGTGAGGAATGGGAGGAATCGGTAGTATTGGCCGGCAATGGCGTCGGCCAGAATGTGGTTCTCCCGGGAGGTCAGGTGGGTGAAATCCACGTAGAGGGTCGACAGCTCGAATTTCTTCATGCCCTTGATCTGTGCGATGTAGTATTTGTCGCTCAGGGCCTCACCAGAGGAAGGGGGTGCCGACGATGAAGGCTCTTCCATGAACGTCTCCAAAAGTTCCTCGAATGCCTGCTGCACTTTCTCTCCAGCCTCATCGATCACGGGCGGGGGCCCAGGAGCGTAAGGATTCCGTAGACGGCTGACAGCCGATGTGCCGGCTCCGACGACTCGGTCATCGGGGAAGGCATTCATATCACTCATGGGGCCATTGCTCTCGGAGCGGCGAGAACTGGGCAAGTGGTCGGATTGAATGTTATCACGGGCGGCAGACCCCGAGCCCAGCTCGGACTGAAGGACTGCATCGAAGAGAGAAGACATGGCAGAGAGAGCGGACGGCCGAATGCAAGCCGCGATTAAACAATGAGCTCTCACAGATACCAAGAGGAGGATGTCAGGTCAGTGATGATGATCACCTAAGGGGGGCTTCTTTTTTCAGGACGCGAGACACGAGAACGCGAGACGCGTCCCGGGAACCACAGTTGACCCGGGCCGAGCTTCGAGAACGCGTTAAGTGGTTTCTGACTAATCTAGACATCGACACCTGACCTTGACACCTTGACACCTTGACACCTTGACGCCTCGTCATCCGGGCAGGTCGGCCCCGATTAGGAAGGTATGTTTCTTCATGGAGCCGGAACTAAACCCCTGTTGGACATATCCTTCCCCCCGAACGAAGGCCGGCTTTTCTCCCCAGCAGGGTAACTGACCCATCCAGTCACAGTAAATACTGAGCCAAGGTAGATTATTTCCCCCTCTCCTACCTGTTGGAGATGGTTATGCAGGCCCACTTGGCTCCCCTCCCCGGTCTGCTGGTCCGGTTCAGGGAGTACCCAAATGCCCTGGCATCCTTCTTTAACTCAACTCAGTCATTGGTGTCTCTCGGCGCACCCTGACCCAGGCATTTTTCGGCCTTCATGATTATGAAACATCCTTCTCCAACCCCGCGGAGATTACGATGATCCTCTTGTTCACCTTGCGTTGCGTCTTCAGAGTATAATTTCTATCCTGCTCTAGCGCCACCCTCTCATCAGCCCTTTCTTTGAGCGGATCCCGCTTCCTCGCCCCTTCGTGATAGTCGCCTGCATGTCTGCGATGATTCTGTCCAAATCCCGAAAGTGTGAACGGAGGAATTTTGGCGATCGTCGGGTCGGTATGCTACTGTAGCGAGGTGTCGTACTGCGTCGACCACCATTGTCCTTTGTCGCGATATGTCTGAAAACGAGCGACAGGCAGTGGATTCGACGCCCATACCAACTGCTGAGCCTTCAGACTCATCTATGCCGGAGGTTCCGGGTACGTTTTCCGGCCCATGTATGAAGTGAGATGAACCCGTGCTGAGTGTGTAGCAGGACCCTCTGGCGACGGCGCTCAAAACGCAAGACCGAGAAGGCGGAGGCGCGCGGCCAACTCGGATAAGCAGAAGAACCAGATGTTCTACTTCGTCGACTCGAACTCGTCCTCCAAAGAGAAGCGCGCTCATGTCATGCGCCACCATGTGCAGGAAAAAAGGAAACAGCGCAAATTTTCTCATGGAATGATTCAAGATCCGTTTAATGATTCACTTTCTTGGTCGGCCAGAAAAGACTCCGGATATGGTACAGACGGTGGAAAGGATGTGGCCTTGGTTGGCACACCGGGTCCTTCTACCCAACAGAATACTTCGGTATGGAAGACAATCAACAACCATCACGATCCACACCAAAACATTCAACATGGCGCTAACATCTTACCGTGCAGCTCCCAATCAGGTTCTCAACTGTGAACCAATCCTCGCAACCGACGGTTCCTCTGCAACTGGGCTCCCCCATTACTATGCCTGATACATCCCGGAAGGATCCATTCTCGAGCCTAGCAATGGTCGACGATCCCGAAGACATGGAATTGGTGGACTATTGGAATACTAGATTAACATATTGGTCTGGACAGAACCCTTATCTCAAGAACCAAATTCTCCGCATGGCCATGCAGCATCCGCTTTCCTTCCGGTGCGTTATCCTGCTCTACTGTACGCGGTGGAAGGCCCAGCTCCTGGGAAACCCCGACGCCATAGAAGTCCAAAGGCGTGTTGGCCAGGCCCGGAAACATATCGCAGATGCCCTTTCGGGCTCTACGCAGGTTCCACCAGCTTATCTGGCCCTGGCCCTGGCGGGCATGGCACTCTCAGAGTGGCGGTTCGGCTGTCAGCCAGACGCTCAAGCGTACCTTGAGCAGGCTGTCCAAATCGTGCGACCGCACACAGGATCCAACCTGCCTTTAGAGGTTCTCGTCCACTACGTGCGGTACATCCTGCCGCCGAAAACCTTGGTGGCCGAACCAGCCGATCGGCAATGGCTGGTTTCCTTTCTACGGGGAGCGCACGACTTGATGGAAATACACAGCGCCCCCGAATATCTAGCACAAGCTCCCCAGAGACGCGATGCTTTTCAGATGGAGAGTCCGCTATTTCCCTTGTTGTCCAGCGGACCGCGGCCCTCACAGGTGCCACACGAATCCCGCATGTACGTGGTTCGTGACTCTCAGACCCAGGAGGTTAGTCGGACTGGGGCGCTCATTTTCATTACCGTGGCACTCTGGGATTTCAAGGACTCGGTCAGCAAGACAAGGCGATTCTTGGACTATCTCCAAACGATGGTCGAGCACCATCAGCTTGGCCGACACCCTGCCTGCGAGACTCTGCTCTGGTTATTGCTGGAGCAGGGATGTGACCCCGACTTACAAAACCCCAAACGATCGTGGTCTACGGGTGAGCTTCTCAAGACGCATAGGCAGCTGCGACCCGACCTGCAATTCCACTTCAACGAGATTCTGATGAGCTTCTTGTGCTTGCGCCCGCCGATCCGCGGTGTCGATGTGTTCGAAGAAGAGCTCGAGAGTCAAATCTAGCGGTAGCTCACACCAGAACAATTTACAATTTACGAGTCACTCGGACAGTAAAGTATCAACCTGCAGATCATTTCGGCAATTCAAGTAGTTTAAGTCCAGGCACGTAACCTGTGTCTTGGCAGAACCCGGGAACCGGGATCATCGAGTGTAAGCGTCATTGAGCTCGGCAGACATCAGCGGTGGACCAGGGCCCAAAGTCTCGGTTCACAGTACAAAACTGATATCAGAAAAGAAAAAATCCACGATCGGCCGATACCGCTTGATTAGGGTTGCTAGACGCGAACACCGAGTGGATCTGAGCAAAGAACGGAGTGCGGTGTAAGGAGAAGTCTTCAAAGTCACCCTCCATAGCAACAATGGGCCAATGGTACCTGGAGGTACCTTGAAGCGTGTGCCAGCTGTACCGTGGGACAGTCGAGGAATCGTGATCGCAGGGGCGACGATTTGAGTAAAGGATCGCCGATCGCCGTGGGCGATGACCGCGGACAGGAGGTGATGATATCACCGCGTTGCTCTACCCCGGGGTTCTGGTCTCCATTCCAATTCTTAGCCCTGCGGAATTCTAAAGTACATATCCTATGATGAGCAATTTCCGTAATTGAATTGTCAAAATGCTCGAGTTTGAGTGTTTCACATTCTCATTTTACAGTCGAACAAAGTGGGACGCAGATTTTGATAGTGCAGCCACGGCCCATGGGTACAAATCCCGGTCAAATAGTGCAACCCACCGCAACTGAACTAGCACTCGTTAGCGCTTTCTATCCGGCCCGATCTATTGGGTCCAGCACAGCAGCTCCAGCTCGGCGATAATCTTTTTTTTTCGCGATCGGACTTTCCTTGATCATTGATCACCTGCGCGTATTTTCTCAACCTGGCCCACCATTGAAACGCACCAGCCACAATGGGGTAAACTCGACTACGTTTTGTTTGCCTCGTACTCCGTACTCCATGACCGGCTAGATACATATCTAGGTGTTTACCTAGGTTGACGGGGTATGCGGAGAAACAGTGCCCCTGGATTCTGCGAGGGCAAACACTCTCCGTGATACCTGGAGAATATTTCCTTCGCACATGCCCTCCAAAACTTGGATTTATCCCTTGCGGCGTAGAAACTCGGAGTAGAGCTCGGAGCTGTGTGGCTGGTGTGGCTGGTGTGGCTGAGTCGGCAATCGGTCTTCTCCGAAGCCCTTGCGCTGTGCAGGCAAAGCAGCTCAGAACAGTCCGAGATGGCACACTTATCTGGTAGAGTATACGGGACCGATCTCGTGGAGTCATCGACCTGAGTGAACCACAAAAGCGGCAATCGCAAGTTGATCCAGCGGCTGCGCAAATCTGGACCGATCGCTCACTCGCCACCCAAGCACCTAGTGGAGATCAGATCAACATGGGTGTGGTGTAACAGGGGGGTAGAAAGTGGAAATCAGCAAAATAGGACCCCTGTAAATCACAAATCTAACTTAACTGATATCAGAAAAACGAATTACGTAGCCAAGATCGCAGATCGTGGTTCCCCGCCTCTCTCCCTTCTAAAGCTTTAGCTTTAAGCTGCTCCGACTTTTTTCCTTTTCCTCTTTTCCCCTTTCCCATCGCCAGGGGAACCTTTTTCCATCTACCCCCCCTTCGATACTTTCCACGTGTGACTCGACTCCGTACGAGGTTGAGCTTTGCGTTTCGATTCTGTGTTCGAGCTCCGCTCAATTCTTCACCATGGCGGAAACCGGTCCTCTGCACCGGTTCTTTGCCCGTGCCGATGTACGTCCACACTCGACGCGACAATTCAGTTGAGACCGTGCTAACTTGACTGTTCAGGACCCCGGCTCGACGGACAGTTCGCTGTCTGCGTTCCTGTCCACTCTGATCCCCGTCCTGATCGTGGCCGTGGTCATGCTCGCCGGTTTCATCATCCTGCGTAAGAGCCAGCGCCGTACCTACATGCCCCGAACCTACATTGGCTACCTGCGCGACTGGCAAAAGACCCCGGAATCGCCCACCGGCCTTTGGAACTGGATCGTCTCTATGTACAAGCTCCCCGATACCTACGTCCTGCAGCACCACTCTATGGACGCGTACTTGCTGTTGCGCTTCCTTAAGATGTGCACGTTACTGCTGTTCGTCGGCTGCTGTATCACCTGGCCTGTCCTGTTCCCCGTCAATGCGACTGGCGGTGGTACTGGCCAGCAATTCGACATCCTGAGTATCGCGAATATCGGCGAGGATGGCTATGCGCGCTTCTTCGCTCACAACTTTATCGCCTGGATCTTCGTCGCTTTCGTCTTCTGGTTGATTACCCGCGAGCACATCTTTTACATCAACCTGCGCCAGGCTTACTTCTTCTCGCCCGCCTATGCTAACCGCATCTCGTCGCGCACCGTCCTTTTCACGGCTGTGACTGAGGACTACCTGAACAAGGACAAGATCTGTGCCATGTTCGGCAAGGAGAAGGTCCAGAACGTCTGGATCGCCACCGACACCGCCGAGCTCGAGGAGAAGGTCGCGGAGCGTGATGCCGCCGCCATGAAGCTCGAGGGTGCCGAGACTGCGCTCATCGTCCAGGCAAACAAGGCTCGCAACAAAGCGCTCAAGAAGCAGGGCACTGTCGAGGATGGCAACGAGGGCGATGAGAGCATTGGCGAGTTCGATGACGAGTCTGGCTCCGTTGCCGCCAAGTGGGTTCAGGCCAAGGACCGCCCTACTCACCGTCTGAAATTCCTCATTGGCGAAAAGGTCGATACTATCAACTGGGCTCGTTCCGAGATTGAGCGTCTCACTCCCGAGATCGAGGAGCTTCAGGCCAAGCACCGCGCTGGCGATTGCAAGCTCGTCTCGTCCGTCTTTGTCGAATTCTACAAGCAATCCGATGCCCAGCTTGCCTACCAGTCCGTCGCTCACAACCTGCCTCTGCACATGTCTCCTCGCTACATTGGTCTTGACCCTACCCAGGTCATCTGGGCCAACCTTCGCATCAAGTGGTGGGAGCGCCTCATTCGTCACAGCGCTACTCTTGCCTTCGTTATCGCAATGATCATCTTCTGGGCTATTCCCACTGCCGTGGTTGGTGCTATCTCCAACATTAACTTGTTGATGGACAAGGTCCCTTTCCTGCGATTCATCAACAACCTTCCCGATGTCCTTCTGGGTCTCATTACTGGTCTTCTGCCCACTATCCTGATGTCCGTTCTGATTGCGCTCGTGCCTATCATTCTTCGATGTATGTGGACCCCCTACATAACCCGTTTCTACTACGTATGCTAATTGTTCTCCAGTGATGGCCAAGTGGGGTGGTGCTTCGAGCCAGGCTGAGGTCGAACTGACTGTTCAGAACTGGTTCTTCGCTTTCCAGGTGATCCAGGTATTCCTGGTCGTCACTCTGGCCTCTGCTGCCACCAGTGTTGTCACCAAGATTATTAGTAACCCTTCTTCGGCTGCTACCCTGCTCTCTCAGAAGATTCCCAAGGCTGCCAACTTCTACATCTCCTACATTGTTTTGCAGGGCTTGTCTTTCAGCTCTGGTGCTCTTTTGCAGCTCGGCGGTCTGATCGTTGGCAAGATTCTGGGCAAGTTACTGGACAAGACTCCTCGCAAGATGTACAAGCGCTGGTCCAGCCTGGCTGGTCTCGGCTGGGGTACTGTCTACCCTGCCTTCACTCTGTTGACTGTCGTTGGAATCATCTACTCCTGCATTGCCCCACTTGTCATGGGCTTCGGTACTATTGGCCTGTACCTGTTCTACTTCGCCTACCGGTACAACGTGCTGTACGTGTCTAACGCTACCATTGACACCCAGGGCAAGGCCTACACTCGTGCTCTGCAGCATCTCACCGTGGGCTGCTACCTTCTCATGGTCTGCCTGATCGGTCTCTTCGCCATGGGCGCCGGTGCGCAGCGCGTCGCTCTGGGCCCTCTGATCCTCATGATCATCTTCCTGGTCTTCGTCGTCTTGTACCACATCTCCATGAACAGCGCCATGGAACCCCTTATCAACTACCTGCCCAAGAACCTTGAGCACGAGGAGGAGGCCCTCTTGGCCGAGGAGCACTACAAGCTCTCTGCTGATGAGAAGTCCACCAACGGCCCCGGAGCCGCTAACGATGGCGTGGCCAACGTCGACAGCGGTGTGGGCAACGTCGACTCCGCCGAGAAGGGTCTCACCCACACCGCCATGCCCCCGGCGCACGCCAAGCCCAACTTTTTCATGAGGTTCCTGCGCCCGGACATTTACCACGATTACGCCACCCTGCGCCGTCTGGTCCCCAACCCGCTCGACGTCCCTCCCTATAGCGAGGAGGCCGAGCGCGACGCCTACTGCCACCCAGCCATCACGTCGCAGGCCCCTCTCCTCTGGATTCCCCGCGATCCTCTCGGCATCTCCCGCCAGGAAGTCGCGCACACCTCGCGCGTCATCCCGATTACCGACGAAGACGCTTTCCTCGACGCGAACGCCAAGATCACCTGGAACGTCGACAAGGGCGAGCCTCCGATCTTCGAGGAGAAGATCTATTACTAAGCCTTTGCCTGTGTCTGATATCTTGGAAATGTCCGATCTTTAATCTACAGTGATACCCAGCCGACCAGGACCGTACACGAATCGGTCGGCTCTGATCTGGGCTTTTGTTTATGTGAAGTGGATGATTTATACTGGTCTTTTTGGGATTTTTCCATGGGGAAGTCTCTATATCTAATTTCCTACTCTCTAGTTTATATTCGTAATATGCGGCTGATGTACCCGCGCCATGTCCATTGATGGTTGAGAACGTTGGCATATGATGATGGACTTGAGATGTATGTTTCATGAAGTCAGATTGCAACCGAAGATGTATTATATTTTGAATTAGTCCAAATTAGTAGACTTTTCACTTTCACTTCCCTTGGTAACCTTTTGCTTGTAATTTTGAAGTGCTCTTGTACGATAGCTATCTTTACCCACTTCTGGCCTCGGGTGATTCATGCTCGTGGACATGTTGCGACCAAGCGGTTAGGCCCCATTTTCAAGATTACTCCAGTCGAATGTTCTATTTGCCGGCCCTCAGCAGCCGAGAAAGCAGAGAAATCGGGCTATGGAATAGGCTCTTTCAGGGTAAATCTTCGGGGATCTCAGTGACCAAATATATAGATTGAGGAAAATCACCATCTCCGTCCGTCTTTAACCTTGCACTCGAAACCTGCAAGATTGGAAGACTCTCCTTGACAAAAGAACCAGAACCCCATCAGTTGAATTTCAAAAACTGAAAGAAGAAAATCGACTGAGCCACCAACAACCAAGTTGTTGTATTATCGCTCAGCTAGCAGAAATAAGAGGCAAAATCTTTCTAGCAGTCTCGAATTCGGCCCGATCGTACTTTTGATCTGATCTCACCAATGTAAGGTCTCACGTGTCCCGCCCGAGTGCGACCGGCCATTGAAAGGCCAAGATAGCTATCAGAGCAGCTAGGGATCGACCTTGAATGCCCAGACAGATCGTTTTCCAGTACAGTCCCAACCTCCAAACCCCGCGATCGCCCTGTGGAAGAACCCCTCCGATTATTGCTCTTCCCTCCCGCCGTCCAATAGTTCCAAACCTAGACGCATTCAATACGGTACGTAAACTAGCATACTCGTATACACGCCAACCAGGACAAGAAAAATGCCTTAAGGTTGAGGATCCATGATCGAACCTGCAGCCCAATCCCATCAAGGCGAACGGACGCGCAAGCCACCACAGACTCCAGACATGACATCGATACACTATAGATCAATACCCCAGCAACAATCGCCAAACTCATCAGCCTGAAAATCAAGACCTCTTCCCTAGGAGGTAGCAGTCTAAAACATGGGTTTTCACTGATCCCAGACAATATTCAAAATCCAGTCCCAGTCCCCGATCATGAGCCGCGAGTAATCTTTTCAGGCCTAGTGCTATCACAAAAAGCCACCCTGCTGTTAATCTAGAGGGCGACCAATAACCATCTGCCACAGGGTCCATGACCGCAGTGGCTGTCTTTGACAGAAGGGACTAATGTGGCTAGAAAAGTAGCTCCGTAACAACCTGGATGTAAATCCCCGGTGACATTTTGCCTTTTACGGACAAGGGCGTTATCCCGTCCGTAATACGTGACTGATAGTGTTTACATAGGTACCATCAACACGCAATCCTTTTTAGTTTAAGGGCTTGGCTTATATATGCGCCTCTGATCCCTTCGGCTCCACTCGTGTTCAAATGTTCCGATGTCGCAGCAGAGAAGCATCGCCCGTCTTGCGCGACTTACGAAACATTTCAACCTCGCAATTCCAAATGTCATTGACCCCTCTCCTGCATCGTACTTTTGTCCGTAAAACAAGGTTGGAAATGGATTTTACCTCGAGGGGAAACGAAATGCGACCTCACTGAGGTGGACCAGTGAAATTGGCAGATGGGTCCCGACGGACGGGTGCGCGGGGCTGGGGCTGGGACTAGGGCTGCTTGTTAGTGTAATTCTGTTTTTTATTCAATTCCATTGTATTCGAAGGTTTGAATGTTAGGTTTGTTATTTACCTAAAGAGTTTGTTGATTAGTGGACCCGAGCTATGTATTCGGTGTCTATACTTATACATTGAGCATAAGGGCTCTAAGCGTCGCCCTCTAGCAATGATAATAATGATAGCGGCAACATGTAAAGTGCCGCCGCACGTAATCTTCGCACCGGGAGGTGTCCCTGTGCGTCTGGCGCGGAAATGAATTCAACTCATGTTATTTACGCCCCCTCCACCATGAACAAAAGTACCACATTCGTCGTGTCCAGACCAACGACCCTGCTACCCGGTGGAAAACTCCCTCATCTTCCAAGATCTCCAGGACAGAAAGGTAGATCAACAGGAATTATTCCTTGCTCTGCCGTCTTGATATGCGATGCATGCGCCTCCTACCCCACACCCTGACGCCGCGCAAGCCCACATACCACCCGTCTCCATCGATTGCGACTCTATATCGTTTCAGAATAGATTAGGGGTTGCCGGGACAGCGTGGATGTAGCGAATTTGACCTCCAGTGTTCAGTATCTAGGATCTCAGGATGAGACACACACGAACCAACTTGGTGATCCTTGGCCGTTAGCCAACCCAGTCCAGTTGGGTACCCATCATCCCGGGCCCGCACGCAAAAATTGGGCCCCAGAATCCTGTCAATGCTGTCAGAACTGCACCTAAGTGATGGACCCCCGTCAGACGGCGAATCATCGACTGATGCAAGTGTTGGGACGCCAAGAGACGTGACAACGGCCATGCATGTTCTACGCTGTGCATTTCCGCTAATATTCAGATACGAGGGAACCAATAAGAAGAAGCAATGTATATTGTACACGATTATGGGGCGAGGAATTCTCGCTTGGACCGCCGTAGGAGATGTCGCATGCAGGTTGCATGAAGTCTCTACAGAGACTACTGACAACACACAGAACAGACTTCCCAACTTAAATTTCCCAGGTAGATACTGGAGTGGCCAAGAACGGGCCGGATCCAGAGATAAAAGTAGATAAACGCCGTTGCCAACACCTCGCGCCGGCAATGATGTGCTCAAGTAATGCAGATTGGGCAGATGGACAAGATGGTGCAGTAGATAGAAAATGAAGATTGAGAAAGGTGTTCAGAGACAGTGGTATAATGGGGCTGCGAGAGCCGGTTCGAGGCTTGATCAATGTGCAGTGTCCAAATGAAAACAATGGAATAAATGGTATCTTTGAGAAAATCGAAGAGGACTGGAAATCGGGAATTGGCCGCAATGCTTTTGCTGAAAATGCCTTCACGCTAAATTCGCTAACAGATAACACGACACCTCCCTACACTCGGATCCGGGATGATCGGAATGCAGATAGGTCAATGGACTCGGCCGATATGGAGGAGGCATCGTCCACCTCAATGGTGCCGGGTGTGTCCGTTGAAGGCTGTTTGGCGATCGCGGCAATTCGGGCTAACCGAGCGGCGGTTGGGGTTTGGGGAGGTTTCGCGGGTGTCTCGTTCTCTTTATCATCGGGAGGTGCTTGCGCTTGCTGTTGCTTCTTCTCCTCCTCGAGACGTTTCACTTCATTGTCGACCAGACCCTGTAGCATCTTGAACTTCTCTTCCACGCCGTCCAGCTCGGTACCGCAGTCGCCCGACCGGAGGACCTGGTACGCGGCCGTCTCGCACAGCCCGTGGGCCAGCTCCAACTGCTTGTCTGCGTAGTCGAAGGGGTCGTTCTTTCGGATACCGGTTGTTGATCCGGAGACACCGACAACACCACCTCCAGTCCGCGTGCTGCGAACACAGGCCAGTCCGGAGAGGGCGGACGGCGCGCCTCCGGGTTGATTGTTGGTGCCGATATTAACAGTATTGTTCAAGAGGCCTGCGCGATACGCCGGCCGGGGCATCAAAGACATCTTGCCTCGTCGGATGTTGTTTCTGGCAATGCCGATGTCGCGTACTACTTCCTCAAGTACCTTTTGAGTATGGCCGTCGTACTCAATGATCACGTTGTGTCGAGTGCTGACAAAGGCGTTGCGCTCACCCGAGTCGATGGACGGGGCCTCGTCTGCGCCGCGCTTGCGACCGTGCCGGGGTGGTGTGGCAGCATCCTTGACTGTGACGGACATCTCAACGGCCTCGGGGGTCGGGCCCTCGCGCTGGGCAATCGGGACGAAATCATCGGTGTGGATGGAGCATACGGAGCTGTTTTTTCGGCGGCGAGGTTTGTATGTGGTATGTCGGCGGTATGCTTCGGAATATTCGATGTGTTTGGCGGAAGTATGAGCGGCGAGCTCGGAGATGCGAGTGATCCATGCTGGGAGGTTGGACTGAAGGTGGGAGAAAGCTCCCAGGGCATCCATAGCCATAGCCATGTCGAATAAGCTCAGATCAACGGTGCGACAAATCCCGTGAGCCTCCGCAAGGTGTTCAAGTCGAAAGTAACAAAGAGCGGGTGATTATAAGTGTAGACGGGGAATTCCAAATATTTCGTTGCGTTCGTGAATCGTGAGGGTGTCGGGTACCCGGATGGGCGGGAGTGGGCAGCTGGTTTAGTATTCCCAAGAACCCCTCGCCTGAAGGGGTACGCAGGGTGAAGAGACGGTGAGTAGCAGTGGGAGGGGTGAAATGGAAGGGAAGACGGGGAAAGACAGAGAAAAGAGGATGCACGTACGGTAAGTATCTTTGTCGTCATTCTGGTTTCCACGTTTCCATACGGTAATCTATACTCTCCCGTGTCGATACGACTCGACATCTTCCCCAAAACAAGGATATCAAGGCCGCCTCCATTTCTGCGGCCCTACGGCCTGTACTACTGTAGCAAAAGTAGCAGAAGCTGCAGACTGACTGATTGGGCTACAGGATCACACAAGTTCTTCAAGAAGCGGTGTGGATTCATCCGGGATCGTGATGTGCATCTCTAACAGTTCGAGAGACAATGACAAGAATGCACGACAATTTCCACGTTTCCAGGATCTACTCCGAAACGGACATCAAAATACTCAAAATCGAAATCGACCGTGTCCCGAACATCCATTCCTCGCCCTGAGCTCTCGCAACGTGACAAAATGCTGAATCAGTCGTTTGAGCACGACGGATCCTATAGACAGGGATCGTGTCGCCGCCGTCCAACATCCATGGTACTAACGACGGAAGGCACCGAAACGGAGCTAGGATGAAGCCAGGATGAGAGCGTCAACCACGGCGATGGAACCGAACCGGTGCCTTTCCAAGACTGGACATGACACGTAACGGTCGGGGACTCGGGGATTACGGGGATCACGGGGATCAGGGGATCAAGGGGATCGCGGGGACTACGGGGACCTGGGAAATACAGTACAGTACACAGCCGTGCAACGGGATCCTCTGTGGGCCGCGGCGATCCTGCGAGACGGCAGAGCGGGAGAAGCCCTAGATTGGAGCCCGGCTGGCCCCATCGCATCGATCAGAGCTGATGATAGGCTGATTGAGGAGGATCTAAGAGAGACCGTCAGGGCGTGTGCATTGCCTTTGGCCCTGTCTCATCTGTGGAGCCCGTGCATTCTTGTTCCCTTGTACGGAGTAATGGACGTCCCCAGATACATTGGCTCTATACTCCGTACTCCATACTCTGTCCTGAGAAGCCACTCGCCTCCGGTTCCTACTCACGGCCAGCAAAAAAGCCATCAAGCCACCCGGGAAATCAGGGGATCAGGGGATCACTGACCGAACAGGTCCGAGCATGCGATCGTGATTGGGTTTCAGACTGAAGCTCGGACAGGAGCAGAGACACGGAGCACCGGTGCACGTGTACGCACTGCACGTGATGGCTCAAAGCCCTCTGGGATTAGTAGATACGAATACGCAGGCTTAGATTAGAAGAATTTGAATGCTTTATGAATATCAATGGAAATAGACCCCGTGACGTAGGTACATGCTTTCCCCAGATAAAATGAACTCCGCAGCACCGTCGTGATGATCATGAATGCGCAAGCTGTTAACGGTAGGAAATCACTGGCCGGCCATCCACGCGTCGACCCAGCCATGGACAGTGTTGCGCACAGCCTGTGCTGCCTCCTGAGTGGCTTGATGGGCAGTCACACTGGCCTCAAACTTGGCTTCGAATTCATCCAGTCGCCGCTGAAGTTCATGCGCGAACACGGAGTGGACGCCCATGGTGATTGACCCTTCCAGCGTACCGGTGGGCGGCTCAGCCATGGCCTTTGAGGCGGCCGTCTCGGGCTTTACAGCCTCGGTATTAGTCGGAGCAGGGGGCTCGGGATCGCTCTTCTTGGACTTGACTGAAACTGAGCGCTTGTGGCGCCCGCTGGTCTTCTCCATCTTGTTGGCGCTGGTGGTGGAAGAAGTCGAAGCAGTTGAAGAAGGGCTCTTGATGAGAGTAAGTTTGTGAGGATTGAGAGAGGATAGAGAGGGGAAGGGAGGATGGATTTCTCTTACGGGGGCTTCTGCTTGCTCTCGCTTTCGGAGCCTGGTATTCATGGTGATGTCCGTGTGTGTGACTAGGGCGTGGTCCCCGGACATATGTGTGCAGCGCTTCTTCTTAGATTTGCACAGTGCGCAGGCTCGCAGCTTGCCATGGGAAACTCGACCGGCACCGGCTGTTGATACGATATATCAGCGGAGTACTCGATCGCTACACGGTGACGTTAGTACCTGGCTCAGCGTCAATGTCATTCCCCGGCGCCATCGCGAAGGCTTAAAAGATGGAGTGGTTCGATGCTGCCGATCAGGAGTCTATTCGTTGGTAGCAGTTTTGAAAGACGGGAGTTGGCAGACAAACGAGCGCACAGTTGAAGTATCAAAGTTATTTGCTCACTCCCAGGTTGTCTCTGAACGGCAGTGGTCTTGCCGCCTACGCGTGCCTTAGAACTGCCTTTACCTATCAGGTACAATCGTCCCTTGGTATTCATGTCTATTTCCGGATCCTTCATAAGGGGCATCAGGGCCATAATTCGGTCTCTACCCAATGACTCCCAGATTGGTCATCGACCAGTGTCCACTTCCACCTCCTGACATCCTCTTGATTGGAAAGATCCAGCCTCTCAACTTCCTCAGGTTGAATGACTACCACTCTGAAATTCTTGCGGGCAACAGGATCATGAAGGTCCGTGACTTTTTGCCCCAATCCTAGAGCAGGATCATCCGGCACTTTGGACCGCGGTTGTCCAGGCGGTGGAGCCCTGAAAGTACCTGTGGTCATAGTTAGAACGAGCTTGAAAGGAAGATCTTCGGGTATGCATGTTTGCCAAGCACTCAAAAGGGAAAAACTAAAGCTGCCAATATGGCCAACAGACCACCGAACGGTGTAGCAGAGAAACATACCTCGCATGATAGGAGAATGGTTTGCAAAATACTTTGTCACAGCCTTCTCCCATATCCACTTGGATGTATCGCCGTTGGCCTTGCTTTTCACCCTGAGACCCTTTGCAGCTTCCTTCCGAGACCGCTGTTCACCTTCATTCTCCTCCTGGGGGTCTCCAACTGCATACGCTCTCCCCTTAACCCGCCACTGAGCCATAACATCCGTCAACCAAAACATAGCCTCAATAGCATGGCCCGACTCCTCCAGCTGCCCCAATTTCTCCATCCGAACATCGGTTGTAAATGACAGCATGTCACTCTCATACACATCCGGGTTTCCGCCGTCTTCAACTTGTTCATCCATAGCTTGTTGGCTTTTTGGATGGAGCTCGAGCTCTGGAAAGAAGCCACGGTAGCCGCAGGTGCGCACACGGGGAACAACACGCCCTTGGGTATCGTGACCCACGGTTGCAATCGTGAACTCGTAGCCTGGTGTTTGTTCAAGATGGGAATCGAGACTATTGCGCCATGGGGCGCGGTGATTGCTTGGTGAACGTGTCATTTTGGATGTGGGTGAGATGGATGGTGCTGGTGGATGAACTGCAGAATGGAAACTGGTGATTAGGTGGCGACTCGTTGCGTGTAATCGATTCAAGCTGATTCTCGGAGTAAAAGTAGGCAGCATATGTAGATCACACGAGAAGCATGCTCGGCTTTGTGGTGTTGATGCTGGTGAATTGGCGGGGTAGAGAGTCGAATTCTCCGGTGTAGGTATGGTATATCGGTTCTAAAAACAGGAAAAGCTAGAGACCCCCAGAAATCAATATGATCTAGTGGAAAGGAAGGAGCTCGCGTTGTAGAACAGAACAAGGAGAGTTGAGTGACGACAGGTTATCGGTGACATCAACCCCGTTAATTCCGGTGGCACGTGCGCGATCTTATCGGCACCGAACGCGTCCGCAGAAATCGGTATCCAGACACTGAACATAAACATTGAAAGTCACTATCGGCGAAATTGTCCATCCCATCGAGAGTCTGATACAAGTGACGCCACAGGCGTGGAGACAGTGGCTGGTCCCTCCCCCTGCGTGCCTTCAATCTGAACATGCGTCTCTTCTCAAGAGCATGCGCCAGGCACATGGCCCTCGGTCTCCGCATAGGCACAGCGAGACCGAGACCATGCAACCTTCAAAGGAACTCGCCATTCAAACAAGTCACCATACAGTTGAGTCGATACTCTTCCGAAGCCCCTCTCCACCACCAGCTCTATGAGATTCCACCAAGTCGACTAGACTCAATGATCCACCCTATGGGATGGGAGGCGATTCAAGCCAAGACTGAGCCATGGTTTGACCAACACTGGGAGTTTGCAAGTGAGAAGGAGAAGAAGGATTTCTTCGCCCTTGGAATGTCTCGTGCTTTCAGCCAATTCTTCCCGCTTACCCTTGATGACCGTGTTGAAATGACATGCAAGCTGCATTACTTGATTCTTCTGATTGATGGTGAGTTTGGTATGTAAGGGTGGTATGGGGTCTTTGCTGATATCGTCTAGATCAACTGGAGAAGATGGATCTGCTAGAGATGTTGTCCTACAGAAATCGAGCCATGCAGATTGCGCGAGGACAAGCGAAACCGGACAGGGCAAAATGCTGCGAATGGATGCTGTTCGACACGTTTCAACTCATGCAAAACACGGACGAGGTAATGGCGCGTGATCTCATCGAAGGATTCTGCGCTCTCCTTCAAGCTCAGACGACAGAGGATCGCCTGGCGGTTAAACACCTGGGACCGTATCTCGAACATAGAGAGGTCGATGTCGGTAGAACGTAAGTGTTCCTCAGTTTCATCAAGGTATACTCTGAGCTAATCATATACCTCCAGTTTCTACTCCGCGCTCATCAGATTTGGCGCGAATTTGCATCTCAGCCCAGAAGAGCTCTCCCAAACCGCCGCACTTGAAAGCTGCGCCTTTCGCTTCATGGGCGTGTTAAACGACATCTACAGCTGGGACCGCGAATCCAAAGTATACCAATTCAACCCAACCGACGGAGCTCGCCCTTTCTCCGCCATCTACATCCTGTCCCAAGAGACCGGTCTATCCTACACAGCCTGCAAGCGACTGATGTACGCCTACTGCCGGGAACTCGAGATTGTCATCAAGCAATCTAGGGAAGACCTCAGACAAGAGAATGGCGGTACCCTACGCCCAGAAATGGACAAGTACACCAAAGGCTTGGAGTACCTCATGAGCGGAATCGAGCAGTGGAGCCAGTGGACGCCGCGATACCGGCAATAATAAGAACAACATACTGACATTGACATTAATATGCGCTGGACATCTACAAACTCAGCTATCTGTCGAAACCGACCCGTCCTGATTCTCCGTCTCCCGCTTCTTAGACTGGATGCCCGTAGCCCCGTACAATGAAATAAACGCCAGTCCCATGAACGCAGACACGCACGAGAACACCAGTGCCACAATCCCCTTGGCAGTGAACCCAGCAGGCAACCAAGCAACCTGCTTGTTCTGCCCCGTAAGATCGAGGAAGTCCTCCGTGTTGGCCGCCGCGTTACCCTCGTAGGCTATACCAGCCGCCTTGCAAGTGTCGTAAGCGCCGTCTGGAATCGTCATCCGCTCTTGCATCTGCTGAGGAGCTTCGATCATCGCCATCGCCAATCCCTGTACCAGGTGCCAGTCGATGTGGCAGTGGAAGAGCCAGACGCCTGGGTTGTCGGCTACAAAGCGGACGACGAAGTTACCCTGGGGCGGGAGGACGAATGTGTCGCGACGGGCTGGGTATTTGGGGAAAGGGGCGTGGTTGGATGCATCGTAGGCGAGCGGGGTACTGGCGTCTTCGTAATCGTAGAAGTGTTTCCCGTATGATGGCTCGCGGTGAATGAGCTGGAAGTTGTGGCCGTGAAGGTGGAATGGGTGTGAGCCTGTGTCGCCGTTGTTCAAGACGATGTCGACGATTTCGTTGTGCTCTAGGACCATGGGGTGTGTATACTCGCCATAGATCTCGGAGTTTGTGGAGAGGTTCCCAGACGACATCACCGTGTACAGTGTTGGGACCTTCGGCTTGACGTAGGAGATGTTGTTGAAGAAGGCGTAGCCGGCGCCGTCGCCGAGGTTTGCCATCATCACTGTGAGATCGATGGTCTTGTCGGCGTCGGGGAGGAGTTCCATCCTGTCGTTGGGGACGAGGTTCATGTCATCGTATGGGACGAGGTCGGAGGCCACGTCCACTGTCATCACGGCTTGTGGGTGTGCGGCGTCCGCGTTGTATTCCAGCCAATTGGTGTTGTTCAGCTGTAGGTCAGATGGAATCGTATCCAGTAGCACGGAGTCTGCCACTGTCACAATGGGATAATTCTTTTCTGTTGAATTCTTCATCGTGACGAGAATTGAGTACCGCTGAGCAACAGCGATGTAAAGCGTGTCGGCTTCAGTCGCGTCGACGTAGACTCCGTCAATCTCGACGATCTTGAACGTGTGGTCCTCGATATAGAAGTACTGGGCCACGAATGCGCCCACGTTGATCAGCCTTAGCAAGTAGGTTTTACCGGGCTTCACTGGTAGACTGCTATTCATCGTGTCGTTGACCAGGAATGCTTGCGGGATGGGCTCAGCGCCCGTCGGGTTCGCGAGGGTAATAAAGTGCGGAACAATGTCCTCGACCAAGGTATGGTACCAATCACTCATCGTGAGCACGTACTCCTCATCGTACATATCGTTGAAATACGAATCAGTGTCATGGACAATCAAAGCTTGCCGGTAGCCATCCGGGTAGCAAGCGTCGGTATGGCAGTGGTACCAGTAGGTTCCATTTTGGTTGACGGTGAAATTATAGGTGAAGGAGGAACCCGGCGGGATGGGACATTGGGTGGTCATAGAAGGGCCATCCATGTTGTTGGTGCCATTCTGGTACATCCCGTGGAAGTGAATAGACGTGTCCTTGTCTCCAAGACCGTTGTACGTGTTCACGACGAGCTGGTCACCCTTGTTCACCTCAATGGTAGGCAAGGGCCATTGGCCGTTAATACCGACGACCTTGCGCTCGAACAGGCCATCGGGGTTAGCGGTAACCCAGGTGACGTTGAAATCATAGGTGACGGTTTTGGCCTGGCAGCTCTGGAAGAGGAAGAGTAGCGCCGCGAGGCGCACGAGCAGGCCTCCCACGGGGTTCGCCATGTCCAAAGACTTCAGTGTTCGGTCTCTAGAGAGGGCAAGGAAGAAGGAAGAGCCTGACCGCCGTAGAAGCTAGAATGACGACCTAAGGTAGACCCCAGTGACTAACACACCAATCCCGTTTTCGCAACGGCCCATCGGCTGAACTTTCTGCGCACCACGCGATAAGATTATCGATCTTACCGTGCGGTGGTACACAGTGGGGCTTGTAAAAAGTGAAAATTCCAAAGTCCACGTAGCTCAGGCCTCTTGGATTGGCAGTGAACCTAAGTGGGCCCCTGGGGCCATGTCTTTGCCAATTTTCCGGGAGCATACATGCCTCTAGGGTTTAAGCAGGTGACGGCGCTGGCGCAGATCTGAATGAAATGCCGAATACCCAGGATCATGGGGCCCCATGAGCGGTAGGTCAGCTTCGCGGGCTGTAGGACTAATTGAGATCCGCGCAGTGTGGGTTTGATTGATTAGCCGAGACCAGTGATAATCTGATGCCTGAGTGATCGTCCATTGGATGAATGTCACAGCAATCCCTGGAACGTGGAAAAGGAAGGAGGCGGACAACCAATCGACTGCACAGCCCGGCCTCCTTTTGGCAAAGCCACTAAGCTTTGCTAAGCCGACCGCTGCTCGCGCGAACCCACTGTGACCCGACTAGGCTACTTCCTTTTCTGCTTAATTTACACAAAATTGAAAATTACGTTGGTTAATTTTGCTTCTGCGATTTGTGGGAATTCTCTGAATTCTCTGCTGGCTTTCACTTTTTTATTATTCCTAGCCTACCGGTTCTTCCGAACGTCGGGCCCGTTTAGCCGTCTAAGCCTAGGATGTCGGCTTGACCTCGGTAGATATGCCGGCCCCGGTTTCCTCCTCCTTGCTAAACATGCTATGCTCAATAGCAACACTTGCTTGGTCGGATGCAGGGTAAGGCTCAGGCTCATACTCTTGACGGAACACAAATGCCTTGGCGCGTCCCTTGATATTGGCCACCTTCCTCATGGCCGGGTCGATATATGGCAAAGGTCCTCGGCGCTCACGATAGAGCATAAGGGCATAGCCGATCATGACGGCGAGCCAGTAGAGGTTGTAAGAAATAACCGAGCCGTAGGTCGCTGAGTTGGTCCAACCCAACAGGGCGTTGAAGATACCCCAACCGCCGCCGCCGGCCAATTCGGGATTGCAGCAGTTGACGTGCCAAATGCTCATCTCAATGTTGTAGGATCCGGGACCAGAGCCAGTCTCAGAGGAATCGCCGCCAACAATATGATTCCAGGTGTTGTTCTCCAAATACCAAACTCCACGCGACATCAGACCTGCGGCTACCAGGTAGAGGAAGCAGGTAGAAACGATCAAGAAGATCTGCATCGATGTCTCTCGTCCACCCCTTCAAAGGATCAGCCCCGGATCCGAGTTCAAACGGATATTGGATCACTTACTTGTAGATGACATAGCCCACGAGGGCGCCCGCTGCCAGACCACACACCACGGCAAGAGGGAAGGAGGTGGCGGGCAGTCCCAGACCAACACCACCAACATAGACGACCGCCTCCAAACCCTCACGCAGCACCGTGATGAAGGGGAGGAAAAACATCACGTACTTCTCCATATATCTCTTGAAGCGACCCTTGCGCGTCTCGTTGGGATTGGCGTCATGCTCCAGCGCCTTGGCAAGTTTGAGGTGCCACTTGTCCTGGAGCTTGGAAACGCGCAGCAGTGCCGCCCCCATGATGGTGATGATCAGGGATGCGACGATGCCGAGTACACCCTCCCAAATGTCGCCCGTGCTGGCAAAAGTATCGGTACCGAGGCCGTAAAAGGCACCGATCATGCCTGCACCAACCGCCAGACAAATAAATAGTCCTAAACCGCACCCAAACCATACTTGTTTCACAAGCCTTTTATATAATGTTTTATCCTCTCCCAAGCCCAGTGTCTGCTTCAAGAAGGCCAAAAGGACTGAGACAACCACGGTCGTCTCCAGGCATTCTCGGAAACAGATGAAAAACACTGCGCGGTCGCATCGAGTCAGCGGAAGCCCGACAGGGATATACCAATGCGATCGCAGCGGATTCACTTACCAGTGACGGCAAACACGTTATTTTGACCCATTTTGTCAACGCTTCACCAGGGAGCCTGCGCTGCAGAGGAGAAGGATGGATGTAATCCTTGAGAAAGAGCGACACCGGTGATTGATAAGAGCCCGTGCCAAGCTTGAAATTAGGTGTCCGCCCGAGTGAAAATTACTAGCGCTGCGCCGGTATCTGATCAATTCCCGTCTGTTCACCTCGTGTTTTCTTCCCATGGCCCACCAAACCCTAACCCACTTCGGAGCCGACTTTTACCGCACACGGCATCCGACCTCGTGCCTTGCGGACTTCGTGGGAACCAAGAATCGGGAATCAAACAGAAGGATCTGAGCTGCAGTAGCTGCCGACATCGGCAGATCAGGGCCTACGTTCCACAGGGGCGGCTGAGATGGCCGGAGAAACATGGGATCATCCGGGTCGAATGCAAAAACCCATTTGTCCCCGCAGCGGCGGCGGAGTTGGACGCAGATACGACCACCGTATGCCAATCATGGCCCGGTGGGCCACACGTGATGGCTTAATGTGCGTCTTACATGAAGTTTCCGCGCCGTGCGCGATTTTTTTTGTTTTCGTTTGCCCCGGTTTTTTTTTGCCGAGGGAAGCGGAATGTGCGTCTGCCAAGATTATCTGATTGATTTGATGGATATGATCGATAACCGGACCCTTTGCGCTAGAAACCTTAAATGGGGTTGCGGTAAAAGTCTATGCGGAAGCTTGCTTGCCACACGAGAATTTCAAGTGACGTCTGTAAAGGTTCCCAAGGACGTCTTGGCAGTCATGGTGCAAAGACTTCGTTGGGCTTGCGGTGAATGATTCTGTATTCGGTGTCTCAGAGTTTCTACTTTGTGGCGTTTTCGTCGTCTTGGTAAACAAATGAGCTGGAAAATATGATACAAATTGAGCGAGCTGCAATTACTCGTCGGATGCCGGTTCAGAGGGTGCCTCATCAGGCCACTTGTCTTCCTCGACTGGTTTGGACCTTCTCTCTTCCCAATAACATTTCAGCGTGAATATCACACTGAGAACTATGCCCAAGCCACCGAGCCCCGTGGAAAAGTACAGTGCTCCCCGATAGCCCTTCAAGGCATCCGACGGTGTCAGCCCCCCGTTGTTCACATGCGTTTCTACCGTGCCTGCAAATCCCAGGCTCAGCGAAATACTATAGTTAACAATTGTTGTCACAAGCGATGCTGCGATACCCTGATGCTTCTTTTTCACAGAGTTCGACAACATCAAGGTGGCCGCAGGGAATGACATGTCCATCCCCCATGGGATCACCAACAAGCAGACAAATGTCAAAGCCCAGTATGTTTCGTTGACTGGCGCGATGGCGATGAAAATATTACCGAGCGTAAATGCGCTCATCGACATGATCATGATCCATCCCGGACGCAGTCGAGCGATAAGGAACCCAGTGACGAAGCAGGCAACGATACCCATCGGCGCAGCTGGTACAAATTCTGCAGCAGCTAAGAGCGGAGTTGCGTGACGATACTCCATCTCAAAGCGCCAGAAGTACCAAATCCATGTACCGAATGCGCCCCATCCACACGCAACACAGCCCAACACGAATGAGACGTCACGACTGAAGGCATGGAATGGGATTAAGGGATGCTCTGCGTAGCGAAATTCCACGAGGAAGAAGCCGGCAATCAACAGGAGGCCGAGAATCAGAAGCACGTATACATATGGTGTGCTCCAACCCGCAACGGGGCCCTGATTCCAAGCAATATTCACAAGAATTAGCCCTCCAACTCCACAAAATGCGCCAGGCGTATCGAGTGCTTTCAAAAGTCCAGTGAATGTGCTGACGTCTTGCGGAATATCATGATGAATCGAAGGCACAACGATGAAACCTATCACAGCACAGACAACCGACACAATAGCTTGGACCCAGAACGTCCAGGGCCACCAAGCAAGCTGAGCGAATATCGCTCCGAAAACGGCCCCCAGGACGGCACTGTTGGGAGCAACAGCCCCGAAGAGAGCGAAGATCATAGCCTTTTTCTTCCCGGGTGGGTAAGTAGCACCCAGAATAGCCAGTCCATTGGGCAACATCATAGCGCCGCCGATACCCTGCATGACGCGCGCGAAAATAAACAAGATGTGGTTGGAGTAAACACTGAATCCGGCAAGCAAAGACCATACTGCCAGCCAGATGAACCCGGAGAGGAACATGCGTCGGTATCCAAAAAGATCCCCACATCGGCCAAAGACGAGGATGAATGTACCAACTGTCAATGAATATCCGGCGAGGAACCAGCTCAGAATGCCGGAATCATCGATACCGAAGCTCTTTCCGAGAATGTCGAGTGGGGAGAGACAGACACCGACGTTCGTTTGGGTCATGAACTGGGCCATGCAGACGACTGCGATGAACAGCGCCTCGCGGAGAGGTGAGAATCCCTCCGCGACGGAAGGTGCCGAGGGCACAGGCCTCAGGCTGGGCTCCATGGCGAACGAGTGCAATCTCTTCGCTGGAGTACAAGTTGGAGAGATGCTCCTGAGCAGAGTTTGATCTCTGAAAAGGGACTGTTCTGTACAGCTTTGAATCCGTCAGTGACACCGGCACGTCACCTCACACACGAGCCGAGCCAACAAGAAAAGCGGTGCAACTTGGTGGATAAAGCATCCTGAATAGCTTAAATCCCTTACCAGAGACCTTGCCAGCACGTAAGAAAGAATTTCGGTGTCGTTTTGTGGATCGGGCTGATACGCCGATCCACTTTTCTTAACAGTCAGAGGCGAAATCGGGTCGGCATTTGGTCGGGACATTGCTTACAGTGACTATCATTCAACGTTTAGATTTACGTGATCTCAAATAAGTTCAGTGGATTTTTTTTTGTGCTGATCCCGGTGCCTTGTAAGGGTGTCAGATGCTCGAATATCAGTAACTGCTCCCGAGGCTAGAGTCTTTATCCGCCATTTCGGAAACCCGACTAATGTGGCAAGGGTCCGCACCATAGTTTCAGTCAGACGAGCAAAGCTGCAGCATCCCTGAAACACGCATAGTGTACTTTCTGACGTGCATAGATAGGATTAAGAGTGCTAAGGCAACGTAGATGCAGGTGGATTCATGGACTCTATACCTCATTTGATAATAATTCCAACAAAAGTGGATCTAGGCTAACGAAGGTTGCATATTTACCGACTGAGAACGCTCTGAATAACTTCGCGAAGCTTCGACGCACATTCAGCTCCGTCGCCGAGTACCTCATTGCATCTCCAAGCCACGAAGTTATCGGGTCGAACGAGGACACATCCCGTCTCATCAACGCCGCGAACACGTGCCCAATCAAAGTAAACATCCTCATAGTCCGAGCGGAAACCGATCGAGTAGGCTTTCACTTGAACCCCGAGGTCCTTTGCAACTCTCAGAGCAGCTGACTTCCAGGCCTCACCTCCAATGCCGGTGAACAGTGCGAAGGCACCCTTTCCGGCCAAGTCAATGGTAGAAATGCGCTGCACTGGAGTGGCGTTGTTAAGCCAGACGTGAGGCAAGCGGCATCCAGGATATGTGCTTCTGATGAGGCTTAGGTCCAGATCTTGAGCAACAGCCTCGGGGGTGTAGAACGAAGCCTTTTCATCGGCAGAGTACACGGCAGAGCTCTGGTATAATTGTCCCATTTCCGTGCCCAATGCGTGATACTCGTGTTCTGTTACCTCGATGGCAGCCTGGAGAGCTGCGCGTCGAGCCCGACCTTCTGGCGTGGGAAGAGTCAATTCGTGAAGTGCCTGTGTCCTCTCTTCTGGAGTGGACAATGTAACTCCAAGCGCTTCCCAGACCGGACCGTGGTGTCGGAATGACTCGTTGGCGCGAGTGACTACTCCACGACCAACAGGCTGACGCTCAACAGAGTATGTCTCCAGTAGAGAGTGAGAGGCTTGACCTGGTGATACTCAATTAGGCGAAAGGAAGCACCGAGCCGAAGATCTTCACTTACCCTTCAGAACATAGGCAACTTTCCAGGCCAGGTTGTACGCGTCTTGTATACAAGTATTGGAACCGAGTCCATTTGAAGGCGGGTGTCGATGCACCGCATCACCAAGACAGAATCTGTAAAATAATTAGCAACCGAACAATTCAGACCCAGAAGAAAGTCTGCATACACTCTGCCCTTGGAAAAACTCTCCGCAACAACATCATTGATCCGCCACTTAGACACTCCCAAAATCTCTGTATCAATCGAATCATCTCCAATAAACTCCTTCACACGGCCAAGCCACTCCTCATTAGTCGGGTTAATTTCGAGCTCCTTTCCACGCTCTGGAAGGACAATGAAAAGCCACTCATCCCACGGCTTAACCATTCTCGCAATACACGCCCACCCGAAAAGTGGGTGCTCCCTATCAGGCTGTAAAAGCCAGTGTAGGTTGCCAGTGCGGTACTGCATATAGCTTGAAAGGTCCGCCTTCAGGTGGACGTTGAATGCAAGGCCCTGGTCGGGTCGCACGTCCAGTGGGAGGTCGAGTTGTCTGAAGACTTCGCCGCGAGCCCCATCTGCACCGAACAAGTATTTCGAACGGATTTTGTACTCGGCCCCGGTGATGTTGTCGCGGAGGGTTGATGTGACTCCTTCGTTATCTTGGACGAAATCGATGAAATGTGTGTCGAAGCGGCAGCTGAAGCCGTTCAAGGTGGCATTTCGGACAAGAATTGGCTCGAGGAGGGTCTGTGGGAGATCGACGGGATCGCACGGACTGGCAGTTTCATAGTCTCCCTGAAGTTTGTTAGACTAATTCCAGGACGCTCAAGCGGTCGTTTTGTTTGAGCTTACCTTGCGCTTGGGGTCGTGTCCCCATGAGTGAATTCGTGCGTATTCTTCACCCGCCATGCTGTATGCCCAGCGCGTGTGCATCATATTCCTTCCATTGGTTGCGAGACGATTGCATTCGACATCAAGGCCAATGTCTCGAAGACACTCTGCTCCAAGTTAGCCCTTACTCACCGTATAACTGTGCGGCTTAACGTACCCATGGCAGCCATGTTGGTAATGTGCGCTCTTGGAGTATCGGCATTAGTGGGACAGGAGCTGACCATGATTCCTCGAATGCCTGGCTCTATTTAGCATATCCGTTCAGAGAACCCGATCGATGGTCCCTTTCGCCTACCGTAGTATGCCAGGAAACATGCTAGAGAGGCACCAGCCGGGCCAGCACCGATAATGAGAACATCCGTAGATGTGACTGGTGCTGGCCTGGCATGGTCGCCGTCCCCGTTGCTCAAGTTCACGATAGTCATCCTGAACAACAAACAGACAGTCTGTGTGATTCAGCAGAAAAGAGCTCTGACGAGGTGGGGGAGAGATTAAGCTGGGAGGCTGATCAATTTATAGCTCTTACATAACTCGATCCGAGGAAAGTAGGAAAATTACATACGGAGATTCTAAAATACAATATGAGCTTGATCTGGTCCCTGCTTCTTTCGCCAAGTTCGTAACAATCGATGAAACGCAGGAGTTTAAACTGATCAAGACTCCGGCTACGGGCTGACCATTCCCGAAGAGGTAATGATCTTCTGATCGTCGTGATTAAGATCATCGCCAGCGGGAAGCTCTGATCGCTCATCTTATCAGATGAGACGGGCAAAGCCGGCTAGAGACGCGGCAGATGCCATGAACATGTGTCCAAGACCCACGGTCGGCAATTGCTCTCACTGACATCACGATCTGCAATGCTTGTATCCTAAGCGGAAGAAAACTCCCGCCTGCATGATGTAGTTTGGAGTGGGGAGACTGCAAGAGTAAGTAGGCTCAAGAGGCAGTCCTGTTTACACCATGTCACATAGGGGACGACTTCCCACAGTTCGGGCGATAAAAGCCAAATCCCCGCCTTCAGAATCTGGTTCAAACTCAATTCATGGAGAGGCCGTTCATGGTCTCGTGATATTTTTGAGATGTTTGATACGAAGATGGGCTTCTTAATTGCCCGCCGCTCACCCTCTGATAAAGTTTCAGATGAAATGGTATGGGAAAGGACATTAAACCACAGTTTCATCTCTAAATGCTTCTAGACATCTGTGGCAACCACCGGCACTCTGCCTCAATCTGCAATGATGCCTCTCCCGCACCTCAACATCACTTTCCACCACCTGCGCGAAGAAAACGTCTTGATCCCATATTTTCAGCTTTCAAAAAATGCGACACGACGTGAGTTCTACATGCAGAACCACTTCTCGGTCAACAGCGATTAGGACGGTTCAAAGTGAATGTGTGTTAACTCGGTGGATGGGGCGTACTAGGACTTTGTCTTGCTCCTGGTTGGAACAGCATTATCGAAACAAATCCATGTATGAAGACTCTTAATTTGTGAATTTGACGAATTGGTATCACGACTCCTCTAATTATGAAACAACCAAGACCAGGATCTTGAAGTTTAAACTTTAGTTTGGCAATTGCTTGTTTACCCAAGCCGCCCCAAGCGATCATTTCGATGTATTTCAAAAAGGACCCCTTTACACAAAATTACAGTAAATACTCGCGTTTGGAATAATTGCAGGGCTTCACAATCTTACCTTCAGGCCTCAGCACGGTTGACCTAATGTCTTCCCCGAGATCGTCGTTTCAGACATCCCTGGAACATGTCGGCTTCTTGATAGGGTCAACCATATCGTGTGGAATAGGGGCTTCTCCACTGCCAGAGCGTAAAGGGAATGTGATATGACACCCGGCTCCACCTGCACATGAGACCACTCGGAACATGCACACTGGAAATATTGTTGATCAATAGAGTTCAATCGAGTTTCCTTAGTTTTTCTTGACACGGGAACTATCTTATCAGATCAGATTTGTGCGATTTCTCTCCCCACACCCCTCTCATTCGAACAGCAAAATGGTCGGATTTGTATCGCTTGACTACTAGTGAGATCCTTCTCGTCACAACCACGATGAGCTGTGTCTCGGATAGACGGGCTGTCACATCTTGGCAGGGTGTCATCGTTTCAAGGACCTCGACCCTATTCCAGGAGTCGGTGAAATGGGCCCGAGCCGTTCTCCACTTGCAGTCATGCCGACCGGTCGAAGATGGCTCCCGTCGACCCTGGTTGCCGTCCCGTTGAAAAATCAGCGCCGATGTGCCGAAGCATCTTCGCCCGATGTCGGGTCGACTTAGACAGACCACTGATGCGTATTTCTGGCTATCCGTATATTAGATGTGGATCCTAAGCTTGAACAAGATCATGTAATCAGCTCAGAAAGGCTATACGTGGGTGCTTACGGAACTATTAGTGATGATCGAAGGGATCTTTTCCTGATGTGAAGAGCAAGTGGAGTGCGGCAACCACGTCCTCATGTGTTACGAAAGATCGAGTATAAATACAATTCCCCCTAACCCGTGGAATTTCGAGTCAACAGTAGTCCAAGCTCCCATTATCCTATTTCGACTATTGTATTCAATATGCGCAACCTCTATGGCCTTGCGCTTCTTCCTCTGGCAGCCGCCGTTCCCCACGTCGCTCATGGAGCCGAACCTACCTATGACTATGTTATTGTCGGAGGTGGTACCAGCGGTCTGGTAATCGCCAACCGCCTTTCCGAGGATGAAAACACCAACGTGCTTGTTATCGAAGCTGGAGGCTCGGTATACAACAATCCCAACGTGACCGACACGGCTGGATATGGAAATGCATTCGGCACTGCCGTTGACTGGGCCTACAAGACCGTGGACCAGGAATATGCCGGAAACTACCCACAGACGGTGCGAGCTGGAAAGGCACTTGGAGGAACATCCACCATCAACGGCATGGTATATCTCCGTGCCCAGAGTGCTCAGATTGACGCGTGGGAGACAGTTGGAAATAAGGACTGGAACTGGAAGAACCTGTTCCCTTACTACCGCAAGGGCGAACAGTTCCAAGGCACCAACTACTCGTGGTTGGAAGGATCTGGTGTCGCGTATGACCCGGCATATCACGGATTTGACGGCCCCCTGAAAGTTGGCTGGTCCGAGTCTCAGTTGAACGATGGCCTTGCTCAGAAGTTGAACACGACGTATCAAAATATGCCCGTTCCTGTTCCTTACAACGTTGATCCCAACGGTGGCTCAATGGTCGGATACACTCTTTACCCCAAGACGGTTGATTCGAAGTTGAACATCCGTGAAGACGCTGCCCGCGCCTATTACTATCCCTACAAGTCTCGGAGCAACCTTCATGTGTGGCTCAACACCAACGCCAACAAGCTCACCTGGAAGCGTGGTGACGAGGCCACCGCAGATGGCGTCGAGGTTACCTTGGCCAATGGCAGCACCACTGTCGTCAAGGCTTCTCGTGAAGTCATCCTCGCTGCAGGTGCCTTGAAGTCCCCTGTTTTGCTTGAGCTGTCCGGTGTTGGAAACCCAGAGTAAGTTACATTTATCACAGAACAAAGTGAGCCACCGAACTAATTTGCCTCTAGCATTCTTTCCAAGTATGGCATCGATACCAAGGTTAACCTCCCAACAGTCGGCGAGAACCTCCAAGATCAAATGAACAACGGCCTTGCCTACGACGCCAAGACAAGCTACTCGAAGCTCGCGGACTACGTTGCATACCCCTCCGTGACCCAACTCTTCTCCAATGCCACGGTCGTCGGTGCCCAGCTGCTCAGCAAGCTCCCTACCTACGCCGCCCAGGTCGCATCCGCCAATGGCAACGTCACCAAGGCGGCCGACATCGAGCGCTTCTTCAAGATTCAGTGGAATCTGATCTTCAAATCGCACATCCCCGTCGCTGAGATCCTGCTTGAGCCATTCGAAACTACTCTCGACACCGAGTACTGGAGCTCCGTTCCCTTCTCTCGTGGAAACATCCACATCTCGTCCGCCGATCCGACCGCGGCAGCTACCATTGATCCGAAATACTTCATGCTTGACTTCGATCTCCACGCTCAGGTCCAGGCTGCTCGCTTCATTCGTCAGCTCTTCAAGACTGAGCCGTTTGCGGATATGGCTGGCGCTGAGACTAGCCCTGGTCTCTCTAGCGTTGCAGCGAACGCCGATGATCAGGGATGGTCTTCGTTTATCAAGAACAACTGTATGTGCAAGATGAACCCTGACTTGATTGGAAGTGAGCGTGCTAATCACCTACCAGTCCGGTCGAACTTCCACCCCATCAGCACGGCCGCTATGCTGCCTAAGGATATTGGTGGTGTCGTTGATACCTCGCTGAAGGTCTACGGTACCTCCAACATCCGTGTCGTGGATGCCTCGATTATTCCCTTCCAGGTTTGCGGACACCTGCAGAGCACAGTGTACGCTGTCGCTGAGCGCGCGGCCGATATTATCAAGGGTCGGATCTAGATATCCGATTTTCACAAGTAGCTCCTGAAGAATAAGTGGCAGGAGTTTGAGTTATCAGAATTTGCTCGGCTAGGCGAGCTATTGTATGTGAATAGACTATTCCATTTAGATCGATTTAGATCAAAGCTGGCCATTTTATGTATATAATGGAATGTCCTTGAGGAACCCTCCTTTTACCATACATACCGAAATTGCCTATCTTCTTTGTCGGTCAAATCGGTCTTAGGCAACCCATTCTCATCCAGCTCAACCTCTCGCGCCATGTCACCATCCGTGATCACCTCTGCGTCCCGCTTCTTATTATCCAGGGTACAGAGCACGCGGTAAATAATGACAGCCATAAAGAGCAAGCACCAGGTCACGATGCCTGTAATAACACCTTCAGTGTAGCGTGGTTTGTGGGTCCAAAGCTGAGGAGCGCCAATGCAACCTGCGCAGTAGCCGATGAAGAACATCGTGTTCACAATGGCACGCTTTGTATTACCCTTGACATTGGAAGCGGAGAGGGAGAGAAGAATTGACCATGGGGCAGTGATGCAAGAAGACTTAAATGGATAGTTAGAAAGGATCGCGTGTGAAGGGTAGCTTGGAAGAGACAGATCTTACCATCCAGGAAGCCACGATAAGGCCCCATTGGGCGCTCACGTCAAGCTTCATTAAGAACACGGTACCGATAAGGGGTGGAATAATCAGGACCAAGATGACAAGGGTTCGTTGGCCAGGGACGAGGTAAACCAGGGCAGTTCCAATCCAAAGCATGGCAACCTGAACAGCCCCCGAGGGAGCAGTGTATAGCATCGTGTCGAGGTCACTATAGCCAATAGACTTAATGACAAGGGATGCGAATGTCAATACTGGGGCTTGCATCGTCACGAGCACACCAAACCAGAAGACCATCCAGGCTTTAGGATCCAACATTGCTTCCTTGAGCTGTGTGAGAGAGAACGAAGTCTTATCCCCACCTTCACGGTCTTGAGCCAAACGCAAAGAAAGTACTTGTTTCTCACGTGCATTAAGGAACCACGCATCTTTGGGTCCATTGGGCATCAACAAGAAGAATGCAATACCGGCCCCGACTGTCACTGCACCACAGATGATGAACAGAACACGCCAGGGAGCGAGAGAAAGGGACCCGTTCTTGCCAATTCCGTACATGAGCAAGCAGCCGACAACTTGTGCCAACCCGTTCATGGTAATCCAGAGGGCGGTGCGAACGGTGTGCTCCTTCTTGCGGTACCAGATACTAGTGATGGTAATGAATGCAGGAGAAACGGCGCCCTCGCTGAATCCAAGAAGAAACCGCACAGCAGCGAAACCGGCGAAGTTCTTGGGTGCCGCGAGGCACATACAAATGATTCCCCAAATGATGCTACAGAGCCATTAGAGAGATAACTGAAAGATTTGGGGAGACAGTGGCATACACAGTGGCACCAACAAATTTGGTGAGTGGAAGTCGACTCATGAGATAGATGAAGGGATATTCAGAGACAAGCTGGCCAATGTAGAAGATGGAACTTGTCCAGGAGTATTGTGAACTGGTCAAGCTCAGGTCCTCAATGAGTCCGAATACAGCGGCATAGCTCAGACTTTGCTTGTCAAGGTACTGGAGGAAGAAAACGAAGCACATCTATCACGTCACGTTAGCCGAGCTGAAACCAGGGAGAAGCAACTGAATACTCACAAATGGGAGAATGACCATGTCGATTTTGCGCAGAACAGCCTTCTCCTCCTCAACAGAGTACCCCTCATATCCCTCACACACTCCCACGATCTCGCCGCTCGTTCGGTGTGCCTCATCTTTGAACGACTTTTGTTCCTTGGAGCTGTCCATCTTGAGAGCTGGATGTGAATGATCAAGTTGTACGACAGGGCCAGTCAACAAGGGCGGGAAGTGTCTGAGCCTTCGCAATGGGATGCAACATCGGAGCTACTCAAGACCGTGCACTGCTGATGTTTAAAAGAAGACATGGGACAGTTTGCCGACCCCGGATTTCCACCCGAGTCGTGATCTCCCTATCTCTCTCTGATACGGAAAGGATCAACGCTGATAAACAGCGGGGCATCGGACCGATGACCCTGCGTCGGCAACTTGACCTACGACCATCTTTCCGATCGCGACATTCGGCCAGAACTGCGATTGCTGTCGCATTCGTACCGCCAAACTTAGTATAACAGGTCACGTCCTCCCGCTATCTCACCCCGTTATCATCCTTCTCATTTGCCTATTATCATGTCCGAAAATACAGTGGCAGACTCAAGAATCAAGCCGTGGGCCCGCCCAGAACCCCAAGGCTACCTGTTCAAAAATGCCAATGTCGTTGACGTTCAGGAGGGGAAGATATTGGAAAACTCGACCGTGATCACTCGCCAAGGAAAAATCCAATCAGTCTCGTCATCGTTGCCAGAGCCTCTTCCAACCGATGTAACAATCATCGATTGTGAAGGCCGCTACCTCTGCCCCGGTCTATTTGACGCTCACGTTCACCTTTGTGCCGTCCCCGGATTCAACGACCTTTCCAAGGCCTTCGGAAATCCAAATGATGTCCACTTGCTCAGACAGCCCTACACCGCTGCTCAGATGCTACATCGCGGTTTCACCAGCATTCGCGACTGCGGCGGGGCCCAGCTTGCCTTGAAAGAAGCCATCGAAGATGGTGTATTCCCCGGGCCACGCGTGTTCATTTCCGGCCACGCCCTGTCCCAGTTCGGTGGACATGGCGATCTGCGCGGATCCCACGAACCTACTGAATGCTGCGGGGGAACACACAGCAACAACCATCTGGGACGAATGTGCAACGGTGTTCCCGAATGCATGGCAGCAGTGCGTGAGGAAATACGTTGTGGAGCAGACTTTATCAAAATCATGGGTTCGGGTGGGGTGGCATCCCCCACGGATAAATTGGAGCACCTGCAGTTCACATCGGGCGAGATCCAGGCGATGGTCGAATGTGCTAATAATGCTGGCACTTTTGTTACTGCCCATGCCTATACGGTCAAGGCTATCCGGCATTGTATCGACAATGGGGTCAAGGGTATCGAGCATGGCAACTTTGTCGACCCGCCCACTGCCAAGATGATGGCTCATAAGGGTGTTTACTTGACACCCACACTGATCGCATATGCGCAGATGGCATCGGAGCAGTGGAAGGGATACTTGCCTCCAGAGTCTCAGGCAAAGAACTCACAGGTGCTCAAGTCCGGCCTCGAAGCGCTGAAGATTGCTGCCGAGGCGGGTGTCACGATGTGCTATGGCTCGGATTTGCTTGGTCCGCTGGGCTCAGCTCAGACACACGAGTTTGCTTTGCGGTCGCAAGTGTTGAAGCCGTTGCAGGTTCTTCGCAGTGCTACAATCAATCCTGCCAAGATGATGGGGTGGGAGGACGCGATTGGTCAAATCAAGAAGGGATTCCATGCCGATGTGGTCGTTTTGAGCAAGAATCCTCTTGAGGATGTCACTGTCTTTGATGACCCTGAAAGATATGTTTTGGGGGTGATGAAAGATGGCCGCGTGTACAAGAGTCGTTGGGGTGCTTTGCCTGAGGATTCTGAGATTCCCGTCAGAGTGAAGTATAATTGAGTTCTGAAATGAGATGCATCGGGAGGGAGTTGGTGAGTCTGGGGACTGGCGTCGACGAGCATATTTTTGCATTTAGAGGACCTAGGTGTACGCATGGAGAATGAGAAGTGCATTTTGAAGTCATCCCAATATCAGCAGTAAACTGAGATTCTTCGGAATTATTGAAGATCCAATGCTAGTATATGCTCCTTTGTTCAGGCTCAATCGGTCCTGTAAGATCTATTATTCATAAACTAGAAGATCGATCAACGATGCTGAAGAGCCTATAGTCTAAGCAATCAGGCAGGAACAAAGGCTTCGGTGTAAGCTTCCAAGCCCTCTATTTAGGTTTACCTCGGGCGTCAACAGTAATGTTCAGACTGCTTCACTAACGCTCAACTATAATTGATCTGTCAAGCCAGAAAAGTCCAAGGCATCAAGCCCCGTCAGTCCCATTAATAATGTTTGCTCATCGACGTAAAGTGCTGAAAATGGATAGTTGTCCCCAGTGTCCGATATTCCAGGCGCTGCTGGACTTTCGGTAGGATCGCTCGGAATGTAAGAAGCCGAGGAGTACAACTGCTCTTCTGAAGGCTGACATGATGATCGACCGCCACTTGCTGCTTGCGAATATTCAAGGGCGACTGGCTGTGCTGTCACTGTGTTGCCAGTAAGGCGCTCTTGTAGAGTGACCCATTCGGACCACTGATTATAGCCGGAGCTGACAGTTGACTCTGCACTATGTCGTGGCAATTGCAGAGAAGTGGCCCGACTGATTTTCGCGGCAACTTCGGTTGTAATGGACTGGACTGCTTGAACGAATCTGACGCCCATCTTGGCCGTCATGTTGCCAGTGGCCATTTTAGTAAGACAATCCAGACCGAAGGCCACTCTGGAATTATATCCGGAATCGCGTTCTATTATGCCGGCAACTAGTGTCACAATAGTCGCAATACTGCAGCCTTGGAAATCGGTGAATGAAAAGCGTGTGATCTTCTGTGTCCGTCTCAGACTTTCGAACAGTTGTAGAATCTTCCGTGCAGATTTCGTACAAACCTTAGCGAGCTTCCTGACCAAATCACTGAGATTAGGTGCTTGGGATTCAGGTTGCAAGTGGTATCGCAGGTGGGTACGAGCAACAGTCACGAGTGCAATCTTGCCCATGGTGATACGGGCATAGTGGTAATTTAAGCGGAGATGAAGAACTGTGCGATATTTTGAGCTCTTGGGGTCGATCTGATCGAGTTTGAAATCCAAAGGCAGTGATTGTTTCCATTCTTTGAGACTTGTCTCCCATTTGGCGTAGCGCGAGAGATCCGTTGAGTCCTCTCTAGTTGCTGATCAGTAACAGATCGCCAGGTTCGATAATCATGAGCATACCCAATATCGGCAATTTGGTCAAGGATCTTCACTAGTCGAGTGTAGGCTATTTGACAGTCTATGTTATTAAAGATTTGTGACCTATCCAGTGGCGGGTATGGCGCAGGAGGAGACACAGTGATTATATCGGTGCTGACGGAGCGAGGCCGATTCAACTTTGCCGTTGTACATCTGTACGAGGACTTTGAGTCAACCCCGAGCGATAGATCTTCCGCAAACGACTCACCGTTCGAGAGAATAAATAGACCACCAGAGCCGCCGTCGCACCTCCATTTCCCGCTCGTCTATCCCCTGATCGTCCGAATGTAGATGGAGGTCGGATGCCAAAGCCTTCCGTAATGCCAACCCCATATAGACATACGATGACCCAACAGCGCTTGCCGGTAGCAAATATACGCCTAAGACAAAGGGAGCTTGGATAGACCTCAAGCATGGCCGATCGATGATGTCAGGTATCAGTGTTCTAGCATGGTGGTAAAATACTCGACCAAGATCAACATTGGCCGGTTGTTCTCCAGTACCAGACCCCTCGGGCCTTTCCATAGGCGTCCATTGGCTAGCCAAAGCGAAGGTAGCCATAGCAAGGCAAACAAAGCCAGAGTCGGATCTCAAAGGCGAGCTTGTATCACTGTAAAATTGATCAAGCTCAGCCATAAATTGAGCCTGGTCAAAATAGAAGAAGGTATCCGTTGCATGCTTTGTAAAGACCGAGAAGAGAAAATCGGCCACTGAACGAGGAGGAAAGGCATCGATGACCTGTTGGAGCCTGGAAAGCTCCGAAGGATGAAGTGCTTTTGGACAAATCATACGCTTAGGACTGTTAGCTTCATATTGAACCAAGGAAGCGAACGGCTGGGCATACCGCTTGCATAGCGACCATATCCCTTTCCTCTGGGGCGGCTTGAGGATCGAGAGAGAAAGCCTCCCGAAGTCGGGATAGAATATTCGGCCATGGTACTCTCTTTGAATGATCTGCAATAACATGTTTGGCAAGACCCTGGGATAGTGCCGAGGATGGAGAAAGCAGTCCGCTGTGATTATTGACAGAAGCATCATCGCGAGGGGTAACGCCAACGGTACCCGGCGTCACCACTGGCCCAGGTACAGAGTACGGGGATGTCTGAACGATATCCGGAATCCCGGGTGACCTTTCTCTATCCAGTGATCAGAACTAAGTCTGCGTTGAGTGGAAGGTTTGGACACGCACTTCTCAAATCTGCAGTCCAGATTGCCGACAGAGCATCGTTGACATCTGCCGGCCACTGACTCCACACACTTACTCTTCCTTGCCTTGCAGCGATCACAGCTGTCATATCAGTCAGTCGACCCACTTGACTGCAGTCTGCATGAGGTGCTCCAAAGGTACTTACGCACGAGCTGACCTCTTCCGATTCTCGTCGGCAACGCGTCGCCTCCTTCTCCGCACCGCGGCAGGCGAATCCATCGTCAACTTGGCTACTCCGGACTTTCAAGAGACTGAACGCCACCAGATTCGAGTATGTAAAATAACCATGTCAGCAACACATTTGCCTCAGAGACAATAGAAGTGAAAAGAATTGGCCTCGGTGCCGTACGGCAAAAGGGTTCGGGAACTTGCACGTCTTATCTCCCCCTCATTTCGGAACTCGCCCGACTAACTCCAAACCCGATACTCTTTGCAGGATAGATCGCAATCAATTTCAACTGGAGCATCACCTTTCTTGAAACAGGCAGTCCTGTATGCATACATCTGCGAACAGGCCCCGAAACTCGCAATATTAACTAATGGTCACACTGTTGTCAACACCCTGATAATCATCCAGGCTGATGTATGCTAGCCCAAACTGTGTAGACCGCACAAAGCGCTAACTCCTAATTGATTGAATTGTTTGAATTACACGAAAGATTCACCGCCGCGACTATCACCAATCGTTAGACAAGTCTTTCCAATACTGCCTCCACTCTCTATACACCGATGGGCTTCACGAAGACCATCTAGTGTCAAACCAAGTCGCTGGGTCAAATGACAACGAACTTTTCCAGAATCCAACAGCCGGCTCAACTCTTCCAGAATTCGATGGTGAGACTCCACATCTATGCCATAGACAGGTTTGGTACCAATCAGGCACCATATGAAGGATAAAGATTTTGCCATGAACTCTGTGCCGTACATTTTGGCCTGGCCTTGTACAATAGAGCATACCTTACCAAATGGCGCACAAATCTTTGCACACACGTCCATATATTGGTCGGTAGAATGCGTGATAAATATGTACCTGAATCTATAAGTCACACCATACAATAGACGGTAAGATACATACTTACTTCACAGGAACATCAAGGTTGAGGTTCTGAATTTGCTTTTCTAAATTATCTCTGTGATTGAGAACATGTGTTGCTCCCATTTGTTTCGTGAAGTCAACACTCTCCGGGCGGGAAGCGGTTGTAATCACAGCCGGCAATTCAAGGAGCTGGCGGGCTATTTGACTAGCCACGGCCCCAACACCACCTGCTCCGTTGATTATAAGCAATGCCGCTTTCTCCTTGTTTTCAATCTCCATTTGTTCAACAAGTGCCTGATATGCAGTGATATACGTAAGCGGCATGGCAGCAGCCTCTGCCATATCCAACCGTTTTGGTTTGTGTCCCACAGAGCGCTCATCCACTAACTGGAATTCAGCGTTGGATCCGTGTCTGACTGGACTACCGGAATAAAAAACTTCATCTCCCTCATTGAACAGCGAGCAATCAGGGCCTTTTTTCACCACAATTCCCGCGCCATCATAGCCACAAATTTGATATGGGCAGGGAACACGAGTGTAATAGTCTAAACATCGTTAACACGCAATACTATAGCCATGCGAACTGGGATACATACCGGGATAATCATCGTATTTACCAGCGCGTACCTTTACATCAATAGGATTCACAGAGCACGCCTCTACCCTGATATCCAGTTTTTTATTAGACTAACTCAGATAGATTGTAGCATCAACCAACTGACATACCTTATCAACAAATCGCGGCCCTCGGGTTCCCCTGCATCGGGAACAATTCCAGCTTCTAGATTTTCGATTGGGCCATAATTTTCAACAACGATGGCCTTCATAGCGGGCGTGGAAGGGGTTCCGTATGAAGCAGATTTAAAGTCGAACTAAGACGAATATTTCAGTCTGCCACAAGAAGCAGCGAGATGGAGAATTTAGAAGTGGAAATCTGTGATCCTTCTAGGGACTTGGAAAGAACTGCTGGTTTGATATCGTTATCATGGTTTGATATAAACGTCATGAATACCCTATTATGATGTAAAAGCTTGTGATCCTCCACAAAGTGGCTAATATTGCGTTTGGCACAGTGGCTTCATTGTATTCTTACAACCGTGAACAACTATGTGGCATAGCAAAGTCTCGTCATTCCTGCACACTTGAAACATAATAACTAGTCGCTCGTAACATTGCGTAATTACAGGATGACCCCATTCTGAGGCTAGTAATCATTTTGCCGGGTGACGATGCAGTCAAAAACCACACCCGACCGACTAAGCTAAGAGTCTATTACTAAGTAATATGAATTCTTTTGAGTATCTCGGTGGACAGACGTTTCCCTTGGCGCGAGGCTGCGGTCTAGCATCACCGCTTCGTGACAACGACACGTCCGCTTTGGGTAAAAACGCGGAGTAAGCCACGTACTTCTCCAATCATTCAACTGAGCTAGGATATAGTTCTGATATGAACGGGACAGGCCGACCACTCGGATCGACCAGCGACTTTAGTACAACGTCGGCTTGAGGTCGGATGTCTCGCCACGATATGCCTGGATTTGTTCCGGTTGTGATTCTATCTTCACCTATCGATCACTATTCTCCTTGCTCCCTAGTACACGGCTACTCTCTTGATAACCCTCGCTTGCGAAGCGATAAACAACTGCACTTTTCTCCTTGTATGAATCATGGTCACGATTACTTCCTCCAGGGGAATTGCTCTTCGGAATTCCCGAGCGGACAGTGTCCGTGATAGAATTGAACGTATCGCACAAGATGTCAAGGACATCAAAAATTTCTTTCCCATAAGGATATCCTCGACGAGAACCCAGAAGCTAGATCATTTTCTGAAGAAAGAGCTGGAGTCTCTTCGGGAGCAGCCCTTTGATCGCTATGACCAGCAAGGAAAGGTGGACTATCTTCTCATCAAGAATTATCTTGAGAGACAACTGCGAGAGTTGGAGCTCGACTGTAAGCAGGACAGAAAGACTGCGCCTCTGCTGCCATTCGCTGCCACATTGGTAAGTCTCTGCGAGGATCGTGCCATGGTTGTTCCGATCGAGCCCAAAGATGTCGCGCAGAAGCTGTTCGAGTCCCAGGGGCAAATCACAACTGTGATCGAAAAGATCAAAGCTGGCTCAAAAGATCTCTCAATGGAAAGGACCAGTGCCTTTCGGGCATCAAAAACTGTGGACTCGCTTCGTGGCCATCTGAAAGAATGGTACAACTTCTACAAAGGATATGACCCCTCATTTGACTGGTGGGTATCGCATCCATATGGCGTTGTGGATGTACACCTTCAAAATGCTTCGGTCGCCATTCGTGAAAACCTTGTCGGTATCGATCCGGACAATGGAGATGCAATTATCGGTGACCCAATTTGCCGAGAGGGTTTGATCAACGAGCTGCATGCCGAAATGATTCCTTACACGCCAGAGGAAGTAATCGCCATCGGAGAGAAGGAATTCCAGTGGTGTACAAAGGAACTCAAAAAGGCATCGCGCAGCATGGGTCTGCGGGATAACTGGAAGCAGGCTCTGGAGCAAGTCAAGAATGACTTTGTCGAGCCAGGAAAGCAGACTCAGCTTGTCCGTGACCTTGTGCAAGAAGCGATCTCGTTTGTCGAAGAGCACGACCTTGTCACAGTACCAACCATTGCCAAGGAGACATGGCAGATGTTCATGATGTCACCGGAACGCCAAAAAGTGAATCCATTCTTCCTCGGAGGTGAATGTATCATTGTTTCTTATCCAGTCAATTCAATGGACCATGAATCGAAACTCATGAGTATGCGGGGCAACAACATCCATTTCTCCCGCGCCACAGTGTTTCATGAGATGATCCCCGGTCATCACCTCCAGATGCATATGAATGCCAGGCACAGACCGTATCGGCGCTTGTTCGACACACCATTTTGGATCGAGGGATGGTCTTTGTATTGGGAGTTCATTCTGTGGGATGACGAGCGATTTGTAAAGACCCCCCAGAACCGGATCGGTATGCTCTTCTGGCGGCTTCATCGATGTGCTCGAATCATTTTCTCCCTAAAGTTTCATCTCGGTCAAATGACTCCTCAAGGGTGCATTGATTTACTTGTTGATGAAGTGGGTCACGAACGTGCGACAGCAGAAGGAGAAGTCAGGAGGTCGCTGAAAGGCGATTACTCTCCTCTTTACCAAGCTGGGTATATGTTGGGAGCGCTACAGATCTATGCTCTGCGGAAAGAAGTCGTGGACATGCAATATATGGCAGAGAAGGACTTTCATGACCGGTTTTTAAAAGAGAATCGCATGCCAATTGAACTGCTGCGGGCGCTGATGATGGATCAACCGTTGACCCGAGACTATAAAACCTCTTGGAGGTTTTACCTCTTTTAAACGGCAATAGGGATAATATATCACTTTACTGAAGAATGTCTATGCAGAGTAAGCAACACCGTCTTTCAATATCCCGGCAGTGAGCAATCAGGGGGTAATGCGTGCGAGCTTGCGTACCCTCGAAGCTAACGCCCTTCATATACCCTATCTTGTGCCTCGAACTTTCGTTGTTTCAACGGCGAAGGTTAGCCATTGAGAAATAATCCTGACTTGCACGTTATATGCAGCCATACAGTGCGTAATTTACTGGAAATCACTATATGCACGTAGTAAGCACTCTCTTACTTGAAACGTGAAGCCCGAATTTTGGTCTTTGCTGCCTAAGTCCTCCCTAAATACGACGGGCTGCTCGACATTAGGAGGATCAATCTCAAAGGATTCGAGTAGCGTGGAGACTTGCACAGCAATCAATCGGTTTCAGCTTACTCCGACAGAGTCTAGTCCTCCTTTACTCCATAGATGAGCGATCATCACTTGGGGAGCATGGCCGACACTTCATAGATCGCTGTCGCGTTATGCGCACATTGGAAGTGATACGACATGAATTACTTTCAAACAGAAGCCGCGATGAACAAGAATGCAAGAAAAGTATTTTGTGTATGGACTTCATGTCCAAATGCTAGCTCTTGAACCTCGAAGATAAAGCACCCATGGCAAAAACAGAAACCCCCGATAAACACACAACCCCGCAAGTCAAAGCCAGGTATAATATGAGAATCCCAACAACCGAGTGACGAAAGGAAAAGCCGAGCCCAGAAACACAAGCATGGTATGTCTATAACGCACGCGCGCTCACATTTGCATCTTCTCGTCCCCGTCTGCGTCTCCCACGAGGGCTCCACCGGGTATCCGTCCCTCGTTCAACTCCTTCTCCAGCCGTGTGATCTCTTGCAGACTCTTTGCTTCACGAATCATTTGTTCCACACGCTTTCTCTCAGCGGCGGTCAGTTTTACCCGGATGGCTTTGTCTGATGGGGCGCGGTCTGCGGCGGTGGCGGAGACGTCGAAGGTTCGGGATTTGATGCCCATGATTTTGGATGCAAGGGAGGAGGGTTCCTCAGAGGTGCCGAATAGTTCCTTTGCTTTGGCGCGCTCTGCGTCTTTCACTTTCTGGTAGTCGAGGAAACGAACGGAGGGAAGCAGCCAGATAACCCAGTATCGGTAGTGCTATAAGGACGTGTTAGATGTCCAGCAGCTTTCCAAGGCACACAGAGACCGAGGGAAAAGCGGAACTTACCTCCTTCCGTGTGATAGGGTTCTCGAGCAGAGTCAAGTGTGTCAGTTTCGTCAAGTTCTGCAGCGGGGCGAGGTCCGCGAGCTCGGACATGTTATTTGAAGTCAAGACGAGGGTTGTCAAATTCGGCAGAGACGAAGCCAGAGTGGACTGGATGTGATTGATTCGGTTGCGCGCAAGAAGAAGGGTGTGAAGACGAGGGAAGAAAGGGAAGTTCCCGAGCGAAGAGAGGTCGTTGTCCGTAAAGTCAATTGCATCTTGGTGCTGCGAGAAGTTAGCAAGCCGCCCACATTAACGGACTCGCAGATACTGCGCTCGGAGACCAGAGAAGCAGCAGCGAGTCCGGAACTGTATTGTACTCACCTTGGCAACACCCAGGTTCTCAATTGCGGGGATCTTGTGCCCTACACGCGACGCGCAAAGTTGATATCAATCCAGCTCCTTTGACAAGATGTAGTACCTGTTCCTTTCAGGCAGGCTTGTAGCAGTGAAACGCACCTCGGAGATCCAGCTCACGGTCCTTGAGCGGATTTATGTATGACAGAGAGTTCTGAATGAGCTCGACGGTCAAGCGCATGGCGGCGATGGCGGTCGTCGACGGCGACGAAGCGGGGACGGGTCTAGGTAAGCGAGTCTATTGGGATATCGTATATCGAAATAATCTCAAGAAGGAAACAAAGCTGAAAACCGACAGAGCTGCAATGGGCGAAAAAGACCTGTCGCAATTTCTCCAATTGAGATCACCTTGGACCGCAGCCCTTTCTGCCGAGCGGTATGTGTGTCCCACGTGACCTAATATGCTACTTTTGGAGCATTTCAAAGAGCCAGCAAACAAGAGGCTCAGATAATTTACAGAACACTTACTGGTCATTTGGAGGTTTCATATTACGAGCAATGTATTATTCTATGTTCATTAAGATAAAACGTCTGTCGCAGAAGCGCTGATGGTACACTGCCCTCCCATCGAAATCACCCGGATCAAATCGACACCCCAAAACAGAAGAGTACTCCAGAGCACAGGATTGAATATGGTACCAAGAATCGAAGCAGACTGTCTACGAGACAGCAGTCTTGAAAAACAGCCCCAGACATGGGGAGAAGCCAAATCTGTGCCAGGGATGGCACGCGCATGTAAAGAGTCAACTCCAGAGGAAAATGCAATGCAGAGAGGGCGGCGCATATTTCGGGAAAGCATAATTCAGTTTAGTATGCATCAGTCACATTAATCATCGGCGAGGGGCGTCATGCTTGGTGATTTTTGATGGAGAGATCGTGTGGGACTGCCAGCTCTTGATCGTCGGCCGTTGGTAGTGGGCCCTAGAGCAACAGGAGCCAGATGATCCCGGCTCTCGGTCCTGATCACCAAGCCTGCTCGATCCATGGCAATGCCCGAGTCACCACTAATCCCCAAGCCGATGGTGCCTGATGAACTGTTGTCGAGAGTATACTTCAGGTTCGGCGGGTTGCTGCTGCTACCCCAACTGGATGCTCGTTTGGGCGGACGGGGATTGGCGTCGGCCTCGGAAAGACGACCGCCATCCTCATCGGATCCGTCCGAACTCGTCACGCCCAGGTCAAAGTCCTGAGCACCGTCCTCCAGGACGCGCTCGTACGACTGGCCACCGCGATTCAAGAACGGTATCATGCTCCCCAACCCCTTCCGTTTCTTCGGGTGATTAGGGTGAGAGGGTCCGCGACGGAGCAGCTTATTGATGTGGTGGTACATCCGCAAGCGACGGCTGCGTCCGCACAGGAAGAAGCATGCGAGCACAATGATAAAGAAGAACAGAAGGAACCCGGGAATTCGCCGGGGCGAGTCACCATCAAAGAGCGCATCATGCCAGTGTTCGCTGTGGAACCCCTCGGAATCCGGAAGCAGCTCCACGCTGGGATACTGGAAGTCGGCGGGCACACCGGGGACATTGCTGCCGAAACCGACTGGCATGGCCTCTTCCATTTGCGTGGGCACCTGTGACGAGGCGTACAAGACGATCTTGCCCAAGGTCCAGCTCACCTCGGTCGAGTCGATCTTGTTCACAGCCTGGAAAGCATCAAGGTAGCCCTTCTCCTGGCCATGAGACAGGACTTCTTTGGTGCCATTATGGGACGAGCCTGAAGTGTCTTCAAGACCGACACGAGGAATGCCAATACCGTCATGCAGCATGTTGATAATCCACGACGCCTTGAAGCACACCTCGTAGGCCATTTGGTGGTCAACCTTCTTGCCCCACCTGTGTGCTTGAATGCCATTTTCGATGGAGCTCCAGTCCTGCGAACAGAAGGTCTTGACACGCTCTTGGTAGGTATTGAAATCGTATGCTTTATCCTTGTAGCCCACCTCGAAGATCTCATGAGTTGTGTGCCAATACTCGCTGATGCCGATGAAATGGTTGACATCAAAGTCGATCGCCGGGACGTGGATACCATGCAGGAGACACGGGTTATCCATACAGGGAGCATCCTTGTCCAACAAGGGGAACGTCTGACGCAGACACTCGTCGAATCTGCCCGTGCCCAGTAAAGTGGTCCCCGCATCCTCAATGGATGAAACCTCCTTTCCATTTAATGTTGTACGCAGGCCGCTGGGCAGACATGGATCCGGTAGTTCGAGAACGTCCGTCCCCGTCGCCGCCTGCAAGGCCTCCACGTATCGTCGGCGAGCCTCGTGCACACCGAATTCCAGCCACGAAGTCACAAAGACTCGGTGTTCTTGAACGGAGCCGTCAATATTCCGCAATCGCATCAGAGTCAGGTCGTTGGCGTGCTTTTCCGTTTCCGTAGCATTTGGCGCAAATGCGATCTGAGCAGATGCGCCTCCCATATCCAAGAATCCATACGTGCTGTGTCCTTTTCCGTGATTGTGTTTTTCGGGAGAGTCGAAAGTCCCCATGAGATAATTCGTCGCAATCCATCCGTACAGTCCTTCAGTCACGCCCGGGATCACCTGGATATGGACTCCGCAGTCGGGGAGCAGGAAATCGGTGTTCGCGCGTGCGTAGGTACAAATCTGATCGAGGAGAAGTTGTCGCTCGAGGTTTCCGACGAGTCGCATGCCCGCCGTCGCGAGTAGGAAGATTGGGGTGTCCTTGGCATCCTCCTTGGGGATGACGCTCTTCGCATGCTCCAGAAGTTCCGCCAGATGCTCGGATCCCACGGCTTCGGGTCTATCGGCGAAGGAGGAGACGCCGGGGTGAATCTTCTTGACCCATTCCTCCTTGGTCTTGATTTCCGGTAACGACTTCAGTTCGTCCGCATCGGCATCCTTGCGCGCGGCCGCATTGCGCAGCCAGCGATAAACGTGTACACGGGTCCCAGACGATCCAGCGTCTAGGACTACGCCATAACGCCCTATACAGATAAAAGTCAGTGATTGGGGGGGGATTTCCGGATGGTGAGACATTTGACGTACACTTGCCCATTTGGACTTGTAGGCTATGCGAATAGCATGACCGGGGACAGCAGCGAGCGAAGGAAGACGAGGGCCTACAAAGAAGCAGAGGGCGGTTGAACGAGTGACGGAAGAAGACTTGGACTTGGAACTTGGAGGGAAAGAACGAGAAACGAAGATAAGGGAGTCTAAAAACGGAGACGCGACGACGGGAGAGGCGATACGTGACGTGACACGGGGGCGAGGCCGGATTTTCAGTCCAAACGAGTCAAAATAAGCGGCCGGTCTGTTCCGCATCGGGACTAGGTCGGTATTGAGACCATGCAATACAAAAAAGTGCGATGTAATTTACTTTGTTCCGCTCGAGTCTGCGATTGGCGAAGATTCAACGCCCTGACGTCGATGTCTATTTTCGTCGTCTCCACTCGGCTCTCATTGATTTTATCGTTCGATTTTCAATTTCCTATACAACTCCTCCTATGTGACCATACATCTACGTACTGTACAGCCCGCGAATGTCTCATGGATTCGTCACCCCGGAATGCAAACCACGCAGTCCCGTGGGGTTGCATGAGAGATGGAACATCTCATATCCCTGCTCGTGTCGATCTCGCCCTTCCGCAGGGACGCCGCAGCCCGCGCTAGGCCCGCCCTAACAGGGGCATGGGAGCACAGAACTGCATCAGTGTACGTCAGCTCATGCCTTCCCCAGGACCATGGGGCCGCCCATCTTCGAACTTCCATCCCCATGATACGCCAGGCCTACGTAACTGATGTCTTGGCGTGTCTTCAATAAACTCGGGGCCCTACAGTGCTACACTCTGCAGGATGACAGGCCGCGCAAGACAATTGAAGCCAACCCCACACCAGCTTTGGTTTTGATTTGCTCCAGACTCGGTTTCAGGGTCTTTGCTCCCTCGATCTTCAGTCGCCATGCACACCCCACCTTTAAGCCTCTGGAATCGATTTGACGGGAGTCAACGCTGGCAGAGATCGGTTCACATTCCTACTCTTTCTGGCAGTGACATCGTACGCGGCCAAACTGTCTGATCTATGTACACATGGACCCTGGACCCTGGACGCCTTTCACATCTTGATTTCTCTGGACCCTACCGACATCCCGGGGGTCCCATCCGCCACACTTGCATTCGCCGGTGACGACGACGTCAAGAAATCGCCCAGAATAACCCGCTCGCCGATCTGCTCATCCACGAACTGTGCTCTATCCAACCCAACGATCTCTGCCGCCTCGTGAACTCGTAACTGCATGCCGGGGGTCCATTTCAGGATGTAGAGGAGGATGCAGGACACGGTGAAAGAGTATACCGAGATTGCGCACACCTCGGCCAATTGCTTTCCTACCTGCATCCCGTTGCCGTCGATACCACCCTTGGCCTCGGTGGCGCCGTCGAGCGCTGCAACGGATTCCGACGCGAAGATGCCGGTCAGAAACGCCCCGACCATTCCTCCAATCCCGTGCAGCTTAAACACGTCCATGCCCTCGTCGATGTGCATCCAATTATTGACGTCCTGGAGCAGCGCGCATACGATACTCGTAAGGAACCCGATGCACGCTGCAAGCCACACGGATACGTACCCGGCGGCTGGAGTAATGCCAACCAGGCCCGCAATGGCTCCCTCACAGGCGCCCACTACGGAGAACTTGCCGCGGTGCTTGATCGAGTCTACCAATACCCAGCCCAATACTCCTGTACAGGCAGCCGTATTAGTATTGAATGCAGCCAGCATAGCTCTCACGCTGGCATTGAGAGCCGATCCACCCTGTAAAAGGTTAGAAACGTCACGACGGCAGCATGAACAGACGTACGTTGAATCCGAACCATCCGAACCAAATGAGCGTCGTTCCCAAGAAGACCAGCGTGGTATTGTGAGGCTTGCCTTGTGAGGGCTCGTCGAGGTGCTTGCGCTTCCCGAGAACCAAGGCATATGCAAGGGCGGACCAGCCCGATGCGATATGCACCGGACCGCCGCCTGCGAAGTCCAGTGAGGGGAGGTTGTATAACCAGCCATTGCTGTTCCATGTCCAGCAGGCGATCGGACAGTAGACGACGGTCGCCCAGCAGAAGCTAAAGATAAGAGATGGAAGCATGTTTCCTCGCTCGAATGCGCCACCGACCACAATCATGACCTATTTTCAGTCTTGTCAATACAATGGCCGACGGTTATCTGCCCTGCTCCATCTTACCGTGCATGCGCAAAAGAGCAGCTGATAAAAGCAAAACACGATCTCCGGAAGAACAGCCGAGCCCGGCGATGGCGCTGCCAGAACATCTTTCAATCCGAAATTCTTCAAAGTGCCGATAAAAGGGCCTGCATCACGCGAATAAGCTAGAGAATAGCCCCAAAATATCCATTGAAACGTGGTCCTAAGAAATTGGGTCAGTGACACTATTCTGTTTGCTGTCGGGGAGCAAGCATACACGGCGACGATCATGAGCGATTGGAATAGCAAGGCCAATGCCGACTTCCTTCGTGCCAAACCACTGTATAGGAGGCCGATTCCCGGAATAATCAGCCAAACGATGAAACCGCAGAACACGATATAGGTGTAGTTCCACTCGTAGCCCACGTATTGGGCATTCACGTCAACCTTCAGCGGATCTCCACCGCTCGGGGTGGAGGCATTGTATACTGGCTGTGTTCTGAATTAATATCCAAGAGTAAAAAGAAAGACGTGCTTCGGTTGAGTAATATTGAACATACAGCATCGGCCATGGCCGGAGATTTTCTCAGTTGGAAATCCTCCCGGTATGCGTGTTTGGAAACCCCCAGGTGCTCAAATGCAAGAGCATATACGTTAACGAAAGTCTTCGACAAAGATAAAATCAAGGGTCATATACCCCAGAACCAGCATCCCATTTTGACCCAAGTAATATCACATTTCATCAACTAATCGTCCCCGAAATCCTTATCTACACTCGACAGCCAAGACCTCCACATCGCGCGTTTGGGCCTGAAACACGAGCCCCGAACCCGATATATGGCATCTTGGCTATGAACTTAATAAAAAGTGGCAGAGATGTCGGGGGCAGTGATTGATAAGGATGCGAGATGCCGGGGATGCGAGATAAGGCCGTCCAACCAGCTTCGAGCATTCAAGCAGCCCCGGATCGAGTGACCTTTTGCGGTTTAGACTCCTCTTATCAAAATCAGTCTTATCTGTGGCTCTAAGCTTTGCTGACATCTTGGTTTGCGTTCGGGATAATCGGGCTGTGGGAGGGATATTTGCTTCACGTGGATGTTGCATGCATGGTTTGACTGGCTTTTTTAGTTTTCGGCCGAATAATTGATCACGGGCGTCAGTAGTAGCTCGTGAATATCTTGTATTGTTATATCCTACTATGATTGTGCGCTCGTACTGGCGACTTACGATGCTCATTGTCCATATGGAGTCCAGGGAATCAGAACGGCAAACAAACTCATAGGATCCAGATATCTTTCCACATAAGACGTAGGATATCCAATGTCTAATCTTGCATGGTGGCTGCAAACAACGCGTGAGATGTATTCCATGGCGTAATATTGGACCGTGAAAGGTCAACTACACATAATCTGGGTTGAAAGGGGCGGAGGATGGCCTGTGCCTGATCGACATCCCCGAGGTTGAAAGCTCTTGATTGAACAGTCTTCAGCGTCTCAAGCAAAGGTGATCCCAGTGAAGGTCATTGGTGTGTACTCACACCAAAGATCTGATTTTACCACCCTTGACTGAGGACCAAGATTCGTCACTTCCCGACAATGAATTGCCGACTATCCCAGATGGTTGAACTATCCCTTTCCATCGATTATCGTATCCCGGTACCCAACCAGAGGGGCCCATCGGCTGTACTCCTGGTGGGGATGTATTCCCTTGCCTCCCATTTCTAGATCAAGATACTTTTGCACATATTCCCGAAGTTCATCTTCCAGATCCCTGAAACCTAAGTGTTTGGTACGCTTGAACTCAACGATAAACACATATGAAATAGTGATTCCTGGTCCAGGTATCTTATCCAACAAGTATGCTAGGCATAGATCTGGTGCTAGGTTGCTTTCATAGATGTGTTGCGGGCTAATAGGAGAGAGCCTTCTGCACGACATCCATGCTTGGAAGATAACTTGCCACAACGCTGAAGTCGCGTCTTCTTTGGTTGTATCATCTTTCGCTGCTTCGCAAGCACGCACTATCGGGCCAAAAACAAGGCCTTGGTTCTGGAAACCGGGATGTTCGATTCGGGGCTTATCCGCGATAGTAGGGTCAAAACTCATGGCGTTGTATCAGCTAGGTATAGTGCATTAGCAAACGTGAAATAGGGGAAAGAGTTAACTAACTAGTTTGAAGACTATGAATTTCTTAAGTATAGTATAGAAGAGATTGATGTAAGAGTTGACCTAGCCTTTCACACAGGGAACCAGGAGTACTTATATTCTATAAATACTAGGGCAGTCTCCTTCATACACTCATAATACATAGGCTAGTAAAAAAAGCAAATTGAGCATTAGTATAATAAAGCTAATGCAGCCCTTGGATCTATCATATGACCAAAAAGAAAACCACAAGTTGCATAATAATATCTCTTTTATCTTACTAGAAATTTGACTTAATTGCTAATATGTTTCTACTGGTCATTTGAGAGCTAAGAAAATGAATATACAGACGAGTATACGTCCACGCCACTTCGCCACGTAGATGATTGAGGGATCTAGACTCTAGTACGGCCACTTACTACAAACATGCTGATAGTATTAAGGTATGGCAGTTACCTAATTCCAGTAATGGCAAATGAGAAGTGAGATTAGAATCTGCACCTAGGGATGTGTATATGAAAGGCCAAGCTCGAATGCAGGGAGGCAAACATGGATCCGTATGTATGGGAGTAGATGTGTATATACAAAGACAAGGAGGTGGGCCGACACGACGACGTAGGGGTATTGTAGGGGTATTGTATTATGGACAGAGTGCGACCGTCACGTCAAATCAATCGAATCAAACAAAGCTGGGCTAACAGAGACGCCCGACGACGTGTATGCAGGACATCATGAGAGGGTTATAGTTTGGAGTTGGTTGCAATGGCTTGGCGCCGTCTTTGCTTGGAGACGACATCTGCAGGCGCAGGGGCTGCCGCATTGTAGAAAAGTTCACGGCCAACGACGTCCGACATGGTCAAAACGCGCGAGGAGACAGTTGCGCCGTCGCGGCGGTTTTTGCTGTATCGTTCGTTAGCTAAACATCAAGGCAGGATTCTTTGGAAATTACTCACCCTTCACGGCGGGACTGGGCGATCAACTCAGTAAAATCCCACAATCGTCCTTGAGGCAGGACCTTGCCCGTTGTGGGGTCTCTCTCTGGTGTCCATTCAGGCGCAAGCCTCAGAGATGGCCCGGCACGGGATTCCTTGTCCTTGGCAACCAGAATGATGCCCTCTTCCTCAAAACGCTGGTAGGAGTTTTTAAGGGTCTCTTTATTGACAGCCTCGAAGTAAGATAGATCGCCTTGGTGATATAGTGTTTTTCCAAGCTGCAAAAAAGTTAGCTACCGGTCAAGATACATCATTTGGTGTATGATTAGCACTTACCAGTTGGGCACTATCCAGAGCCTTCTTATTGTCAAGCCAGATATCTTGCGATCCATCGAGAGGCGGGGCGAGGCCGAGAAGAGACACTGCACCCAGCCACGACGACTCGATGAAGGGCCAGATTAGGAAGCAGTAAAAGTCGTAGTTTTCACGACCACAGCTGCGTTCGGCGTCACTGAGTTCAACATACTGTGGCGTGCCGGCCTCGTCACGAGTGATCTTGATCACGTCGTCTGTCTCCAAGCCACGCAAGGTGTTTTCCAGGTTGGCGGCCAGACCTTCCGGTGGGAAAATGAATTCGCCACGGAAGAGCTGCAAATGGTTATTAGAGTCATCCAACTGAAGTTCACGTGGGAAAAACATACCTGAGAAAGGAAGGAGACCTGCTTCTTCAAAGCATCATAGGTAATTCGTTGATTGCTAGGGCCGCCACCCTGTTTGATTTTGGTGTACATTGCAACAGACACCAGTGCCTCGGTGATAAAAAGATGGATGGTCATGTTGCGATAGAAAGATAGCTGGAACCGATCGACGGCATAGTATGTCGGCTCTACCAAGCCTGAAATCACACCCACCAGCTTTGGTCCCATAACGTCTAGGGCACGGTCAACCACGGTCTCGGTGGGCGAGCGATAGAAGTGGGCAACTCGACCGCCCTTAGCACGGACACGCTCACAAAGCCAGTCCAGTCGTCGGACTAACTCGGCCTTGCCAACTCCACGACCACGGAGCGTCAGAAGTACAGTTCCCACAAGCGCAGTTGGCATCATCACGGCGACATCGTTGATCTCGGACAGAACCCGATATCCCAACGTTCTAAGGATACGGCCACGTTCAGCGTGGGAGAGTTTCTGGTTGGTACCCAGGCTTGAGCAATTGAGACGCGCGAGTTGCTGGGCGAGGAATTCCCGGAGACTCCAGGGTTGATGGAACCGGACATCTACACGCCCTAGCTGGAGGGACAAGACCGAAGACGACGAAATAAGATCGGCCAGATTTTCCTTCGCCTTGGGCTGGCCCAAAAGTTCACTGATGTAGGATCTAGAGACATATCAGCGCTGAAGTCAAGTACATCACGTCGGGATACATACTCCGTCTCAATGACCTTGTCGTACTGAGTACTGACAGGGCAAATGATTGTGTCCTCGACCCGACCAGACAGCACACTGTCAACAATGAAGTTCAAAATTCCGAATTTCGGGGAGAGCAGTTTTCCGGTCCGAGAACGACCGCCTTCAATGAAACATTCGAAATTGTAACCTTCTTGGAGAATTGAGTCAATGTAAGCTTGCACGACAGTATGGTACAGCGGATCGTTTCCGAAACTGCGCCGAATCCACATGGCACCTATGAAGAAGTCAGTTTGAAAACAGATGTATGGGTCGTCACGGACTAAATTTACCTGCGTGCTGCAAGAAAGGCCCTAGCAGAGGAATGTTCAAGTTATCACCTGCGACAACAACGGGCAGACCGATTCCCAGACGGTAGCAAATGACCTGCAGGGAGACATAATCCACATGTGACTTGTGGCAGGGCAAAAAGACGATCGACTGCTTCTTCTTGGCCGCCTCCTGAGCGACTGACCGCAGACGCAAGACTTCTTCACTGGACACATGGATGCCTTGGTGGTAGGCGCGAGTCAAGAGCTGTGTGCACATATAGTACGCGCCTCGAATAAACGACTTGCTTTCCATCTTGCAGATCATGTTATCCATCATGTCGTCCACCACTTCCCGGAGTCCAGTTTCAATCTCATGCCGGCGTCGAGCTCGTTTCTGGTCGAACGTGTTGCCCTCTTTGGTATCTACTAGCCCTTCCTTTTCCTCAACTGCAAGCCGGGTGTTTGCTAGTTCTCGGACTTTCTCTTGTAGCATGGGGCTGCCCAGGATTGTCGATTTGATCTTTTCGGAGAACCCCGAGTAGAAAACGGGTTGGCCGATCACATCGTCGTATGCACGCCAGCCTGTACCGGACATGTACAGACTCACTTCACGGAGGAAATCGAGGGGGCGTTGGCGGAAGCGGGTGTAGTTATGGATGAGGTTACGCTCGGTGATGCCATCATCTGGAGCTTCAGGACCACCAGTGAAGCCGGATGGGTGAATAGTGAGCTGTTTGCCCACAATCTGCAGATCCGGAACCGAGGGCTCTTCACTGGCGACCGATTTCGGAGGTGGCATGGCGGGCGAAAGGTGGTGAATAGGGTCCTGGGAGATCAGGCCATAAGGAGGAAGGAACCATTGACGGATATATGGAGCAGAATATCAGATCCGCCAGAGAGAAAAGCGCGGAACAAGGGCCATAGCTCCAATTCCCAACAAAACGGGGTCCCCAGACATGGAATCACGGGTTTACCCCAGACAGCCGAGGCGTGAGGTCACGTGAATTGCAACGGAAATCGTCGGCGCAAAAAAGTTGAGCCTCGTTGAATGTCACCACCATGTCTCGTCTAGTGACCGGCGTGCGGTCTTTCTCCAGTATGTTGCGTCTAGCCTAGGCTTGCTATATCCGATGCATGCTCACCACTTGCTCGCTCCTTAGCCGCGGCTTCGTCTATGCTGGCGGACGCCACTTCCGCTGCGCGATCTGCTGGTCAATCATCCTTCCAAGTCTTCCGTGATGTCCCTCAACTGCGCCAATTGCGCCGTCAGCTGCTATGCAATGGCCGCAGTGTTGGATTTGTTCCCACGATGGGTGCTCTTCACGAGGGTCATCTTTCCTTGATTCGAGAAGCTGCTCGCGAGAACACCGACATTTTCGTCAGCATCTATGTCAACCCTACGCAATTCGGCGTAAATGAGGACCTTTCGAGCTACCCGCGCACTTGGGATAGTGACGTGGAAAAATTGGAGAAATTGAACGAGGAGCTGGCTAAAGCGGCAGCGGCAGTAGGTACCGGGGCGACCAGAGGACGAGTCTGCGCCATCTTTGCTCCCACGTCGAAGGTCATGTACCCAACTCTGCCTCCCTCGTCCGAGGTCGACGGTGATGGCTCCTTCGTTACCATAACCCCTCTGTCCAAGAAATTGGAGGGAGGCTCTCGTCCTGTCTTCTTCCGCGGCGTTGCAACTGTCTGCATGAAGCTATTCAACGCCGTGAACCCCGATCGCGTTTACTTTGGCCAAAAAGATATCCAGCAGACAGTCATCATCAAGAGGATGGTTCAGGATTTCCACATTGGTACCGAGGTGCGGATCGTCAGTACAACGCGCGAAGCCAGCGGGCTAGCACTGAGCTCGCGCAATGTCTACCTTGGCGATCGGAGACGCGCCGTCGGCCTCACTATCTATAATGCTTTGAAGGCCGCAGATGAGGCATACCGATCCGGCAAGACTTCCCGGGCGGACATTCTGGGTGCTGCGCGAAGCGTCACGGATCGCGTGCTCGCCGAGCAACAAGCCCTCTCCCCCTCGGAGAGGGCATTGTTCGAGACCGACTATATCTCCCTTGCCGACCCCGATACTTTGGATGAGCTGGATCTCGTTGATCGTTCCAAGGGGGCTGTCTTGAGCGCCGCTCTGAAAATGGCGCCCTTGGAAGAGACGAAGCCTGGCGAGGATTGCGGACTGGGCGACGGCAAGGTACCTGTGCGATTGATCGACAACCTGATCCTTCCGCCTCAGTAATAACCACCTCATGTATGTAAATAACATCTTTCGACGTAAGCATCTCAAAGAAAAAAACATAGACCGTTTTCTGCTGATACTCCAAAGCGGTAAGTAGGGCTCGTCCGTAGGGCTCGGGCCGAAAAATTCCTGGTCTTGGCTTGGCGGGAAAAAAGTCTCGACCAAAGCTCTGATCGTCCCCCTCTCAGACTTCGATCCGGGATCAACTTCACCATGGCCGATGATGGAATGCTTTTGAACTTTGCCATCGGTGACTCTGTCATCAAGCCCGAGGCAAAGTTCAAAGGAGGAACATGGCGAGACCGCCTCACTGCCAAGAAGCGCTCCCAGCATCATCCCAACCCCAACGCAGACCCAAGCAAACGAAGAGAGTCGAAGAACCCGAATCACATCCAAGTCCCATCCACAAGACCTGCAAAGCGACAAAGGACTTCCGACTCCGACGCACACGAGGACCGACGGTCGCGGCCCCAGCAGCATCAGTCACAGAGAAAGAACCCCAATGAATTCGTTTCGTCGCTCTTCACCAAGAACCCCGAAGCGCAAAACGCCATCGAACCGGCGAACGACGAGCCCGTTGAAGATGCGAAACCGACAAATGCCCCGCTGATCGACGGAATCGACACTTTCACGAACCTGGGCCTATCGCCGAATCTGGCTGCGCATCTTCTCACGAAACTCGAGTTGAAGGCGCCTACGGCTATTCAAAAGAGTTCAATCTCACAACTGCTTAAGGAGGAAAGCGATGCGTTTATTCAGGCCGAGACTGGTTCTGGAAAGACCCTGGCCTATCTTCTCCCACTCGTACAACGGATTATGGCTATCTCGAAAGAAACAAAGGAAGCAGGCCTTCACCGCGACAGTGGATTATTTGCGATCATTCTGGCCCCGACCCGAGAACTTTGCAAGCAGATCTCCGTTGTCCTGGAGAATCTTCTCCGATGCGCCAATTGGCTCGTATGTGGAACCGTCATCGGTGGAGAGAAGAAGAAATCGGAGAAGGCTCGCCTTAGGAAAGGATTGAATATTCTGGTCGCCACCCCGGGTCGTCTGGCCGATCATCTGGACAACACGCAGGTGCTGGATGTCAGCAATGTACGATGGTTGGTCTTGGATGAAGGTGATCGCTTGATGGAACTTGGATTTGAGGAGGAACTGCAGGGTATTGTCAGCAAACTTGACGCGAGACAGCGGCCTAGTCGCATTCCTGGCGTTCCGACACGGAGGACAACTATCTTGTGTTCTGCCACCCTGAAGATGAATGTGCAACGGCTCGGAGAGATCAGTTTGAAGAATGCGGTGCACATTAAAGCGAACCCAGAAGACGAAGCTGACGAGACTAAGAACGGAAAAGAGGACGGGGAGGAAAGTTTCCGCGTTCCCGCCCAGCTGAAGCAGTCCTACGCGATTGTTCCGGCTAAATTGCGCCTGGTTTCATTGACCGCATACTTGAAAAGAACGTTTATTCGGAAGGGCTCTGTGATGAAGGCTATTGTTTTCGTTTCTTGTGCCGACGAGGTTGACTTCCTCTTCGAGGTGTTCTCAAGAAAGCACGGCCAGAGGAGAGAAGACACTCCCGAAAAGGACGACGAGGAGAAGAAGAGCGACGATGAAAAGAAGGACGAGCGGGAGGCGCTCTCCCCACACGGCACTATTGCTCCTGGCACGGCCTTCTCCAACCCATCCAACCCCGTTGTCCTTCACCGACTACACGGCTCTCTCCCTCAACATGTCCGAACCGCCACTCTCAACTCCTTCTCTAAGAGCTCCAACGCTTCAGTCATGATCTGTACCGATGTAGCCTCTCGTGGTCTGGATCTGCCCAACGTTGACCTAGTCATCGAGTACGACCCCGCCTTCAGCTCAGACGACCACACGCATCGTATCGGTCGAACCGCCCGTCTAGGCCGTGACGGTCGCGCCTGTATTTTCCTCCAGCCCGGCTGCGAAGAGAACTACGTCGACATCCTCAAGCGTGGTTACCGCGACGGAGGCAAAGCGCTCACCCGCACCGACGCGACCGAGATCCTGAAACGCGGCTTTGGCAGCACCAACGGCTCTAACAGTAAAAACTGGGAGGAGAAGACTACCGACTGGCAAATGGATGTGGAGCGCTGGGCTCTGGAGAACCCGGAATACCTCGAAATGGCGCGTCGTGCATTCCAGTCCCATATCCGTGCATACGCAACCCATATTGCTGCCGAGCGGAGCATGTTCAACATCAAGGAGCTTCACCTTGGTCATCTTGCTAAGAGTTTCGCTCTGCGCGATCGGCCTGGCAAGATCAATGTTCCCGGTCTGCGCACTAGCCAGCAAGAGACGAAGAAGGACTTCAAGGCTGCACGTGGCGGCGCAGGACAGAAGAGGAAGGCTGGTGCTGCTGATGATGTTCCATCTTCGAGCAATGCCGACGATGCGGCAAGGAAGATGAGGGCCAAGATGAGGGAGCACATGGCTGGTGCGAACGAGTTCAACCTGGCTTAAGCTTTGATTTGGGTTGATGATGCATTGTAAAAAAGAGCATTAGTAGATATCCCATAATGAAATCTTTCCATCCTTGGATCCAGCCGCTAGCCAATGCGTTTGTTGTATTTTTTGATTTCGTTGGTTATGAATGGCCGCGAGTGACAAGCTCTTGTCGTTGGTAACTTGCCCTGAGCCCGATTCTTGGGATCGGGCAGAAGTTGCTGCCGGAGAAAAGGGATCTGTGTCTCCGAATGCGACAGTGTAGCAACCTTCTTTGTGCCACTTGAGCACAGCCAACTCTTTCATAGTTTTGCCCGAGTACACTCTCACCCTGCTGTCCCAGCCAGCAGTCGCAAAGATCTTCCCGTCGCTGCGCATGCGCAGTCCCTGCTGACCAGAATGTTTTGTGTTGACAGTTTTCAAAGGCGAATTTTCCGTGTAATTTGCAGTAGGAATGTATCCGGCAGAATTGGGGTTAGGAATCGGATGCTTGATGAGCAGAGCGTCGGCAGAAGACGTGATGAAGGAATCGCGTGTGGGAGACACGTCAAGAGACAGGACAGGCTGACTATGCGGACGGCTGGCATAAAGCTCGTCCCACTTCCAGGGATTTGAAGCGATGTTGCCGATCTCGAAACTAGCGGGCGTGAGAGGGCCCCTGTGCATGAAAACCATGACATGGCCATCCTCGTAGGCGGAGGCAACGTACACATCTCCAGATGAAGATACAAACATCCTGACCGCCATTACCATCCCGGTCTTGGTAGATAAACTCGAGGAGATGGTGGTAATCCGGCGTTCAGATGGCAGATGAAAAATGTCGATTCCGCCAGAGTCGAGGGCGTTAGGGACAGCGAACAAGACAACACGCGAGGTGGTTGGCTCTGGAGTATTTTGTGAAGATTCTTTGCTTGACAAATCCAGAAAGGTCATAGAAAACGCGCAGAAGTTTAGCGCATTGACAGGTAAGGAATGAAGCAGCCACGGCTGAGTAGTGCTTTTCGAATCCGACTCCGCTAAATCAACCGGCAAAGTCTTATCGAGAAAGCCCTCATCTTCTGCGCGAAGCTTCCAGACGCAAAGTTTGTGGTCCCGTCCATGTCTAATTATCGGATTAGCAGACGGCGTTGAAAGTCCCTCGTTGGCGGTCTCACGTATAAATCTCCGAGGCCCCCGCAGCAACCTGAAACCCCTTTACTTCGAGTACTGCCCCCTCGTGCGCTTTCCACACTGTAACGGGCCGTTTGGTGACCAGGTCCCAGATGACAACCCAGCCTTCGGCGTCGCCAGAGACAAGCCGCAGGTTCTGAGAGAAGACGTGCAAAGCGTGTATCGGGGCGGCATGTCCGCGGAGAATGTATACCGGGGTAGCGGCAGACTGCTGCCCTTGGGTAGGTCTTTCAGCCATTCCAATCGTCCTGTGGTTGAGTGCCACCGAATGCGAAGCTGGTGGGTTTGCTGTGAGGGGAATGACGGTGGTGGCCATGCGGCAACATCAGCCCGCGCACCGCCTTCCCGGCTCCCCATCGGTGAGGCTCAACTGCTTTTTACATCCCTCCAAATTGGTTCTTGAGCTTAAGAAATTGATGATATAGCCTCCCTATCACAATATGGCTCTTGATCCTCGAATTATATCTTCAGGTTCGAAATAGATGAAGTTAATTGTATGGTTTCCTAATCTGACCAACATTTATAAATTTGTTGTTACAGTTCAATAAATCTAACTCCAAATTTCTCCGAAGTTAACACACCGATACTGGCCGGAATATTGTCGATTTGAAGTATTGAGTACACCTTGCGGGATTTAAACCAGAGAATAAAGTACTGAAGCACGTATAACCCGCAAGTCAGAAACCAGAAAGCATAGGTGAGAGAGAAGGCGTAAAGCTGCCATGACTGTAATACGCGTTTGACAATTATGGTGTCTAATTTGCCCTCGTGAGCTCGACCAGCTTCCTCGATCCTTTGTTAGGCGCGTGTTTTCTCCAGTCTGTCAAGTAAAATGCCGTGGTGGTTTGTGGCGTGTCTGGATACAAAACTTATCCGTGAAGAGCCACCGGGATGGCGAGGATAAAGTCAAATATGAATAACCATTGCCAAGCGGCTAGGGCCAGCTTTCCATCCATTCCCTTGAATAATCCGGCTTGAGGTATCCTGAGAATATTCGACGCATTGTCCGCTTCGGCGCGAAAGGTCGGGGCGGCGATACCAACATCCCAGAACATATCGCAACCAGGCCAAGCAGCCGACTCAAAAGGGCCGATACAAAATCTCTGTCCATAGAACTCAGAGGCATGGTTGCACTTGAACAAAAACAGGACAAAAAGCGACCACGCTAGCAGCTAGGCAACCAAGATCGTGATCAGACAACGGTCAATGCAAGGTTGGAGACAGGACCTCCGAGAATCAAGCCAATGTTGAAGTATGTATTCATCCAGCTCAATCCATTTCCGGGACAGAATCGCAGACCGTCGGACGTTCCCGAAGCATAGGCATTGGTGATACTGGTTTGACCGAGGTATTTGATGAAGCCACTTGACTCGGAATTCCAAGAATCTTCAGTATGTTAAGAGTTCTAGAAATGCAAGCTTCTTGACAGCCACAGGTTTGCAAATCGAAAACCGGCGTGCGAATAGTGTCTGGTGATAACATTGAAGCAGAGAGTGCATGCCTAGATCCACAACACAAGCACGAACTGAATTGTGACCATTTTCGCCCCCGATGTCTGCTAGCCCATTTCAGTCAATGAAGGGAGAGGCGTAACTCTCCAGTATGTACTGTAGGTTGCCACTACACTCTTTATCCGGACACCGTATGCCTATCAACTTCGGTACTGCTTTTGATTTCATGTACTGTATTTACAAAGATGCCCTCGGCAGGAGACTTTGCCGTGCCGTCGATATTTGATTTTCCGAAGGAATGCCTCTACTTTCCTTTGGAATCCGATAGTCGCGAAGTATCCGAAATCCCCTCGGCAAGGCAGGGTAGCCCTCGGGTGAGAAGCCGTAGGTTAGGTAACTTTCGGGCCAGTCCCGCCGTACCCTGCTAGTGGGGACCTCCGCCACCATTCCTCAAAACCCGGTGACCCGATGGATGTGGGTAGTCCATTGCTGTCCATTGTTGGACCACTTCCGATGCCTGAGGAGTGGCGACCGGTGTGTTGTAGGATATGAAGAGAACCCCGCGCTGCTGAAGACAACCAGTAAAGACGAGGTTCAATTACTTGCTTTTCAGTTCATACCTGCTACCGCTGTTTACCCATCTCATAACATTTATTGCCCTCTTTGCTCTTCCATAGCCTTTCTGTCTGCGGCAACCCGATTTAGACATAGCAACCATGTTGACACCACATATTGTGGCCTCTGCTGCTATCACTTTTGCCGTTATAGTTCCCTTCGTCCCACCTGCATTGGCAACTGCGAAGTCGCGATCGAATCGACAAAGTTCCATCATGCCAAATCCATGGGTTCCCAAAAGACGCTGTCAATCTGCCTTCGCCGTGCCTCTGACATATTTTACTACATATCCTGCTTTGTGCTTTCACTCAAGGTAGCAAAGACGAACTCCGAGGCGACTGCGATTGACGACTTTACGAAACTATACGAATACGTCCAATATAGCTCTTCTTTACAGCGAAATAAGGTGGTTTTCTTGGTATTGAAACAGCTGAGGCTTGGTACCCGATCAGCGGAACTCCGAACGATGACATCTGGGTTTTGATAAAAGTATGGACGGAAATCCGGACGTTCATATGGGAGAAGAATACTTCCGTACTGCACCAAAAAAAAAAAAAGGAACTGCTTCTCCGCATAGTCTGCCACCTCAATTATAGGCTTTACTAATAGCTTGGGAGTCGCATCAGTTGAAGACGAATGAACTACTGAAATATTTCGGATAGATAATGGGCGTACAGGCTAGCAATGATGGGGGAACTGAAATATGGCTTGATTGATGATGCTTCTGGAGTTGACCGCTGTTAGAGTGTCGTTTTGTAACGAGGTACTAGTAATTCAACACTAGAGCTCCTTTGTCTCTTTGAGACCCGATTCACTATACAGAACAGGTAGACCGGCGGGTATGTGCTGAGCTGCTTGGATCTTAGTGGTAAATTACCGCCCATCAGAAGCCTTTGGCTGGCTTTATGTAGGGGTCCGATCACGCTAAGGATACGTGCTCAAAACGCCATCTTTGCGTTTGATTCTCAATTCCCATGAAGCATGCAGCAAACTAGTTTTACATCGTCACCAGGGAAAGGAGGTTCTTCTCTTGCTAAGCTCTCGACTTTCTCATCACTCTATATGTTCCACGCTCGCTGCGTGAGTACATATATTTCACTATAGACCAGGATCCGTTTACATAAACGCCGGCTCGTTTTTCCAGGGCTTATTAGCTATCACCGTTAAATATCAGAAAAATTTCTGCTAAATTCAATCATGATTGGTCTCTTTTGTTTTATACGGTGTAATGGAAAGGTTCTACTATCGTTGATCATAGAATGATTCTGCCTCTCAGGATTATCCCAAGTAGAGCAGGAGCTTGTAAGGTCCAGATTGCCAAATGGTGACTTGGACTCCTAGTCGCATAATTTTGAACGGGTATTGGCAAGGCTTTGTCCCAGATGTCTTAACCACTCAAAAGATGCGATCGATATAATGAACGCACGGTCCCTTCAAGATTGCGAAGAGTCGAGAGATCGAGAGGGAAACTTTCTCAGCCTTGATGCAATGCCCGAGAGGGAATTTTATCCGAGAAATGTTATCCGACTTCAACGACCTAGGAGTACAATGCAACTCATAAAAAGCTCCACCTAGGGTCGGATGCACTTTCCTGCCTAGGGGCTCTGCCGACTAACTAATAAGCAAATCAATAAATAGTATGTTAAAGACTGACTAATGCGTGAGTGATTTAGGAGAACGTCAGAACGTCAGAACGTCAAATGACCTCAGCTCCTGATGTAGGCGGGCAAATTTGCGCACGGAAAGTAGAGAGAAGGCGATCAAGCGATCCATTCTGATCACAAGATAATTTTGGCTATATTCTATTAGTCACGGAAACCGACACCCCTCGGATATATATTCCGACTTGGCCGGGTTCTCTTAGCGATCTTACCCTCAGCTATTATATAAGTAGTGGCAATAGTCCACAGAGGTAAGCTCATCATCAAATACATTGGGTGCATTTAGCCGAAACAAACACGAAACCAATAACAAAAATGGCTGTTGAAGTGAGACAGTATCATCTTCTTCCTACAGATCGCATCCCCAACTCGCCCAGACCACTACTTCATTAGTGCAGCGATATAAATTTCGTCCTATATATATAAGGTATCAACATCAGAAAAAGACTCATATTCAAACAGCGGTCCCGGAGCAAGATATCAAATAAGATAAGGATCGTACTCGTAATGGTCGATCGCATGATGAGGGGCAACATAGTACCCTCGGTAAGGGTGATTCTCCATGGAAAAGTCACCCATGTTGGAAAGAGGATTTGCGGCGCCCGCCGGAAATTCGAACACCTTCGGGAAGGACAAAGCTGGGTCGACACCATAAGAGTGATTGTGCATTTGGGATGGATCCACGGTCTCTGGGTGAGAGGCAGGCCAGCCCCAGATGTGTTTCAACTCCTGCTTAATAGGTTCAGAATACCAGGTTTTGTCGGTGGAGATCGTATCGAGGATGCTAAGAGCCTCTTCCTGAGCTTCTCTGGTCCCCAAGCATTCTGCAGCGATTGCAAAACAGCGAATTGATACACTGGGAATGCCCCCGTCCTTGGTAGTCGCAAGAAGGCCGCATATGTCGTAGGCATGCGCTTTTTGCATTTCCTTCATTTCCATTTGAAGGTCGGACTCCATGGGATGAGTCTTGGCTAGCAATATGCGAGCTGTATGATAGAAGAGCTCAAATATAACTGCTGTTCGCTTAGGCATCCTGTATCAAGGTCAACCAGGAAGCAGAAAATCAGATACCTGAGATACACATACCATATTGTCGGGAAGGGAGACTTGGACCCAGTTTGCCATGGCTGTACATGGCCGAGAGGTCTCATCGATCGCGGAACAAGTTTATCCCATTGATCGCACCAACTGCTGTAATGATTCCATTCCTGCAGAGCATCATGGAATTGAGCAGTGTTCGGTGTTAAGCCAGTAGACGACAGCAGTTGTTGTATGGAGACTCGAAGATTTGCGATCTTCGCACAAATGTAGAGGATGCGGTGGAACCACAGGTCTTCTCCTTTGCCAAAAGAATGTATGTGGTTCATATCCATATCGACTCCCCAAGTATCTGGATTCCATGATAAGGTCCATCCATGGTGCAGACAGCTCAACAGCTCCATACCCACACTGATCCAGAAACATGCCCCGCCAAGACCAGAAGCCTTCGCATTCCATCCACACTCGTGAATCAAAGCTCTAGAACCCACGATGTGATTGGTCTGTGGGGCTTGCCGTGGAGACAGGGCCTCAAAGAAGCTCAAGGCAAGTGAGGCTACTGCACAGAGAACGGAATCACGGTTCGGATCTTGTATAGCGTTCATTAAATCTTGAGTAGCTGCTTCATAGTAATGAGAAGCCTTCTCCTCTCCGTACGAAGAATTGACGAGCGAAAGTTGCCTAGCGCCACATGCTAGAAAGGCTTTCAGTAACATAGGCTCCTCAATAGCGTGGAATGGCAAAATTTGTGTGAACTAGATTTTGTTAGATCAAGCTGGGGATGCTGATGTGGTGGGCGCGTACATGTCTCATCGGGTCCATCGAATCGATCCAAGGCCCAACCTCGTCAACAAAAACCTGCAAGAGGAGAACTTGCTCGGGATCGGTCAATGTCGAGTGGCTGTACTGCTTCGTGGCCAATTTTCGTGCAAAGTTTGATGTTCCATGAGGAAGCAATTCATCACCGGGTACAAGGTGAGGTTCGTGCCAAGCATCTGGTCCAAGAAGAAAATCGGCTGCCACAGAATGGGAAAAGTCAAATGTAGCCGGATCAAAAGAGTGGGCGACTGATTGAAAAAGGCTCGCCAACTGATCAGGTCCCAAGGATTGGAACACTTCCTGCTGCAAATGTCTCCTTTCCTCAATCGGGCTTTCAGGCTGGACTGGTGGATACCTTTCAAAGCCTCCGACATATTCAGACGCAATGATTCGCGAGTCGTCACGGAATGTCACTTTCGCACCGTGAGCCCGATCAATGGTATGCGGGGGTGCAACGGTCTGAATATCAATAAAGTTCAAGCGCACACCGCGTCTGCAGATTCGATCCGATTTTCGACAGTTTAGACATCGTCCCAGGGCCTCATCACACTTCAAGTGCCTTTCGCGACAGGTCAGACAGCCCGTGCGGACCCTCTTGGCTTTATTCTCTGCAATTTCCGAGGACTTTTTGCGATTTGCGCTAGACGCTCGTGGGCTTATGCCTTTCTGGCTCTTTCGGGTCGTCGGATTCGGGCTCGCGTTCAGAGATTGGGCCTTCGACTGTGAGCGCGTGGTGAGGTTCATTTCGTTCTTGGTTGGACAAACGGCCCGGATCGGAGACCAATACGCTCGGTCTTTTCTCAGCCCCCAGGGATAGTCAAATTCCGAGGTGACAGCGGTGTTCCGAATATACAAGATCTCCCACGTAGCTGTACTCGAATGGCCATGTTCGCTGCCGGCACGCAGGTTGGTCAAAGGCTATGATCGCAAGAAGGGCGAATAGACTTCTGGCAATCGTCTGGCCTTTTAGCGGGCCGATGGTAGGCGCGTGCGATCGAAAATGCGGAGGGGCAGAGAGTCGAGGATCTGTTCCGCAGTGATGTCAGCTCACGGGCCACCATGTCAGTCACGGCGAATCAGACGCACCAGCCCATCTCTCGAGTAATTGTAGTGTGCCAGAATACCCTGAGGCAGGAAGTCAGAGAACCCTGACAGTTGAAGCTGAAGTCGAGATGAGGGTGGATCGAATGCGGAGAGTGGGCGAGGAAAATAATGTGGGGCCCGCACTGCGACGCCTTTAAGTGGGCTTCTCCATTTACTACATTGATAACAATAGTTTGCCTTGGTGCCTAGTTAGGTATGCAATATCGAAGACTGTATCCAAAGTTACCATGGACAGTTTACGGTGGAAATCGCGAGGATTGAAACATGTGGAGATCTCATGTGCCATCAATGGTGCTCAGGTGGAGGTTAATAAAGCCGCCTATTTCCTAGATTTACTTCCCAACCGAGGTAATCTAAGTCGAGAATGGGATATCAACATGATAGCGCCCCATATAGCCGCTGACATGAACGTCACACGAAGTGCCATGGCATATGCTCCGATCACTAGAAGACGTCAGCATATAACACAGAGACAAACTTCAAGAACGAAACGAACCTTGTTCCCGATGGAATGTATCAAGATCAGCAATAGCACGAATGGACTTGCGAACAAGCCCAATGATATGTCCCTTCTCGGCCCCGGTCACCTTACGATCAAGCTGATAGACAAGCGTATTTTGGAAAATCCAGCTACTGATAGCCACTCCCATCACGGAGCCTAAGTTCCGGGCTAGACCTAGGGTCGTAGTTGCCACGGCCTGATCATCTTGTTCACTCGTGGCCAGAATCGAAACCATCAAAGAAGGAAATGAGAAGCCTTGTCCGAGACTGGAGAAGGAGACGCAGAGCATTGCAACTGCAGGGGCTGTGTTGACGCCCATGGTGGCAGCGGCACATCCTCCGAGGAGCATAGAGCAGCCGCCAATGATGATCGTAGGCTTCAGGCGTTTAGACCATGTAATCAGGAACCCAGTCCCGACACTAGATGCAGTAACCGCGATTGAAGCTGCCACGAGCCGTAAGCCGGAGTCAGTCGGGCTAGAGAGTTTCACGGCCTGGAAGTACAATGGGGCATTGAACATCATGGTGTTCACTGAGATGGCTCCAAAGAAGTTTCCGAAAATAATGCTAGCGCGGGGGTTCTTTGAAAGCAGTTCGATGGGTAGAACGGCTCGAGGAATATTTCGCTCATATCGCACGAGCACAATCGCTAACATGAGAGACGCCACCAAGGAGCCGATCACCAGAGGATGGCTCCAGGGAAAAACATTTCCACCAAGATTCAAGCCCATGATCAACGTGGTGACTGCCAGAATCAGGATGAACGAGCCGGTCAAGTCAATGCTTCGGATAAGTTGCAATACACCCATGCGCTCTGATTCCATCCGCTTTATTCCAAGACCCGCAGGGATCGTGCTGGAGGCTGTAATGAACAGAATCAGGATGAAAGGAAGTTGGATAAGGAACGCGCCCCTCCAACCAATCTGGTCGCAAAGAAGACCACCGAACGCAAGTCCCAAACAACTGCCAATTCCGAGACAGAGATTGATATACGACTGGTAGACACCGCGGTACTCGATACGCACCAGATCACTGGATACGATCTGGCCCATTGAGAAGACACCGCCTGCACCCATTCCGCACAGCGCTCGGGCAGCGATGAAACTACCAATGCTCTGGGCGAGGCCACACCATGCTGTCGTGAGGAAGAACATGGTGATAGAGAATAGGTAGACAGGTTTCCGACCAAATGCATCAGAAATGCGCCCGAATAGAGGTAAAAAGGCCGTCGATGTGAGCAGAAATGCGGTGGACAGCCATGATGCTGCATTGGCGGCATGGAAATAGGACGTGATGACGGGATGGCTGGAGGCCATGAGAGTCGAGTCGAAGAAGCCGATCAAGTACCCCATCATCACGCCAGAGAATATCAACCAGAACCGCGTGGGAGATACTTCAATGAATCGCGCGGCGTAACTGTCATCTTCCTCTGCATCGGAGGCTCCGTTGGTGGAGGCATTCGAGACCAATCTCTCTAGGCTCGGTTCAATTTCTAGCCCGGATAGCGAACCGACTCGAGTGAGGCCGAGAGTTGTCACCTCGTCGATATCTTCGGTGGTCGATGAGCCTGCTTCCACATCGTCGCTAGTGACCACGCTGCGATACTGCGTGCTCTCTCGGCTTGATTCTCCTCGCAATAGCGGAGTGGCCTCAGATGGGTGGGAAACAACCTTGTTTCCCCCCTCTTCGGCGCTCATTGTGATAGGGAAGGATTCAAATATAGATATGCGAAGAGTAGAAAGTCAAAATAGAAATGTCGGGAGGAATGTGGCTGGGTCTCCGATTAATGGACACTGCGGCGCCGAGAGAAAGCACCAAAGTGGGGGATAAAGTCTAATACCCCAGGCACGAACCATATGAGCCCCAACTAGGACAATGCAGACCTGAGGTTGGACAAACCGACAGGGAGGTCGACGAGAATGCCGAGTTGGAGATCAGTGGCGAGGCCAGGATCGGAAGCCGCGATAAGAGATAATCGGGTCGTCGCCGACCCTGGTGACCCATCGGCCATGGCTCTGATTCCTTTCATCTCACGTCGCCGCTTGCGTCTTCTTCTTTGCGCCTCCAAATACCATCCTTCATACCATCCTCGCGATATAGATCCCCGCCACTCGGAGCAACCGACACAATGCAGCCTCCCCTCCGGATCGCCGTTTTAGAAACCGACACCCCGCTCCCCGCCGTCAACGAACGCTACAACAACGAAGGCTACTACGGCGTCTTCAGCGCGCTACTCAAGTCCAGCGCCCGCGCACTAGGAAATGAGCGCTTAGATCCGGAGACCGGGCTGCAAATAACCAAATGGGATGTTGTCACTGCGCAAGAATACCCGAAGCTAGAGGATATCGACGCTGTGCTTCTTACTGGGTCAAGTCAGTGCTCCTAATGAATCATTGAAATGTGTAACACAAACGCTGATAGCCGCATTTATCAGAACACAATTCGTTCGAGGATATCCCATGGATCAATCGCTTGGTTGAGTTCACGCAGCAGGTCCTGGCGCAGGATCGGGTGCGTATTCTCGGGATCTGCTTCGGACATCAGATTGTCGGCCGTGCACTAGGTGCGAAGGTCGGACGGAGTGACCAGGGCTGGGAGATTGCTGTTTGCGACATGGATTTGACGGAGAAGGGGAAGGAGTTGTTTGGGTTGGAGAAGATTGTACGTGTCTCTTTCTGTGGATATACCTGTGCTAACTTGTTCAAGCGCATTCAACAAATGCATCAGGATATTGTGTATAACTGTCCCCCGGGTGTCACGTTGCTTGGTTCGTCTCCGCGCTGCGCTGTTCAGGGCATGTATGCTCCGCGGCGCTTCGTTACGGTTCAGGGACACCCTGAATTTACCCGCGATATTGAGAATATCATTATTCAGAGTAGGGCCCAGACTGGCATTCTCAGTGAGGACCAAGCGCGGGAGGCCCTGGGTAGAACGGGTATCGAACATGATGGTATTTCCATCGGGGCGACATTCCTCAAGTTCCTACTGGAGGATTAAATGGAAGATTCATTCTGAGAGGATCCATCCAGCATCGGATGAATTAATATGGGAGACGGGAGAGCTGGAGGTCTGCATGTATACAGTCATAGATTAGACGCCGACATTCTTGTAGATAGTATTGGCAATATGAAGGCTACTTCAATCTACAAGCTCAGGGCTCCAGATAAGTACGACGAATCGGAAGTTATACCCATGAAGGACCAACCACGCAGGTGTTACTCGAGGAACCGAACGCGACTCCATGCAGGATCACTCTATTACGCCGAAACTACACTACGGAAAGAAAAGAGTTAAAAGGGGAATCCACCCCGATGGTGCACAATGCGTGGATTTTGCAAATGCAAGGTGTCCGGACAGGAGCAATTCACATCTCCAACAAGCAAGATATCAAAGCTAAAAAGCTAAAAGGCCTCCAACCCTCGCCAAAAAATAATGCATCTCGTGATCCGTCGAGGGAGTGCTCCAGGCACATCCCTCCATGCAAATAAGTCAAAACGCCTCCCCAGCCAACCTGGCTGTTCCATGCGGCCATGCACGTATGACAAAAATGATCCCATGTATATGCTTCTCGCTAACGCCATCACAATGCAAGTTCGCTGCCGAAAAAAATAGGAATCTAGGACGCACGCAAAATAACGCGGAATTGGTCTGGGACCTTGAAATATGGTCCGTGACACCTAAACCGGTCGAGGTTTGGAAAGTCTGCCACTTCGACGCGGACCTTTTCTGAGTCCCGACGAAGATTGGTCCGAGGAATCTAGGGCATCATCGGTGCCAGACTCGGCCTTGGCCTTTTCGGCATCTGCCTCTGCCTTCATGCGAAGGTTGAGAGAGACGAGCTCGTTCTGGTCGTCTCGGAATGAGATGCCGACACCCAGTGTGACATTGGAAACTATGCGTCTTTTTGGTCGGACGCGCCGGACGGGCGGACGAGGATCATCAGAGTCGTCACTGTCCTCGGCAGATCGCTTGCTGCCGGTGCTGAAAGGAGATGATTCTCGAGATACCTGGATGCTCGGATTGAAGGACGGTCCCGGGGCGACCTTTTTCTCCGGTGCAGCATCGGGCTTCTCACCAAGGAGAGCTGCAAATGCCCGGTCAATGTCGCCGCGGCATTTCTGGAGCATGTCTACAATGGTGTCACGGTCATATCGACCTCCCAGTCCTTCTTGGATGGACTGAATATCCCAGGGCGGGAACACGTCAACGGCCACATCGGCGTCTTTGGAAGTGGATTCGGGAGTTGTGGCGGTGGTGGAGGGAGGAATGTCAGAGGAAAAGGATGTGGAGGAGTGGGTGGTCTCCGAGGTAATGTCGGTGTTCTTGGAGTCGAGAGGAGGATATTTGCTGTCGAGGGAGACCTGCTCCTTCGTGTCATCGCCAATTTCTCTCAAAGGAAGGCGATCGGCACTCTTTCTTATGGTAAAAAGACCTTTGTGGGTACCATCAATGGGCCGCACGGAGGAGTAGTGCTTGAAGTCCTGTTTTCAGTTAGGTGCAGCTCGACGGTTCAAAAGCATGAAAATCATACGTGAAAGGCGACGTGAATCACGTCCCGGTGCTCCTCGGGTGTGGCATAGACATCCCGGAATGCCTGGACACCGTCCATGGTGTACACATTGATGTCCACCTTAAACACCTGACAGAATGCCTGCAGATGCTCGGAGCTACCCCACTCGCCCTTCTTCCGAGTAGAAGTCACCATCTCCTCGAATCGTCGCTTCTTGTCCTCTTCAGATGGAGCCGACACGTCGGCAGAACGCGTAGCGTAGGCCGATTGGGCGGCTCTTTTGGGACGTCGACGTTCTCCGCCCTCAGCAACGACAAATTGCATAAAGTACTTCTTGTTACTCTCCATATGGTCTGCAAGAAGCTGACGGATCTCATCATCATGGTCGAAGCTTCCCCACAATTGGTCCGAGAGCGAGTAGTAGAGGCAATTTCCTGTTCGACGCGTCAATAAATAATAAATAAATGGCAAATTCACAGCAACGAAGCTTAAATGCTTGACTGGCAAGCTGCAGGGTTCGATTCGATTGGGGATCTTACCATCTCCCTCTGTTGGTAAAGCAAACACTCCGCGTTCCTTTAAACAGGGCATTTCGAGACTCGCCAGGTCAATGGCCCTCTTGTGACGCACGCCTGCTGCTTCATCCTGCTGGTCCAGCAGCGGGGACGGGCGAAAGGAGGGTGGTGAAGGTCGAGTCTCTAGAGCAGCGTTCTCCGTGGTGGAGTCGGGCGGTTGTTGTTGGTGGCCCGTAAGTATGGGCACAATTCTGCCACCGTGTGAGAGGGAAGACATGGTGGGAAAAGGAGCTCTGGGGACAATATCGACATTTATGGTATTGAGTGAATATGGGAGGGAATAATTTAGGACGGAATACAGGGTGGGAAGCAGGTAACAGCCCGCAGAGTAGAGGAGCCCTGCGGGTGCGATGAATTGAAAAAGGAATTCAAGCACTTGCCCAGATTTGAGTGCCGAGTCGGGGGCGGTGAGCCCCTCCCCCTGCGGTGATTGGGCCACACGTGAGACTTTTCCTTCTATGACATCGGAGACAGAGCTTAACAATAAGCTCTAATTACTCCCAATTGATGCGTCCTTGTGTGCTTTTGGTTTAAGAGAATTCCGAATATGCCAGGACTCCTTTTCAATTCCTCATTTTCTCATTTTCGCCTTGTTCCACGCTCACATTTCAAATGTGATTCATTCAGTTCTAGGGATACAGTGGAGCCCGAGATGGAGAACACGGGACTTTACGGAGAAGGCCCTTGCTCCAGCATGGGACCAATAAATATAGAGTCATTCCAATATAACTTCTCGCCAGCGGTCCGTTCCTGGAGTTTCTCAGCATCAGATAGATATGTCTATCGATCGTATCACTCTGCCTCGAGCTCGATAGCCCTGTGTGGCCCGAGTATGCGGAGGCGTATTTAAAAATGTTTGTGCCCTGTATTCCTCCGCGTCTCCACCTTGAAAACTTTGGCGCGTCCTAGGTAATGAACATGTTTGATTCGTTGCCGCTCATACCGCCTCTTCCGCCGCCACCCGAAATAGTAACTAGCTGACCTGGATCGTACCACTCGTAAATTACCCCGAGCGACCCCCGTTTTTCTTATCAAATGTTGGAGATAACGTGAGATTAGCTTCTCACCCCGCTCGCGATAGCTGTGACTGGAGTACCTTTTGAGTCATTCGCGCTCAGTCGACTGCTATCTCCTCTTCGTCCTGCCACTCTCTTCAGGTCGATCAATTTAGAACCTTGGAAAGACCGAATTCAATATGCCGAACAATATCGTCGTTCTGGGGTAAGATTACCCCGGCTCCACGTAGGCAAGGAGATGCATGCTGAACAGTGAACTGACATATGCAACAGAGCTGGTGTATCGGGCCTAACTACAGCCTACCTGCTGTCCAAGGACCCGACCAACAAGGTCACTGTGCTCGCCAAGCACATGCCCGGGGACTACGATATCGAATATGCTTCACCATGGGCCGGCGCCAACTACATGCCGTATTGTTAACCACTCCAACACTTGGAGCACAGCTAACTTTGGCTTCTTTTTAGCGTCGGCAAGGAAGGCAGCAAGCATCAAGAATGGGAGCGAGCGACCTGGGCACCGTTGAAAGAGCTCACGGAAAAGCACCCCGAGGCGGGCATCCACTTCCTGGGTATGTCTTTTCTCCGAGCCCTGGAGAGCTGCTATCTAACTCGATGACCAGGTACCCTCATTTACAACCGCAAGAAAGACCAGGGATCAGCCACCGGGGACTGGTTCTCAGAACTGGTGCAGCCTAATCCCTGGTACAAGGACGTTGTGCCCGATGTAAGTCTGACAAAACCCACAAGATCTACAGAGACATGCTCACGACCCATATAGTTCAAAGCTATTCCCGAAGATAAGCTAGACGCCGGTATTGACAATGCCCAGGAATTTACCTCCGTCTGCATCAACACTGCAGTCTATCTTCCGTGGCTTGTGGGCCAGTGCGTCAAGAACGGCGCAGTCTTTAAGCGAGCAGTACTCAAGCATATTACCGAAGCTGCCAACGCTCACCACTCGGGCCAACCAGCTGACGTGGTGGTGAACTGCACAGGCTTGTCGTCCAAGAAACTGGGTGGAGTCGCCGATGACAAGATGTACCCTGCCCGCGGCCAGATCGTGGTAGTCCGAAATGACCCCGGCCCGATGTCCTCTGTCTCCGGAACGGACGACGGAGAAGATGAGGTGATGTATATGATGACTCGCGCTGTAGGTGGTGGCACCATTTTGGGAGGTTCTTACCAGAAGAACAACTGGGATGCGCTGCCGGATCCGAACCTTGCCAACCGTATCATGAAGCGCGCAATTGCAGTTGCGCCACAGCTTGTTAAGGAGGGACAAGGGATTGAGGGTCTCGACATCATTCGCCACGGTGTTGGCCTTAGGCCACTGCGTGAAGGCGGTCCTCGGATTGAGAAGGATGAGGTGGAGGGCGTAAAGATTGTGCATAACTACGGCCATGGTGGCTTTGGATATCAGGCATCATTTGGCTGTGCCAATGAGGCGGTGTCTTTGGTCAAGAAAGTGCTGCAGAACAAGACTCGGGCCAAACTTTGAGCAGTCGAGCCAATGGGGACTAGCATAAACCAGGTTTTCTCCCGTCTATTGCAGAAAAGAAAACCACATGTCGATATGCCTCAATTGTACATGTAAACATGACGTAAAAGCGCATGAGGCTCCAGGTAGCCATCTATATACCCTTTTCTTCTTTTACATCATTCCTTCAATGCATTCATCGCTATTGTTCGAATTCCGATCTGCATTTTGTGAATATTCAAATATCGGAAATTTACGCAATGCCCAAAGCTCAGACAGACGAGACAGCCCTCCGAGTCCAAAAGGTGGTCAATGAATTCGGGAGTCCTCCTTTGGCGGGGACCCCACTGGCCAAGGAGGCACCGCTCTCGCCCACTCCAGAGACGGTACTTGCTATGATCATGGATGCAATGGTCAAGTCACGTCCCATTCAGCATGACCTCCCCCAAAAGACCATGAACCACCTCATTGAAGAGGGATATCACGACATCAACAAGCTGTCAGACAGTACCTGGGAAGAACGCACGGACGTGCTCCGCGAAGGTGGGTACAATCGCTATCGAGAGCAGGGAGCCACCAACTTGGGTGCACTGGCGGAATTTGTCCAGAATAACTGTGGTATGTATTGGCACTGGCCCAGCGCCACTACGTCCTGTGGGTTACATCACTGCAGCCTGAAATGCTGATACATGACCGAAAATCTAGACGGTGATCTCAACAATCTACTCAAAATGGCCGGAGACAACCGAGGCAAAGTCATGACCATGATCAAGGAGATTCGAGGTGCGGGCGATTTGGCAGTGGAACTATTCCTCGACAATGTACAGAGCGTCTGGCCCTCTATGGCCCCTTTTCTCGACTCACGGAGCCTCAAAACCGCCGAGGAGATCGGAATTGGGACTGATGTGGAAGCCATGTACGAAGCATTGCAGCGAGATCCTGCACAGATGAGCCGGTTTGCCAACGGGTTGTCAACGGTGCGTCTGGAGCATAGGCAGCAGGCTATCGCCAGTATGTAGACACAGTCAAGAGACCTCGTACATCAATACCGAATTGGGCTCGTATAAAATAGCGGGGAATTCATTACGTGAACCGTCAGAATACGTGCTGAATCAGCCGGGCTTGGCAGACCCGCAGCTTGCGACAGCCGCAGCTCTTCCCCGTCTCTGCCCCTGTTCTGTCTTCTCCATTCATTAAGCTGTGACCTTGTTTGTTGTCCCTTTGGCCCATCATCACTTCCTAGGTACGGTCACAAACACCCTAACCCCCTCTCCCGATTGGGCACCACCAACTGTGATTTATCCACAGTGAACTCGTCCACTTCACCATCAATCCGACCGTACCGGAGAGTCTAACGAAAAGCACTAGCGAATTCCCACCATCTCCATCTCCTCCCCGGCTCTCCATTGCCAAGCAAGTCGGATATTTCGCCCTGCGAAGCCAGCCCCGAGACCTTGAAGATCATCCCCATTTGAGTGGAAACACCCGAAAACACCATCAAAATGGACTTCTCCAACATCTTGTATGTCATCTCATCATCTCGTCGCGAATCCCGCCATGGAGGAGCGCTGAGCACGTGGAGAATGAGCCTCCATACTAACGGGTCTATAGTCGCCTCGTCAACATCGCGGTGGGTGTGATCATGGTGCTAGGCGGTATCAGCCAGTTCTTCCCGCCATCCATGAGCTCCGTCATCGTCGGCGCATACGTGATCGTCTTCGGTCTGGGTAAGTCACGCGATCCTGCGCACGACGGCCAAGTACTAACGTTGATCCAGTTGTTGGCGGCCTGGAGTTCATGCCCAACGTTCCCGACTACGCCTACCGCTACGCCTCCTTCCTGTTCTCTTTCCTGGGCCGTGGTATCTGTACGTGATCGCGTCTTTGTCAATTGCCTTTTCGACGCTGACCTCTGCTAGTCTACATCTTCATCGGCTGCATCCTCCTCCACGACCACGTCTTGCGTGAGATCGCCGCATCCATCATCGGTATCACCGGTATTGCCTACCTCGTCCTTGAGTTCATACCCTCCATCGAGCCTCCGTCCAACATGCGCGAGTCCGACCAGGGCTGGGGTGCCGAGCAGGTCTAAGTGGCTTGCGTCGCTGGAGCGCGGACCCGTTCTGAATGACCCTTGTGGATCGCATTAAGTAATGGATCTGATCGCCACGCGATATACGAATGAATACTCGACGAGTGCTACGACATGGGGGGTTCGCCAGTGTCTGAACACTGGCGATCCTGGATAAGTGAGGATCACTTTCATTTCGTTTTGATACCTGATGGGGACGGTCCATTTGGGAAGCATCTGTATTATATTTCTTGGATGAGCGTGGCTAGAGCTCTCGCCTGAAATGACATTTGAGTGGATCGTTCTCGGCTACGATGTAGTTAGTGTTTTGATTACCGGAATACCCTAACCCTACGGACCGTATACCTATTCGGACGTACAAACGGTTCACACCGATCTACGTGCGTTCTGCCGGTGGCATCAAGTAACGTGGCCGAAACGGATCAAACGAGCCAAACGGAGGCTCGGATGGATCCCGCCACCGCCGGCAGCCAATCGCGGCACGTAGATTACTGCTTACACCGATCTGAGTGCCTCTTCCGCCAATCACGGCATGTAGAAAGAGGCTTGCCTGCGCATTGGCCCACTCCGACCTCACTTGGGAAGGTGCATTCCCACTGATTTCTTCCCCCTAAACTTCATCAGGACTCGGTGGGGCCCGGTAGGTTGCGATCTGGGGAGTGACAAAGATGTAAAAATCAGATTATCACCATCAGAGATTTCCCGACTTGGGGGAAAAGCAAAAACATAGTTCAAAAGACAGTCGGCCATGGGTAATTTAACTCTGCGTAGAGGAGATTAGATGAGATAGGGATCACTTGGCCGTGGTGTGATTAGACTGATATGATAGCCTCGTCGATCCCCCTTCGTAGATCGATAAAGCCAAACTCCCCGTAGTCCCTTTTTTTTTACCCTACGTGCTCGATAAGCAGGGCTCTCGATCATTCCGAGCTTCCTAACTACTCTTCTTTTCCTTTTCTTTCTTCTCCTAAACCCGGTCAACCACCTCTTGACCACCCAATCTGCGCACCTCCCCACTTATCTCTTTCTTTCTTTCTCCTCTCAACTTCCTCACCTCGAACCTCACCACCAACCCCCTTCCTAACTCGGTGTGATCACCATCTTGCAGGCCCCTAGCACCTGGCATCTAGGCCCAAACCCACTTCCGTTTAGCTCTCTCGGTCAGCGTCCCCGAACTCCCCCACAGCGCACCGTCAGTCTTCGCACACGCTGTCAGCTGTCGCAATCGCCATCACCTGACTCCTACCGAGCCTCTGGGTCGCCACACTCTTTGAATCTTCGGCCGTTTTATAAGGGCTGGTCTGTCATCTGTTGCGTCTATTGTCAAACGCACCGTTCGACCCCTTTGACGCCGCTCGCCCCCTTCCTGCCTCTGCGCTTCCTGTCGGCTGCAGTCACTCGGCCGGCGTGCCGCTTCCCCCAGCAGTCCAGACCGACTTTTGACTTCTGGAGTGTTGTGTGATACGGTGAATTCGGTTTTCAACTGCGGTGCGACATAACCCTCACATCCAGCATTTGCCCTCTCGCTTTTCGCCGTTTCGTTCCTGGAATATCCGCCCTCCCTTCTAGTCCGATCAGACTGGCCGACAAGATCCCCCGGCCTGACAACGAGGTGGTAATGTTAGCGTCCATTTCACACATGGAATCGGTACGCTCTTATCCCGGAACCTCCACTGGCTCCATGCGACAGCCATCCTGGGAGGACTTGGACGCTGCTCAGCAGCTGATCTCGTCTGCGCAGGCGGGTCGCGAACATCTCGCTCAGCAGCATGGGGACGCCCCCGGCTTGAAGGTATCGGGGAGTCCTACGCCGAATCAAGGCCCAGCGACGAGCCAATTTCCCCGGGAAACATCTGCCAGTGCCCAGGATAAAACATCTCCAAGGGCACAGAAAGACACCTCTTTTCTGGGACACTCTTGCAGGTGAGTTTCTTTTTGCATTGTGGCTGGCCGAGAAGTGCTGACAATTGTCTCCAGTAATTGCGGAACGAAATCCACTCCACTCTGGCGCCGCTCTCCTACGGGAGCGATGATCTGCAATGCCTGCGGCCTTTATCTGAAAGCTCGAAACGTCGCTCGTCCTACGAAACGAAATCGCGTGCAGCAAGGTCCCGAGGCCGATAAGCCACCTGTGCACGCTCACCAACACGATCATTCAGTTGCTTCGGAGGGAGGATGCAAGGGCTCTTGCCCCGGTGGTGGAAGCTGCAATGGTACCGGTGGAGCAGAAGGATGCGATGGCTGCCCGGCCTACAACAACCGCATTTATAAGGCTTCGCATCGCGGTGCTGCACCCGGTCACTCGTCGTGGGGTCGGACATCCGCCCCAGATACCGAGCCTGCACCTCCACAAGAACAGGAAGCTCCTGCGAAGAACGCACCCGCCGACGGCAATTCGACACTAGTTGCTTGCCAAAATTGCGGGACGACTGTGACTCCTCTTTGGCGACGAGATGAGCATGGTCATCCCATCTGCAATGCCTGTGGTAAGTTTCTCGTTGCAACTTTATTTCTAAGAGACTTTTCTTGCTAACCGTCAAAAGGACTGTACTACAAGCTCCACGGTTGCTATCGGCCTACGACCATGAAAAAATCGATCATCAAGCGTCGGAAGCGCGTTGTCCCCGCTTTGCGAGACCAGTCTCCCACTGCTACTACCCACTCCTCCAACGGATCATCCGCATCCCCCGAGGCATCCCCGGCTGCCTTGTCTCATCACGAAGACCACTACCGGTACATGAGCAGCGAGCCTATGGATCACCCGCAGCCTATGCCATTTGCTCCTCCCCCGGTGGACTTCACTGGCTTCCACATCGGCTCCGCTGCGCTTCCCCACCACACTCTCCCGAAACTTATGGAGCCAGAGCGTCTGGGCCATTCGCCCGGTCCTCAATTCGGACGACGATCTGCGTCTCCTAATACTCTTGCTCTACCAAAAAAGCGGACACTCGCCGAAACGGCGTCGGAAGCTCTCCCGCTTCCAACCACTCTGGAGTCCGGTTCAAACCAGCTCCCTCCCATCGTGTCTTCTGTCAACCCCTCGCCCCCAGGCCGCCTGAGCTCAATTTCATCTATCTTGAACCAGGCAGATCCTCACGCTCGGATGGAGCCATCCCACATGGACCGACCTAAGGCATATCAGCCGCCAATGTCATCTGCTCCCCATCAACAGCAGACTCTCCCGGGCATCTCGTCCCTCTCAGACACCGCAGCAGAGCGTGAACGCCGTGCCAGATTGGAACGCGAGGCTGAACAGATGCGCGAGATGCTGCGAGCTAAGGAGCGGGAGCTGGCAGAGATGCGCCACTAATTGTGAAAATGCGCTCAAGTTGTGACGAAGTTAACGATCTCAAAACTCATATTTGTCTTTCCTATGTGTGGGGTTCTTCCACTTGATACACGGCGCAAATACTCGGTGATTTGCGCATGATACCACTGGACACTTTGGCTTGGGTTATGGATCCCGCCCGGACTGTGCTACTATTCAAAACTTCTCGAAAAGTATTAGGTATTACTTGTATTCTACAAATAAATCGCTTCTTCAATGACTACTTCACTCGTATCTTAGTCGCAAACAATAATGTACGGTAAAAGCCCGGGTCGAACTCTATCGATGTCATCATGACTTATTCGAACCTACCTAGACCTTATATCAAACCCTTATATCAAACCATATATCAAACCATCCCAACAATTCTATATCGACGACAAACACCCAAAATGACCAAACCCTTCACCCTAGCATTCACCGGCGACGTCATGCTGGGCCGTCTAATCGACCAACTCTTCCCAACACACGTCCACAACCCACGCGACCACCAAAGCGCACAACACTTCAAAAACACATACCCAACCCTCCTATCCAACGGAAACTACACCCCCGCCTCACCATGGGGCACAACCCTCCCCCTCCTCCAAACCTCAGACCTGACCTTCATAAACCTCGAAACATCCGTCACGACCGCGCCAGACCCCTGGCCTCATAAAGCATTCAATTACCGCATGCACCCCGCGAATCTTGCGCCGATCTTACAAGCTGGCGGGGTTGATTACGCAGGGCTGGCGAATAACCATACCCTTGATTTTGGAGTTGGGGGGCTTGTTGAGACGGTGCGGAGTTTAAGGCGTGCTGGGGTTGGCTTCGCCGGTGCCGGGGAGAGTGTCGAGGAGGCGCAGAGGCCTGCTGTTTTGTCGTTGGGTGGGTATGAGGTGCATGTTTATGCGGCGAGTGATCATCCGTGGGACTGGAGGGGTGTTTCTGGGTTTCATTTCTTGGATTATTCGAGTGAGATGAGGGCGAGACTCAAAGCCCTGCTGGTATCTGGTGCTAGGGATCCGGCATTGAAGATATTCTCTGTCCACTGGGGTCCGAATTACGCTTGGCATCCTGCGGAGAAGATCAGATCACTGGCTCGTTTCTTGATTGATGAGTGCGATGTCGATATCGTACACGGTCATTCGTCCCATCATGTTCAGGGGGTGGAGGTTTATCGTGGGCGGCTGATTATCTACGGATGTGGGGATTTCGTGGATGACTATGCGTTGAATGGAGAGTATCGGAATGATCTTGGGGCTGTGTGGAGGGTTCTGGTTAAGGAGGGTGGTAGTCGGGATGCAAGTGGTAAAAAGGATCTGATGCTTGATCGGTTAGAGGTGTTTCCTACTCGTGTTGAGCGGTTTAGGGCTATGTTGCTTGATGTTGCGGATGAGGATCACGATTGGGTGAGGCGGAAGATCAGGTCACTTACTTTGGATTTGGGGACGGCTGTACGTGAGGAGGTTGGTGAAGAAGGTCAGGTTATTATTGATATTGATCAATGAAGCCGAGGTCGCAAGGCTGTCAGTTTGGATGAAATTGAAGAGATTAAAATGTAGTTAGCCACCCAATAATCCAGCCGTGATTAAGTATATACAAGAATCCAAAAGAGCGTATTCCGTCGCAATGCAGTCGTAAATCGAAACGTGTATCCTTATGACGAAGAGTAAAACGAAATGTATCTTATGCCGGACTAGATACCAACCGCCGTTCACTAACAGTGTCATCTTGCTTGTTGGCTTCCTGCGAGACAGTCATCTCAGTGGTTACCTCAATGCCACCAAAAGAGCTATGACTCGAGCGGTCTCCAGGCTTGACATTGATAGAGTACATGTCATAGTCTTTTTCCATGTTCTGGCTGAAAATCTCGGCTCGACGCTGCGAGCGAGCACCGGTGAAGTTGTTTGTGGTAGTTCGCGGGTTGGTTGTGTAGGCCTTGTAGCTGTTTGTAGAGAGTAGTTTGGGGAAGATGCGGCTGATGATGGGTCTGAGGAAGGGGAGACAGGCGCATATAATGGCGACGTTGCATTCTGCGGCGGTCCAATAGGCGGCTCCAACATTGCTGTCTTTGCGGGTTGTTAGCGAAATTGGAATTCTGCGAAGATTGGGGAGGCATACAGGATGTATCTGGGCTCATGGCCACGGTTCGTAGACTGGAGAGGCGGAGGATACTTGTAATGACAACACTAATCGTGGTTAGTTTCAGACAGGCAAACAGGATGGTCAGCACATACAGAATACCAATAGCAAAAACACCCATCAGAGCAATCTTCTGCATACGCGGAAGCTGGAGCTGTGCCAGTAACGGCATAGGCAAAATGAGAAGGGTAATATCAGTTGCAATGTTCATCGACGCATTGAAGAACCAAACTGCCTCGAAGCTGAGACACGTTCCCGGCAAATCATGATTCCAGAACTTGGCCACGGGTACGCAGTTAACGTAGCCGGAAACGATAGCCCAAGACGAATATGTTGCCACGACGGCCCCCACAACAAAACAGGCGAGACGAAAAGAGCGAGCGGGGAAGATGCGGAGGTATTGGAGGAGAATGGAAAATTTGGTAAATGCCAGACTGGCATTGTACATGGGAATTGCAGCCCACAAACACTGTCAAGGTAATTGTTAGTTCTAGTCTCAAGGACCCATCTTAAGGATTGACCAGCATACCTTGAGTTGTTTTTGCAGCACGCTGGGAGAAAGCTGATCCGAGTGAACACCCATTCCAAAGTGGAATTCTAGGTGTGATGTTAGTGGCAATCCGAATGGCGTCTAGGGTGAAAATCATACGAGCACCAACGAGGGCAAGGTATATGATCGAGAAGACCATGGATATCAGAATAGCCCAGTCTTCGAGACCAGTAGCCTTCATCAATTTTAGCCGTGCGAACAAGCGCATGCCGACAATGACAGCGGCGAGTGCTGTCAACACCGCTGTCACGACCAGCGCTCGCTGTCCCCGGGCATATCCGTCATCTCCACTCCGGGGAGCCAGTTCGTGTAGAAATTCCATAATGGGACGTAGGTTGAGAAAGAGCGTAATAGTTGAATCGTATCGTTAAATGAATGTGGTGAGGGCCTCGGTCGTTTGTGCCTAGCTTGTAGGTCCAATGCAAGAAGCCTTGTCCGGGGTCGGAATTATTGTATCAGAGCTTGAAAAGAGTGGTAGCTCGATGGTACAGAAGAGACTGTGGTTGAGCCCGCGGTGAAAGGATAACGAGCGCAACAGTTCAACAGACAAGCGGGGTTTCTTGCTTTTGAAACCCGCTCTGGGCCACGACCGATCCGTGGAGCGTGGAGATTTTGTGGTGTGTCCATGCAAAGCATCATGCAAGATTCTCGTCTCGCTTGACTATGAACCCGGAAAGTTTGATAGTTTCCTCAATAGCGCACGACCGGCGGCGATCTTGACGGGAGACCCACGTTCCAGGAACTCTTGAGCTCAGCACTCTGGTTCGATTGCGCAAGATGTGGTCCTGAATGGAGAAAGACTCCGTGGAGAAGCGCCTGAGTGCCGCCATCAAACCTCTAGCGCCGAGTTAGTCGTCTTCCCCCACCACATCGTCGCCTACTGTGGGTCACATCGCTCGCAAGGCGCATCCTATGTCTCACGCCAATGCAAATCTTCGTCAAGATGGGCATGTAGTGGCCCCACAACCAGGCAATGCCGGATTTGTCTTCTCAAGTTGCCCTGTCGAGCTTAGCTGCCAAATTGGACCCGGCGGCTGGGCGGCTCTCTTTATGTAGTGATGACCCACGTGGATACGATGTTACAACAGGTTGTTTTCGTGTTTGCCTGAATTTGACGACTCGCTGTCGTCGTGCAATTTTGGTTTATACAGCATGCGTAAGGCTGTAGTACTCCGCTTACAGCGTGACTCGTAAAGACATGAAGGATCCCATATAGATCAATAGCATTGCTACGAAACAAAATTCCAGAAAAGTTCAAACTATCTATGCAAGCTCAATGTAACCCTGCACAATTTAACTCCAATTGTGTCAGACGCTAGACCGAGTGATAGAAAACCGTGATTTTCGTGTGGGTCGCTTCCCGCTGTCCCCCCTGACGCGCGACCCTGTATACCACTTGTCTGGGGTATCCAACTTTTTCCATTGTCCCATGGTTGGTTTGTCACACTATTGAATGTTAATCTAACGGAGGGCAAGCTTCGATCTTCTACACCCCTGGGAATTCCTCAGCCGCGTTGAGCCCACCCTCAATAACCCCACATTAACCGCCACTGGCATTCACTATTGTCTCCTGTTGTCTCCACTGCGGACTGAAGAGCCCGACGCACGTGTAAATGCATTCACATGGCCATTGTAAAAGCTTACGCTTTGGCATGTCGCAATGCCGGCGATGATTTTCAACCCCTGATGTTCTGGCACGTATCTTCCAGTTGACATTTACCTTAGAAGCCACCTTGCCCCTGATCGCGGGGCCACCTTCGCTATCTCGGAAAAGCTAGTAAACCCTTCGCCGAGAAAATGATCGACAGGCTTGGGGGTCATGCTTGAAAGCCTGGTCAAGTCAATAGCTCCGCCTGTGATTCAGCTACACATTTCATTCGTTGTCGGCCTTGCTCTCGACCACGATTGTAAACATGTGATACCGAATGTTATAGAGCATAAGTAATGGAAAATAGAAAACGCCAACGATCACCAACCGATCAAGAGTTGTCCAAGTGCAGATTCAATCTGTGCGAGATACTCTTTTCAAAAGAATCCCATACCTACTACACAAATGACCGCTTCCCAATTGCTGCAAATGCTTTGCCTCAACGGCCTGGTCAAACATCACGTGACCTCAGCAAGATTGTGGCAGCTATACTTTATAATCTTGGAACAAGCCATCGCTCAGACGGGGGACTACCATGTAGTCATTGTCCCAGAGCTCTGGTGATATTCTACCCCAGAATCCGAGGTTCTAAGGCAGCGTTCTTGGCATGATGACAACTCGGGTGTATCAGGTCTTAATACCGCATAACTCCGTTGGCTGACAGCCATGGAGGATAAATATGCCCCAGTGTCAGAAAATCGCGTCAATTGTATCTTCCCCTTCAATCTACGCCGAGATTGCCCACCCTTTCCAAATGCATCTCATTCTCACAGGGGCCACCGGCCTGGTGGGCTCTTCTGTTCTTGACGCCATGCTCAAGAACACGAACATCTCTAAGATTTCGATCCTGAGTCGGAGACCCGTGCCAATGGCAAAAGATTCGGGAGATTCGCGGGTTCGCGTAATCACCCATCGAGATTTTGGATCTTACGAACCAGAAGTTCTGGATCAATTAAAGGATGCTGAAGGATGTGTTTGGGCCTTGGGAATCAGCCAGACCAAGGTCAACCAAGAGTAAGAGTTCGACTCTACGCGATTCTTTCGCTGGCCTATGATATACAGACTTTAGTCTGACAATAAATCAGCGAATACGTCAAAATCACCAAGGACTATGCCCTTGCTGCGGCCAACGCGTTTTCATCACTCAAGACTCCGCAGCATCCCTTCCACTTTGTCTATGTGTCTGGCGAAGGAGCCACACAAGACCCTGGCCGATTTTCGCCAATCTTCGCCAGAGTAAAGGGAGAGACTGAACAACTTCTGGGCGATTTATCGGAGAAAACCCCGCAGCTTCGAGTCGATTCCATGAGGCCGGGATTCGTTGACTCGGGGGCTCACGACTCTATCAAGCCGTATATTCCGAACCCGGGTCTTGCCGAAAAGGTTGCAGTATCCATTTTTGGTCCGCCTGTACGGAGCTTCTACAGACAACAGCACTCTCCGACGGAACATCTTGGGAGATTCTTGACGGACATGGCGATGGGTCGGATGGAGGAAAGGTTCGAAGGTACAGGGGCTTTCAAACTTGGGGGTGGCTGGGTCATCGAGAATAAAGGTATGCGGAGGATACTGGGATTGTAATGTGTTAGAGAGTTGTCCTCTTGTGTTGATATCGTTTCTCCCGAGCTTCTATCGTACTAATCAGGAACTCCTTTCTCATCAACATTCGCACGTTCAACATGACTGTAAGGATAAGCTTAAGAAGTGATTACGAGCACAGGACCGCCAGAATGGCTCATGTGCAAAAACACCCTTCTTTATGGAACAGTCTAAGAGTCTCTAAGGTGTGGCACCAGGTCCAAGGTTTCGAAGTTCAATAGATTATGTATCATTCTCCAGATTAGCATATCGAAAGTACTTCGGTAGCTAGATACAACCCAGAAATCAACGCAGATACAATGTGTTGAAAAGACGATTTCCAGTATCAGTTGCGCCACTGCCAGTAAACTGATTCTTCGAAAGACGCAGAGCAACAAAGCTGGCGCTGGGGAAAAAGCCAAGATTGCGCGCAAAATTCTGCCCAGAGACCGTCGGCTCGTAGATGACACCAGCGACAACCACAATTCGAATAGACTTGTCGATGTTCTGAATGGCCTTTATGAATCCAAACACGGTTTTGCCGCTGTTCACGACGGAGTCAACCAAGAGCACAGTTTTCCGTCCGCGAAGATCATTCTCCTCCAGCTTTGTCGGGTCACTTGCGTGCATGAATGATGCCAGAGGAAAGACGCTGCTTATGCCGAGAGCCATGGCCTCACCCCCACGCATGAGAGCCATGATGAGCGTCTTTTCTTCATAAAGGAGACGATGGCCTGCGATGGTATGACCCTGAACGTGCTGGATCTGAACTTCCTCGATGCCAATGATCTCGGAAACGAATTGAAGGGCTAGATATTTGCCGGCTTCCCAGTGAGCGTCCCTCAATGCAGGGCCCATGACGCTGCTGTCGCGCATGCGCGTCACCAGCACCTTAGCCGCGTTCTTCTCGGTGGCATGGAGTACTTCGAATCGACGAGAGAATATGGCTTCCAGAGTCGAAGCGGATGATAGGTTCATCAGTGGAATTCGGGCGGGATCACGAGGTGGAACGTCAGGAGGCAGAAGGACTTGGTGAATTGCCAATTCATTTTTGTCGAGGGCAGTCAACACTTTGTCCATAGACTTACTGCGTGCATGCTCTAGACCTGTCACCACGACAGCTTTGTCAGCTCTCTTGAGCATTTCAATGTCCAGCGGACTATCGCCGAAGGCCCATACACAAGCCGCGGTTGTTTCATGCAACCTATCGACCAGACCACCTTTTACTGCGGCTGTGACCACCATCCCATCATCGAGACGGCCTCCACCAATGACGTCCACAGTCTCCGACAGACCTTCTCTTTCGAGGACCTTTGTCCAAACTCGGCGCAGTCCGCACGTGACAATAATGGCTTTGACATGGGGAGTTTCCCCTGCCCTGTGAAGCAAGTGAAGGAACTCTGGGTACACCACAATGGATCCTGCAACTTCTGAGCAAAGCATATCATAGTCATGATCGTTGCGAGCTGAAAAAATCATGCTTGCCTGCCGAAATGCAGCATAGGAATAGCCCAGAGGGCCGCTGAAGATCTTGGTTAGGGGCGTGGAACCGTCTCCTAGTCGAATATGAGGAAATGCCTTTTCCCAATACAGGCGACCACAGTCTTGTGGAGTCAAAGTCCTGTCCGCGTCGAGCAGCAATACAGTCTCAATCTGAAATGATTTTTTGGACGTTACCTCATCCAGTCTGGCTTTGGCAATGGCCATATTTTGTAGCTCAGTGTGAATTTGGAAATCTCTGATGACAGCAGCGACTTTCCCAGGGAAAAGTAAATGGGGATTCAACGCCATGAAGAATATCCCATGTTCCAGACAGAGATTGCGCAGTTGCCTGTATTCGACGGTTTGCCATTTATCCAAATGCTCGACAGAAGCTTTCAGACGTCTTTGGGTGTTCTCTTTTGCTCTGTACTCTGCAATTTGTTTCGCTGGGGTCCTCATGTAGAGAATGTGCGTGTACGTCTTCAGGTCTTCCTGGGTACACACCGAGTGGCCAACGGGTTCGCTCTCTGGCCAAAAGATGTAATGACCAGTGACCACAGCATTCTTTCCCTGCTGAAAACATGTCTTCCGAATGGTCAAGATAGCAACCTCGCGCCAGTGTGTCTTTCCTTGTTCGGAAAGTTTGTTGAAGCTGTCGAGACCTCCAGGACACACGGATGCAATGACTTTGGTCCCCTCGAAGAAGAGGAAGCTCTCGTTTCCGAGCTCATCTTTCAGTTTGTTCAGCAGGTATGACTTTCCCGCTCCTGGGATCCCGTAGAGGCCCACGATGATTGGCTCTTTGGCGGCCGTTTCGTGTTGGGGCGGTCGATTTGAGTAAAGGGCGACTTCCTGTATTGACATGGCCTCGATGAAGGTTTTGGTGGCTCGGAAATTATGATGGCCCTAGGAGACGTGCAGATGGCGCGCGGATGAGGGAAGCTCAGGTGTGAAGGTGAAGCAGTGTGATCACAGAGAGAAGCAGTGAAAGTAAGTGGACAGGGAAGCAAAGTAATGGGGAAGTTGACTTGCTCAGTGTCTAGTCCTGTGCGTTTGACGGAAGATGCCGGTTGACCCTCAGGCTGCTGCGTGCCTTGCACTGTCTTCAGAGGCCGGACTTGACGCGAATCGCAGAGAACAATGTGAATGAGAATCACCATACACGAAGAATGATACAAAGTGAAATGAAGAGAGAGAGTTAAAGTCCAATGTTGATGCCGAGTGACTGCCATTTACAAGAACTGCATGTCCACAACATTTACAGATTCTAGACCTTAGGTGACATGCTCCTTCTCTTCCTCCTTTGGAATCCTAACCCAGACCACAGTCACAAGGGCCGCAGTCAACTGAGCCCCCAACGCAAACCACCAAATGGCATGCAGACCTTTCAATCCAACTTCACCATCCGGGCCAGTATCAACACGCGTACCAATCGCATCAGCTATACTGGTCATGATCGCCGACGACAGGTTCTGATTCGTAACAAGCAAACTGCCAGCACTTCCCTGGTAAGATCTCGGCACGTTGCTAGTAATGAAAATTGAAGCAGCAGCGAATGCAAGGTCGGGCCCGAATGTGACCAGCGCAACTCCGGGGAACGAAAGCTTCCAGTATATCGTGTCGGCAGTCTGCGGGAGGAAAAATGCAGGGCCGAGAGTGAAGGCTAACATGGACACGGTGTAGATATAGTGACCGGGGACGATATGGAGAGTTCGGCTCACTACCCACGTTGCAAGCACGCCGACCACGGCGTTGGGGATATGGTAGAGCGCGATATCGATAGGACTGGCGTGTTGAATTCGTAGCCAGAATTGAATCGCATAGAATTGCCAAGCTCCGAAGAACGAGCCGAAGCCCAAGAAGTAGGCGACCATAAGAGGTGTGAATCCCGGGGTTCGCCAAAGTCGGTTCGGAATGAGCGGCCGTATAGCTGCGCGCTCGGCAAAGAAGAGGCCGACGAGAAGCAGGAGGCCAACAATGATAAGAACATACGTATAAGGAGACCAAGATGCGACTGGCCCCTGGGTAAGCCCAAACAGCAAGCAAACACATCCACCAGCAGCGCAAGCGCCTCCAATATAGTCGAACTGCCGCAGTGAGGGTGCCTCGGTGCCGGCGACATCAGCTACTGGTCGCAGAGGCGGAATGGTCAAGTAAGCGGCCACACAGCATATGGCGCAGATAATAGCGTTCGTTCCAAAGATCCACTCAAGGTGCTGATACAAACCCCCTCCTTGGAGACAACCGAGCGAGAAGCCGAACGGAGCGCACGCGGCCATGGCCGAGAACACGCGGTTCTTGCGGATTCCCGGCTTATACACTCGACCCAGAATACTCATGCTGCCCGACACAAGGACACCGATCGCAAAGCCCTGCATCGCTCGCGTGACGAAGAACAAGATGTACCGGGATGGAGTCAGTGAGAAAACACCGATAACGTTCCAGACTCCCAGCCACGCAAATGCACCCACCATAAGACTCTTCGGGGGTGCTAGGTCAGATAGAGACCCAGAAATGACCACCGAGAGACCATTTGCACAGTTGAATGCACCCACGATCCACGGGAGCTGGGTGTTCGTAATGCCGAGCGCAACTTTCAACTGTTCCTGGGGAGCAAGCATATCTCCCAAAAGGAAAGAAAAGAGCATTAGACCGGCCGAACAGACCATGACTAGGATGATTTCTGCGGTGAAGCTCGATAGCTCGGGCGGGACACCTTGTCTCGTTCGGGGCGGCAATGCCGCCTCGTCGGCTTCCCGGCATACCGATGCCGATACCGAGTGTTTTCGGTTTGTCAGTCGGCTGCCGATGGGCGCGAGTTCGTGTCCATCTTCCGTAGCCTGGATGATGCTTGCGATGGCTTTTGACTTCTGAAGAGCGTCCTTATCGAAAACATTCGAGTTACCGAACAGAGGATCCGGAGTTTGTGCGCCGGTCGCCGGCGTGGAGTATGCTCTTGTATTTGAGAAGGAGGAGCGGCCCGAGTCTGGGGTTGAATCGCCAGTCTCTTGGGACTGCTCGCTACTCACCACATGTGGGTTTGAATTTGCTGGAATCTGTGGAGTGGTTTGTGGAGGGACCCCCGTGGCCACCGGACTGGAATGTGGCTGCCCAACTGACATCCTGCAGTGATCGTGAAAAGCACACACAACTTCACGATCGGGTATGGGGAGAGAGGGAAAATATAGGGTGGATTCTCCTCTAGCAGAGGGGTTTTATCAGACGGCATTGTGGCGAAAGGGCAGAAATATCTTGTTCGATGATCTAAGACGAGTGGGGTGGTGGAGCGGACCCAGTTATCGAAAATAAGGTCGCTGTGATAAGGCGCAGGAACCAGGTACGAGCTTTGCAATGTCTCGTCCCTTTGCGGAGGCTTGCGTGGCTCAATCGGTGGGCCTGTGGATCCGGTTCAGATGACAGTTATGTCAATGAGGTGGATATAGTCCAACTGAGCTAGGGATGCATTTTTACCCTTGAAACCTCGATTAGCGCGATGATGCGCAAAGGGAGCATGAGGATCATCGCCAACGGCGCCGACAATCATTGCAGGCAAACTAAGACAGTGGACCTGCCTGCGCTTGTGAGGTGTTTCGTGACGGAATCAGTTATAAGGCTCCGCCATCCCTGATAGACACGGCCCGGCCCAATAGACCGTGATCATGATGCTCGCTCGTGATCCTCATGAAAGTATCACGCATCCAATCGGAGCCGCAGAATTTTCTTCCTCCTGGCGAGAGCACAAAGGAGACGGATCTTTCATCACACGATGTGTCAAGGGGGTCCCGGAACACGCGTCATACCGACTTACTCATATGGATTCACATTATTGGGGTAGGCCGGACACAGGATCTGCATCGTGTACCTGCGCAAACTCTATTCTGCTGTGATTCAAGGTTAAGGTTGCCAGACTTCCGGGAGGCTCCTAGTTTGCTAATTTTGGACACCGTGCGGCAAAAGGGCAGGATTGCCGGAAGCTAGAAGCTCAATCTAGTGAACTTCCTTTCCTCGTTCACAGAGCCATTTTTGACATCACGGCTTCTCAAATGCATTCATCATAACCCGGGAAAGCCTACTCCGACTGGCATTGGCTTGTCCCAGAGCCTAACTAGATTATACATCATCCGTTACTCGAATCTGCCCACAGAGAACCACATCTTCGCCAAATGGATACCACTTTACATTCGTCAGCCTCGCTGCGGAGATCGCTTTGCCTTCACTATTGAAGCGCCGGGCAGGGGAGACAACCACTCCTCCTTGGCCCAGCCATGTAGGGGCAATGGTCACAATAACTCGGTCGATCAGAGACATATTTGACGGCTCGAGCAGCGAGTTGATAACCTGCGCGCCGCCTTCAATCATAACGCTCCGAAGACCATTCGACCGAAGCGTAACAAGCAAGTCACTCCAGCGAATCTCGTTCAACCTAATAAACTTTCCTCCATATTTCTCCAGCAGAGCCTGTTTCTCCGCTGGAGCCTCCTGGAGCGTAGTCACGATCCAAGGCGCCCGACCGCGCCCCTGTCTGCAAAGCTGAAATAGCTTGCTATCTTCCGAGAAATCCCATCGAGCAGACGGGTCAATAACGATCGGCTGTGGCTGGCCATCCAGATCCTCACCGCCATACCCTCCTACCCCCGCGATGCGGCAGTTGAGGCCAGGATCATCCGCCACGGCGGTTCCGACCCCAATGAGGATGCCGTCGTGGCGCGAGCGCAGGTAGTGCGTCATAGCTTTCGACTGAGCTCCTGAAAGGACGGTACGTGCGCCTGGTGATAGAGCAAGAGAGGAATCAAGGGATGTTGCGAATGTGAGTGTGGTGAATGGCATATCTTGACGCGGGGTCGAGCCATCTTGTGGTGGGAGCTGAGGTTCTAAGAAGCCTCTGTCTGAGTCTGGGAACTCCAGTGCATCACGAGTCGAGGCCATTGTGGAAATGTTCCATGAATCTTTTGTTTGGTGGGAGCTTCCCGGGTTCAAAAGATTCGGCAGATGTTTGCTGTTTCTGCCTGATATCTGAGGCGTCAACTAAACTTAAATCGTGATTGTTCATTGCTAAGATACACACAGAAATTGATTCTGATTCTGATGAGTGTCGGGATTCGATGAAATTGTCTGGCATGATACAACTAGAGCACGCTAAGTACGTTGTTCGACTCGCCAATGTCGGCGACATACATCGCCCGCCCATTATCCAGGTTCTGTCCGTTCTCGAAAGCATGGAACACGATCTTCGAGCCATCGCCATTGAAATCAGCACCACCAGGACCTCCCAAACTGCCAACATCACTCGCATCACCAGACTGGAGAAGAGGAGCGCTGGGGCCCTGAGCCTTGGTGTAAGGGCCAGTAAGCGCAGACGCGGTCGCATAGCTCACATCGTACTTGGTTGTGTCGTACATGTTGGAGGAGAAGCTGAGATAGTAAGTGCCTCCGACTTTTGCAAGGCTTGGAGCCTCAATCAGTGGTCCGTCATTGTCATCACGATCAAGTAGCTGAGTGGCATCACCGTTCGGCGTGACGGCATCTGAGCTAAGGCCCTGAAGCATAATCGGCGTGGCATGAGTAGCGCCATCACCATCAAGGCTGTTGCCATCGACCTTGTACACCACATAATAAGTGTCTCCATCCTTGAACCCATCGGCATCAATCGCGCCTCCCTGGTCGAGTGGGCAGGCTAGTGGATCACTCTCCGGGGTATAAGGGCCGGTAATACTGGAGGAGGTAGCAGCCCCGACACAATGCTTGCTATCATCTTGACTTGTAGCAGCAGAGAAATACATGACAAAAGTTCCATCATCCTGGATCTGATTAGTCTTTTACTATGAAACACCATTCGTTTCACTAACTCGTTGATTTACGTCGGGAGCCCAAATTGCTGGAGTTCCGGCCACCCAGGATGGAAATGGGCCAGGCATGGCATCAGTACCAGACAGAAGATCCCATGATGAAAAGTCGGAGGATGATGCGACTTGGACATTCACCCCATTCCCGGCCGTAGCAAAGGCGTAGTAGCCATCGTCGGTTTGGATCACACAGGGGTCGGCGAAATCCGAATCAATCGCACGGGTCGGCTGTGCAGCAGCAAATCCATTCATAAGAGCCGCGGACGCAAATGTGAATAGGATGGTAGAAACCATGGTGATTGAGGTTCGCGTTGAAAGATGGGATGATTGGCATGCTCGAAAGAGTATTCGATCCAAGGGGCTTGTACGGCTTTTATGCACCCAGTCTCGAAGAACGAGGCATATTTCACTTTCGCACTGCAATCCCAAAAATAGCGAGTCCCTGTTTGCTAGTCTCTAGTAACTTCCTGGCCCCGCTTGAGTGTCTGTTGCATACTCAGCCCCAGCGTCTCCACACTCGTGGATGATCGGTAGGGACGCTAACCCCGGTTCAGAAAGTGACCTTCTTCTTCAGAGGCATATACCTATAGGAGAGCAGGCTAGATCGAAAAAGTATAACGGACTTTAAATTTAATCTCAGCGCACTCCCCTTTTGGAAATAACCCCGATGCTCTCGGTTGCATTAACTTGCATGGCACTGCCTCAGGCCTTCAGCCTCGTGTAAATTCTCAGGAACATGGGGGTATTTGTTGGCTCATGCTCCAGCCTTCTTCATAGGTCTTGCTTCCGAACATTTCTTGATAGTATCAGTAGAAATGGTAGCTGAACGAACAGTTTCAGGGGAAGACTGTGGCGTTCAGGGGTATGCTACAGCCAGGTTTGAAACCTCCGAGTCTCAGGTCCCAATGACGTTGCTCCGGAGTTTAGCGGGCAATTTTTAAATGCCTTAGCTGCAGGCGGGGTAATGACATTGACCCTGATCCGATTATTTCTCATGGATGGAATAAACAGCTATGATACCCCTTTGGCCCCATCTAGAAGCCTTTGGCGGAGCAATAAACTCTGTCATAGAGTCTGCCAAGAAGTGTATCCAAATTCATCCTTCGTCGCCGGTTGCATTAGTAAAAATGCCACTCTTTGTAAAGATGGTTTCTTTGAAGTCTCTGATATTTTTTTTAAACCTTCACTGTTCATTTGCCGTTCAACAGATTGAGAAGGATATAATATCAACATTGCTGCAGGCCAGACACCATATTCCATTGGAATCAAGACAATTTTGACTCATCCCAGCTTGTGCTATCAGAGGCAAGATACTCCTGTCCCTTTTCGAGAACTTGACTGTTCTCCTTGCCAAGCCAGGCCGGTTCCAGGCTCTGGATCCCATCTTCGATTTCATAGCTCTCTCCTCCCGCGACATATACAATCTTTCCGGCGAACGGAAGACGAGCACCCTGGTGAGTCAATCCACTCGAGCCCCGATTAGCAGTGGCGCAGATCAAAATCGCTCTGCCAACATCCTCAGGCTCGTTAACGGGCAATCCCCGTTCGTACCAGCCCTTTTGGATCCCGAGAACCAATCGAGTCCCTATACACGCTTAGATTTGGCTAGAGAACAGGCAAAGAACGACATACTCGTCATCCAGGGACATATCACATTGACACGGATGTTTTCCGGGGTCGCGGTCAAATGGAGACCCCGCATAATACCAACGACGCCATGCTTGCTGGCCGTGTAGGTGGTGAGACCCCCACATTCCTTAAACCCAGCAATGCTGCTCACCAGCACTAGATCTCCGCCTCCATTCTGTCGCAGGTAGTGCATGCCGATGCGCGCGCTGAAAATAGATCCTTTAGTGTTAATGTCGATTTCGGCCATTGAGGGTTCTTGTGTGATGTTCTCGGCGGGGTCGAATATGTCTCGTCGAATAGAGATCCCAGCATTCGCAACCACGATGTCCACTTTGCCGAACTTCTCATGGGCGGATTTGAACAGCGCGAGCTGGTTTGAGTAGCTCGAGGCATCGCATTTGACGAAGTGGGCATTGGGACCCAGTTCGGATTCTAGTTCTCGCGAGGGTTCCTCGACGACGTCGCCGAAGACTACTTTTGCACCATGCTCTGGACTTGATGAGAATGAATGGTGTCAGGTGATGTGCAACTAGTGTAGACTCACTGCATAGTTGCTGGACAGTTGAGCGGCCGATGCCGGTTGCACCGCCGGTCAATACGGCTACCTTGCCCTCGAGGGTGTCGAGCAGGGAAGGCTCAAGGCGTAGATGTGTCATTCTGGTAAAAGCGGTAAATCTGGCTCTGGAAAAGGTTTGACTAAGTACCCTTCAGTTGCTGGAAGTTCGCCTTTTAAACCAGTCTCCTCCCCGAGGGATACGACCCCACATGAGCGATTTCCCCGGAGCAGCGCTTTTAGATGTGGATAATAATCCCCAAAAAGGTGCGAGCATACAGAATTGAATATAATTAACTTTTCAAGCTCTCGTCTTGTCTTACGGCCCCATAACCCATACTTCGATGAATTACAGGGATCCTCCGGCTACATCAATCAAGGGTTCTGTGCTGGATGCGGGGCGGCTTAGTTTACATCAACCGAAGCGGAATAAGTTCCACATTGTTATTACCGAGGCAGCCTGGCTTCTGCGAATTCATCATTCCTTGTTTCGAATTGCTTTTATCTACTTCATTCGAGCTACAAGGTATTACACTGCAACAAAATTGTGACTCCGGACGCCAACGCCTTCCTGTCTATTGGTAGAATCTATATCTGAAATGGGCACATGCGGGATATCCGAACGAAGGAAATCGCAAGATCCAGTCCAAAAAGTACAATGTATCAAGAGAACAAAGGTTAAGATAAGGAAATAATAAACGATGTCATCAGTGGTTAGTATCACGACGCGAAAAAATAAACGCAACATTTTTCCGAGTCGTTCTCCGAAACTTTCTCAGGATATTTCTGATCTTCCTGTCCCTGCGTGGAACTGGGAAGGGAAATTAGTTGTGAGTGTCGGGGTCCGGACTTGGGTCTGGGAAAATAGCATCAGTACATGGGGTTCGACTTCGATGCAACGGAACGCTGGGTTCGCCTCTTTGAAACAGACCTATCCAGTTGCTGCGAGCCCTCAGAAACAGCCTTTCTCTTGATCTCTGGCTTCACTTCCGATGCTAACCACATTTGCCTGAGTGGGGAGGGAAGACAGCCGCCCATCTTTGGGAGACACGACTTGGAGCGAGATGTGCGAATGCTTTGACGAGCAGTGAGCCATTCTGATGCAGTGCGAATGACGCTACGTGTGAACCCGTTCCCAACGGCCAAACTGGAGCTGTAGAAATGATCGATGTTGCCAATATCTACATCAATATCGGGGTCCTCATCTGGGTCATCCATCCACAGTCCATGGCGGCTGTAGTATCGATGAGTGCGTCCAGTAGCAGCTTGTTGAAGCTGCGAGCCGCGTAGGTCCAGGAGGTTATCATCAGCACCGGTTAGGTCAACAACTACAGGGTCAATAAATCCTAATGCACGGTGAAGAGTTGACATGACGCGGTAGTTTTCCTTTACTTCAGGAGTTTTGGGCTCAGCATGAATGATAGCGAGGGACACAGGTGGCGGGGTTCCGCTGCGAATATAGACTGGCTCATTAAACCAATTGAAATGGTGGGTTTCTGGATGATAAAGCACGCGTCTGTGTCTCCAGTCAAACACTTTGCGGATGTCATCCACGATACCAAGTTGATCCCTCGAGAGATCTTCGTTCCGTTGGCTATCCACGATAAAGGGCCCGGCACCGGTGGCGAGGGATGTCATGGCTGTGGAGTTTTCAGCGTCAGTTTTCAGGCAGGAGTCATCCTCTTCCAATACATCAGAGTCACTCCTCTTAAGATAAAAGCGGATTAGAGGACTCCCAGGGATGACCATGTCCCCTTGGGAAATGGCCTCGTCCTCATCGCATTCCTTAATAGAACACTTCTTCTGCAGGTAAAAGCGGTCCAGAGGACTCTCAGGGGCATTGTTAAGAAACTCATCTATCGGCATCGACCAATTATAGCTGTCAGATTCATTGTTGATTTCGTTCTCAACATCTTCAGCCCAATCAAAGTATTCACGGCTCAGGATGTTGTTTGAGTCTTCCATGCTGCAAAATTAGTGGGTCAAAGATCAGCAAATGCAATTAAAAATCTGGGCAATACTTATCAAACCAAAGGAAAGTTGAACTTCAGGAGGAACTTGCAAAGGGTTGATTTATCAACCTTGAAACGTCTCAAGCACGCCTGGGCACGATATGCTCAGGTGGGTGTTATCTCACAGTGAAATGAATGGCAATTGAAAAGGAGAGTAAATTCTACAATTCTTTTCGGATCAAGGCTCGAGGCAGTTCCAGAGGAATTTGTTCGCCTTTTATGGGCCCTACGGTTGGTTGTCTTGCCTTGTTGAAAGACAATGCAATTGAGAATTTTTTGTCAGATGACGCAGGCTGAAACAATGAGGTCTTCCAGAACAAACGGATCATTGTTGATAATTTTGTTTTCGTCACCCTAGAGACAATCAAGTAAAGTGAACACGAGCAAAAAGCAGGGCTCTTTCAATGTTGAATGAAAGCCCCTGGAGGTGTATCCCATTGTGGAGTGTTCTTTCATTCTACCGCGGATAGCTTAATCGACACGCACAAATTGGAGACTGGATGATCCCCGAGCAATCAGGGAAGCTCTTACAGACCTCGCCGGCGCATAAGCGAAAATTCCACGCCGTGGAAATGAACTCGGCGCGAAGACCGACACAACAATTAGCCGATTACATAACCCGATATGACGCCAGGGCGATCCCCGCACGCCAGGAAGACCGTTCTTTTATTTTCTTTGCAATTCGCCCGAGAGATAAGCATACTCTTCATGAACCATCTCAGAACCTGTGGTAGATCAATTCAACTCCTACGCCGGCTCTCCGCTCCTCACCCTGCCTCCTCGCTCTCTGCAAAGCCCAGCCCTATCTCTCTAGCAGTCCAACCCAGCACTATCCGACGCACCATGGCCTCCGCAATGGCAAAGCGCCTGGAGGGCAAGACCATTGTCATTACCGGCGCCTCCTCCGGTATCGGCAAGAGTACTGCCCTGGAGTTTGCGCGCACCTCGCCCAAGAACCTGAAGCTTATCGTGACCGCGCGCCGTATCGACGCATTGAACCAGCTCGCTGCTGAGATCAAGGCGGAGGTTGGTGATGGCGTCAAGGTGCACCCGGTCAAGCTGGACGTTAGCAACCCGGAGGAGATCAAGGACTTTGTTCCCTCCCTGCCGGAGGAGTTCAAGGAGATCGACGTCCTTGTCAACAATGCGTGAGTCATCAAAGCCAATACCTTAGTGGGCCATGGTGGACAATGACCGGGATATTAACAATGATCCTATAGTGGCCTTGTCAAGGGTGTTGCTCACGCGGGCGATATCGCTACCGAAGATATTAACGTTATGTTCAACACTAATGTTAACGGTCTCATCCACATGACCCAGGCCGTTCTCCCTATCTTCAAGAAGCGACCTGACGGTGGCCGCGGTGACATTATCAACATTGGCAGCATTGCTGGCCGCGAACCTTACCCCGGTGGTGGCATCTACTGCGCCACCAAGGCGGCCGTCCGCTCCTTCACTGAGTCGATGCGCAAGGAGCTCATCGCTACACGGATTCGCATTATCGAGATTGACCCCGGTCAGGTTGAGACTGTACGAAGAATCTACTTCTCTATTTACAATGCACGTGCTGACACACCCACAGGAGTTCTCTATTGTCCGATTCTACGGTGACAAGTCAAAGGCCGATGCTGTGTACAAGTAAGTGGACTTGATTACTTTCACCTCCCCTGTCCGAGCTTCACTAATCCATATTCGTAGGGGTGTCGAGCCCTTGACTGGTGAGGACATCGCCGAGGTTATTGTCTTCGCTGCCGGTCGGCGAGAGAACGTCGTCATTGCGGATACGTTGATCTTCCCCAACCACCAGGTATGTATTCACGGAATATCTCGAGTTATTTGTAGTTATTTTTGCTCACCACTGGACAGGCTGGTGCCGGCACTATGCACCGCAAGTCATAGATTCGATGTATATGACAATTCGAGGCATAGGAGATACATAGATAGAGTCTGCCGTACATGGTTTCGCAATATAAGTGTTTAACACATAGTCTTGGAATATCAGTCCATGGGCGCTTGTGTCGCCTAAGCCGCATCAGGTTTCAGTCATGTGAAGCAGTATAGCACCTTTTGGTTCATAGTGCGATCAGCCACAATTTTCAAACCTTGATCAGGGAGGATATCCCCAGCCAGCCGACTACTTTGATGTGATGGTGAAGAGCAAGGCGCTTAGCTGCAGACCAATTGTCTCAGATGACGATGCCAGGCTCAGTCCGAGGTGACTCGAGAACCATGGATCCGACTCCTGTCATGACTTATTTGGCACTTTCTAAATTGCCCGGAGCATCCGTGCATCTCTACTTCGAATGCTGATGAGCAGCCCTATGCAGCAGCTCGTCCCGTCTACCCGTCAACCGAGCCGCCCGCCTGCCAGATTCCGACACCTGCAGCAAGTTGATCCATCACCGACCGTGCGTCCGCACGAATCGATCATATCAAGGCCGCATCTGCAAACCTGCGACCTTGATGCAACCTGCAGCTAAACCCAACATATATTAATCCGAACTGCCAAGTTGGGCATCTCCACAAACAAGAAATTCTGTGAGCTTCGAGAACGCGGGATAATGAATTAAATTCCGACGTGCCACGGAATGCCGGCCGCACAGTCCCTTCGCCTAGGATGAGAGGGGCATCGCGCCCGCGTCAGGAACCTTAAGAATCCCGGACCTTCGGAACACATGCGATCTCTATGGAATCTCACAGACCTACGAAAAGGAGGGGTCTTGGGGGCCGGACGATCGTTACTCACCTGGATGGTGCCATTGTGGGATTGATGGTGTCTCCGATGTGACACTGCACGCAGCGAGGATCCCGAATGTGTGGGTGGATGAGCGGGGCACTCCTGCAAGACCTCGATCTGACGACTGCCTTCAGGGCCTACAGTCTACACCACGATCTACACGGACGCAGATGTCAACCACGGCGTGACCGGGCGATCGGAGGATGTGTGCATGACACGGACATGAAGGTTGACACGGACATGTACGGAGCTCTCCGTGTAGAGCACGGATTACACGGATTTTCGGGCACATGAAGCCTCCTACGACAGAGTTGACACAGAGAGACGAGTGTCTCGGGATGATGCAATCCACATGCAAGGCGGCCCTCTCCTGCAAGCCATCCAGGTGCAAAAGAAAGCCAAGATTGATACAGTGTCTGTTGGTGCCCGACAAGCTACGGCCCTTACATGTCCAATGGATCACGGCATCGGTACCAGCATCAGCATTAGCATCACGGCGCTAGGCGGTGCGAGCTAACCCGCTAACCCGATACCCCGAAGCGCGCTGGACCCAACCCCCACCAGGACGCTGATCCACCTGGGTCTGGAGGTGACTGTGGGCTCAGTTGGAAGGACACAAAGATATTATCCCGTTATTGGTTCACAGGGTCAGAGAAAGGGTGTCGGAACGTGTCCTATCAGTCCTATCGAAGTTTGGAGCAGGCCAAGGTATCGTTCCTTGAAGGCTGGCGAGATGGCCAATCAATGAGGGAATTCGATAGTAGCGTACCATCGTTCCAAAGCTCGATGTTATTCGGGCACATTTTGGCTTTCCAAACCGACGAGGTATCCTCCACTCGCGAGATGCTAGAAGAGAAAAGAAAACAAAACGAATAAATAAATAAATACAGTCAACTAGATATGCATCAGAGTACTCTATACGATGAAGTACATACCACGAAAGACCTCCATGAAAAAGAAGTCCGTCAATCGGAACTCATCTCCCCTTTTTCTCACCCAATCATCACAGCCTCCCCACTCTGCGATCTCCTGAATTTCGCTGTTTCTCCCCCTTTCTCTGCCCTGCCTTTTTGTCCATCTCTATTCCGAGGTCTTAATCTCTGTAGTCAAGCCCATTAATTCCTGCCGTCCTTATTTGACAGTCAGTATAGGTGCCCGAGAAGACCGGGGTGCAGGGGCTCCACAAGTCAAAGAAGCTCAGGACAACCAGCGGATCTCCATTTTCTTCCCGTCGACACTCCGAACCTCTTTCTTCCCCCCCTTAATCACTTTCCTCCCCTTGACCCGCCGTGTTTTCCATTTCCTTTCGGACCCTTTCCCATTACTCTGATCGTCCTCTCTTCGATCATATTCCCCCTTTTCTCCCGGGAAACCTTTCCTCTAGACGCCCCCCGGAATGGCTTCAAAGGTGAGCTCCCTGATCACCTCTCCTACCGATTCCAAGAACCTCCCTTTCTCGCATCGACCAACGTCCCGACCTCGCACGCGCCTCTCCCGATCGTAATAAGCCCAAAAATATGCCCAATGGCTGACTGTGTCCCGTTTCGCCGCAGTTCCTACGAGAATATAAGCTGGTGGTCGTCGGCGGTGGTGGCGTCGGAAAGTCGTGCTTGACGATCCAGCTGATCCAGAGCCACTTCGTGGATGAATACGATCCGACAATTGAAGGTGAGTCGGACACGGCCCCGGGCATCGGATTGAGACGAATTGAATCGCTCACAGCTCTTTTTCATCCCAGATTCCTACCGCAAGCAGTGTGTCATCGACGATGAGGTTGCCCTTTTGGACGTCCTGGATACAGCAGGCCAGGAAGAGTACTCGGCAATGCGGGAACAGTACATGCGGACCGGCGAGGGCTTCTTGCTCATCTACTCCATAACGTCGCGCCAATCCTTTGAAGAAATCATGACCTTCCAACAGCAGATCCTTCGCGTCAAGGACAAGGACTATTTCCCCATCATCGTCGTCGGTAACAAGTGCGATTTGGACAAGGAGCGCGTGGTCTCCGAGCAAGGTACATTTCCTTTCCCATGACGTTCGACCCAATCAACAAACACCCATCTAACACCTGACCGCAGAGGGTGAGGCGCTGGCCCGACAGTTCGGCTGCAAGTTCATCGAGACCTCCGCCAAGTCCCGCATCCACGTCGAGGACGCCTTCTACGACCTCGTCCGCGAGATCCGCCGCTACAACAAGGAAATGTCCTCCTACCCCTCTGGCTCCGGTGCCTTCGGTGCCCGCGCACCAGAGGGCAAGATGGACGTGAGCGACCCCGGTGAGAGCGCCGGCTGCTGCTCCAAGTGCGTCATCATGTAAAGGGCGAGTCTTGAAACACCATACGAATTCGGAGACGCAGTGCAAAGAGAATGAGTTCATACGAACGGGTAATACCTCGGGAAAGGAAAAGCGAGAGAATTGAAATACGGTTTATAATCGCTCCATGGAATGGAATAGGGGGAAAGGATACAACAAGAGGATGGACTGAAAGTGGCTTTGTGGCTGCGGATTTTTCGTGGGTTTCCGATGGAGGCTTGACTGCAATGCTATGCAACTGCAACGATGACTGCCGACGCCAACCCTCGTCTCATGAAACATTTTGATTCCCCTTTTGTTCCTCTGCGTCTTTTTTTTTTTCTTTTGTTTTTTTGTTCGCGAAAGATTTGTCATGGTTATCTTGTTTTGTCTATGATCAGGTGTCTGTCTCGGGTGAGACGACTCGGCTGTCAATATATGTTCCTCAGGAGGGGGTTTTGCTTCCGATTATCATGGTGCGTTGTGCGTCCAGCTCGTATGTTGCATATGTGGGAGGGACCAGTTCACTGATCTGGCATTTTACTCTTCTTGCTGCCTGATTGATGTTTGTGGTCTATGTGGTGGTCTTCCTGCTATGCTCTCATGCCCAACTGATGCCGACACGTCATGCAGCATAAGTACTCTGCATTGCTAGTTTCTGAGGATAGCGCAGGAAGCTGTTGGCATCTATAGATAGCTGTAGCTACATCCATCGTCTCGGTGTAGACTCAATAGAACTCTCGATGTCGGCAATGGCTGGTCATTAAAATACTGTACTTCATACGCCATTACGGCCATCCTCCGAATTGATGCAGAAACAAGTACCTGGGCAGGTAATGGACGATGCTCTCGATCAGGAGCCATATAGGTATGCAGGAATGCTCTATTGCCCAGGTGTATGGAACGAGCCTCCATCAAAAGATATGATACAAACCACCCTACTGACTATAGACATGCACCTCACCCTCGGGCAGATCCAGCTCATCCTCCGCCGAAACCCTCTTCCCCTGCACATTCTCCTCGACCTCCGCAACTAACGACTCCAAGTACGCCTTATCAGTACCCACAAGCGTAACCGTATTCCGCTTCTTGCCCCAGCGAGGATAACTACCCACCTTAACACCCCTAGGCTCAACCTTCGCCGCCAGCTCAGTCAAATACGGCGCAACCGCACTCTCCGGCAACGGCGTACTAATCATGAACCGCGTAATCCCCTTTCCCTCAGGATCAGAAAGTCTAGGCAGGATAAGGGGCTTCAGGTGCAGCAGGAGCCGCTCGAAGAGCCGCGGCACGCCGGGAAGAATGTGCACGTTGCCGTTGACCACGGCGATGGGCACCCACATGTCCTCGGCGACGAAAAGGGCTTGGTGTTCGGCTGGGAGGGAGGGATCGTAGGGGAGCTCGACCATGCGTAGCTTGGCGGTTAGGCCTGGGGATGGGGTGTCCCAGTCGAAGTTGGGCTGCATTGGGTGTGGGCGGGAGAGTTTCTTCATGCGTTCGAAGGAGGGTTGGTGGAGTTGGAGCTTGAGGTTGAAGGCTTTGGCGATCGATTGGTAAGTTATGTCGTCGTGGCTGAGGTGGTGTTAGTATGGCTGTGGTTCAGGGTTGGATGGGGTGGACGGACGTTGGACCAATGCCTCCGCTGGTGACGACGAAGTCGTAGCGGGCGCTCATGCGGCGCACGGCTTCTATGATGTCTTCCTCATCGTCGGGGATGACCTCCACGCGCTTCAGCTGGATGCCGAGGCTGAAGCAGAACTTGGCTAGGAAGGGCGAATTGGTGTCAATTGTCTAGCTATGTCAGTGCCAGTCCATCCCACCTCAGATGCTTTTCTCACCTTCCCGCCGAGAACCTCGTCACCAATGATCAGGCAGGCTGCCGTGTGGATGGGTTTGGTGAAGTTCGGATGGGCTGATGTCATTGCGGGCGGAGCTGGGGGCCGGACCAGGGGCGAGAGAGTCGAGGATGCAGGACGGGAGGGACCGAATGGACGGGAAAAGTGGCGGGTTAATAAGTTCAGTCGGTTTATCATGAAGGGGGAGGAAGCGTTTGCACTTTGAAAAGACGTTGAGGGGATTTGAAGGGTTGAAGGAGAGCAACTGGAGGTGGGGGAGGCGACGTTCCGCCCGCATTTCGCTTTGGCGATTGCGAGCTTCCCACACTCTTCGTGCGTTCATACTCACTCTTTGACCTACTGAAAGTTCGCCAGGTCGGGACATAGTTTCACAGAAATATCTTTACAACAGATTCTGTCACATATATTCAGCATGGTTAGTCTCTCGCGGCCAGCTCCGTGACGTCCAACTGGACATGCGACAACCCCTCGGAGGATGCGAGCTGACAGTTACTAGTCCGAGTCACGGTTATACTCTTTCTCCCCGGAAACCAGGGAGAAGCTGCGCAAGTTCCGTCTCAGTACATCCAGAGCCAAGGACGCCCAAGCTATCATCTGTACGCACACCAACATCAACCTCCATTCATCAACCTCCACCCTGTTGAGACAGCTCCAGAATATTCCTATCAGGCATACGAGCGAACTGCGGTCACATCGCAATAACATACCCACTAACGGTGTCACTTCAGATATCATCGATAAGGAAACACAGGAGATCCGCCCCGAGGATGGCGAAGTCTACACCAAGATGGAAGACCTCGCCGACGAGCTCCCCGAATCCTCGCCACGATACGTTCTTCTCAGCCACCCACTGACCCTGGTAAGTGCGCCTGGGATATATATCCTGGAACCGTACTGACGTAGCGATCTGCTTATACAGAAAGACGGTCGTCTTTCCGTCCCTTACGTCCTGCTCTACTGGCTCCCCGTGAACTGCAACCCATCGCAACGGATGATGTATGCCAGCGCACTGGAGCTAATGCGCAACTCTGCCGAGGTGAACCGGGTCATTGAAGTCCACGAAGACGAGGATGTCACCTCCATCGCGGAAAAGCTCGCCGGGTCCGATTAAGTCCCATTCAAGATGACCATGGCCCGAGCGCATACTTTTCAATGGATCGGATCAATCGGTATATTTTGGATATCCAGCTGGGGGTCTTGTATAGTGCGGCGTTCGGACAGGTTGAAGTCTGCAATGCGTGTGATATGTGGACATGCCATATTCGGGATCCTCAAGAGGATCAGGGTTCAAAGTCGATGTCAATGGGAATCAGAATTTTTCTCCAGATGGGTGATTTATCACAAAGATTGGCATGATTTGCAACGGTGCCGCAGTCTCGAGCCGTGGGACCGGCAAGGAATCCGACTGAATTTTGAGTCTTGCCTAATTGAGCTCTGATCGATCAATGTCTGTTCCGGACTCATGTACAACGGAACTAGTTAGTTAGCATCCGTTTGTGGTAAAGGAAATCTCGCGGACATTGTCCGATTGCACAGTCCGGAAAACTGTAGACTTCGATCTTCGTGGCTGACAGCCAATGATCCCACTTCGATTTTCAGCTGAAGTGGGAGCTGAACCTTCATCCGCATCATTCTGCGCATAGCGAATAGTGGCATCCCCTTTTCAATTCCCATTCCACTAGGCCAACAATCTGTAAGCCCGATGATCTACGGCTGATTCCTATCACCGGTCCCGGATCTATCCTCCAGTGACGATCCCATCAGATTCCAGTCAGGCTGGGCCGCATGACTCGAACAGCGGATGTCAATGGCAATCGTTCATTGGCGAACAACGGAATGACCGAGCTCTGATCGCCAGCTACAAGGGCTTGCACTCCTCACGCTCCCATGAAACCCCGATCTTGCTAGTCTTCCTGCTTGGTCTGTATTCATTGATATATGAAATGTATGGTGCGAAGAGATTTCAGAATTTTCCATTGGATGTTCCGACGGTTCCAATATTCCCACAAGAAAAGCGTACTTTTGCAAGAGACTATTTATGCCAGCTGCAGACCGGTAACCGTACACTGCAGATTGCAATCTCGACAAGGGCACGATTGCCCACACGAAAGGCCTGATCAGCCAAAGTGCAAGACGTTGATGGTACATATAGTGCGGACAAGGGTTCCAGCAAGAAATAAACACGTCAAATGTCAGGTTCGAGAGGTTGACGGTAGTTCATTACGAAACTTGTACACCCCGTACCTTACCACGGAAGTATGGTCTCCACACGGAAGACCAGCAAATTCACTCTCCACTGAGTGGACCTCGTGCCCGACGTTCATTGCCCGGCCGAGCGGGTGGACGGCTGGGATCAGGAGTCCATCTCTGACAGACCCACCATCGGGTCCCGGCGATCGGTGTCGAGAACCTGGATTACCTCAGGAGGCAGGAGTCCCGGTGGGTTGGCGTCGGCACTGACCACCTCTCTGGTCGTTGGAACGAACTGTCCAGGTAACGAACAATTGGAGTTCATTTACCAGCGGGCTGGTTCAGCTTGCAGTTGGCGGTGTGGCCGAGTCATGTACGCGACGCGACGTTACCGGACGAGGCTGGATACGGTGTCAAATCACGCTTCAGCAGGACCTTGCCACGCGCTTTTCAGGCGTACTTTTTGCTGCGACCGTCTGTGACCCCCGGATGGCCGAGGGACCGGGTGTTTGAAGCGAAGGATGGTGGCACTTACGTCCGACCAGAGTGCGTCACGGAAAGGACAGAGTACAGAGTTGGCAGGGTGGGACCGTTGGGCAACGAGGGATATGAAATCCACGGAATGATCGTCTTTTGAGGGGGCGTTCTTAGCCTGCAGTAGTGGCGTCCGTCGAGCCCGCCGTCGCCCGTAGCCAAAGTTTCAAATGCCAGATCGATTTTCCCGCCCAATCGCGGCTTCGTCTAATCGAGCTGGAGCTGGAGTACACCACTCGGCCCCAGAGATCACGATCCACTCCTGCGTACGGCCCCTGTGTTCTGCATTGCATCTGAGAAAAACCCGAGGTCGCCCTGAACGAGTCATGGTTCCGGCGCATTGTCCTCGCTGTGGTGTGCAGAATAGTTACAGGGGGTTGTGCTCTAGTGTTATTCCCTTCCCCTGATCGAAACGTCTTTCGAGATTCGGTCAGTGACGGATAGTAGGAGGTTATCGTCGTGACCACTGACCACCCGTGCATTCCGAGTTGTAGGCAACTGACAAATACTTGCACACAGAGTTGCGCCAAAGTCTAAATCGAACTCTCAGGTTGCAGACGGAAAGCCGTTGCTCTGATACTCATCCGAGCTCGGGGTATTGTATCGTTCGCTCGTTCGTCGACGGCCATGAATCAGAACCAGAATGAGAATCAGAGTCAGAGTCAGTGTCAGTGTCAGTGTCAAGTGTCAGAATCACTTTGTACCATCCGTGCAGAAGCGAAAAAAGTAAACATGGATTGTGAAGATCATCAGCTCGCTAAGACCTGGATGGTGCCAACCCCTAAGGAAATGCCGCGATCGTCGAGCTCCTGAATCATGAATCATGAACAGACCAACGGAAATCCCCCCGAAATAACGGCAATCTCCTCCTGACTTCCCCTCCCGATCCGCCAGGCAGGTTAACTCGTTCTGGAAACGCATCCGAGGATGGCGCGGGTACTTCCGTTCGAGTGTTTGGTTCAGACCATGGCTCACTCTTCCACTCCTCCACACAGCACGCAGCAAGTACGAGTACCGAGTACCAAGTACCAAGCACGAAAGGACATGGTCCAAGCAGCTCCCGCTCTCGGGGTCTTCCCCATGAGTGGGGGATGACCCACTGGCGTACGTGAATACCAGGGATGTCCTTGTACCTGATAACCGGTACCGGCTGCACCAATTCAGGGCTGAGGGTACGTCCTGCCCATGTATCACACATGAGATCCGTTTCCATGACTTGGAATCAGGATCCGAGGATTCGCAAGTCGTAGTACCTGCACAATACCTGCACAATACCTGCACGGTACATATTACATACCATACCGAACCAAAGCCCCGGGTTTACGCCCCTCCATGTGCGCGGGCTTGGGTTGCCTCCACCCGGTATACTTTTGGGATTTTACCGTATTGTCGCTGGTTATTATTAGCTTGCTTCCCTCCCTACTCTCTCTTTCTTCATTAAAGTACCGGGATGCTCCCCTACCTTTTCGACATCCCTCTCTATATTTCGTCGACCCCGCCAACTTCGATTTCGATTTCGACTTCCACACATCACACCCACCCGTTCCCTGTTGATAAGACCCTTTCTGCCGGGTTTCTCAACTCGCTGGCTCGGGACTGGGACGAACACCTGGATATCTGTATGGAATGAAGTGATTGAACACTTTCCCCGTTCGATCTGCCACCGAGCATTCGCCTTTGCATTTTTGCGCCACTTGAAATCGTCTGAAATTCACCAATTCTCGACATGTCTCCGCAAGACGCCCCCGGCCGCCCGGCTGAGGACAAGCCCGAAGGCTTGTCCAAGTATCTTAAGCGCATGAAGACCGTTCTGCGCCCGCGCTCCGGTTCTAAGCGTCAATCCATGACTGCAGCGCCTGTCGCTCAAGCCAGCACTGCAGCGTACGCTCCACCCATACCTACTATCAAATTCGTTATCGCTCTGCTAACATGCGCATCGTTCCAGTACCCCAGCCATAGCCCCGGACCCAAACCCTGTAGTCGAACAACCCGCTATGCTAGCCGACTACAGCCTCATCCGGCAAGAAAAGGCGCGCATTCTCTTCGCCAAATACGGCCTGACTCTCGAGCCCGAAGAGTGGAAGTCGCCCACCGATCTGCAGCTCGCACGGGTCACCAAACCGATCCGCATGCGCGTGCGCCGCACCTGCCACCGCTGCGACACAACCTTCGGCCCGGATAAGGTCTGCGTCAACTGCCAGCACCCACGCTGCAAGAAGTGCCCACGATTCCCACCGCACGAGCACGGCAAGGATTCTGGTCAGCCGCGTATCCCCAAGCCCAGGATCCCCGAGATCCGCGCCCGACAGTACGGCTCCCCGTCACTCAACCAGCACTTCAAGTTGACGGGTGACCCCAATGCCCCGCTGAAGGTGCAGTCGCGTTCGGGCGGGCCGGATCTCGTCCGCAAAACTGTGCGCCAGCGAGTCCGGCGGAGCTGCCACTCTTGTGGGAAGACCTTTGCCCCCAATTCCAAGGAATGCGAGGACTGCAAGCATGTCCGCTGCAAGAAGTGTCCCCGCGAGCCAGCCAAGCTGGATAAGTATCCTGATGGTTATCCTGGCGATGTCGACCCGCCAGACCTGCTCAAGCTGAAGCCCGATCGCACTTTCAGGAAGCCGCGCCGTCGGGTCCATTACATTTGCCATGTCTGCGATACGAGCTACAATGAAGGGGCCAATACTTGTGGGAAGTGTGGCCAGGCGAAGTGTGCGGAAACTATACGGATTCCGTACGTTCATCCAACCCGTATTCTCGGTTCATCTGCTGACAATGTCTACAGACCAAAGAAAGTTAAACCAGAACCAGACCCCGAAATCCTCCGGCGCGTCGAAGAGAAAATAGCGGCCTTGAACATTCAGGCATAAAGCGATATACAGCCGACACGACTGCCCTTCACATGAATTTGACATTTGTTTCCGCGGTCCACAGATCGCATTCCGGTCATTTTGTTTCGCAAGTCAGACAGACATTAGTAGCATGCATTGATCATCGCGAGTGGAATCGTACTTTTCGACCAGCAACGGTCATCCGGCTCCAATGTCTCCCGATTCTTACCGCAAGGTTACACAGACTACGTATGAGCCGTAGTCTAATCCTGGTTATGCTTCAATAAACGGAAACAAACCCATTGTGCGAGCGGGACAGGGAACATCACGCAACGGTGTCGACTCCCGAATCTAGCCAGACATGAACGCCAGGTTAATTAATTTCGCGCGGCGCGTCTAGCCCATCACATCATTGTGGCGTCGGTGCGCTGTCTGAAGAGTCCTTTTCTCGTATGCCTCTGTACGTATTTTGTATAGCGTACCTGTAGTACAGTACAAACCGAGATCGAAATCACGCCACAACCGATTTTCACTGACGTTCAATCTTCGGGAGGAATCCCCTCTCCATCCCCGGCCCACCGTCGTACGTGGCCATCATTCCACCGAGTATCCATGGTTGTTTTCGGTCCGAGCCGTTCGAATGTGGAGTTTTTTTCATTCCCTGACACCTACACCACCTCTCCCAAACGTCGTACTTCGCCATCGCTATGTACATTCTTCCATAAGTGGGGCGCGGAACATGACAGGTGGCATTTATTGGTCGGAGTAACCCAAGCATACAGTACGCATACCCGCTTTGGCCCTGTCGAGACTGTTTCCTAGTCGGGATTAGATGTGGGGTGGCTGAACTTTCGGAGGTGCGGTATGGAAAGCTTCCTTAGAATAGGGATTACAGTACTGTTATGCGGGCCTCGGTTCCTTTTGATTGGTACTCGCGTAGCCTCGATGAATTAGTGAGTCGTGCTCGTGAATCTCGCTTTTTGGGTTCCCATGTTTATTTCTCCTGGTATTGGACTACAATGTGTTGGCACGTTGCACAAAAGTTCACATTTCTCCTCAATGCTCCTGCCGAATCCGATGTACCCCTCCTAAGTACCTTGTCTTTCGCAATATAATTTCCTACGGCCGTTACTACCCTACTACTGCATCCTATACATTGGTCGCCTTGTAGTGTCGCCGCTAGGAAACGCCTAGTTACCAAAGCAAGGATAAGGCCCGCTGTCAAACCAGCCCCTGCAGAACAAAGGACCCAGGGGGAAGGATCGCCTGATAGATTCAAGCATCTTCCTATTTCGAGCAGGGAGGTGAGACTGTAATTGGTCCTGTGTCCTTCGATGTATCGAAAGACGCTTCTACCGGATAGAGTGGAGGCTCGCCGATGGCAAGGGTCACACTGGAGCAAGGGATGAGGGGGGCCTGGTTTCATCCGGTTGGTCCGAATGTAAATACTTAGTTGTGGCTGGGGACGTGGGAGGGATGGTTTTATGGGTCGTAACGGTCGACTAGCCTGATCGAGGTGGAGGTTGGGTCTGTTCGACGGGTTTTCTCCACTGAAGTCTAGAAGGCATGAAGATCTTCTGATGCTAGGACCTTGCGTTGTTCCGAGGCGAATGTGGCGCTTTGTGAGTGTAGAAACGGTTTCTACTGACGGATAATATTATCAACGCCGTCGGATTACGGGCTACAAATCACTCATGTGTCCAGTCCATACAAGTCCAGATACAGGTCGATGATCGGCTGGATCGAGAAAAGTACTTCTACATCGGCACGTCCCTGCTTCGAACAAGGATGTACACCCCCTGACAAGTCTCCTACCGGACTCGGCCTTGGGCACGTCAATCCACGATCTCGGTACCCACTAGGATATCATCCTGACTGTGCCACGGGTCAATACCATTGTATCCCGATTTCCGATCAAAAGTCCAAACGCCAGGGCTGGGGACTAGTTTGGTCTTGCTCCAAGGCACGGCCTGTCATGACCGGACTGTCGGGTTCGGGAATCGAAATGGTCTGGGCTTCAACTGCTGGTTCGCAGGAGATTGCCGCTGTCATTCCGTTTAAGGTTTTGACAGGCCAGGGGGCTGACAGTGCTGAGACCCTCCTGCCGTACGCGGTATAGTGATCCGGGTGATCTGCTGATCTTTGTGGCTCTTGTGTTGGTATTGGTGATATGTCGAAAGTACAGCATGATTCATGCAAGTTTGGCGTATTGGTTGAGTGAAAAGGGTTCATTTTTCAGGGGCTGGCCCAGTCAGACGGTTTCAAACGGAAAAGAAGTCATAAACGCATGTGTACTATTGAATTATGTATTAGATCATGGAAATTGGCGGTCTTCAATCTTGCTCAATCAAGTCGGCCCCTTTGGGAGGAAAGCAAGGACACGGAGGAAGCAAGAGCTCCAAAAGAAGCACAGATGATGGCAACCAATCGCCCCGTGGCAATTTGCACTATACCTAGTACAGCTTTTATGAAAACGATGTCTTCCTCTGGCAGGTAATTGAGAATGTGCTCTGGTAGATCCTCTTCCCAGTACACTTTCGAATGTTTTTCAGGCCATGGTAAACTCAGATCCGGGGTATTCTCCACCGCAAAGACATACCAATTATCAGAGGCATTGGAATTGGACGATACTTCCCTTATCCTTCTCAGGGTAACTGTTCCATGTCTCTTTAAGCATTGAAAGCACCTTGTGACACGCATGGAAATGATCACTCACAATGAAGCCGGTGCATACATTCGTATATTGTACCAGACCCGACAGATTTGCTCTTTTTGTGTCGTTTCATGCTCAGAGCTTCATAGAGTCCAACAGCATTCTGTTGGATGCCCCTTTCTTTCCTTCCAGTTCCCACTGCGGCCAGAACTAAAACAATCCTGGAAGAATCCAGCAGATTCCCAGTCCACACGAGGAATACCCTGTCGGATTTCCAGATAATATTTCGAGACGCAATATCCAGGTGACAAAAAACAAGATCTCGACTCTCAACCGAAACTCTGCCCTCCCCGGAGAACAGACATCGCTAGTGATTGTACTGAAATGGTCAAGGTCTTACACAATCTTGTCTATGAGCTTTTGGCCATCCAGATGGTCTATAACCTTTCCTTTCACAAGCCCATTATGATGTAGTCACGCTCTGTCTCATCTGAGAAAAAGTGGTAAACTTGAGGAATGCAGATAACTTTGGGGTCAACCAGTTCAAAAGATCTGTTTGATTGGTTTTCTTTCGTGAGAAACGGCCCGTGTTTGATCACCAGAATCCGGGGCATTTGATTTCGTTTTAAGCCGCTGAATGATCGACGATGCGATATTACCATCGCGGATCACCAATTGCTGACGAAAGGAGAAGTGTAGGGTCAACACGCAAGAGTCAAAAGATTGCTTGGTTACAATACTGAGGAATCCACGCCTCGGCCTTCCCTTTCTGTTCAAGTGATGTTTCCCACAAAATTCACTTCCTAGCCCCTCTTCCCATGTTATCAATCTCCACCTCGGAAGCTATTCGAAACGAGGTTCCAGACCGGAAGGAAGCCTTCTCATGTGGTGGCATATGACGCTCGTGTGAACTTGCTTGTTTCTTCGCCGACGATTAAAACCAAAGAGTACACTCACGTCACCGCTACTGAGGTATGCTGCAAATACTGTTTCGATTAAAAAAGAGATGAAGTTCAGCAAACCAATTTAGTTTCAACAATTGTACAAGGACAGCCCTTCATGTTCACTTCAAAACAATCCCTTCTTATCCCTGATCTTCCAAAGCAAGTACCACAAAAGCATTAGCTCACAGGCCCCAACACTCATTGTGATTCCACTGAATAATTGAATGTTGAGAAAATTAAGATCGGCGCTACCATGAGAGCCGACTGAAGCGACCGCACCTGCAATCGGTGGTCCCAAAAGTGATGCAAAACTACTGATACTTTGAGCCATTCCAAGCCAGGTTCCAAGGATTTGTGCATCTGGACAGACGTGGAAAAATACACTCGGTGGAAGAGGAATCAAAGCACCAGAGATACCGCCTATTTGAATGCATGAGCAAAGTTCACACTGATGTATCACCTGGGGCTTACCGTAGAAGGCTGCAAAGAGAATAAACCGCACAAGAGTGTCTGCACTGATCCAGGCAAAGCATAAAATTCCCGAGAGCATGCCACAGAATATCCAAGACATCATCGACCCGTAATAATGGGCAAAAATGGTGGTGGCGACACGACCGATTATTGAAGACGCCTGTGATATTATGAGCACGTAAGAGGCCAGGGATCGTGAAGTACCAAGTTTCGTCTGTGCGTATGTTGGAATATAATAGAAGGGCGTTATGTAGCCGAGATAGAGCAGAAAATTGGCGGCGGTAAAACTCCAGAAAGGAAGGTCTCTTAGAGCTCGTATATCAATCAGTTTCCTCCTTTGATTGTCTCTGATTCTTGTCGTATACCTTCCTGGAGACAACAGCAGCACGGCAGCGATGATAAACAGTGACAGCATCACAAATGCCATGATGCGGACGGTCCATGCAAAACTCAATTTTGAAATGAGTCGATCAAACATGACTGTATAAATGATTCCCCCTGCAGGGGCACCGCTTGTTGCAAAACCCAAAGCCACGGCTCGCTTGCGAACAAATGACCGACTAATAAGCGCAATGCTGGGTATGTACAACAGACCAAATCCAAGTCCCATGCATACTCCCTGACTGAGAAAGATTGCATAATATTCATGCGAGAGGCTGAGCATCATGAAGCCGAAGACGGACAGGGCGGCACCAGCAGCGAGCATGATTGGGAAATAACCAAGATCAAAGAGTGGTCCGGAGATAAGACCGAAGACAATTAGTAGCCAGCTTTGTAGTGTACCGATCCATGATATGGCAGATGCTGAAAACGTAGGGATGTATGTCAGAGCATAGAAACTTTCAAAGGATCCATATGCAAAAGTTAGACCCCTGCCAAAGTGTCAGCTATTGAAAAGTGTATTTGATAGATAACTCTAGTACTTACCACACATTGAAGATAATCAGGAATACTCCGAGCACTTGTAAGGGGCCCCGGATATTTCCTTCAACCACAGGTGAGGATGGCGCAGGCGACTCTTGCCCTTCCAAAGTGGACTCTGCATTTTCTGTGGATGGGCCAGGGACAGTCACCTCTGACTTCATTTTCAAGTCTAATAGTGGTCGCAGCTTCAGACCTGAGGGTTCACTAAACAGAAATTAGAAAACTTGATTTGAAATCGAGTCCTAGTTTCCACCGCTGAAGCGAGTCAAGTCGAAGGCATCAGCGGCACCTTTCTTCCGAGCAAACCCCAAGTTTTGGAGTCTAGATCCAATAGAGTCGGTGAGCAAAGTAACATCGCCTCAGTTAGCCCTCCATCACCGCAATTAGTAATTCACATCTTCCAGGAATCAAGCACTAATAAACCTCGGTTGCGATAGTTTGTCAACCGAGTACACCGAGTACCCCGCTTTGGTCGGCAATCATTCCGGGGTAGCGGAGAGCATATCAGTCCCTGGGTTTAGTTTTCTTGCTGACGGCTGTCCATCTTTCATGGTGAGTTCTAGCCTTCAAGTCAGCTGTCTTGTCTTCCTAAAGGTTGTACTTGTGGCATGACAATTACCAAAAAGTTGAAGGCTAGGTCCCAGGGTATTTTATTGATATACTTGAATTCCTCTGGAGGTCAAATGATACTAATTGGAGGAAACTTCCACCATCCGAGTTCCTCTGATGTACCGCAGGGAGTTTCGAATCTTACATAGATGAATATCAAAGAATAGTACAATATAGAAGCTTGATCAGTCATACATGGAGCTGGAATAAGAGGTGGGGCAGTTCTCTTCGGAAGAACAGCCTATCACGTATGGAAGGATCTTTGAATCGGAGCGACCATCCAATCACACTGGCACGATCGGACCGTTCGTGATAAGAGTCATACATACGACGAAATATACGATTCAAAAGCTCCTACATCCTACCATTGCTTACAGTCAGGTATATTCTCTCCAATATGGCAGTGGCACGACCGCGTGGTCCTATCGTTTCCTTCACAAAGGCATCCCTGCCATCGACCCATTCAATCCTCCCCGGCCGAACCATTCTTCTCGAGAAGCTTGAATCGAAGCATGCCAAGGACCTGTTCAACCTCGTTGGTGGTGACGATCCCGCACGCACGTCCCTGTGGGATTACATGGGCGACGGTCCATACTCCCAGCCGGATTCATTCGAGAAAAACATCGCTTCCAAGTCAGCTTCGCCCGATCCATTCTTCTTCGCAATCATCGACAGGCGCAGTGCAATGCCCAGTTTCGGCAAAGCAATCGGATACTTATCCCTTATGCGAATCGCCCCGGAGCAATTGAGCATTGAAATCGGGAATGTGATGTTTTCCTCCGCCCTTCAACGCACCGTTGGAGCCACGGAAGCGTTTTATCTCTTGGCGAAACATGCATTTGATGACCTGGGTTATCGCCGGTTGGAGTGGAAGTGCGACTCTCTGAATGCACCGTCGCGACGGGCGGCCCTGCGATTGGGTCATACATATGAGGGAACGTTTAGACAACATATGATCGTGAAAGGGCGGAGCCGGGATACAGCTTGGTTTTCAATGTTGAAAGAGGAGTGGAATGAGACTATGGCGGGGCCAATGGCGAAGTGGCTGGATGAGAGCAATTTCCGCGAGGACGGTAGTCAGATAAGAACGCTCCAGGAAATCAGAGGTGACTGACCCCAGAGGCTTTATTGCTTAATAGAACATGCCTGTCTTATGTTTAGATCCTTGTTTTGGGAGAGCTGTGGATAGATGATATTTCTGCGCCAAAATGGATGCCGAGAGATCGATACATATGTATGAACTGTGAGGCAACAGCCTTGTCTTTCGATGATCAGACCTTGATCCGCCGACTCATCTGCTCTGTGCCGGCAGACTTCTCATAGTCAACATCCTTGCCAAGATCCACCCGACGGCCAAGGGCCCGACGAATGATCCAGTCTTTGCTGTTGATTTCCTCTTCGACTTGGCCCTTTTCAATGGGAGGAATGACATCCGAGCCATCCAGTCGTCGCAGCATGACACTATCCTCCGGTCGCGCAAAGTATACCAGACTATAACGCGTCGAGTCACCCTGGATGCCTGGCGGTGCAGCAACACGATGGATGTTGGACCGCAACAGGCCATTCGTGAACTTGACCATGGCATCCCCCAGATTGATAATCGCGTGTCCTGGCAATGGTCGCACATACACCCATTCGGCATCAGCGCCTGGGGGAAGTACCTGAAGCCCGCCGAGCCGGTTGAAAAGTACGGTGACGCTTCCGAAGTCGGTGTGTTGGCCCAAGGCTGTACGACGGTCGTCGATGGGCTGGGGCGGCGCCTTGATAAGTCGTACTTGGTCACCACCAATGCCTTGCAAGCGATGGATATTGGTCAAAGTCCCTTCTGGTAGGTGAAGCTTGTCATTGAGAATGTTTAAGACGAGAGTCACGATGCTGTGAGAGGCTAGCATAAATGATTCCTGCTGTTTTCGGCTTTGGTTCAAGACTTCTGGTGCCGGGAGAGGATCGCTAATTCCCATAATGTCATCTTTCGAGACCTTATTTGTATAATCAGTTAACCTGTTTACTAGCTTGGATCCAGGCAACTCATTGAGACCGCTCCTAATGTAGCATAGAATGAACTTACATTGTAAAACTCATTGCGATCCAAGTTACCGTCTTTATCAACAACTGCAACTCCTCGTGCTTTGTACCCAAAGTATGAGTTCTGAGAACTAAAGTCATATCTCTTTTTCTCTTCGAGACTGAGTTCGAATAGTCGCTCCCCAACAGTGAATAAGTTATCGGCGTCACCGAGGAGAGAGACACCATGATCTGAATCTTGGAGATCAAGGTAGAAAAATCCGATTTCGACGGAGGCTTGGAAAAGTCGATCACACTCCACAGCATCTCCTGCCAGGAGTTTCCCTAGTGATAGCCGAAGAAGGGGAGCGGTGGGGACATCGTCTGGGAAAGGCGGGAGTCCGGGGAAATTGTTTTGAATGTCAGTATAGTTTCCGTGGGACTGCATGGTGGAACTTAAACCGAAGTGATATGTGAAAACTCTCTGATATGGATTGGAAGACTCTTTCATGCTATAAGGGGACGTTGGCAAACCCTGAATATAAATAGCCCTGTGATGATATGTCCATGCGGGGAAGCAGTACGAGCCGAGGGTGTTAGGGTATCTGAGTTTACGTGGTCGGATATTAAATCAAGTCTGAAGCAATAATGTTGGAGCGTAACGTCGCATATCCCCTTTTTATCATTTTGAGACTCACGACCTAGCACCAAGTAATCATCCACTGATGCGCTCCCTAGGCTATCGGGCTATTTTTGGAGATTTGGCCTGCGTCCAGAACCGTGCAGTCGTTAGGACTATGGCCGAGCATTGTGGCTCAGTATTCCCGACAAGTTAGAAGATCCAGAAAATAGCATCAATACCTTCTATAGCTGCTTCGTATAGCTGAGCTCCAACTACGACCCCAAATGTGGGGTGCAACGTTGGTGGATACTCGGCCTGCCCACCTCCAAGATACGCCCATCCCGCAATAATTCCTCCTTGACTCAACACTATTGAGTTTAGAAAGATCCCGACTTCTCCAAATGGCGACAGAGAACATCTTGTCCATTTCGGACCTTGAAGCTGTAGCTTCCAAGACCCTAGCAGATGCGACTCGAGGTATATCGCAATTCCATTTCAGGCATTCTGTTCCCAGCTAATGAGGGGCAATGATAACCAGACTTCTTCAACTCCGGCGCAACAAACCAAGTCACGGTCCGTGAAAACTCGTCAGCCTATCAAAAGTATCGCCTCCTACCAAGAGTCCTGAAAGATGTTTCCCAAGTCAATACCAAGATCAGCCTTTTCGGTCGAGACATCGCATTCCCGCTCTGTGTATCCCCGGCAGGACTCCAGGGCATGGCTCACCCAGACGCGGAGCTAGCGACTAGTAGGGCATGCGCCAAAGCTGGTGTCAACATGGGTGTCTCATCTTATGCCAATCACTCTGTCGAGGAAATTACCACTGCAGGCCATGGGAGCGGACCAATTCACCATGTGATGCAGCTCTACTCTATGACGGATCGCGAGAAGGAAGCTCGCATTGTCCGTCGCGCAGAGGCCGCCGGGTGTAAGGCTATATTCCTCACCGCAGATAGCCCTGTGCTCGGCGTTCGATATAATGAATGGCGGAATGGAGCGTTCAAACCACCGGCGGGCCTGGCGTATCCGATGATGGAAAAGGCGTCGGAGCAGATCCAGTCGCAATCTCACGATGATGGATTCTCGTCGTTTAATTCGGATTCCCATTCCTGGGCAAAAGAGATTCCTTGGCTGCGCAGTATCACCGAAATGGAGATCTGGATCAAGGGTGTCTTGACGCCTGAAGATGTTGAAACGGCAATTGAATATGGGTGCGACGGCGTGATCATCAGCAACCATGGTGGGCGGCAGTTGGACGAGACACCGGCGACTATCGATGTTCTTCCTGCTTGTGCGAAGGCTGCACGTGGTAGAATTAGGATTCATATCGATGGAGGCATCAGGTCTGGCAGTGACATTTTCAAGGCCTTGGCTTTGGGCGCGGAGTGTTGCTGGGTTGGCCGTCCTATGCTTTGGGGACTAGCGGTGAGACTTGACCTTCTGTATAAGCCTGCTCAAGATTGAATGACAGCTGACTTTATCAAATTAGTATAATGGCCAGGAAGGGGTTGAGTTGATGCTCGATATCCTATACCGGGAATTCAAAAGGTGTATGCAGCTGGCAGGATGCAAGTCGATTTCTGAAATCAGTTCCTCAAGCTTGGGAATTGTTCGGCCAGATGGGCCTCTGGCAAGACTGTAGAGATACATACACGAGACATAGAATTCTATTTCAAGAAGTGATTGTGTTGAACCGTACGGTTGGAAACGATCCATGTATTCGCATAGAGTTGCGGTGCATGATAGCTGCGAAGGCAATCTTATCGGCGGGTGACATCAAACAATTTTTCCCAAATCGAACTCCGCCAACCTCCACCTTTGACAACTTCCAGAGCTCTCAGACCCCACCAAGAACCCCTCTCGAACTCCAGCCAAGAGGCTGAGTATTTTCAAAAATGACCTCCTCCCCCGCCCCAAACACACACATCGCCCACAGTCTCCTCGCGCGCGCCCACTCCCCCGACACAGCAACCCAACAATTCACCGAGCGCATAAAACAAAAACCTCTCTTCCTCCGCCCAACATCGCCCTCCGCCTCCGACAACCGCTCAAGACGACGTCTCCACCGCCTCCGCAAGAAAGAATACTTCCTTCGACACCAACGACCGCGCCCACTATCCGCGCGCGAGAAGCGCACCTCAGGCCTCTACGACCTCCCCAAAGAAGAATGCAAATACGCCTTATTCAAGGGCCTGCATGATCTTTGGACCAGTTATATGCAAGAGATTCTGGATTTGAAAGCTGACGGGAGAAGCGGGCTGGTGACGCCGGCGTCGCATGGTGCTAAGCTCGTCAGTGCGGATTACCATGGTGCGGAAGTCGAGGTTGTGCGGAGTCGGTCTGCGGGGAGGGTTGGGCTTAAGGGGTTTGTTGTGAGGGATACGAAGTTTACCTTTGTTATTGTTACGGAGAAGGATCAGGTCAAGAGTAAGTTTAAGTTTACCTTACACTGGATGGTGAATGTTTTAGGATGCTGACGATTTGATAGCGATACCGAAGGAGCATACCATTTTCCGGTTTACGGTACCGTTTCCAAAGTCTGCTGGAGCCGTGGCAGATGGAGAGAAACAGCAAGACCATGCGGAAGATCTGAAGCCTCTGGAGTTTGAGTTGCATGGGAGCCAATTTGAGAATCGGCCTGTTGATCGGGCGAACAAGAAATTCAAGTGGAGGAATGTTGACTATCTGTGAATGCTGTTCTTGCAGAGGAACCCTTACAGGGCTTCGAGTCGATTGATTAGTTCAAAATATGATACCCTCTTGATATCCTTCGAGCCACCATTCCAAGCACACAGTAGGATGTCTTCTTGCTTGACTCAAACAGTTTATCTACTATGAAATCTAACTATAGTTGGGAATATCCGGAAAACGTTACAGTCTTTATAACAATTTATTTGATTGTGTAGTATGGTACCTGGTTATTGCCATTGCCGACGAGTGTGACGAGGCATTTTAAACCGTAGCTTGATGGTCACGACACTGCGCGACAATGGGCCAATGTTCTCAGAGAAAATGACATAGGCCGTGTGTAGGTAGAGACGACGCATTCGATATCAAAGTCTCGAATATGTCAACGCCGGATCTTCCGGCGGTGCATCCGTCCATCCTTCGAACCGAGGATTGGCCCGTGATGGGATGAGCACCAGAGTCAGGATGTGTCGATGATAGCGACCATTCATTCCATGGCTCTGTTGGCGAATGCAAGAGATGCCAGTGTCCCGTTCAATGGACTCAGTCGATGATGACTGCATTGCAAGCCATAATGAAGCCGTCAAGCGGCATAGTCGAGGAAAATTAAAGCAGAAATGCGAAAAAAGAATCACATTCCCGCCCATTCAATACTGAACGCGCGAACACTGTCCACGCGCTCAGCCTCGGAATCGACTTCTTCCCGGGACTTCTCCGGTCCACCGAGAAGGAAACCTTTCTTCACGCCGGTGCCCAGTCGGCCACCGTTGACAATGTCCATCAGGTCGATATTCTGATCCCATTCTGCCGATACGACCAGAAAGTGCGAATGGAAGCGAAGAGGATCGCCGGGATAAGCCACATACTGGCATCCGAATCGCAGCCCAGGTGAAAGGAAGTAGCCGCGCGAGTGGAGGTGGGCGAAGAGTGGGTAGGATGAGGGCACTTCGGGTCTTGAGAGGAGTTGGTTTGGCGATGGGTAAGGAAGAGGTGGGTAGGATGTTGCAGGTGTGATGCCCATTGCCTGGGCATCAGAAGGTGTGCTCCTCGAGGATTTGCTGGAGGTCGGGTTGCTGCCATCATCTGCGAAAATGTCCACGACGGATGCTGGCTCATCCGTCTGCGGGGTCGAAGGCGAACCAGAGGAATTGTCATCGGCAGCTTTCGTGGCCTTAGCCTTGGATTTGGCCTTCTCATCTAGCTTCCTCAGCGCCTGCTCTCGTTGCTGGCCTTTGCGATCCTGGAGGATGCGCGCGGCGTGGAGACCCTGGGATTCTAGTTCGCGTAGATACTGTCGGCGGTCTGCCTCTAAGAGCGACTTCATGCCATCGTGGGCCTTGGCTTCGTCTACAATGCAAGCTACACCCCTGTCCACCAACACCCGCGCCTCCTCCGGCATCAGCTCAAGCGGCAGGCCCAGGAACACATTCTGCTGCGGGATTTGAGGGAGGGTCCCGATCAACACGCCGCAAATGTTGTGCTCGCGTCGCAGGTAGGTCACGGCATCGATTGAGAACAGCAGGTATCTACCAGAAATGTATGAGATCGGGATGGGAAGGGTAGGTTGGGAGTCCATCTTGAAAGCGGTTTATGGATTCTGTAGCAAGTGCGATGTTAGCAGTTGCTCATCAACAGCAGATGCAGGTTGGAAAAAGATGAATTCAAGGCAGGTCATTTTCAATACGTTTCTCAGTCACCGGCGCTCATTGTTTTGAGATAAATAGCGAGCTTTCAGGGGATTGACAGATTTGTAGATGGATAATCATGCAAAGAGGGGGTAAAATCGAAAAAATTGCAAAAATCTTACCATTAGCGAGACGAGTCTGGGATTTGACCAGCAAAGCCAGAGACTCGAGAAGTGGAAGAAGGAAAGAAGCGAAAACCCGAATTTTGTGAAGCTCCGCCCGCGCTTGTCCCCTTTCGGCGGGCGGTCTTGGCTCCCCACTGTTTTTGCTTCTGCCGTTCAGCTTCAGCTAGATCACTTAGATCTCATATCGTCATGAACTTCCTTCTCTTGCTATTTCTGGTGTTCTTCGCACCTCTGCTGCTTTTTGCAGGTGAGGCTCTATATACTATACCCTGGACAACGTACATTTGCTGACAGCGAACAGCATGGCTTGCAGCTTCATCCTGTCTGGGGAATCGCTTTCGCGTAGGAGGCTTTTCGGTGCGATCGGGTATGGACGCGTATGGCCAGAGTTATCTCCGGACTATGGCAAACTCAGGTGCGGCAATGTCGGAGCAGATTGAAATGGAGGACATGCTAGCTGAGCCGGGAACTCGCCGTCACTTTGACGAGGAAGAGGATTGAAGTTTCCAAGCTGTCGAGCACTCAGAACTCCAGATCCGATTTCTTGGGCATTCCGCCTGAAGCCGGTGCCTCCTGCGCCTCTTTATCACCTTCATCCGGTGGCAAGCTGAAAGGCTTGATCTCGAACCGCCGACGACTCAAGATAAATGCCCAGTCCAATCCCACATTCTGATCGCTCCCACCACCACGTTCGTGCAATACTGGAAGACGATGGGTCTTGAGCATGCCCTGCGGTGGTTCTTCTTGGGATGTCGCCCCTCCTGAAGCTGCCAGGGCGTCGGAAGAGTGAGGGAAAGGACAAAGCTCAATGACGCCGTCGCTGAGTAGCTCCATCCAGCGGACTAGACCGGATGAACGAGGGAACAGGGATAATGGGAGTGTGATCATTGCGGTGACTCGAGAGGCATATGCGCTCATCAGGGCTCTCAACCCGTGAAGGAATTGCAGCACATATTCGGGTTGACAGGCATTGGGTGGATACATTGTGGGATTGAGCAGGGAGGGAATAACGATTCGGTGAATGACGCTCGGGCTATCGGAGGTGATGGCAATCTGGAGTCGTTTTAGGATGGCTGTGAAGGGCGAGTCCTTCGAGGGCGCCAGAGGAATGAATGTCATGTTGGTGATGGATGGATGGGCAAGGCGTTTAGTGAGATCGAAGGCATGGCAGAAGGCAGATTGTTGCTTCCCATCTTGTTCTCCAGCTGCAGCGGGAGCAGGAGCTAGAATTGTCAGTACATATAAACGACAAGCTATGCTTCATGGGGACTCACCATCACGCGATCCTGCAATACCCGCGCCAAACTCGCCCAATCGCTCGTATCGCCAGGCAATCTTCATCTTCTCATCCTTGCGCTTGTCCGGTCTCTTGTCATTCAGCGACTCGGCCGTTCCGATCAACCCAGGGAGACTGCGACCCCATTGCTCGGGAACCCCGACAACATGGACTTTTTGATCCTGGACAACACCCTCCGCCGCATAGTATCGCAGTAATGCGCCTGCAAAATCTGTAGTCCCATTTTCCTCTATCAATAGAGACTTTCCCATAGGCAGACCTGCATGACCCGCCAGCAAATTATCTAGCGAAGGCGTTCCCGTAGAAGTAGTTGGGCGTCCATCATCGGGGGAGGGGCGAATTCCTGGGTTTGACTCTGGAGCTGGCTGTGCGGGGACATTGGGAACAGCAGCGCGGTCCACGCCTGCTGACAAGCCAATATTTCGCTTGCGAAAGGACATTGTATGCAAAAAGAAGGTCAAATGAAGAATAAAAAGAGAAGCAGGCGATGCGCCGCAGTCGAGTGCAAATCGTTATCGGCGGGGAACCAAAAACCGGCAGAAAAAAAGAAAAGCTTCAGAACTCCGACTTCTCCACCTTCAGATCCTACCTTCCTCCACTCTCCACCCTGCCAGCCACTTCCACGTCCCGAATCGCAGGGAACTCGCAGAGACTCTGCACTGCAGCCATTCGCTTTCTTTGATCACCCAGGAACCGCATCGCCGCAAGTCGCAATCTCACAATGTCGGACCCGCTCCTGTTCGAAGACACCTTCACGATCACCGCGATCAACGCCCAGAAGTACGACCGCGTTTCGCGCTTGACCTGCACCTCCAATGATGCCTCCCTCACATTCACCCTGGATGTGAACTCGGAGCTTTACCCGTGTGTGGTGGGCGAGTCGCTCTCTCTGGCTTTGGCATCGACCCTGTCACTCGATGGCAAGGAGGATACTCGGAACAGCTGGAGAGAGGTCAGCATGGGTGAGCAGACCCTTGCGAATGACTACGACTATGTCTGCCACGGCAAGGTTTACCGGTTCGAGGAGGGCGCTACCAAGGATACCATGTGAGTTTGCAATGGCTTTGGCAGTTTTTGTTCTTTGGTGAGTCTTTGACTGACAAGTGCTTCTCAGGGCTGTCTTTGTTTCTTTCGGAGGCCTGCTGCTTTATCTGGAAGGCCCCTACAAGAAGCTCGCTCCTCTGCGCATCGACCATGTCTACCTGCTTCTGAAGAAGTAAGCCAATTTCGTTGGATTTTGGTGTCTGGCTTTGATCTGAAACGGTCGGATTTTGTCTCGAAATATCTTACATAAAGGGCAAAAAGTTACGGGGTGTACTTGATCTGCAGATGTTCATATCTTTGTCGGGTTGCAGCGCTGGCGTTTTTTGCATTCTGATTTGGGAATACCAATAGATGATCGTCTATGAGAAATCGATCTTCATTCAAGTGAAGCAGGCCTTTACCAAAGTAAGGAAAGTCCTAAGACCGTGTAAGCCGATGCTAGGCCATGGACTCAAAGCGTGTCAGGACTCGTACACCAAAAGGTGTACCAGACTTGGGAATGTGTTTTGAAGCAGTAAACCCTCGGAAGGACCAATGGAGATCGATTTGAGAGCTACCAACCCTCCAAATATCTCATGGATATATACAAAATGCTCATATCTACTTCTGGCAATGCGACGCAGTGGGATATTCCAAACGACGATGCAACCGCGCCACAATGTCCAAATAATCCGGCTCAGTCTCCGCCGTAAGAAGCCCATGCCGAATGAAGAAATCAATAATAATGACAGCACAATTAGGCTTGAACTCACCGCGCGCAAGCGCCTCCTGAACTTCAGGAATTGACAACAGCTTGAACTCCTCGACCTCATCGTCACACGGCTGGGGAATCACCGACGCATCGAGCTTCAGATCGTAGACGTACTCAACCTCCGGCTGCATCAGACCGGTTTCACCGCCAGCACGCGAGTCGCGAACGTGGTGGTATGTCACACAGCTTGTAGCACGGATTGCGGGACGGATTTCGGCTTCGGGGAGGGAGGCTTCTTCCATTGCTTCGCGGACGATGCATTCGAATGGCTTCTCGCCGGTGCACATGCCACCTGCGACGGTGTTGTCTAGCATGCCGGGGTATGTTTGCTTGTTTTTTGCGCGGCGGGGGATCCAGATCTTCAATCCTGTTGCGTCTTCCACGTAGGCGGTCATATGGGCGCCGTAGGTGACGATGCCGAATAGACACGAGGCGCAACGTTCCATCTCGAGTAGGTATTCACCACCGGGTCCGTAAACGGGGTAGTTCTCGTTGCGCCATCCTTTCAGAACCTCGAAGCTTCCCTGTTTGACGGCCTCGCCGATGCTCTCTGCGACCACCTTGCTGCGGTGTGCGGGGTCCGCGTTTGCCGGCGTCAACAGGGTCAACGTCTTCGCGGCGGAGTCAATGGCCCAGTGCTCTGACCAGGGAAACTTCTCGATGACCTCATTCAGGACATATCCTAGCGTAGCATCGCAGCCGGATACGCGGAAGGCGTGGTAATTGTTGAGGTTCTCCGTGTAGGCGGCGCGGTTATCCTCATAATAGGGGAAGCTTGTGGCCGTGAGACAACGAAACGTGAGATAGGGCGGGGTATTCAGTACTTATCGCATTCTTGGACGAGGTCTAGATTCGATTTGGGCATAATGAAGCTATGTATAAGATCTGCGATGAAAGTAGGCAGCGAAGTCAACTCGATCGGCACCGAGCCCTTATCGGGCCGATAAGGGCAGCTCCCCCTCTTATGTCACCGCTTGAATCCTGGAATCTCTTGGAAGCTCCGGAAAGCTCAATTGCCTCTACACTTCTCAATTGTCTCTACCCTCCCTGCCGCAGTCTCATTTGGCCATGTTCTCAGTCGTCATCCCAGGCCGTCCGTGCCTAACCGATATCATCCCAGTCGACGGCCAACCAAATGGCCAAGCAACCAAGTTCGCATTCAACATCCCGCTCAACCCACCCTTCAGCGAACTGGTGGTCTTCTTCCTCCCCGGAACAGTCCTGCCCCCAAACACAGGCGCCGCAATCTACATCCAGGCCCCGGACCCAACAACCGGCGCCCCAACAGAGTTCCGCTTCATCGGCGCGCTAGCCAACGAAAAGCCCTCCGGCATCTTCACGGTCAAGACACCAGGCGCCAATGACCCGCAGCGCTCAGAAGCCGAAGAAGAAGACGAGATGCTCGACGAAGGCACATCTCGTCCCGCCGTTCCCAACGGCGTCGTCACGCTGGGCATTTCAATCGAGCCTGCGGAGAATATCGCGCCGCAGCTATCTGCGCTTCAAGCGCAGCAATCACGCGATGCGCAATCTACTGCATTGATACGACAGCCTCCAGAACAGCAGCAGCAGAAGCAACTCTCGACAAAGGTCCTTGCGCAGCGAATCATCGGCAGCGCGTTTAATTTCCTGGCTAGTTTTGCCGAGTCGGATCCTTCGAAGAAGGGCCACGATGTCGTGCCTCTGAAGAGTTTCCAGGACTGGTGGACGAAGTTTGAACGCCGGATCGAGATGGATCCTTCATTTTTGGAACGACAGGATCCTAATGCGGCGTGATCCATGGACATCTTCTCTTTCTTCTTGGGTCCCCTGCATTTGTTTTCTGGAGTATATTTGCATCGGGATTGAGCGGCTTTGTTATCTGTCTTGATATGTGTCACGATATTCAATTTTCTGGTTGCGAACCGTGCTAGTCGAAACTCGGGTCTATGATCTGAGAGGTTATAATGACATTGACGAGGGTTGTATAATGTAATGGAAGTTATCTTTATTTTATTTTTTATTTTTATTCTTCTTTTCATTCATTCATTTACAGGAACAATTATTATATACAAGCGTAGTGTATTTGCAGTCAACCATCAATATTTTACTCGCCGTCCAAACTCCAGCCCAGGTATCCTCTCAGCCCTTAGTATCATCAAAATTCAGATTTGCGCTTCATGTACTGCAATGTCGAATCCGGACGCAGCCGAATCCCAGGCTCGTAGCATAAACTGTACAGTTCGTCGACGTATGTAGTAGGTGTGACGACAGCGTCACCCGCTGCAATGATAGCATCGTGCGTGCTTATTGGATTATGAGCTGCATTCTCATTGAGTCGGCTGACATCAACGCGAACCTCCTTCTGCACGGTGATATCACCCAGAACAGTGGCAGGTCCAAATAGTGACTCCTGCGAGTGAAGTGCTCCACTCGCAGAAGTCTTGCGAGAGGGCCAGAGGCGCAGGAATGCGGATTTTGTCGAAGCAAGTAGATCTGCTTCTGAGGCTGTGGAGCCGGAGCACACGTCTGTTATGAAGAGTTCCTGGCTCAGTTCGCGGGTGAATCCGTCTCGGTCGGCGATGCTGTCGTTTACTTGCTGTTGTACACGGAAGAGACGGAAGGGAGTAAATGTGAGGTCTGGGTTTGGGACTTGTGTGTCGAGGGTGCCGACGACGCAGAATGTGAGGAGGGTGCATTGTTGCGGTTTCAGGTCTCCTTCGGAGAGTCGGTTTGCGGTGCGGCACGGTGTTACGAGAGGTCGTGCAGAGAATCGCGCGGCCGAGTGCATTTCCTCTGGGAGTATTTTCGCGAGAGAGGCGATTCCTTCCACGAGGTGTCGGCGGAATTCGTCGACGGCGGGATCGGCTTGTTTGGCAGGTGGGGATGAGAGATATTTCAAACAGGTGTTCATGGACCAGCCCTCCATGTGAGAAATGAGATCGAGATGCTGCACCTGCAGCCCCTTCAGAGGTAGAGTGGCAGATGGCAACGGGTTACCGGCGCCCTTTGTGGTCAGGATCTCGAAGTGGTCGGCGACGGTGGGACGCATCACGAATGAGATGATATGCACACCCTCTCCAAAAGTACGATTCGAGGAAGCATAATCGCGCATATCCTGCAGACGCTCCTGGAGAGTCGGTTCGGGGACATGGATACGGCGGGAGAGTGCCGACGTGACATGCTCGATAGTTGCAAAACGGAAACCCATCGAGGCAAAGTGAGTTGCTTCATGTTTCTGCAGTTGCCGAACGCTAAACATGAGCTGACCCTTTCCTGTGCGCAGCGACGAGCGGCCCATAGCCTGAGAAAGTCGTGAGACGGGGATAGCCGTTTCGAGAACATCGTCGTACAGAGTCCCCAGGTCTTGCAGGGGTTGTCGAAGTTCGTCCGAGATTTCCTGGGCTGCCACACAGAAAAGTTGCTTAAACAGAGTATCAAAGTCGGTCTGTAATTCCGTATCCTTGTCCATTACCACTCCGCGAGTGACAACGTGTTTTCGAATGGCTTGCTGTTCGGATTCCAATCGGTTTCGCATAAAGGGGATCAGATCTTTCACGACGGCCCAGTTTCGGCTTGCCCTGAAGGCCCAAAGAAAGGTAGGGTGGGTACGTGTCAAGTCGTCATCCTTGAAGGTCTGCATTTACCATTAGCTGGATATATGAAGTAGATGATTTGAATCAACGCACCCGTCCGATATAGTGATCGACGACCTTCCGAAGCGGCAGCAGCGCCTGCGGGCTGACCATAACCCGACCAGCAGGGTCAAAGTACGCACAAGCAAGAACAAGCTGGTGCGCGCGAGTAGTCGATCGTCGTCGGTTACCACCGGCCACGATGGCGCAAGCGGATAGAATCACACAGGCGCCGCAAGCCTCGAAATTCAGTTAGCTTTCGATATATCGCAGTCGAACACGAATAGACTCACCAGCACAGCACAGACAATGACCGTCTGGCTTCGAGTCAACTGGGACCCCTGTTTGACCGACTCGTCACGCGCTGTGTAGATCGTGCCAACTGCCGCTGTCCAATGCATACCCGACACGGCAGCAGCAAGTAGACAGGCGCAGATACCTCGCCTCCACCAACTATCAGTCCACGATTCCCTCCACCGGAAGAAGATTCCCAAGGCTACAGTACTGGAGAAGATAGCAATGACCGCGGATGCGACCACGTTGGCAACCTTGTAGGAGCATCTGTAGTTTGCAATGCCGAGCTGGCCAACATAGTGCATACCACAGACCGAGCTTCCCGTGAGAAATCCTCCGATCAAGATCCGAAGGTAACTCGCTTTCTCGTCGTCACCGACGGAATAAAAGGCAGCCAGAAGGACAACCACGGGCAGTACGAATGATGTTCCAGTGAAGGCCACGTTATACAGAATCTGGATATTTTGTGCTCCGTCGCCAAGGACGATGGCGCGGTTGCCGATGAAGTGCATGCACCAAATTCCGATGCCACCCATGGCTATGGATGAGGTGAGGAGTAGATACCTTTTATCGACATTTGTCAGTAGTAACTCGCGGTTTTGGGGGACGAGGAAATGTACCAATTGTAGAATCCGGATCTGGATGTCCTGCGGTGCAGAAGCTCGAGTGCAGTCGCACAGCCCATCGCGCTGATCACGTACGAGAGAAAGATGTACCCGGCCAGGTACGAGATGTGGACGGGGCCCTCGTCCTGAATGCCAGCACTCGTCATGTTGCCAGACATATTGTGGTGACGCACTCCGATCGTCGCATTGACTAGCGATGTAGGTATTTGTATTTGGAAAGCCCGAAGAGCCGAAAGACCGACTGGAGTGCATACGAAATCAGAAAGACATGGACGAAATGGGGTTGGTAACGGGTATAGTTGAACAGGCGAAAGGAGTGTCGATCAGGGAAGATCATCTACCGAGGAGATGGCGCCGATATCTTATAACCCCAGATCCGCGGGCACCAGGGCACCGACCAAGACTCGCATATTCCAGCTAGGCCAACGTAGTTGACGAAGGCGTGCATGAGCTCGGACGAATCGCAAGCTCCGTATGCGAGCGATAGGGATCCAGATCCGCTCTGGGAAAAAACGAGGAGGTCCACCCTCAGCTGCGCATGCCCTGTATCTGGCCCATTTGCACTATTCGTCTGGCATTACATCTCATCTGGGAGAGCGGATTCGGGATTTATTCCGGAGGCCACAGGAAGTAAAAAAGTTTCGGATTGGTCGAATGTGGCCGATCAGGTAAAGAGCATGGGTCCCTTGGCGCACCCTTGTGGTGGACTTTTGAAGCGAGGGTGGTTTTTCCTGTAGGGTAGCCGATAGGCCAGGGCGGATCTAGATCGGATCGTAGTGGGGGGTAAAGAACGACGCTCGATCGGTATCACAAGCGAGCCGTCGATGGCCCCGGGTCCGTGACCATATTCTGGCCTAGCTTTGCAGTAGAAAAGAGTCGAAATGAAACATGGGCTACGCGAGGCAAATCCTCGCACTATGGACATAGTGTGATAATGCATTGTCTGCCTGCGGTTTCCGGCAAACTCTAAACCCGTATACGAGAGGAGGGTTTTGGCCTCTGGGTGTGGTATGGGCGTTCGGCCCTTCCGAGTTGACTGGGACGTACACCATTGGGCTCAGCTGCGCCTTGTCGTCATTTTTGAATGAAGTTGGATAGATTAAAAGCCCCACGCGACTGGGCCTTGGGAGCAATCACAGGGTTCTCGTTCATCCGGATCTTCAAGTCACTGTCCGCGACGATCAGTCACAACGCCAGCGCCAACAAGCTCCCTTAGCGCTGGTATGGCGTCTATCACTGCATGTGAGGCAACCGACGTCGTGGGTGTGATAGTTTTTGTAATGTCAATTTCCCGAAGTTATGCCCCCGGAGCCGCACGGGACGCGAAACTCGGTTCTGGATCGGACAATTTGTAAAGATATGAAAAGCTTCGCGCTATCATGTAGCCAGCAAATGGGGTGTGATTCGATAGCTCAATTCAGGCACAGCTGTTCGGTTACCCCGATCTATCGCACTAGCGCCTGCGCAATGGGTTTCACGGTGGGCATGTTTTGGCTCGTCCATGGCTGGTGCGACCGATGGCCCGGGCGTCCGTATCCGCAAAACAAGATGAACTGATCTGATCGATCTCACCGGGTCTTGATCACCTTTCCGACCCCATTGAATGGTTGTGGTGTCTGTGCGGCACCTGTCAGATCCACTTTGAATCGCCATCGGCTTCCCGGACGATGTCTGCCGCCGTTTAAAATGTCCCCATCGAGTTTGGGGTCACCTGCAGAACGTTGTGGAAGGATGAGCTCGACACGTAAGGCAGACAAGAAGTGACGAGTCGAGCCTGGAAAGGCAAACGGGAACTGGCACATGGCAGTGACACATGTGGGTTGCTCCACTATCAACGGGTATATTCCCCGATCTCCCGACCAGGTAGTTCACCACTCGTTGACCCGTGGCAGGTGGCTGTCAAGTAAACCTTGAAAATATGATGTATATTCTTATTCTCGCCAATCCAAATTAATATCTCCGTCACACAGCCACCGGCTCCTACTTATCCACGATACGACCACATTCAAATCGGGCGAATCGATCAGTCCAGACGGGAACGTTGTCGGCCTGTCCAAATACGATCTAATTCCCACGCAAATTTTGCAGTAGAGCTTCTCCTTAGGGCAAATGGCCGGCATTCTACCTGGGCAGCAACACTTGGAAGTCGGTTGCCCGACTTAAGCACCACAATCAACTGCCTCGATAGATGCTATAACTACATTTTAGCTTGGTGGGCCCTTGGCTGATTGCCTGTATCATTCTTCTCCAGACTATGCAAGTTGCCACTCTCCGGTCCTAATTTAAGCGAACTATATCCCCGGCTTCTCAGTGCACTGACAGCCGAGTTTCAAAATTCGTTTCATGTACAAGCCCGGTTGGCTCTCGGTGCGCATATGCAAATTCTCAACATCTTTTCTCGCATGACACATCTAATTATCTACTCCTCACAAGAACTACTTGCCCAGGAAGTAGTAGTAGACAAACCATCGGCACGAATCTGACGGATACCATCGTTCCGGCGTCTTCACGATGGCGCAAGGAGGGAAAGGATGCCATCTAATCTCATCCGAAATAGCACGCTCTCCGATCGATCTTCGAGCTCTTCGAGCTCTTAGATAGAACCAAATTGAAAGTTCATGGCCGACCTAGGGTGAATATTTAAGTTGGATGATTGGTTGGATGATTCGCTCAATTGAGCACGGTCCGTTACAATGTTGTGAGTCTTGCTCTCCATCGTCGCGACACAAAACCACAGCAGCTCTTTAGCTAGATAACGCGCATACAGCTGCAGGCGGACCCATCGACGACCAATGGCTTCTGCATGCATCATGCAAGATCATCGGGCGATACAATCGCATCTTTCACTACAAATCCGACGCAAAGAAGGCACGGAAGAACAGTCGAATCCGAGTGAACGTCAAAAGACAAGGCATCTAGCCCACGATCGTATTATTGGCCTGCTCTCTCAAAAAGAAAAACTAATTCACAGATCTACCGCACCGACTTATGCAAGCAGCTGCTGGACACCAGCCTGGATAGCAGGAGGGTTGGCGCCACGGACCATGTTGACCTTCTTGCCGTCCTTGAAGAAGAGGAAGGTGGGCATAGCAGAGATCTCGTTGTTGGCAGCGACCTCGCCGAGCTTGTCAACATCCACCTTGTAGAACTTGATGCCGGTGTGCTGCTCGCTCATCTTCTCAATAGCGGGGGAGATGGCCTTGCAGGGACCGCACCACTCAGCGAAGAAGTCGACGAGGACGGGCTCGGTGGAGTTGGTAACCTTGGACTCGAAGTCCTCCTTGCTGTAACGCGGGCATTATCAGCTGATGCGCTTGAGAATCGGACGAAAGGGAGGGGAAAAAACATACGTAGTGATCTCAACGACGTTGCCACCCATTTTGAAGGATGATCGCGAAAAGTGCGGGATGGGAGTAGAGGAGAAAGCTCGGGGAGCGGTAACGGACGGAAGTCGCGAAGTGAGAGGCGAGCGAACAAGCAGCGGGGTAGCTCTTGCGAGAGTAGAGAAGCGTGCGAGACGGAAAGTGGGAGATTTGAACTAGGAGCTTTAGTTTTCAAGGAGGGGCAGACACGGAGGGGCGGGTGGTTTTTTATAGGGCGATGACGTTCCGGTCTCCGAGGGGCTTAGGTAAGGTTAAGGGCCGCTGAATACTGGCAGCCTTCCCCTTTCCACGTCTCGGCGTGATAGATAGGGTGTGATTATAAAATGGGGCGACTTACTGCTTGCATGGCAGGATTTGTCACACGGTGATGTTTCTAGATGGGCTCGAACTGTCCAATTGCGCGTGGTTTGGCGTTCCGAGGGAAAAGGAGATGGGGCGGTGGATAGTGGCAGTATTTTGGGGAAAGATGACGTGCTCGGCTGCTTACGAATTGGACGCTTCTGGACTAACTTATAAAGATAGGTTGGAAGGTTTTGAGTCAACCAGCTAGATGGTTCTTGCGGATTATATGCAGGGTAGAGTCATTAGATGCAATTATCTTGATTTCAAAGTACATTCCAGTATGTTCTCATAGATTTCAAAGGCCGATTCGCCGTGTTTGATCAGTACAAACACCGCTTCTTAGTATGCCGGCAATGCACCTGGCATGCCGTAACAAGAAACAGAGACGGGGAAATAATAGTCTATGGAGTAATACCTCACATGTGTACAAGTCATGGGAACTAGGGAAGAAAGTACCAGACGTGGTCGTCCAGCGAATCACAAAAAAAGGTGTATATTAAAAACAACCAACAACCCATCGGGAACGGTACAGAATTGAAGATAGCCAGTGGACATCCACTGGGCGGCGTGCTTCGAAGTGAACAGGGCTGGGAATGGGTCAATAGACCCGGCTATTGAAACAGGAGGCTTGAATTGATGCTGGGGAAGGTCAAAAACATGGGGCGAGTTGGGGGTATCAACAAATCGAATGGGGCCAGCTTTAAAATGGCAAGCTCAGCAGGTCAACTGGGATGAAGTGATATGGATAACAAGGGTCTTGAGGGACAACAAACATAGAGCGCCATGAACCCCATGAACCTGATGGGCCCGATATCACATCGTACATCGGTAGATAGCAGCGTCGAGACCCCCAGGGTAGGCGCGAACAAAGGAAAAACAAAGGAAAAACAAAGGAAAATTCTAAAGGAGTGACAGATTTATGCACAGAGGCCCGGAACTTATCAAGTTCGGGTTTAATCCTGCTCCAGCTCAACATGGCCAATTTCACCATGTTGACTGGCCACTCGCTGGGGGACTGGGGAAGAATCGGTTTCTTCGTCAGAGATGTAATCCTCCTCCGCCGAAATGGGGGAAAGAGAGGGGATGCTCCTCAGCATGCCCTGGGTAGACTTGGGACGAGTAGCCGGGTTGACGACGATGGGACGACGGCCGACTTCACTGCGGTGCCACATCTCGGAAGGCTTGCCTGCATCGGCGCAACCGAGCTCGTCATCCAGCTCCGGCTCTCCCATCACATGACTGCTCGCTCCATGGGAATCAACAGAGTCCCGTGAGTGGTCATGTGTATTGGCTGCGCCGTCCATGGCGGCTTCAAAGGAGGTCATGTTTGCACGGACGGGGCTGCCGGGCTTTTGGGACATGCGACGGAAGAAGTCACCGGACATCCAAGATCCCTCGGAGTCAATCGAAGCCAGAGACTGCGAGAGAGGCACATTGTCGGATTCGGCATCGATGCTGTCGTTCCATGACCGGTGGCGGCGTCGACGGGGATTGACAATATCCACGCCAGCACCGGGAGTGGATCCATTCAGAAAGGTGCTGTTCTCCTCATTCTCCAGCGAGGATTCGGGAACCTGCTCAGGAATGTCGGGAGACTGCAAACGCGAATCCGGGGGTGACAGAGGCTCGTCGCCAAAGTCAAAGTGCTCCGTGAACTTGGAGTGGGAACGCATAACAGTTCCGGTGGGAAAAGATCTGGAAGGGATGAGAGAGGGGCGTGGAGGTGATGACTGGGTCTGGATTTTGTAGAAGGACTCGCTCGAAGGTTGCGAGGATTGCGAGACTTCGGGGGCTGTGTCCTGGAATCGCTCGCGGTAGCGTCGCTTGAGGCGAGAAGAACCACGTCGGAATAACGACGTGATCGTATTCCCACGACGGCCACTGGTATCGGATGATCGACGGTCAGAGAGATCGGAAGCCGAGCCAATACCGAAGGTTTGTGATTGACTAGGGCTGCTAATTCCTTGTCGGAGAGACGAATGGGACGGGGAGAGCGTGGTTCGTGACATTCCCATTTCGTGCGAAGGCGCAAAGCTGGGGCGCGTGGAAAGCTTCGGCATCTCGCGGACGGAGCTATCGTCGATATTTCCGACGACGTTGGCGCTATCCAGAGATTCACGTCTGGCGGCATCGCTACCCCGGGACTCGCCTCGTAGCCAAGTCTCGGATTCCTCTGCAGGTTTGGGAGTGGGCTCTTCGGGAGTGGGCTCTTCGATCTGGATTTGAATGTGCTCCTCCTTCTGCTCCGTATCATTTTGAGTATCGGCAACGACTTCAGGTTCAGGCTGCGGTGGCGTAGTTTCTTCGATCGCCTGCCGCTTCTCTTCTGCTGCTTGTTCGTCGGCTCGTTCCTGCAACTTGCGCCTCAGTCTCTCTTGATCGTCGAGTTGCTGCTTTTCTCGGCGTCGGCGATCTCGGTCTAATAATTCACGGAGGCCCCCAGCATCTAATGAATCGGCCAGTTCGTTCACGCGGCGTCTAGAGTAGTATAGGTTCTCTTCGGACATTGTCAAATCCCGCAATCGACCCTTGTCATGTCGCCCGGGTTCCTTGACGGAGGGTTCATGGCTTCTAGCTGTCGGGAGTCGAGGCGCCTCGACATAGCGAACAACAGGCCGTGGAGTCAGCGCCGCGAAGGCTTTGACCTTATAGGTGAACGGGTCGGAGATGTCGGATATGGAGGACGCAGCAGAATTCCGAACGGAAAGACTGACGTCTGACATATAGCGGTCTGCGCGCCTGCCGTTTGCTCTTCTCTTGCGATGTTCCAACACATAGTCGCCATCGGGGGCGGTGGTTCGGCGCGGGATATCTATCGGGGTGGACGACAGCATACGAATCTGTCGCTCGCGCAGGATCTCATCCGTGCGGCGCTTGCTTTTTCGGAGCTTATTGGGCCCATTGGGAGGTTGGTTGTTTAGCAGCGAAGCCGTGTGGGACAGGCGTCGCTGCGGCATATTGTTTTGCTCGGGGCGATTGTGTTGTTCCGGCATTCGGTGATCGAGTGAGATCGGGCGATGCGAAGAGGTGCGCGTCGAGGCACGGACACTGTCTGAACCATCCCCGCTACGCGACGTGCGGTTGTTCTGGCGCTTGGAAGGGCGGCGAGACGGCTTGCGGCCCAAGGTCGCCTCCACGGGGGGATCCTGCTCGAGGGAGGTCTGCAGGGCGTCGGCCTCCTCGGGGCTTACTTGAATTGTATGCCGCTTACTCTTGCGGCCGAAAGGCCATATCGCCATGGCGGCAGGAGAGCACCGCGGGCGCGATTCAGTCAGAGATGGTGCGCAGGGCTGAACTCATGGAGAGAAAGCTGGGCGAGTCACGCAGAGAAAGACGAGGGCTTGGCCACCGGCGTCATATGTGGGTTCGGCGAGTTTTAGGTTTGGAAGGACACGAAGTAAATAAACAGCGAACGTGGGAAGTCGAGTGGCAAAGGGTGGCTCGGCCCTCACCCAGGAAGGCAAAAAAGACAGGGAAGAGAAAAGAGAGAAAGAGAAAAGCGCATCACGAAGGGGAAAATGGAAAAACGAAATGGAAATTGGAAAATGGAAATTGGAAAATGGGTGGAAAATCGACCCAAGACTAGAAAGGCCCCAAAAGGCTCCAAAAAGGGCCCAGAACGCAGACCCGAATGTTGCCCCAGGGCACAATTTTCTTTTGTTTTCCCTAAAAATAAACACCGACATTCTTTACTTCCCATACACCTCGATCCATGGAAATCACTGTCGCACCGTACCCGGTACCTGATGGCCCTATGCACGACACTTGGCCCACGGGTAATCGAGACGATCCTACGTCCTCGTTGCACGTCTCAGGGGATCGGCGAGTCCCATTTCGTCATCGGACTATGGAGTGAAATACCATTATCCACTTTCCCACCGCTACTACGTCCTGTGCAAGCGATCTTGCCAAACCTAGACCCGGATCGGACAGCGATGACGAGTCTGAAGCCTGCGTATCTCGGATGCCGCCGCGGCAAAATAAAATGAGATCTCGTGGACGGCGCGCGTGCCTCTGTGCCTCTGGAGGCCAAGCCCGCCGTTGGGCGCCCGGTGGAACCCGAGTCCACCATTGACGCTGGAGGAGCCACCGGGTTGACACGCGGGAATGGAGCCGATCTTACGCAACTCGTGGTGGTTGGCCAGCTACACGGGCCTGTACCGTGGACTCTCCCGTCACACGTCTCCTTAATTTGACCGATGTCTGCATTTCTGCAATGGGATCCTGCAGGGACTGGGACCTGTGTTTGGGTGGAGACGATCATCGATGTTTTCGCCGATTCGGTCGAAGCTACGGTCGGTCTAGTGAATCTTTTCTTTTTGCGCTTGGGACTTGGGACTTGGGGAGTTCCGATCTGGTATCTACTGGGAGTACTCCGTACCGCTCCCATCTGGTGTGGGTAGTGAAGTGATGGCACCGGGGAAATTGGGTGGCTCTGAAGATTCCCCTGCCGCCAGACACATCCGCGGATTGGACCGTCTGTCATCGCAGGGGTCTCAAATCAACACTGATTATAATCCTTTCCCCGGTCGTCAATAAAACACCAAATTCATCGTGTCTTAGGGTAACATCAGATCACGCGATAAGATCGGTGAGGCTCAGCTCTACTTTCCTTTTTTGTAGTTTGATACATCTTCAGACTCCCCAGCTTCGAAAGTCCCGAATATGACATGTCAGCATCAGCAGGGCTTTAAATCCCAGTGTGGGAAGTTCTCCCGTCAGCTCAGACACCCCACTGTCTTTGTCCGCTCTGCGGCGCAGGCGGACTCTAGAACCCCGGAGAGAGCTAGAGGGTCTCAGTTTATCTCGGTCCATCTCAGTCTAGCCGAGTCCCCCGCTCCCAACTGAGACAATTGTCCATTCGGTCAATCAAGGGCTATCCTGTGTTCAATGTATTTCACCTACCTATCGAACTACTTCCTATTTCAACCGCAGACACGGAATCGACCCTGGATTGCAGGTTCCCGCTGTTTGAGACAAACTTGGGCATCAAGACGTGCAGCACAATTTGCACCGGATACCCGGCCCCAGCCCTGGCGTCGATAGCGTCCGCCCTTATGCCCAATAAAGCTACGCTGGGACCCTAACACCCGGCTGCTCAATCCAAACAAACAGGCCGCGGCATCTGATTGAGCCTCCCATGCATGATTTTCCTTGTCACGGCTGTTAGTTCTAACCCTGTCAGGGATCGTAACGCGCTGGTTGGGCCATGAGGCTATGGGTCTATTACGTGAGGGATTTACCATGCAGACGGTGAAAACCCGACTCGGGAATAAGCAACCGGGGCTTAGCATTTACTCGATGCCCCTTCAGTTCGAATTAGATGCATGTAAATTGAGGAACCTTGAAATTCACAAACACCGCCCGGTCGTATATCCCCTCTCTAATGTATACGCCGAAGCATGCAAACCGGCAACCCATGCAAGTAAACTCACATAGGCAAAAAAATCCCAGTCAAGAAGCATTAAATACGCACCCCTCACCCTGGCGCAGACCATCCTGGACAACTACTCCTGCCCCACCAGCTCCCTAGCCTTGGGTATTGTAGGGGTAGATCTGGCCAACACCCCTCCCACACGTTGTCCCTCTTCCCTTATAATTCGCCCGATATCAAGCACTGACACGTTTCCGCAGCCGATTCGGCTCTCGCTCCAGGACACGATATCGACGGCTTCCGCGTCCCAGGAGACGCTTGAGAGACCATGACCTGCGGACCTCGGACCCGGGGGAGTTTTCGCTTTCGGTTTCTGGTGCTGGGTGGAGCTTGTGGGATTCGGATTGAAGTGATGTTAATGGTTGGGCATCCATTGTCCGGGTGTGGGTGAGCTTCGGGTGTTTGTCGGGAGGCTGCACCCGCTCGGTGGGTTCGCTTCGAGTGGATTGTCGGAGATGCGGGGGTAGATTAAGCTTTGAGGGGGTTTGATGTTTAGGTGCGAATGTGGTGGTCTTTCCCTGAGTGGTATATTGGTGGTTTAGTGAAGACGGACGTAGGTCCAGATGATGTTAGATCAGGAACCGGGGAGCGGGGTTGTGGTGGGGCGGGAGACATCCTCGGGCCTGTTTATCTGATTCTGGAAGGTTTCTAAGTATACTTTGAGTAGGTCTATTATCCTGATTTTGTCTTGGTTTTTCTATAGGGAGCTAGGTCCGGGGTTCATGCGACTTTTCTAAGCCTTCCAATGAGCTTGTTGATGTTGATCTTTCCGAGCAGATATCCTGGAGCGTGTCTCAAAGTCGGTTACACCGTCGCTACTGGAGAATCTAACTAAATCTATTATGCGAAAACCGCAATTTTGATGCTTTTTTACTTTTGTTTCTTTACCTCCACCATCGGGGGCGAGGTGTTCGGTAAGGTTATTGCCGCCCCCAAGTATGCACGCAACACAACGAACACGCTTCGGGCGCGTTCAAGCCCCTTGACCTCTCGGGTAAACGATGATAACATATAGAATGGTGTTTGAACTGACATTGTCTTTGTAGAAATGCCCTACTTTTTGACCGACATTGGGTAGTGTTCAGGATGAAGATAGAACCAACCTTGGGATATATAACAAGGCCAAATAGTTCGCGAATTCTTCGCGCGGCCAAAGAGTGCAATAGACGCATCTTTATGACTAACCCGACTTTGAAACTGAATTTAGGATACTCGTGTCGTCGGCACATGCTCTGGATCTTTGTTTTACTCCCCAGTGAGTTACAGGTATAAGGGTAGTACTTGACGGTCCAGACTCTGATTCAGGAATGTTTACTTCCAAGGTTCTTCACCATCCATTTGCCCACGCTGCAATGACGAAAAACACACCTCACATGAAGGTCGACGGAGTCCTATCTCAAGAACGGTCTGGAACACCATTTTCCCGTCCTGCGACGATCACCGCAAAAAAGACCTGCTCTTCCAGGAAACCCCGCATCGATGCAGTGACATCGCTCGGGATCGACTCTCAATGGCCAGAAGCCCGAAGAACGATCGACTCGTATTGGATGGAACATCTCGGAGATGATGGGATTGTGTCCTGAATCATCGGTCTGGTTGGGTTCAAAATGCCCAAATGCAGTTTCCTACCCCGAAGTGACTTCTCTTTCCCTTCCCACGCTGTTTCTACACGGACAAGCTGGCATTGTCCTCCCTCGACAAATATTTGAAAACGGCACTGTCCCTAGAGTGCGATTTTCTCCTTGATTTTCCCATCCTTCCGTTTACCGACTCGCCGGTTTTCACTCTCACCGACTTTCTCACCTCTCTGCTGCCGCCAGTATGGCACCGCTATGGATATTCGTGGCTCTCGGTTATCTACTGCTATATGCCTTTGCCTCGATGGAAACACAGTGGCTGACGTTTGTCTCGAATCGGATAACTTGTTAAGACCCATGCGCTGTGTCTCGGGTCTGATCGAATGGCGAGATCAGCAAGTTATAGAGACAACTTTCCTCTTGACAAACCCATTTACACCGCCACTTTACCTTTTACGTGATGCTTCTTTGAAATGGGACGCTTTGCGAAATGTCGTCGGACTTCGACTATGAGTTATGACTTTCGAATTTCTTCAATGATACCCAAAATACATATTGACCCGGCATTGTAAAGTGTCGTTTTACCAAGGACTCGGTTTGAGATGTTTGAAATGAGTGCGGAGCATGTTGTCTGGGACAAAACTTCGTTTGATGATTTACGATCACGACGGTACCTTGGGGTATCTTATAACTGGGCAAAGGCGTTACAATTTGTTTTGTGAAAAGGTTTGTTCTATTTGAGAACACATATGCCCAAAATTTATGCTTTTTTTGCTGTGGTCTATCAAAATGGACATCACGGCTTGACAATATCATAGTGGAAAGTAGAGATATGGATTTTCCACACGCGTCTGAGCAGATAATCAATAACTCTTCTGGGCTTCCTTGCCCAGCGTAAATAGCCCACAAAGAGTTTGCCCCGGATTGTCCTCGGAAAACCCAGGCTGCAGGCTGCGGGGTGAGGGGCAAGTTCCACAAAAGTCATTCCCCATCATGTCATCAACTCGTAAAAGCCTTCTGCCAAATTCCGAGCGTAAAAGGTTGGCAATAAAGACGGTTCCCAGACCCCAACTAGCTCGCGATGGTAGTTGAGGGTGCTAGGCTCTTTAGAACCAAATCTTGATCAACTCCTCGCTGACAGCGCTAGGCGTCAAGACACCACTATCCGTAATAAGCGCAGAAATGAGGTGCGGTGGCGTGAAGTCCACCGAGTCGCAGAGCGGCAGCTCAATTTGTCGGTCTCCATTTGCATCGGGGGTGGGCAGCTCCTTGTGCTCGGTAATGTCATCATCTGACTTGAAATCGATGACGTGCTGATTGATTGGCAGATCATACTGGCCCAAAGGGTACAGTCTGACGAACTTGTGGCTCTCTGCCACAACGTAAAATGGTTTCCCAATTGCCTTGGCCAGAAGGCCAATCTGGTAGGTGCCCATGCGGGACACAATACCCCCGTTCTCAACAACTCCTTCTGCGCCGACAATAACCATATCCGTTTTTCCCAGAGCATATGCGACTGCTGACTCCGGGATCGTTGACACGGGGACACCCTTGGCTCTCAAGGCGCGCACCGTCTTCATACCCTCCGGCTCCCCAGAAGGTTCATCGGCATTCTTGAAAGAGGACAAGACGTAAATTACGCGAAAGCGTACCGCCGAGGGGCTGGCTCCATCATCTGTAGCCTTTTGCAACAGAGATGCAACGGCTCTGGATCCGCCGTTGGTGAGAACGGTGCAGCCGTCACGGATGAAACCTCGTCCAAAGGCCGCAATCTTCTCTCGACTCTCTTTTGCGCGCCGAATGAACAGTCGGCCGTTTGACAGGAGATGTGTACGGATAGCATTGAAGTCGCCAGCAGGGCCCAATTGACCAGGTCGTTGTAATGTGGTGATGAGGTATCGTTGAAAGAGATCGGTTCCGGCCGAGAGACCGATGGGGTTGGGGTTGGCTTTTTTCAAGTGTGCGGTAGACTTTTCGAGAAGATCAAGAGTTTCGGAGATTGTCGAGGAAGGCTCCTTCGTCAGAAGCAGGACAAGAGCTTCAATGGCCGCGATGGGCATTGTGAGATCGGGGTCGGAGCGCAGGAGCTCATTGTAGGTTGCGACGATGCTGCGGCGAGAATGAGTACGGTACTCGGGCGATTATAGGAACAAGGCACTTACTCAAATGGCTTCGCGCCGGCCGCAGCCGAGCTTCCTGTCGTCGCCATGATATTTTGGGCAAGAGCTCTGATCGAACAGGTCGAGGAACTGGAAGAGTCACGATTTCTTTGATGGCGTTTGCCGTGTTTGCATTCTGCCCCTCCAGCGTTGCGCTAACCCGATGCGGGTGCCGTGCGGGCTTCTCTCCAAAGTAAACAATCGCCGCAAATCATAACATCACTCGCCTCCCCGACTCCCCTGCCGACTGCTTGATCTACCGAACTGTAAGCTGATTGCGATCGATCCGGTCTCGTGACGCGATGGCGTACAACCATCGCATGAGTATGGCTGGCTCCCAGCAGCAGCACAATCGGGGTCGCAAAAAGGAAGACGACAATGACGCATTGATGCGCCTGGTTAGTCCCGCCCTCGGTCTTGCAGAACACTTGAATCCGCAACATAGTGAATCCGCTGCTCACATGTCCACAGCCCGACAGAGAGATCGCAGGATGTATCAACGACATCGGCATCCCGTTCACCGCAGCCGACTTGGCCAAACCAAACCCCCAGCAGATCCAGATGGTCTTCGAATGGTTTGCCGAGCTTCTCATGAATACTACGCGCGAGACGGTCGAACCGGCTATGCATGCAGCTGCCGAAGATACCTGCGGCGACTACCCCGATATCGTCCCCAATGATACGCGGAATCTCATGGGATTCTTCATAAGCCTTCGGAGATTGTTGATGGAGGTACGAGACTACTGTCAAGGAGCTACATTGGAAACCCTGGTACTAATAACTTCTGTCTACACTGCAGTGTGGTGTGAATGACTTTACCTTCACAGACCTGACGAAACCGACTCACGACCGACTCGTTAAGATCTTCTCCTATCTCATCAACTTCGTGCGCTTCCGCGAGTCACAAACACCCATCATCGACGAGCACTTCAACAAATCCGAGAAAACCAAATCGCGCATCGATGAGCTGTTTGCAGAGAATCAGGAGATGGAGCAACGCCTATCGGAGATGCGACAGAACCAACAAGCCAACGAAGTTCAAGTTCGCGAGAAGGTGGCCAGGAACGACGAGCTCAAGGCACGCCTGATAGAGCTAGGTCGAGAGCAGTCACGGGTGGCAGAGACCCTTGATCGAGTAAAGAGCGAGAGGCAACGGCGGCAGCAGCAACTGGAGGAGAAGATGGAGAAGACCGTCCGGAGCCGGCAAGAAGCCGAAAAGCTTCGGCCTTACGTTCTCGAGTCTCCCGCCACATTGCAGTCATCCTTGACCGAATTGGCCGAGAACCTCATGCGCGAAAAGGCCCAGATTGATGCTATGGAGAAACGGGCAAGAGCTCTTCAGACCTCTTCGGACACTTTTACAGTCGTTTCCAATGATGTGCAAGCGTGCGTGAAGCTTCTCGATGACATTGCCTCAGAGCTTCAAAAGGAAGACGAGGAGGAATCTCGCGCGGCCCGCAACAAGGAGGCCATTTCGGATAGAGGTAACAGCGTTCGGGAAGTGGAACAGACCGAGAAGCTCTTGCAGCGGCAACTGGCCCGCTGGAATGAGAGAATTGAGGGTCTTCGCAAAAGTGCACAGGAAAAGGCCGAGATTGCCCAGGCCCGAATGGAGGAGCTCCGCAATGTTCAGAAGCAGCTTCGTGAGGAGCGAGCAGAGAAACAGCGCGACATGGAGCGCAGGCGCATCCGTATCGAGCAGACCGAGAAGAAGGTACGTTTTCACCCTATTTCAGCTGCGAGGCCTCCCTGCTAACCCACTCTAGATGGTCGATCTCAAAGAAAACATCGAGAGCGAAATTCAATCAGCCCACGACCAGTATCTTAAGCTGGAAGCTCACATCAAGCTCTACATCACAGAGGTGGAAAAGTCCCTGTGAGGAATCGGTTTTGTGGCTTTACGAATCAGGAGTTCACAGGTCAAGTCAAGGATACCCGGGCAGTACAGATTCATTTCAAGGAGTTCATGTTGCAAGTTTTTGGCTCGCGGGGCCTCATTTTCAATTTACATCATATCTCTTTCATGAGCGCATTTCTTCGCCGAAGGTGAACCAGCGCTGGGCCACCTGTTTGATAGACACACCGCGTCCGCCCCAGTTGCCATCTTCGCCGCGTATGCGGACAGAGCCATTCAACAAGGGGACTCGCGTATCCCAGAGTCTTCCGCCCCAGTCGTCACTCGAAGGGTTCACAGAATTGGTACATTCGCAGAGCATCAGGGCTAGCCCTGCGCGGGAGGCAGTCTCAACTGCAGCAGCGAATGTCCTCGAGAGTCCCTGCGCCGAGAACTCCGTAGTAGTTCGATGTAGAGCCACCATGTCCAGAATTGCCAGTTGTTGTCTGTCTGGCTGGTCTCCAGCAGTCGGTCTCAGAGCTGCAAGATAGGCACGGAGACTCTCCAGAGATGAGCAAAACGTCAGTTGGATCCGGCTCGAGTTGGCAAGCAACCCAATTGTTTGGGTGAGCAGATCATGGCGAGACGTAGCAGTCGGATCGGCGTGTTGTGAGCGAATCGCTGCTGCTAGTTGCACCAGGAATTCGGTTCTGGTCCCGCAGACAATAAGCTGGGTGTCTGCACCGGTGTCGAGCAATTGTTGTAGCAGATCAGTTACCAGGCTGCAGAAAGCGACGGTTCGTGTTTGGCCCATGGCGTATCAGCTGCTTTGGAATTGTAAAATCTTCAATCCGTGATGTGTCATCTGCACCGTAAACTGTCTTATTCGGACCAAAATCATGGCGTTGGGTTTTCGCCGTGGACTTCGAGTGGTGGTAGTGGTAGAGATCAGCGGAGTCCCAACTGCGCCGCGGACCGCGGTCATGCTCCTCCGCCTTGCTCCCCCACCTGTCTTCATCACTCCCAGTCAATTCTCGCGCTGTCTGGACTGGGCCCCTCGGAGGCTGGAACTACAATGGAGACGATATCCAGGATATCCTCGATGCTGGAAACAGGTATGTCAATTTGTGTCCGGCTGTACGCGCCCCTCGGAGACGTGGAACTGATCGGTGGTCACCATAGCTCGAGAGCTCACCCTGGAGGCCGCCCAGTCCGCTGCGAGCAACCGAGGCTCCAAGACGGACTATTCTTCACGTACCTACAGCGTCGCCCATATCAAGAAACTGCTGGACAGTCGCCATGAGCGGGAGGTCCTGGATGGGATGCGGAAGGTTATCTCGGTATGAAGGTACCCCAATAACGGACAACAAGCAAGAACACAATGGCTAACTTGATTTTCTTCACGGTTGTCACAGTTGATGTACCGCTCCGAGCCCTCCATGACCTTCTTTTCGGCCGTCGTCAAGAACGCAGCCAGCGCCGATCTCGAAGTCAAGAAACTGGTCTACATCTACCTGGTCCACCATGCGGAGGCTGAGCCGGATCTGGCATTGCTTTCTATCAATGCGATCCAAAAGTCCCTCACGGATCAGAACCCGCAAGTGCGGACAATGGCGTTGCGGACCATGTCCGGGATCCGCGTGCCGGTTATCAGCCAGATCGTGTCTCTGGCCATCAAGCGTGGATGCGGCGATATGAGCCCTCATGTGCGGAAGGCAGCGGCTTTGGCCATTCCTAAGTGCTATCGTCTAGACCCGAACACGCTGCCGCAGTTGACTGGGTATATTTCAACCCTTCTTGGTGACTCCCAATACTTTGTGGTTGGCCCTGCGGTTGCTGCATTCTTGGAGGTTTGCCCCGAGCAAATTGAGCTCATTCATAAGCACTACCGCAGCTTGGTGAAGAAGCTAGTGGATATGGACGAATGGAGTCAGCTTTCTACATTACGTCTTCTCACATTTTATGCTCGCCAATGCTTCCCTCATAAGGTCCAAAAGGTCAAGAACCCGGTTTCAAAGCCGTTCTTTGATGATGATGAGCAGGAGGACACTCAAAATGGCGGTGAGGAACATGAAGTTGCAGTGCTGGACCCGGATCTTGAATTGCTGCTTCGAGCATGCAAATTGTTGTTGCAGAATCGCAACTCGGCCGTTATTGTCAGCGTCGTCCGCTGTTTCCTTTACTTGGCTCCCCCAGAGTATCTCGCCTCGGCTGTTGGCCCTCTGGTGGCTCTTCTCCGAAGCCCTAGAGACATACAGCTCATTGTTCTCTATAATATCGTTGTGGTGGCTTTGAGAGACCCGAAACCGTTCACAAAATACGTTGCTCGCTTCCTCGTTCATGCCAACGACCCACTGCATATCTGGCGTTTGAAGCTGGAAGTCTTGACGATTGTTTTCCCCCACTGCGGGAAACATTGGAAGGGTGTAATCATCAGTGAGCTTGAGCATTTCTCCAAGGGTACCGACCCTGAATTGGTTCGAGAGAGTGTGCGGGCCATTGGACGGTGTGCACAAGGAGACGCCAGTACTGCCGATATGTGCTTGCGAATCCTCCTTGGCCAGATCTCTAGTCTGGACGGCAATCTCGTGTCTGAGTCCTTGACCGTCATCCGCCATTTGATCCAGCAGGATCCGTCTTCACATAAGCAGACCGTCATTCAACTCGTAACCCACCTCGGCACAACAACGAACCCCGATGCACGAGCTACAATCATCTGGCTAGTGGGCGAGTTTGCGGGCGTGGACCCAGGAAACAATATTGCCCCTGATGTTCTCCGCATACTTATCCAAAGTTTTGCCGATGAGACTGAGGTCGTTAAGCAACAAATTGTCCTACTTGGTGCCAAGGTTTACCTCCAACACCTGCTCCAAAATTCACCTGAGCAGCCGAAAGAAGAAGCCCCAACATCGCCAGAGCGTGCAGCCAACCTTGCACAGGAAATTCGCAATGAGTGGAATGAAGACCGCGCCGAGGAGCAAAAAGAACCTGGTCAAGCCCCAGAAGACGAGCATAAGGAGAACGGCGAAGGCCAAGCAAAAGAAGAGGAAGAAGAAGCAGAAGATCGGATCACCCTGCTCTGGCGCTACATCCTCCTTCTCGCTCGTTACGATAGCTCATACGATCTCCGTGACCGCGCCCGTCTCTACAAAGCCCTCCTGGCCAGCCCCTCGTCCACTCAGCTAGCCAACCTGCTACTCCTAGCACCCAAGCCCGTCCCTCACGACCCGAGTCCTTCTGAGTCACGCAAGGACCTCCTCATCGGAACAGCAACCCTCGTCATTGGCCCCGAAGCTGGCTACCACGGCCTCCGCGGCTACACCAGTCTACCCGACTGGGTCGAGCTGGGACACGAGCCCGACCCAAGTCTACGTACCGAAGACGTCAAGCCCGAATCAACAACCCTCCAAACCTCGATGACTGCCGGCGAGCGCTTGGACCGAGCGCTTCGCGTGCATCAGACCACTGCCCCGCCGCGTAGACACAACGGTGCACCTGACACAGGGTCATCTAACAAAAAGACTCTTGACCAATGGCTCGATGAGGAAGAAGAGGAGACGGAGTCTGAAACGGAGTCGGAGGGGGAAACTGACTCTGACGAGTATGAGACTGACTCCGAAGAGGAAGAGTCTGATGAGGAGGATGAGGATGAGGATGACGAGGGGCCGGAAGAGGGTGAAACTGATTCTGAGAGCGAGGCTGTTCACAAGGAGGCTCAGCAGTTACTCGGTTAACCTGGTCAAAGGGCTTAGGATTTGTACAGCGGATAGCTTGGAGCGGATGCACAGATTTCATACTATATCGACCAGAGAACTGGAAAATGTCTCATTGTATGTGGCAGACCAAGATTCCGTGGTTTTACCACTATTATAGAAGAATTTGGCTCGAATAATTCTGAATTTCAAACATCTTAAGGAGACTTTCTTGGTCGTTCGTGTCGAGTTCGGTATATCCGGGCTTAGAGCAGGCTTGCCCTCTAATGGACACAGTCTTCCTTCGGGAAACAATTTTTGGAACCTCCAAGGATAAAGCTATCCTTCCACTTCTTTTATGATTAAATGTGTTTGTGCTATTCATCAGAATATGGCGTTTACGTTATAAGAGATCTGGCTCAGAGTTTCGGGATTCCAAATCTATACGACGAGAAAATAGACTGGGCCCACAGAAGGCAAAGGCGCAAATCATAGCTCAAGCACTTGGTCAATGGTGGAATTTAGGTAGATATAAAGAGACTTATTGGCCGTCCTGTAGGATGTCCGGACCTACAGACCAACATTTTCTGAGACCTGGCAATGGCCAAAGATGGCCAAGTGTGTACTTCCCGATCTGAATGTAGAAGCCGATCACGTGCATGGTAGGCGGTGTAAAGTAGCAGAACGCGCCCCGACGGAGTCCAGCTCGGGGAGTCCTCTTGAGGGCCTTGGAACTCTCTGCTCGAGACGATACAAACACATTTATCAGAGCGGTGAATGTCTTCGTGGCCATGATGCCCGCTGTGCACCATCCATTCATTCCCATTTCCCGTTGATCGCTACTGTCCCTGTCATCTCTACCAGGCTTCCCTCACTAGCCTCGCAGAGCACCGCCAGCCTTCATCTCGCATTTGCTGCTATCCTGGTAGCAATTTGTTCGTCGTACCCTTGTGTTTCTACCAGGGATTGGTTCCATTCCTTTGTGGTGAACTTCACTGCATTTCGTCGCCATGCCTGGCCTTCCTAGTATGTTGTGCGCTGCAGCCAGCCGTTACTCCGGCCGCGGCCCCTCCGAGCTTGGGTAAGCAAAGCTGACGTCGCTTCTAGCCAGTATCGACCTGGATGAGTGCATCGAGAGAATATACCGCAAGGAGCTCCTGGCTGAGCCGGTGATCGAGGCCATCTGTGCCAAGTCGAAGGAGCTGCTCATGAAAGAGAGCAATGTGGTTCATATCAAGGCGCCGGTGACTGTTGTTGGGGATATTCATGGCCAGTTCTTCGATTTGCTGGAGATCTTCCGGATCGGTGGCTTTTGTCCCAATACAAACTATCTTTTCCTCGGTTAGTGCCCTGTCTGCTTGTCCGTTGGGGCAGGTCGGTTTGCTCTCGGTTTGTGTGAGTTGCTAACCCGGAGGTCAATAGGTGACTATGTCGACCGTGGTCTTTTCAGTGTAGAGACTATCTCACTGCTCGTTTGCCTCAAGCTGCGATACCCGCACCGAGTACACCTGATCCGTGGCAACCATGAGTCCCGCGGCGTTACGCAATCCTACGGTTTCTATACCGAGTGTGCACGCAAATATGGAAATGCCAATGTGTGGCATTACTTCACAGACATGTTCGACTACTTGACACTGAGTGTCGTGATTAATGATGAGATCTTCTGTGTGCATGGCGGTCTCTCTCCTTCCATCCACTCCATCGATCAGATCAAGATCATTGACCGGTTCCGCGAAATTCCACATGAAGGGCCAATGGCTGACCTGGTTTGGTCTGATCCGGACCCAGATCGAGATGAATTCTCCCTTTCTCCTCGAGGTGCCGGATATACATTTGGTGCGCAGGTGGTTCGGAAGTTCCTGGAGGTGAACAATATGTCCCACATCCTGCGGGCCCACCAGCTCTGCAACGAGGGCTACCAGGTTCTGTTTGATGACCGGCTGAGCACAGTTTGGAGTGCGCCCAACTACTGCTACCGCTGTGGCAACCTCGCCAGTGTGCTGGAGGTGGGCGATAAAATGGAGCGCTTCTTCAACATTTTTGACGCAGCCCCTGAGAATGATGTGCATCGCAGTGAGCAGCAGGCACAGCAGAACAGGGACTCGCAGCCAGTGATTGACTATTTCTTGTGATACCCCTGGATTTCGTTTTTAGCTTGTTTAAATTATGCCATACATCGTACAGGAGTTGGGGAAGGGGGGAAAAGAAAATATGAACTGCACATTCGACAGGTCTCGCAAGACTGGCTATTTCGCATTTGAAATGAAACATGTCACACATAGAAACATCCGAACAGGAGAGTGGGAAAGGGAAAACACAAAAAAACAGTATCTGCCCAGGAATGGGGGCTTCAATCCATGCAAAGTAAACCGGCCCGTGCCGAGTCCATCTCTACCAGGCTTTTGGAGTCAAAGGAAATTCGTCACGCTTGGAAACAATGGAGCCGCTCAAGAATTCAACAGTATCAGTCCAAGAGTTTCGAACCGATTACCAGTCCTTGGCGATGTCGAAGGACCAGTCGAACTGGAGGTGAGTGTGGTCATCGTCATCGACGAAGCGCGAGGCAGCGTTGTAGTGGCCACGGGCGATCATGCCTGAAGGAGCCTCCTCCTCATTAACTAGAAAAGTAGGGTCAGCCAATGCGATCAGTGTATAACGTGACGGGTGGCTACTCACATTCCTTCTCATACACGGGCTTGTCGGTGGTACTGGGGGCGAAGCTACCCAGCATCTCCTCGTCCTTGCTCACACGGATACCCTTGCGCTTGACGGCCTGCACGTACTTGAGACCGCTCAGGACATCGTGATTGACCTGGAAGACGACCTTGATGTGGAACTTGGCGCCCTCCTTGATGGTGAAGGGCTTGTCCTTCAGAGTCTCGAGGGACTGAGGGGTGGACAGGTCGATCACGACGTTCTCGCGGCCCGGGGAGACCAGGGCGAGCGACTTGATCACACACTTGGGGTCGCCGGGTTTGCCGATGGGCTCGCCAGTGTTCAGACCCAGCGAGGCCTTCCAGCGGTTCATGGCCTCGTCATCCTTGTCTACGGAGGAGGGGCAGCGTCAGTATAGGGGCCGGTGCAGATGTAACTGGGCACCCAGGGGAAGGGACTAACCGAGTTCCTGGTACTCCTGGAGAGTCTTCTTCTCTCCGACCTTGAAACCCTGGGTCTTGCTGGTGGCAAGATCGTCGTCGTGGTGGTCGGCCATTGTTTATGTGGATGTGGTGGGGTAGTCCGGGTGGGAGGGGGGAGAGGTCTGGGCAATTCAATTAGGGAAAGAGAAAGGGAGATTGACAAGTGCCAGGTGAAGGAAGAGGGGATGAGACAGGAGGGGAAAGGAGAAAGATATCACTTGTCTCCTGAGTCGTGGTGGGGTTACAGAAAGGCGGTGGAAGAAGAGGGGCGAGGCTATTCGGATCTTCGCACTTAAATAACGGTCCTTGCAGCATACATACGCGCCGCAAGTCTTCCGACATATGCAAGTTTATCTGTACGTTGACAGTACTGACCGCGAGGACGACAACGGGGTTGGAGTAGAGCCCATCGGCCCATGTACACCTGGTGGGATGTTGCTCCGGGCGGTACATAGTACACGTAACTAGCAGGGAGAACCTAGGCCCCGAGGCAGCCAAATTATGGGAGACAGTTTAGCTCCTTGTTTTTGGAAGAGAGAGACCCCACTTGAGAGTGGACCACAGCCTGGTTCATCAGAAGTGCTAAAGTACTTAATATCGAGCGAGTGAAGTATACGCGGAAAGTCCGAGTGTTCGAAGTAAACAGCAATTGGATGCCTCAGGAATGCCGTGGTCACGGGGCCAACGCCCTAACGCATGTAACTACGATACGTGGTAATTTCAACATTGCCAAATAGTATTCGACACCTACAGATGCCTTACAATACCATAACCGGACCATACCGGAAGTAGGCAAGGCCCGTACAGGGCGAATCCCCATTCCGTCGCGATGGAGCCGCTCTCTCCCCTGATTGTCTTCTCTTTTATCGTCTTTTTGGTGAACTACTTCATTGTTCTGATTGCCCGACTTTTGGCGCGTTCTTTCGCCCCACACCGCGTTTTTCATTGTCGAGTGTCGATATCCGGCCTCGATCGTCTATCTGCGACGCGCCTGCTACGTGGCCGCCATCGGCGCAACTTTCTCTTCACATCCGACACTGCTCGTTTTGTCGTGCAACTCGCCCAGCATGTCGCGAACTCTTCCCAAAAAGACCAACCCGCTGATTCTCAGCGACGCCTCGCCGGCCTGTAAGTCTCACATCGAAGCGCGTGGTCGCGCGACCGCGCATGCGACCGACATCCCACCCTATCATTCCTACCCGACCCTCATTTTCTGGCCATAGCTGACCCTTCTCCTTCCGCGATCGTAGACGATGAGCTTCTTGCGCGCCGCCGCCTCGGCAAGACCAACTTGTCCGTCAAGCCCGGCTTGATCGGTTCCTCAAATGCTACCAAGCCTGAGAATCTGGGTGTCTTCGAGTACGCTCACCTCCGCGCTCCCTTGCCCAAGGATTTGAAGGGCTCCGAGATCTTCCCCTCGCACACTCCGGCTCAGCACCCAGAGACGTACTTCCTGATGGTAAGATATCACGATCTATGAAAAAAACAAAATAAAATGATCAGCTGTGATAAACGGTCGCTAACCTTCTACTTGCGAAACAGCGGAGGAGCAAGGACGGCTTCGTCAGCGCAACGGGCATGTTTAAGATCGCATTCCCCTGGGCCAAGACCGACGAGGAGAAGAACGAGAGAGAGTACTTGAAATCTCGAGAGTACACGAGCCAGGAAGAAGTGGCTGGCAATGTTTGGATTTCCCCGCTGTTTGGTAGGTCCATCAGCCTTGTTGGCTTATATATAGCACTGTTCTAACCGTCTTCCAGCCCTTGAACTTGCTCGAGAATACCAGATGTACGACTGGGTCCGCGCCTTGTTGGATCCCACCGATATTGTGCAGAGCCCGTCGAGTGCAAAGAAGCAGATCACCCCGCCGCCCAAGTTCGACCTGCCCGAGGATGATCACACCCCGTCGCAGCGCAGCCGTAGCCGCCGCTCGGTCTCTCCCAGCAAGAAGACCACCTCACCTCGCAAGTCCCGGACCGCCAAATCTGCAAAGGACGTTCCCAGCACTCCGTCAACAGCCGCTGCCAACAGCAGTCTTCAAGAGGCGCTGTCAATGACAGCCAGTATGGAGTCGGATGAAAAAGAGCCTAAACCGGCCGCCACGGAGGAGGTTGAGGCGAAGACCACAGAATCACCGAAGAAGAAGGGCCGGAAATCCAAGAAGGCTGCTGCTGAGGCCGATGAGGAGAAGGGGGAGGAGGAGAAGGAGGCCAAGAAGGAAGAGAAGAAGGAAGAGAAGAAGACCGAGAAGAAGAAGAAGGCCGAAGCCGCACCGAAGGGCAAGACTTCCCAGACCGCCGTTTCGCTCGATATGCCCATCAGCCTGCCAGAAGTGCCCACCGCTGCCGAGACGGAGGAGATGATCGCCAAGGCTAAGGAGATGGTGGCGGATGCCGTCAAGGGCCAGACCGAGGGATCATCATCTGCAAAGGTGACGAAGAAGCGCAAGCCCGAGGAGGAGGATGAGGAGACTGCGGCCGAGGCCGCTCAACGAGTGAAGAAGGCCAAGTTGTTGGAGGACAAGCTCAAACGCGAGCGTGTCCGCAACCGTGCTCTGTTCGGTGTTTCCGCTGCTTTTGCTCTGGCGTAAGTGGCTCTCTCTCTCCATTTGGTTTTTTTTTCATGATTGCTAACCGAGTCCAGCGCTTCAATCCCCTATTTCTTCTAGATCAGGCTTCTGCCTAGCCTGGAAGACTATACCCGGGAGAACCCATTCACCCTCAATTCCCTTAATTCCCCCGATGCCCCATTCTTGGATATGGTGAACGGCTAGTCCGACTTTGAGGACAGTCTTTCATTATTCGCAGTGGTTTGTCCGGCTCGGACAGGACAAGCTCAATCCCCTCTCACCCCCGATTTTCCGTCTCCGTGGTCTTGATGATAAATATATTCTTCCCCAGCCCCTCCTCGAGTGTGCACTGTACTTCCTTGACACCATTTCCTTTAATATCTTCCCTTTTCACTTGAGAACGACACTTGCACGTGCCTATCCCCAAATCACAAAAGAGACATGTTCCAAATCCATCCTCCCATCGATTTATTTCCCCCTCTCTGGATACCAAACACTCGATTCCGCTTTGTCTTCTGACTGCCAGCTGTAGTGAAGAACGCTTTAGCCTAGCGATATCTAAATATTTCAAAAGACGATCTATCTTCACGTGTAGAGAAGCCACTGATTTAATGCACACGCACTCCGCGTTACGTCCGTGATCAGAGTGACGGCTGCGGGACGCGGCAGTGCAAACATGTAAAACAGCCCTCTGGAGCTCTACAACACGCATTATTCCGTTTTTGATCTGCTCTTTTCCCACCTACTCTCCTTGTTCTCCCTGGCTGTTTGAAACACGGGTGATGCAATGTCTCTCCCGGGGTTAGAGTTGACCCAGCCCTCCGAGGAGAGGCAATTCGCCGTTGCTCCACCGTCGCAGATCGCCCTGAACCCGGGCTCGGAGTGGAGGTTCGAAGTCGCATTTGGGCATATCGTACGGGTCAAGGTGTGTTGTACTCTATGGAGCTCACGGCTGGAACTCTTTACTGGAGCTTCAGGTCGATTCCGAATGACGGCGCTGACTTGAGCTTCTAGCTTCTCACCGGTACGGCAGAGCTCTTCGGAACAGAACTCGCACAGTCGCAGACCTACACCTTCCACGGCACGAAAGGCGCGATCTACACATGGCACGGCTGCGAGCTGGAGATCAGCGCCGGGGAGACCGGCTCTACGGCTCTTGATGGAGCGGCCGGACACGGCGCTGGCGGCTGCCAGAGTGAATACATCGCCGAAGAGACGCCCATGGTGGAATACTCCAACGTGCACTTTGCACTGGAGACAATGCGAGAAGAAGCCCAGTCCGCGGGCAAGGATGGGCCTCGTGTCCTGTTGCTGGGCCCTGAAAACGCCGGCAAGACCAGTCTGGCCAAGATCTTGACTGCCTATTCTACAAAGGTCGGCCGCCAACCGCTGGTCGTCAACCTGGACCCGACCGAGGGCATGCTGAGTGTCCCTGGTACATTGACTGCAACTGCCTTCCGAACTATGCTGGACATCGAGGAGGGTTGGGGCAGCAGTCCCATGTCCGGGCCCAGCCCTGTGCCTGTGAAGCTTCCACTCGTCTACAGCTACCCGATGCCTAACCCGCTCGATGCTGAAGGCTCAGTCTACAGGCCTATTGTGTCACGGCTGGCACTCTCAGTAACGGGCCGTATGGCCGAAGATGAAGACGCACGAGAGACAGGAATCATCATCGATACACCGGGCATCCTGAGCAGCGGCAAGCCTGGCAGCCTGGAGCTGATCAACCACATCGTGACCGAGTTCGCCATCACCACAATCCTGGTCATTGGTTCCGAGCGGCTCTACAGCGCCATGGTCAAGCAGTACGACAACAAGCCTAGCGCAAGTCCCACGGCAGCCGTCTTCGACGAGCGCATTTCCGTCGTGAAGCTGTCCAAGTCGGGCGGCTGTGTCGACCGCGATGCCGCTTTCCTCAAGGCAACACGCGAGTCGCAAATCCGGTCCTACTTCTTCGGCAACCCAATCCCTTCTACCGGAACCTCGGCTCTCTCGCTCTCCTCCTCTTCCGCCGTTACTCTCTCCCCGCATGCACAGCAACTAGATTTCGCCGCTCTCCCGGTATACAGCTACACCGTAAAATCGACAGAAGACGAAGATGAAGACGAGTACGACCCGTCCCAACTTGGAACAGGCGACTCATTCCTCCCAGGCGGTGGCTCGGAAGACTACACACCCCAAGAACCAGATCGTGCCGCACCTCTCCCCGGCGTCGGACTCTCAGATGCATCAAATCTACCATCGACACCGAGCAACGTACCCTTGAAAAGAGTCCTCCCTCCCGCCCCGTCAACCCTCGCCAATACCCTCCTCGCAATCACCAATGCCCCAACAAACGCCTCACCCTCTGAAGTCCGCGATGCCAGCATCATGGGCTTCCTTTACGTCGCCGACGTCGACGCCGACAAGGGAAAGATCCGAGTACTCGCGCCAGTCGGTGGGCGAGTACCGCCGCGCGCGATCATCTGGGCTAAGCGGTGGCCTGGCGAGGTTGTGGGTCTTGTGGGATAGGTCAGTTCGTTTTCACATACATTTCTCCTTATGCTGGCCTTGCGTTGGGTGGCGTTTGGAACTTCGAGGCTTGGGTTGAGCGTCTGCATGCGCATTATATATGCAGCTTATTAAGAGCATAAAACCACCTTACTTTCCAATCTCGTACTTCAGGACGTAGGGACCCGTGTAGCGGATTTCTTTTGCCACTTCTCATTTGTGGGCTTACTATGTCAGACATCCGGAGGGCCTGAAAAGGAAGAAATCTACCTAATGAAGAGCAATATGTCTTAGACCAGGGCGTCGTTAACATCAAACTATACCATCCCCTTGGCTTCGCCATCCCTCAAAGCTGTATCTCATCCATGAGATCGGCCTGACGAACGTGTGTCAATATCCACCGAAAAAACGGGCTAAGTTATTTCTACGGCAACTAGGAAGTGTTGTAATGGAGCCTGTGTACCACACTCAATGTCAGGCTATTTGGTAGCCCAACCTACATCTCTTTAGCGCGCCTGACAACGTTCGAAAGCAAAGAAGGTATAAAAGACCTCAAGATGGTACATGAATGCTAATGCTAATGATATACGCGCCAACCCAATGCCAAAGTATACATACCTAGGTACAAGCCTGAAAAGAAACCACCAAGATATACAAATCCTACAATCCAAACTCCCATCACTCCCACCTCCTCCACTCTCCAACAGATGCCTTCATCTCCACAGTACAATCATATCCCTTTCCCTCCGCAACAAGCAACTCCCCCCTTCGATCCTTGAATCTTTGCTCCGCCTCAAACCTCCTTAACGCAACAGACTTCAATCCCGCAAAATCATCCTTCGCAACCGCATCCCTGAACTTAGCTCTCATCCTCCCAGAATATAACTGGCAACTGGCCTCGCGGCAACTTCGCGGCCCGTCCCCGGGTAGCAACCGCATAGAGGTAGAGAACATCCGCGCGATGGGGTGGTGTGCTTTGGCGAGCGGCCAGACGACTTCATCGTAGCAGTCTTCGCAGACGCTTAGCTCCGGTAGTGAGGGGATGTAGTGCCATGTGCCGAGCGTGGGTCTGTCACGGCGACAATCGCGGAGAACGACCTTGCGACGGGCGTAGTTTAGGAACTCGCGCACATCTGGCCGGCGGGATGGGTCTGCTTCTGCGCGGGTTGCGGCATCGTCGAGGAGATCGATGAATTGCACGAAGCGCGGGCTTGTAATAACGAAGTCGCAGACACGTTCTTGTGGTTCCGGGCTATGTTGGAAAGTATCGCGGAGCGGGGGCATTAGAACGCGGACGTTACGTGCGCAGGTGCCGCAGACGTGGAACCGGGGCAGGTAGAGGTTTGTTTCTGGGTCGATGATGCGGTGCCAGGTTTGGTGGGTGATAACTCGGCCTGGGCAGGCTGGAGTCCCCGGTGGAGGGCGGGTCATTTGGTAGAGCATTTCGAGGCTGTCGTGTTTCTTTTTTATCATCTGTGTCCAGGAGAGGCGGGTCCAAGGGTTTGCGAAGGCGCAGCGGGTCTTTTGCTTTGGGAGCTTGGCGAGGCTTGGGATGAAGAAGTCGCGGAAGCGGGAGTGCGCGATTTGGCTCATGCAGGATGGGCAGATATCTAGGTGGGTGAGGCCCTTGAGGGTGTACCAGTCTGTATAGCCGGTTGTTGCGGCTGAGCGTGGACATGGGGTGATACATAGCCCCGTGGGGTTTGGGGATCGCTGCGGTGTGCTAGCCTGTCGGCTTGGAGCTTGCGACGCGCTTGGTTTCTCTGTGGCTGGCTCTTGGAACTTGACAGACCCTGGTGGGCGAGGCTGGCTCGATCCAGATTGAGACTGACCACCGTTGGTCAAAATGGACTTTGGCCGCTCCCGAGCCTTTGAAGTCGAGCGAGACAGGGGCGCCGGCGTCACCGAGCTCACAGTTGCTGCCCTTGGCCGTGAGGCTGAAGGCCGTTCAGTCGAAGGGCGACACGGAGTACAAGACTCACGAGAAGGTGAATGAGGCGCCGAAGTAGGAACCGAAGGCTTCAGAGTAGTGTTGATAGGCTTTATTGTTGCAGTTGCAGCCCTCGAGCATGTGTCTGTATCCGACAAAAATCCCGAATCCCGAAGCTCTTGACGCTGGCGTAGCTTTTCCTCAATGCGCTCTGCAAGTGTGAGGCCAGTGGGCTTCTCATTGGGTGTCTTCTCTGGAACGGTTGGTGCAGGGGGAGGATTGTGGTGATAAGATGCTCTCTTGCGCGCTGCGTTTGAATCTGACATATACCCCTGGGGTGATTCACGTCGTAGATGTTCCCGCGCCGAGGATCTTTGGCCTCCAGAGCTCCCAGATCGCAAGCTGTTGGACCGGCTGATAGATGCCGTGGGTTGGTTTAGATGGGCTCTGTCGTTCACGGGACCACGAGATGGAGAACGTGGTCGTGCAGGGCGCGCTCCCCGTGAACCGTAAGGAATAGTATGAACCGGAGCCTCGTGCTTGATAGAACTACCGTCTCGCGAATATGGCGGAGGCTGAGGCCGGCGAGGGACGTTCACTTCAGGCTCGGGTTGCTGTGGAAGTGGAGGTAAGGGTCGGCCCCGGGACTTGTTGGAGCAAGATGAAGCCGAAGATGCTGGGATCTCATTCTTGGTTGAGACGCTATCCCGCGAGAGCGGCGGTGGACGACCGTGGCGTTGAGGGATAACCTCACGGCTAGGCTGTTGCTGTATATAAGACGGTCGACCCCGAGACCGGCTCGAGGCAGACGAAGGAGATAGTGAAGCAGGCCGGGAGCGGTCATGAGACGGAGGTCTCGAGCTTGTACGAATTGCGGGCTCCTGGGCCATCGGAGGTGGAGGAGTCACCGGTCCGCCGCTGTCGTCTGAGGAAACATCCCCCAGCCCGGGTACGTTGGAGGTGTCGGGCGGAGGAGAGGAGCCAGGGGAGGCCGTGTTCACAATGATGGGGTACTGATCAACAGCACCCCTCACGCGAGTACCCTCCAAGCCAGGCTTTTCACCAAGCTTGGCGAGGCCGTGTAGTTCTCGGGCGAGCGAGGCAGGCTCCTCTTCTACGGAAGGTGGCGGAGGGTAAGCCACCACGCTGCTCCGAGAAGACGGCATTGTTCCAAGTTTGATCATGTACGGTCAGGCAGGTAGTGGTTCAAAGAGTTATCCGGCTGCAATGGAGTCTCGATGCGAAGCTTTGCGGGCAGAATGGCTCATAGTAATAAACGGGAATCGGGCAGTAAATAAGATCGTCGCACACACAGCCTCAGGTTCAAAACAATAGAAAAAAATTTCAATGTCAACAAAGATGGTAGTGTGTGCGCCGGGGGTATATAAGGTCAATGACATCGGGCACCATCCCGTCCCCTGATAGGGCCGCTATGGCCATTGGGCCAAAACCGACGAATCACCAGGGATAGTATCAGGCCGAAGACGATGAGGTCGTCGTTGAAACAGGGGACAAATAAGGGCACCTGTCAGGACCCGCGCCACGCGAAAGCACCGCGGACATGGCCGTCGTCTTTGTCAACGATCGGGCACAAAGACAGGTGCATGATGCTTCTTGTGTGTTTCAGTGGTTGTTTTTGCAACCGTACACTCTGATCGCTGATGCTAGATTGTAAGTTAAAAATAATGCTCAAACAATGCTGCCTGCTGGTGAAAGAGCATCGCGGCTTGCATGATCAGAAGTCGAGTCGAAGGCCCCGAGTATCAACCGGCGTGGCGCTCAAGGGGGACCAACGTCCAACGGTCTCGAGGTCAGCAAAAGCCGGGCGCCACCATCTCATGACCAACAAAGCAACGGGCGCATGGTTGTGCCCAGAATCCGACCAGGGTTCGACGGGAGGCTCCGCCCCTCGGGTGGCTGGCATCGCTTGACGTGAGTAGTCAAAATGCATCGATGAGGGGCGTCAGATCAGACGTTTGTGGTGTTCCAGCCAGAGTGGCCCAAGTCTCCTGTTTGGGAATGCACTGGGCGGCTGAAGCGGCAGGTGGATGACCGCTGCCAGAGTGTGCATGTGCCATAGTGCATACGGCTAAGTATCGTGAAGCGCCGTTGGAAAAACAGTGTCCAGGTAAAGTATAAGATGGAACGGAAACTGGGAAGTACAAATATCGGAGATCATCCGACGGCTCTGCAAACCCGACGGAATGGCGTCAGTTAACTCCACTCGGATGCTCCGAGTGCATTCGGCATTTCATCCGTATCTCAGCGCGAGTGGAGGCATTGAATGAGACGATCTCTTCAGCAAATAAAAGTTCATTAAAATCAATTGTTCAAGAGGAATCCAGAATCCAGAATCAGGTCCAGTACCAAAGTAGGAAAACGAAAGGATTCCGCGCTCGGAGTAACTATGCGGGGAGGACGATGACAAATTGAAGCTGTTGAAACAATCTACTTTAACTCCCCGAAGCTTCCCCCCACTCTTTTACTCTTTTGTCATGTCTTTCGCACTTCGAAGCGGTCTTCGTCTCGCAGCTCTCCGTAGTCAAATTCTTCCTTCTCCTATCCCTCTGCACCGCACAATCTCGTCCCCAATTCGCAACATGTCCGTCCCCACCACCATGAAGGCCGTCCTGGTCGAGCAGACCGGCGGGCCCGAGGTCCTCCAATACAAGACTTCGCACCCCGTGCCAACACCCCAGGAGGGTCAGTTACTGGTGCGCAACAATATCTCCGGCGTGAACTACATTGATACATACTTCCGCACTGGGCTATACGCCTCCCCCAAGCCCGAGATCTTAGGCCGCGAGGGTGCTGGTACCGTCGTGGCGCTGGGCCCTAATACTTCCGGCTTCAAGGTCGGTGACCGCGTGGCCTGGTTGGGGGTCGGTGGCTATGCGGAGTACACGGCCGCATCAGCCGCTAAGACTGTTAAAATACCCGAGGGTGTAAGCGATGAGGATGTTATGGCTTCGTTCCTGAGCGGATTGACTGTCCTCTCCTTTGCGAAAGAGACTTATGCTGTGCAGAAGGGTGACTGGGTGCTTCTGCACGCTGCCGCTGGCGGTGCAGGATTCCTCATGACCCAGATCCTGAAGAACATTGGTGCCAAGGTCATCGGTACTGCTGGTGGCCCGGAGAAGTGTGCGCTTGTCAAGAGCCTCGGTGCCGATGTGGTCATTGACTACCGCAGTGAGGAGGGCAAGGACTGGGTGAAGCTGGTAAAGGAAGCTACTGGTGGCCGTGGCGTGGACGTGGTCTACGATTCTGTCGGCAAGGACACCTGGGAAGGTAGCTTGGAGGCTGTCAAGCGCAAGGGCACCATTGTCTGGTTCGGCAATGCCAGTGGCCCTGTTCCTCCCATTGCTCTACCGTATGTTTTTTATGTGTTTTATGTGTTTTATGTGTTTTATGTGTTCTCCTATTTGATGGTGAAGCTGACTCATGTCGCACAGCAAACTCTCTCCCAAGTGTGTGAAGATTGCTCGTCCCACCCTCTTCGGCTACATCGAGACCCGTGAGGAATTCGAGTACTATACCAACGAGCTTTTCAGCCTGCTTCAGTCCGGTCAGCTCAAGGTTAAGATTCACAAGATCTACCCGCTGGAGGATATTGCTCAGGTTCACAAGGTTAGTAGTTTGTATCTCCCTGCTCGGATCATTGCTCACACTCTTTTACAGGACCTGGAGGGCCGCAAGACCACCGGCAAGCCTCTCCTGAAGCCTTGATTGAAACACAGGTGTCGAATAAGCGATTAGGTTGATTTTTCCTCGATTGATAGGTTGAATGCTATGGTTGTAACTAGTTAAGAATATCATCCATGATACTTTTTGTCATTATCTGCAATCAACGCGAAAGCAAAATTGCTGCAGAACCTTGGAATGCCGATTTCGGCGGTAAAACAGATTAAACTAAAGTAATTAAGACCCAAAAAGATTAGCTTATCTTTTTGTAGATATTTAGTTAATTCGTCGGAGGTCGAGTGCTAACATCACGAGGGTGACTAAAGATGGGCAGGTGCAGAACAGTGGTGCAAAGTAGGTCGTTTGGGGGGTTTGGGGAGCACTGTTGGTACGGGTTGAAAGGCGGTTATTTTCGGCGCCATTTTCAGAGGCCCTCATATTCTGTTTGTAAACTAAGCATCATCATCCGAGTAGCCCTTTTGCTGATCCGTCTTCATTGTAGCGGGGTCGACAGTCCACTGGATCGCATCCACGGGTCCATCATTCGTCTTCTTGTCATTGTCGCCAGTCACATCCCGGGGCCACTTCCACTGCATCATCAAGTCGTTTGCAATGACCGTGTGGAAAGTCGGATAGGTGGACATGACCTCATCGAAGTAGTACAGTCCACAGTTGAGCTCCCAAACTCCCGAGTTCACCTTCAGTCCCTTGTAGAAGAGCGGAAGGAGACTCTTCTCGACGAAGAATTCGAACTCATACTTTGGTGCCTTCCCATTGTCCCACTCCCAACGTTCCTTGAGACTCATGTCGATATCGGGCTTGGCCGGGTCAAGGAACGAAACAGCTTGAATCCTACCCACGGGGGTCTGCTTCGGTGCATATTGACGATAGAACTCGAGAATTTGAACATCCGGCTCAATAACTGCTGCCACCTCAAAGCCATCGATATCCTGTATCTTCTTGGCTGAGAGTTTGTTATGGGTGACTAGGTCTTGGAAACGGCTGGCTTGCTCGAAGGAGCCGGCGCCGGCAATGGCAAACCTGACGACGTTGCGAGCATTTTCCTGCTTTTCCTTGATGTTCTTCTCATGCTCACTTCCGGGGAGAGGACTGGTTGACTGGAAGTAAAACCCACCAAATAGTGTCGAGCAGGACTCGTTGAACGGTCCAGGGCCTGATCGCACCAGTTGCACGTTCATCCATAGCTCCTTGGCTGCCAGGTCACATGTCTTTCGTGCCTCGAGCAGGTTGTCGGTATACTCGGGGCACACTTCGCACTGAAGCAGGTAGGTATAGAAGTTTTTAATGGTTTCAGTTGCCATTTTGATGACCTCCTCGTGGTCTGGGTTGAAGTAGCTGATGAAGTACGAGCTCCTGTTGTGAATTAGCTTGGTTGCGTATCGGAATCAATCTCGCTCACAGGAAACCGCGAAGAACCACGTCAAAGTTCACCTCCAGCGTCTCGCGCTCTTTCTGGATTGCAGCCATGGCGCGAGCCTGCATAATCTGGTCCTTGGTCATATTTTTGAGGTCCTGGTCATTTGCTCCACCTGCGATGTTGGATCCGATGCTGATGCCACCGTACTGCAGGTATTTATGGAACAAGTTCAGTCGGGCGGACTCGATGCGACGTCTGTACTGGAAGCGTTTGAGGGCCTCTTCGATCCGGCTTTGTTCTCATTAGTATGACAATTTCCGGAAATCAAGACCTGATCTTACTCAATAAAAGGCAGACCACTGAATATGTTGTTAGTTAGCATCATATATCTTTTTGGGGGTTGGGGGTTTCATTTACGGATCATAGACCTGAAGCATCTCCGCGTGCTCCTTGGGCGTGAGAGGTCCATCTGCGTAATATTCTTCGAAGCCTGTCGGCTTGTCCTGTGATAAAAGCGTGAGCTAGCTCTGAGGTATGAGGTATCGAGAGACTTAATTACATTCCCACGCTTGCTCTTGGGCCGCCTTTTCTTCGTCTTCTTTTTCTTCCCGTGAATGGCAGCAGCCAGAGCGTCAGTGAAACTGAGGTAAGGGTTCATCATGGCCAACTGGTTGGCTTCTCGAATTTGCTCATTTGTTGCATCTTGCACATCCAGGTGTTGGGGCATCTTGGATGTTGCAGACTTGGGCTTCGCAGAGCGAATGGGGAGGTCACCGCAGATGGCGTTAGTTGCTGGAATTGGTACCTGCATGGCGGGGAGTGGTTGATGATGAGAGGTGGAGAGAGTAAGAGAAATCCGGATACGAGAGTAGGAAGTGGGAGGACAATAGAGCCAGGAAGCATGAAAGAAGAACAGTGAAAGAGATGACCGAAGTGAAAATGGAATAAAGTAGCAAAAGGATAGTCAACAGAAGAACCAAACGTCGCATATATGGTTCTGAATAATTACCGGTAAAAAGTGCAAAGTGCAGTTACGAAGTATGGAACGAAGTCATTGTATAGTCATCCCGAGTCGGGGATAAAGCTGACTGACCCCTGCGTTCGGTCCGCTCCGTCGATCATGATGTCGCTTCACTAACAGCTCTCCCCTTTTTTCCCCGATCTCCTTCTCTTTTCGATCTGCTTGCTTGCAACTTGCGAGGCAGCTGCTCAGCTCTTTCACATCCCCCCTGTTGAGTCATCCGGCATGCTGTGAACGTTCCCCCGTCGCACCAGACTCCCATTCAACATGCCACCCTCGAGATCAGGGAGTTTAAAAACGCCGCAACTGGGCAGCGACGACTTGGTCCCTTTTGATCACGTCGCCGCAGGCCAGTAAGTCCGCACCTAGCTCCAGCTCCCCACGCGATCACCTGCAGGCCTTGGCCGACGGTATCCTGCGTGGGGCGGAATGAGAGCCTCAAAGCCAAATTTGCGTGGTCTCCGCACCGAGCTAACCTTGTGCTTCGCTATAGCGAGGGTGTCCGCTGCACCCTTTCCGGATCCCTGATCGCAAAACCCTGTGTCCAGCAGGAGGTCGATTTCTACGAAGCTAGCGCTCTCCACCCGGCTTTTCAGGAGTTTATGCCCCTCTTCATCGGCTCGCTCTCCTCTGCCGATCAGCAACAACCGCTGGCGATTGCTGCTGCCCAAGGATCCGGCGCCGTTTTCCTACCTCCAGCTGGCGAAGCGCCGACTGCTCCCATCCCTCCCATCGACCCCGCACAAACACCCGCCGCGCCGAGTACAGGGACCTTCCCTTCGGGGACGGACCAGCCATGGGTGCCTTCCGGCGGCAAGAAGCTAGAGACGGGCCTATCTATCGTGCTTGAGAATGTCGCTGCGGGATTCCATCGACCAAACGTGCTAGACGTGAAGCTCGGGGCACGGCTGTGGGCTGATGATGCGCCTCCTACCAAGCGCAGCAAGTTGGATGCCGTGTCCAAGGAAACGACTAGCTCGAGCTTGGGATACCGGATAGCCGGCATGAAGGTGTGGACCGGCGCAAATGGCGAGACCGACGAAGGCACGCGGACCAATCCATACGCGACCAAGTACGAAGGAGCGGAGGGCGCCAGAGGAGAAGTCATCGAGAAGGATGGCTATCGACGCTACGATAAGTGGTACGGACGGTCATTCAGCGCCGAGAACGTCAAGCAGGGATTTGAGACGTTTCTCGCCGGCGCCAAAGCAGGCGCCGTGGATCGCTCGAAGATGGTCGCCCGTCGACTCACGGAGGAGTTACAAAACGTACAACGCGTACTTGAATCTCAGGAGAGTCGCATGTACTCTTCGAGTGTCTTGGTAGTCTACGAAGGAGATCCGGAGGCCATGGCAATTGCCCTGGAAGAAGAGAAAAAGATATCCAATCCCACGAACCAAGACGAGGACGGCGATGATGAAGAAGTCGACCTTGAATTCAACGAGGAACCTCTCGAGCTAGTCGATGTGCAGCTCCCGGGTGGAATGCCCCAAAAGGCCATCAACATCAGCTTCGACCCCCAGACGACACAGGTACCATTGGAACTGGGCGACGATGAAGACGAAGAGGAAACACCCAAAGTACACGACCTTCGCATCATCGACTTTGCCCATGCAAAATGGACGCCCGGAGAAGGGCCAGATGAGAATGTCCTGATGGGCATTCGAAATCTGATCAAAATATTTAACGAGCTGGCTGAGTGAGCATTTTATATCATGGCTCCAGCTGCTGGCAACTGGGCCCCAACACATGGCGATTTACTTTTCTTATTTATATGAATCCATCCAATGCATCTCGAGCCTCCACTCTTTATTCCTGTAAATCAGACAGTGCAAGTTCAGGCCAGTAATCCGTCATCCTGCCTAGCTCCGGCCACTCCGATCGGTCAAGGTCTTCCTCGGTGATAGGCCCAAGCGCTTCCAGTGGAAAAAGCCAGAAGCCAAACGCAGGTTTCACGGCTTTCTCAAGGTCTTCGTTCCGGTACTTCTATTCTCATGTAATGCACCGACCTGGCAGTGTGAGAAGCGACTGAGATCCAGCCTCACCTTCCCAATCGGTATATCCGCTGACTCATCATTTCGACTCGTCTTTTAAACTTCTCTCCAGATTCACGGCTTCGATCGCTTGCACGCCACCATGTTTCCCACACGCGCCCTGCTGGGCCGATCGGTCTGGAAAGGTAAGACTTGACTGGCCCTCCCCAAGTCCACATGCCATCAATTGAGAAGAATTCCGCCGCTAACACGCTCATCCAGGCCCCAACATTGTCCCGTACGTGAAACCCGCCTCCAATCCATGCGCAAACTCACAAGCTCTCTCGTCCCTACCTAATCCAAATCGACCGAAACTTTTGACATTGGAATGAAGCACTGATTCCTTTGCCCATATAGTCTTCCTCTCCCGCGCACCTTTCCCCCGCCGCCAAACACTCCCCCGATTCGCACCCAGAAGCGCGCAGCTACCATTCTGCCCAACTTCGTCGGCCTGCGCTTCGCTGTCCACAACGGCAAGACCTACCAGGAGATTTCGATCACCGAGGAGATGGTTGGCCGGAAGCTTGGAGAATACGTTGCGTATGTCATGCTCGAACCTCTAGACGATGTCGAACTGCGATGCTAACCTGGTATTGGCAATCAGAACCCGCAAGCGCTTCACATACAAGCAGTCCAAGAACAAATAGACAACTCGCCTGACGGGATAGGCGGATCTGCTTTTCCCGCCCCTCTTCTCCGAATCCCTCAAACCCTCTGCTTCAAAGCGATCCTCTTTTGGCCCATGGCCGTGTACAGATATATCCAACACTTCCCTTGTGACATTACTTGTGGGATGGAGTTAGGCATGGAAATTATTCAATATCATTCATGAACCGTTTTACAGCTCATCTGCAAGCCCTTCGGCTCATATTTTTAATACCTGCTCGGTTGTAGAAATAGAAAGGGACAAAAACTCCATTTTGTAGAATTTCCCTTCCCAACCCAAATGCCCAGGGCCAAGGGCAGGATATTCATCCGCGGCCCCCTTCTCAAAATATTGTACGCCCAGCGCCGAAACCCATCGTAGACACGAAACATAAAAGGCGGTCCTTCACCCCCCTCTTGAATTACCGATAGAACTCGCCCCGCTTGACGGTCACGCCGTATTCTGAGACCGCCATGCCCAGATCCTCCATCGTCAATACGGTTCGTCCCTGGCCCGTACCACCGGAACCACCGCCGCCGAATCCAGCTCGCTGGATACCGAGGTGCGTGTTGGCCTTGTTGCCCTTCCCTCCGTCGCCGGCTACTGGCGCTGCGGGGCCTCCTGGGCCGCCTAGCCCGGAGGCCGCTGTCAAACTGCCCATCGGGTTGTTGGCAGAGGAGCTGTTGGAGGCGCGGATACGAGCGAATTGGTATGAGTCGGCGGCGATGTCGGAGACGAACTTCTGGGTTGCGAGGGCGAGGAGACGGGCGAGGTGAGGTGGGGTCTGGTTGGGGCCCGTACCTGGTGGTGGCAGGCCGGCGAGGGTGAGGTAGTGAGCTGTGACGGCGTCGGGGATCTGAAAAGGTTGTTAGCGTTTGCTTTCCTTGTAGGCTGTTTTCGTCCGGTGTCATCGGTGGCTATCTCGCCGATGAACCGGACGTATGATCTTGGGAGGAATTCCAAAGAAGAGATGATTGGATCACTTGAAATGGAAGGAAAGAACAGATTGAGACGTACAATAGGCGCATAGTCATCCATCTTGCTCAAGAACTCGCGCAGACTGGTTTCCTTCTTGGACGGCGGCGGCGCGGCGGCGATTGGATCGACAGCGTCATCGGCATTGGCGCCCTGCGCTTGGTCGGCATTCATATCGATATCCTGCTCGATGGAAGCGTCGATGTCGGGATCGGGCTTGATGGCAGAGTCGACAGTCTCAGCTGGTGTGGAGGCAGGAGGCTGCTCTTGTGACCCGTTGGGTTGGGATGGAGGTTGAGGGTCGGCCATGCTGGGCGGTCATGGAAGCCCCTGCTCTTTCGTCCTTACTCGTACACGCTCTGAAAATGGGCTGCAGGGACCGGGGATGAGGGGGTCCAATCAATGCAGTTGGGGAGTTGGAGGTTCTACTTGGTCGCTGAGCCAGTCACACGCGGGCGGAGAAGGCGCGCACGGCCCACTTTTGCGTGTGAGATACTTGCATCTACCATACATTACACCCTTACGAAGATGTACCCTGGCAATAATTGTAAAAAATTGATAATGATATTCGTGGTTCACACGCGCTCTCGCTATGTACTCGTACAGTTAAGGCGGGATATTCACAGTCCCGGTCGTAAAGCAATCTCCGAACGAGATCTCATAGTACATTTCCCTCCTTGACTCCGAAAAAAAAGCTGGACAAAAAAAGTCATGGACAAGAATAGTCATGGAGATCACTTGACTACTGTCCCAGTTGCATGTGAGGATCGAGGTGGTGATCCGGCGTCTGCGGAGCGTGCTGGTGCTGGTGCTGATGCTGCTGGGGATTGTATTGACTGCCATGGACTTCCTGGCTGAGAGTTTGCATCAGGTTCTGCTCCGCTGTCTGGTCGAACACGGCCTGGCTGTTGGCATCCGGGGGTAGACTGTGGCTGGGCGAGGCCGACATCTCATGGCCGGAGACGGGAGACTGATGAGCTCCCGCCAGTGCCATCATGCCCTTGATACCTTCTACATGAGCCTTGTCTTCCTCGCCCTGCTTCTTCTGACGCTCACGAGCCTCACGTTTGGCAGCTTGGGCCGGTGCCCGTGTTTTCAATTCGCCAGTAACGAACTTGAGGTAGTATGGGACCTCGATACCACTCTTCAGGAAGAAGAGCTTCAAGTTTCGAGCCTTGTCCTTGAGCTGGACCTGATTACGGTCCTTCAAGGCTTCACTGATGGTACCGCCAGGGCCAAACATGGCCAGAATCTGACTCCAGTGAGGGCCCTTAACCCGATCCAGGCCAGCCATCAGCGCATTTTCTTCTTCAGTGGTCCAAGGGCGGCGCTGGCTAGGCAGGCCAGACTTGCGACTGGTCGGGGAGGACTTTGCCGAGGCGGCCTGACGGGCCCGCTCATAAAGAACCTGGGTAGGCTGAGACTGAGAGTAGTGGGGAATCCCGGGCATGTACACATGGCTGGCAGACATGCCGTTGGCTCGCGCCTGCATGGCCTGAGCAGCATTGGGCTGGAACTGCTGGAAGTTGACCTGCAATGGACTCTGCTGAAAAGTCAAGCCGGGTTGCTGCTGGTATCCACCAGGCGGCGTGGGGCTGTGGTGGTATTGCTGGGGCGCTTGCTGTTCCGGCTGTTGAGCAGGGGTGTAGCCCTGGAGGTACTGATTATCAGGCTGAGGAGTATGCTGCTGCTGCTGCTGCTGCTGCTGCTGCTGCTGCTGTTGTTGTTGTTGTTGCTGCTGCTGTTGTTGCGGCTGCGGCTGCGGGGGCGGAGGCTGAGAAGGGGATTGGCTCGCCTGAGCCGGCGGTTGCTGCTGATGCTGGTGTTGCATCTGTGATTGCTGCTGAGAGCGCCGTAGACCATGACCCTGAAGGGCAATCTGTGCGGCCCGGGCTGCGCGGGCCACAAGGTCACCGTGCATGTTGCGATCCACGGGAACCTCGACTGGTTGGGTGACAGCGAACTGGCCTTGATGGGTTGCAGTGGGAGACTCCTGGGCATCACCATTGGAGCTTGAAGGCTGTCTTCCTTTTACTGGCTTCTTACCCTAGGGCCCATTAGTAACTGTTCAGACGGAGTCCAAGTAAGGTGAGAACAAACCTGCTGGGTGTTGATGGCATCGAAGTTCTTCGAGATGTAAGAGCTGAGCTCCCGGAGGAAATCTTCCCAGTGGTAGTTGTCGGGCAATGCCTTCAATGCCTCCTCGTCGTTGATCTTGCGCAGCAGAATGTCTCGGCGAGAATTGAGGCGGCTGACGAAATCCGTCTCACTTGGGGCCAGCTGCCGAGAGCCCGGGCGTCTTGCCAACAGGCGCTGCTCCATGTCCTCAGGGAACAACTCATAAAGTAGCTGTGTTCGGGTGCGGGACTTGTTGTTCATCGCGGCGATGAATGCCTGGGTCTTAAGATCGAGGTACAAGCCACTTTGGGCTTTCAGCAGGCGATTACCCTCGGGAACAAACACGTCCAGGAAATGCTCGTTGAGTTCTGCGAAACCGATCTCCTGGGAGCCAAAGATACTTGACACAAACGAGGCTAGATTGGCCTTGCGAATGACATCAATCTGAGAGCTCTCCGTGATTTCAAGATCCGTGGGCTGAAGGAAAGAGTGCTTGACGGTGTATACCCTCTTGGTGTGATCGAACAAAGATCGCATGGTTGCATAGGCCTGACCGTTCTCGGAGTCAGGCTCAGACACCATCGCAGTGAGATCTTGGTAGGTGTTTTTAGACAGGAACGACAGAATTTGAGTTGACTAAGGGATGTCAGTACTTGCACCGTCAAACAGGGCGATGGGCGATTGGAACTCACCAAGTTGTCCAGAATGGGCAAGCTCTGAATCTTCAAATGAGAATTGGCTTTGAGGAACGCGTAGCCTCGTGCCCCCGGGAATCCAGTGGTGGCAGGTATTTCCTGCGGGCCCATCGCCACGGTGTTCTCCTGGCGGTCGGTATGGTCCATGATCTCGGAGATGATCGAGGCGACATCGGGGTTGACCTTGGAGGCTCCATCATGGGGTGATCCTTCGGGCTGATCGTGTCCGCCAGTCTGATCGGTAGGCTCAACGGTGTCGACGACACTTTCGCCAAGAGCGTTGGCTAGTTCCTGCTCAATCTTGTGACCGGGGCCGTGATCCTCCGACACGAAGTGCTGGATCGAGTGGTCTTCATCGGGCCCGGAGCCCGTGCGGCGCTTTTTAGCCGCGGGCGGCGTTCCATGTTCTTCGTCGTCGAGAGCATGAGAGGGTTTTTGGTCTAATTATCGATAGAAAAAGTTGTTAGTAACGTAATTACCGGATCGAGATGTTCAGACAAATGTTCATGATGATTGCAGGTGGACTTGGCCGTAGCTTGCTACGGCAGCAAGATAGGACGGGTTGGATAAGACTTACCAAAGTCGCCGACGGAGTCAAATGAAGGCAGCTCATTCGAACCGTCAAAAGACGGACGATTGCCTCGTGTTTCGACCATCGGGGCGCGGAAAGCAGGGTCGGGTTGGGCAGTCAACTTCCAAGAGCAGAAATGAGGGCTTAGGGGTAGGGCGCGTTTGTAGGGCTTCGAACGAGGGTGAGATTTGCCGGCGGTGCAGGGTTTTTCTGCCGGTGGAGGACGGTGATTGGTGAATGCGTAAGAAAGTCTCACCGCCCGGAGGGGAAACCCGCGTGTACGTTGAAGGTGGAAAGGTGGAAAGTGAGCTATTCACTTGGGAATTGACCCTTTGGTTGGACTTCTGTGCTGGTGCAAAGCTCTTTGGATCAACTACTCGATCTGGCTACCACTGAGCAAGAACGATGTTGTCGAGTTTACTTGAGACGCCTACTCCGGTCGACACCTCAGGCAGAAAGGCAAGTTGCACATCACCCCGGATCTACAAAGACAGCCCTAGCTCCCCCCACTTTGAATTTTGGGTGACAGAGACAAGTTCTGGTCACTTCGAAAGACTAGTGTCTGGAGACTTCCCTTGAAGGGGATATTCCGGAAGTACCCACTCCTTCCCGCTGTTGACGATTAAACCTGCCAGGCTGCTAGATATTTGTGCGCGTCATCGACCTTGAGCCTCTCTGCCCCCAGTCTCCCTGTGTGTAACCCTCCAACCACACATAGTGATACCTGAGAATACAAACGTGATTCATTACGTCTTCTGTGAGAAGAAGATGGAGATGCCAGCCTATCTAGCAGGCATGCAGCTCTCTTCTATGCTATCGCATCAAGCATTTCATTTTTTTTGAGACATACTCTATTTTGAATTAAAATCCATATGCACACGAATATTGGACTGGATACATTCTCCATTTGCTTTACGGGTCTACGGGTTCGCCAGAGGCAAGCCGCTCTGTATCGAGGACTCCGAAACTCTAACCTTCCCAAAGCTTACCCGTCGACAGCTGTCTTGCTTGTCTAGAAGTAAGACTACTTTCCGAACGCAAATACTTCCCTGGGTTCTTTTCCCTGGTTTCCGTGAATCCATAGACCATGATCCAGGGATCTGGCCATGCATCCTACCCTGGGATGCAGGGATCCAGGTCTACTGCTAGCTTGCTTTTATAACCGGCAGCTCCCCCGAGCTCCGCGAGTAGCGAACCCTCTTCTTAACGTGCCAGCTTGCTTCTATCATCGGCCATTGAAGTACGTTTGAGTACACCATACATTGGCGCTTCAGAGATCGATTTGCCGGGCCTCGATCGCCAGCATGCTTGCCAACCGCCAGTTCATCGCCATCGTTGCACTATGCCTTGAGGCGTCCGTGCTTGTTACAGCGCAGGACTACTCGGAGAAAGTCTGGGGAGTCTTCGCGTATACCATACACGGAGAGTGCATTCCAAATGCATTGGCGGCATCGCCTGGGGCCAAAGTTCTCACGGACTTCGGCGCCAACCAGCTGCAAGCTGCTGGATCCACCTTTCGTGACCGTTATGTGCCATCCACAGATCCGTGGAGCAACAGCGCGACTGCTATTCAGTACCTACCTGCGGGTTTTCTCAATGCGAGAGATGTGGATGTGCTTTCGACTACCGATCAGTATAGCTCTGCGTCTGCTCAGGCTTTCATGCAGGGTCTATATCCACCACTCGACCAATCGAACACGATCTACTCGGATTCGATCAGCAATGAAACAATTGATACGGCTCCGTTGGATGGATATCAATATGCTCGAATTGTTACACTAGGCCAGGCGGATCCTAGTTTTCTCATAGTAGAAGGATCTGCCTATTGTGACATGCATCAAGTGGCCGAGGCGGAGTACAAGGACAGCAGTGATGCTGAGAGAATCACATGGGAATCATCCGATTTCTATCTCGATCTTCTTCATGGACCGCTTGATGGTGTTTACGATGCAACTTCAGCGACATACCGAAATGCCGTCGACGTTTTTGAATATATGGACTACGAGTCCGTGCATAACAGCACGTTCATGTCGACAGTTCGTGATGGCGACCTGAGTCGAGCGCGGTGGCTAGCAGATCAGTATACATATGCAACGAATGGACAGGACTCCTTGGCTTCCAGCAGCCTCTCAACGATTGGCGCGGTGAACCCCATTGCTGGCCAAACGCTAGCGTCCAGTCTATTGAATGCGTTCAATACGAACATTGAGCACTTCGGCACTCATCAACAGATGACGCTGCTCTTCGGAAGCGAAGCGCCTGCCGTCGCTCTAGCTTCTTTGATGGGGCTGGCGTCAGAGCAGCAATCCAACTTCTACTCTCGCCCCGCCCTAGGCGCTTCTCTGGTTTTTGAGCTTTACAGCTACGAGACCAACGAAGTATACCCGTCATTTCCAGGAAAAGATAACCTATTCGTGCGATTCTACTTGCACAATGGGACAGATTTCTCCACCGAATTCGAGTCGTTCTCGCTCTTCGGGTACGGGCCGAGCCACACGTATGTCCCATATACCGAGTTCCAGTCTGAGCTGGAGACCTTTGCAGTATCATCAGCACAAGAGTGGTGCATACTGTGTAATTCACAGTCCGTCTTCTGCAATGGTGCTGTCAACGACGGAAAATCTGCCCCGAACAAGAAACAAATGAAGCCGGCTGTGGCTGGCGTTATTGGTGCCGTTGTCACCCTGGTGGTCATTGGTCTGCTGGCTGTGCTCGGCTTCTTGATCTGTGGCTGCGGTAAGCGCAAGACAACTCGCAAGCCCAGCATTGGCGGCTTCAAGGGAACTGGCAAACTTGATAGCGATACCGATGTCACGTTCCGCAACCCTATGTGGGGCTCCTCCAAGGCCGCACATGCTGAGGAGTCGGATGGCATCGGTGCGGGTGGCATCGTTGTCTCTGGGCACGAGCGATTGGGTAGTTGGGAGATGGGTCAGCAAAAGAAGGAACTTGATCAAGGCGAGTCGGCGAATACGAATAATCGTGTTCCCATGTCGGTTGCGTGGGATGACGTGGAAGAAGAGTGGAGAATTCACAGTGGACTTCAGCCGGTCAAGATTCGAGAGAGCGTCTGATAGAGAAGCTTCGAATCTGACTCGGCGTGATTCATATCTTAGTTCGTTCATATGATGCTTAGTGTCTACCATCACGACTAAGCGGCGTCGTATGTGTGCTTGAAGAAAATCCTCGATGGCCATCATCTACCTTCGTCGACCCGACAAGTCTCATCTGTCGTTTTCTCAAACACTCTTCTGGCGAGCATCCAGAAAGGTAGTCGTCATATTTTCAAGCTCATCTTCAAGCACTATTTAAAAGATCTCTTCGAGGACATATTTGGGGTAATCTTGAGGGGCATCTTCAGGAACATGAACGGGCATACTATAGTCGGTGTGGAGTAGAAACTGAGCTAGCGAAGAATCGGCTCGGAGGCGCGCTTCAGGTCGGTCAGCTTCTCTTTCTCGAATTCAAGCCAGAATGCTGGAGTGACAGGATGTTTTAAGTTAGGAGCGGCAAGTAAACGATGCTGGTACGAGTAAATCTCATACCAACCCCCGATCTTTTCCAGATAACTGTCAACATGTTTGGTGAATCGTCCCATTAGCCTAATACCTATTGCCAAGGCCTCTCAGATTGTGTCCGCAAGTAACGGATCGAGGAATATTTCCACTAGTACAAGGACCCGGAGAAGCACCGGGGAGGTAGATGTAAATAGGCGGAATAATTTAATCCCGGCGATATGCACGTGTGGCGAGCAGCGATCTGTCGCCACTCAACGCTTCTATCAAAGATGTTCTCTCGCTTCCAAATTTCCCATCATAATCAACATAGATATACCCGTCTCGGTAGTGTAGTCATCTCGTACTCGTTTTCCCGTCATGATCTCTTCAGAATGTCGGAAAAGTGCCTATCAAGGAGCCAAAAGGCGGAATGCGATGGGATGACTAATTCGTGCCTCCACGTCCGTCTCCGCTCATTTCGTTCCGACTCCTTCTCTTCCCCTTGCTTCAATCTGTCCTGATTGCCCGTTCTTTTCTGCTCGGCTCTAAGATGCGGCCTCTTTCATGAGCCTTGCTACCGTGCGACCCCTTATTCTCCGTTCCTTTGGGTGGATAGCCCCCATTTCAACCTACTTGGCCGGATATCGCCCCCTCCCCGCGTATCCCCATCTTGCATCCCGGGTTTGAACGCCCACCCCACGCCCGTTCCTTTACTTCGCGCACCTTGGCTTTTGAGAAAGATCTGCGTCACCTCAGGGGACAGTCAATTTCAACTACCTCGACTTGTCCGTCATGACGCAGCTCTTTGCGTCCAGTCCTTCGGCCATGTCTAACGAAAAACGCGGGAATTTCCCCGGCCTCTCGCTCCCCTCTCGGAAACACTCCAACGAGTCTGGCCACCTACCTACGAAAATTAAGAACTTTTTCCGGATCAATAGCTCCAGCAGCCACCCCTCTTCGCAAAGCGGCAGCCCGGCCAGCAATGAGCGCGAACGGGAGAAGGAGTCTCTCGCCAGGAATGAGAAGTCCACCTTCCGACAGTCACGATTCCTGCCCACCATCGGCCGCAACCGCTCAACGACCGTTGCCAGTGAAGGTAACCCTCTAGACGACGGAGTTTCGCCAACTGCGACTGCGAACCCATACTTTGCCCACCAGGGCCAACCTGCGTTGCGACATCGGAATGAAGGGTCTGTGCCATCATCGCCACCTGATACTCCCGAGCTGCAGGTCACTGGGGTTTCGGCGGTGGAGCAGGCTGCTACCGCCAACAAGGAAGAGTTGGCCCGCAAGTTACGGCGCGTGGCGTCTGCTCCCAATGCCCAAGGCCTCTTTACAAGCGGACAGGGAGAAGACCGCTCCGGCGAGATGGGCAAGGAGTCTCTTGTAGAGGCTTCCAACTTGGCACTCGATTCAAGCAACGAAAAGGAGCTTTCCCTTTCTGTGCCCTCTCTTAGTCTGGCCAGCAAGCTCTCTGGCGAGGATGGCAGCTTCCGCCGCACGTATAGCTCGAATTCCATCAAGGTTCGCAACGTGGAGGTGGGGCCCGCTAGTTTCGATAAGATCAAGTTGATTGGCAAGGGTGATGTGGGAAAGGTATACTTGGTTCGCGAAAAGAAGTCGAGCCGTCTCTATGCCATGAAAGGTATGTCCCATATTGGAAGTCACACGGGCGAATTGGTGACGCTGACTCGTGTCCAGTCTTGAGCAAGAAGGAGATGATCAAGCGAAACAAGATCAAGCGTGCTCTGGCCGAACAGGAGATCTTGGCAACATCGAACCATCCGTTCATTGTCACTTTGTACCATTCATTCCAGTCCGAGGACTACTTGTACCTTTGTATGGAGTACTGCAGTGGAGGAGAGTTCTTCCGAACTCTGCAAACTCGACCTGGCAAATGCATCTCGGAAGATGCTGCCCGATTCTATGCCGCCGAGGTGACTGCTGCCCTGGAGTATCTCCATCTCATGGGTTTCATATATCGCGATCTGAAGCCAGAGAGTACGTTTCGTCCCATGAACACCGACTGCTGAAGATTCACCGAACATTTACTTACGTCTTTCTTAGATATTCTTCTGCATCAATCAGGTCATATCATGCTTTCAGACTTTGACTTGTCGAAACAATCTGGACCTGGTGGTGCTCCTACCATGATCCCTGGGCGAGTTGGCGGCAACGCTAGTGCTGCTCTGCCCACTATCGACACGAAATCTTGTATCGCGGACTTCCGCACAAATTCCTTTGTTGGAACTGAAGAGTACATCGCCCCCGAGGTCATTAAGGGCTGTGGACATACCAGTGCGGTTGACTGGTGGACTTTGGGTATCTTGATCTATGAGATGCTGTACGGTACCACGCCCTTCAAGGGCAAGAATCGTAACGCGACATTTGCCAGCATTCTCCGCGACGATGCCCAATTCCCCGAGCACTCGGGTGCTCAGCAGACTTCCAACCTGTGCAAGTCCCTGATCCGCAAGCTCTTGATCAAGGACGAGACCAAGCGTCTTGGTGCCCGTGCAGGTGCATCGGATGTCAAGACCCATCCGTTCTTCCGAACGACCCAGTGGGCACTCATCCGCCACATGAAGCCACCCATGATCCCGCATCAGGGCCGTGTTGGTACAGATACAGTGAACTTCCGCAATGTCAAGGAAAGCGCCAGTGTGGATATCGGAGGCAACAATGCCGCCCAGATGAAGGGAGTCCCCATGGATTCGGGCCTGGCCACTCCCAACGGCGAGTTGAACGATCCCTTCGAGGAATTTAACAGCGTCACACTCCACCACGAGGGAGACCACTGACCGTGCTTCGGCAGCATAGCCCACATTGTATTTTGCTTTTCTTCATTTCCTCCTGCTACATGAGGGGCAGCCGCCTGGGCATCGGCTCGTTGACGACCATGATGCATTGACGACTGCATTCGAATCTGTTTCTTGCGCTCCCTTGCAATCTACATCGGTTGTACGGAGTGCTTCGGGGCCTTCAGCGTTGATTTATGTATGCTTTCTACTCTACGGAGCCTTGTTTTTCTGGCCATCTCACACTTTGCATTTTGCATTCTCATGATCGCCGAAGGCCTTGATTCACTCACGTTTGTTTTATTATCTTTACCACTCATTCCCTCACGATCCATCTGCTCCCGGATTTTCCTGCGTGGTTCTTTTTTTTGCTGAAAGCTGCGGTATACATCAATTCACTTTCTCTGTGCAGCGGGCGGCGTTATGGATTTCTGTTTCTGATACTTGTGATACTTTCCGGATTCGTGTTGGCTTTCTTTTGCTTTTATATTTTCAAGTCTCATGACGCAGCTCTTATCTATTAACGGGACTCGGTTCTATCTTGGCCTTTGTGATTTGTCTCTGACGCGAAAGCAGCGTGCCAATCGCCAGGTTTAGTGTCCATCTTTCGCAACGATCAAAAATTCCGAGCAAGTCATCAATTTCGCGACATTTTCCCTTTGTCGTAAATCAACTTGTAGCATCAGGTATAATGCAAGTGGGCTGTATACGAAGCGGTGGAGAGTGGAACAGCTCCGCCCAAACACAAGGTCGGGCCATAAAACCGCGCTTCTTCCGCTTCGCCTTCCCTTCAATCAAACAACCACGCCTCAACCACCCACCATGTCCGCATTCGCAGCCTCCGACGACCCAGATGCCCAGGACTACTCCTTCGCCGAAGACGACCCCGCAATCACAACCCCTCCCATCCCGCAAGATCAAAACTTGAGCTCCGGCGCGGAAGGCTCCCACGGCCGCAGCCACTCTAACAACCCACTACTGGGAAATGAAAACCCGCTCGTTTCCGAGCTGGAGCAAGAGGTGCTGGACGAGTATTCGCGGCTACTACGAAACGTGAACCAGGTGGGTAAACCCGGCATCTTCAGCTTCAGCTTTCTCGTGGGCATGTTCTTTTTTCTGTCCAGAAATCAAGGTACAAGTACTTTGAGCCAGGCTAACTCCGTTGTTTCGCGTCTAGCTCTCCGAGAAAGTCTCCGATCTTGCCGGCTCCCCAGCTTCCATGACTCTTGATGGCATGCGGCTTCTTGAGCGCAAGACCGCGACTGTGTGCACCCTGCTCAAGGCTAGTGTTTACAGCATTGTTTTGCAGCAGCAGATCTGGAATGAGAATGAGGAGCAGCAGCAGCAGCAGCAGACTGAACAGGATCGGTTCCAGGAGACGGAGTTTCAGCATGGGGGTTACGATGGGGATAGAGACGTGACATTCCAGTGATCTTCTTTTTTTATCTCTACGATGTGGGGTTGGGATGTGTTTATCTGCGTATACCCTGGGTGTCTTTTTGCGATTGGCGCGTATCTGGAGTATTTTAGGGAAAGCCAGGACCGTTGTCCATTTGCTTTGCACATATTCAAATATCGAAAACAATGGCATTGATGATGATCCTTTTGAAACATATGGCCAGGAGGTACAAGATACAAGTACATGCAAAAGACAGGGAGAAGAGAAAAGAGACATTATATACACGCCGAGGGATGCACGACTCGACCGCTCAAGCGAGCTTAGACCCTGCCCGCGTAGTACACCTTGCGCACATCCACGATCTTCCTGCCGCGAGCCCGTGCGATCTCCTCGGGGTCCTTCTGCTTCATGAGCGCCTCGTACGCGGCTTTGACTGTGTTCATCTTATTCCGCGAGCGGCTGACCCGTGCAGCGAGGTCGTGAATACCGGCGGCACGGCACATTTCGTAGATCAGGTACTGGACACGGAGACCAAAGCCTAGCACACGTTAGCGGAAATTTTAGTGTTGTGAGGGTGCTGAAACATACCTGGGGGACGGTGCATCAATTGCAACTCCACGGCTCCGACCTTGCCGGACACGTCACCGAAGATAGTGCGGTTCTCGTAGCGGGGAATGGGCTGCATATTGCGGATGGCACGGTATTGCGACTGGATCTTCGCATCGGTCGGTTCGTCGGACTTGCCCTCGCCGACACCCAACAGACCGTTGCCATTGCCGGCGATGGAGAGACGATAGGCACGGCGGACCTTACCCAGACGGGTCTGGTTCACGACGCTGTGAGACACCAGGGTCTTGATACGGAGGTCCTTGACCTGGCGCTCCGTGTAGCCCGTAGCGAGGAGAAGGCTCTTCAGAGCATCGGTCATTTCCTCGGCGGCCAACGACCGTTCCTTCTCGCCGCGCTCCTCGGCGGACTTTCGCTCCTCCACACGGGGCTCATCGATAGTCTCGTCGGGGCCGAAAAGGTCGGGGACCAACACGCTGTGCGGGTCCAACTCAGCCGCCTCCTTGCCCTTGGTCAGGCGCAGCGATTCCGCGAATCGCACGAAATCAGCACCGTTCGGGTTTTCCGGCCCCTCGGCGAAGAAGCGGCCAAAGTCCTCCATGAACTCGCTCTCGCTCTTGAGTTTCATGTTGTAGTCCGAGTTCGACTTTGGGGCGCGTAGGTTGCGGTCGACACCGGGCTCGACCACGGAGAAGTCGTCTAGGTACTTAAATGCCAGCGGATCGTCGCGCTGATAGAACTGCTCGGCCAGGTCCTTCGGGTCAATGGCTGCCTCGCCAGCCTTGATGGCCTCCATTTGCTCGGGCGAGTACACCTCCGCCAGCTTGGCCTTTTCCTCCTCAGTGTACGACTTGAAGTCCTCCGCCTTGGCTGCTGGTTGGGATTCTTCGGCATTGTGCGACTCGGGAGCCTTGATATTAGGGAACTTCGGTGTCCGGTTCGACAATGGCGCCGGTGTCGGGTGGAATTGGCGACGAGGAACTCGCGTGACTGGAGCGGCAACACGGGAGAAACTGCAGAACAGACATCTTGCCGGCCGGGCAAGACTCATGGTGAAAGGTGTCTATACTCACTAGCCAGCAATTCGCTAGCCACGAGCTCTAAACAGGAAAAGAAAGGAAACGCAGCGAAGCAACGACACAGGACGACGAAGTTCGGCGAACGGGAGGAATTTCTTTGCTCGCGGGCGGTGAGTCCCCGGCCAATCAGTGGTGTCGCAGATGGCCTTCTAATAAATTTCCAGAATTTCGACTTTTTGTATCTTCGTTCATGTTGGCCCTGCGCTCGTCTGCTCGGCGATTTTCTCCTACTATATCTGTTTTGCCTCGCCTGTACATCAGACGACAGTTTGTTTCGAGCCTCTCCTCGCCGACAGGCAATGCGCCAGTCCCCGTCACAGTAATGCAGAACACTCCGAAGAAGCATTTTGGCGGCAAGAAGTTCAAGAAGGCCAAGCTTGAGCGCAAAGATAAGGCTAGTGGATTTGATGAAGTCCTTCAGGCGGATATCGATCAGCTCCTCAAGCGTAATCGCCCCGAAGAGGACCAAAATGGCGACAAGAGCCCCGCACAGCCCACTCTCCCAGAGACATTCACCGAGATCGACGTGACGGTATCCGAGCTTTCCTCGACGGGTGATGGACTTGCGCTCTCAGAGAATGCGGATCATGTCTTTGTGGTGCCTTTCACGGTTCCTGGGGACAAGGTTCGGGTGAAGGTGATCCGGCACCACCCTGCACTGTCATACAGCATCACCGATTTCCTGAGCGTGATTGAGCCGGGTCCGAAGAGAAACGATGCCCTGATTGGATGCGGTTACTTTGGGAAGTGCTCTGGGTGTCAATTGCAGATGATGTCGTACGAGGACCAGCTGGCGCATAAGCGGCGCATTGTGGAAAAGGCGTATGCCAACTTCTCTGGACTGATTCCCGAGTTAGTTCCTACTATCGGAGAGACGTTTCCATCTCCCATGCAGTACGGATACCGCACAAAACTTACACCCCACTTTGCGAATGGCGCTGGTCGGAGGAAGAAGCAAGAAGCTCGGGAGCCCGCCGAGATTGAAGTTCCGGCCATTGGATTCACATACAAGAACCGTAGGACGGATCTTGATATCGAAGACTGCCCTCTAGGAACCGATGTTGTGCGCCTTGGTCTCAAGAGTGAGAGGAAGCGCGTTGCTGAAAACATCCGGTCCTACAAGAAGGGCGCAACTCTCTTGATGCGGGAGTCAACCAGCCGAATCCCCAAGACTCCATCGACGGATTCCGAGGCCAAGATCAACAACGGCTTAGTACCAACCCCCGGCGCGGACACGGGTGATGTGATCCGCGTTGAGCACGAAAACTATATCGAAGAGAAGCGTTGCATTACCGACAACAACGCCACTTCCGTCGAATTCATCGATGACTACGTCTTCGGAAACAAGGCCGGCGCCTTCTTCCAGAACAATAACTCCATTCTTTCCGGTTTCACCGAGTTCATTCGCTCACAAGCGATGCCTCCCGGTAACGACCAAGATTCCAAGCCCATCAAGTACCTTCTTGATGCCTACTCAGGATCTGGACTGTTCACGATTACTCTGTCCCCGCTCTTCAAATCCAGTCTCGGTGTCGACGTTGCCGGTGATTCTATCACCTCTGCCCGCGAGAACGCCAAGGCGAATGAATTGCCCAACACTGGCTTCGCTGCTGCTGATGCTGCTGTTTTGTTCAAGGATGTTCCATACCCGCCTGACCAGACCCTGCTCGTCATTGACCCGCCGCGCAAGGGTTGCTCTGAGGATTTCATCAAGCAGATGCTTGACTACAAACCTCGTCGCGTTGTTTACGTGAGCTGCAATGTGCACACCCAGGCTCGTGATGTGGCTGTCATGGTGCAGGGTGATGAGACCAAGAATGTTCGTTACGAGATTGAAAGTATTCGTGGATTTGACTTTTTCCCTCAGACCGGGCATGTGGAGGGTGTGGCTATTCTTAACCGCGCCGAGTTCCCTCCCAAAGAGGGATCTGCTTGAGTATAGATCGAGGGGTGGTAATATTTGATTATCCTGTTTAGGGCTGGATATATGATACGTCTGATACCTGCATCCTGTTTACGGCGTTGGCTTTGGGAGGCAAGACAAAAAAGCACGAGGAGAATTTTTGCATTTAGATACGCTTCTGAAACAAATATCAAAGAGTCTCAACTGATCTCACTCTATCTACTCGGGAACCAGATGTAGCATCCTGAGGACCCAGCGCCATGCCGCCCGTTTTGGAGAACAAAAGGAGGAAAGTGTCACGAGAGGAAAAAGACATGGGGGAAAGCTACGGACTATGAACAAAGGTCCAGCTACACCGGCTGATAAAAGAACATGAGACAATAAAGATAAAAGACAACCCACTCTACGAGCTCCCCGGACCACCGAGCAGTGCGAATCTCCGCACAATGCTGGGACCGATCTCGTCATACTCGGCCTTGGTGTGGCAGTAGCTCCGGAACTCGGGCGTCTGACCCAGCAGGCTGCCTCCGAACCAGGGCCCGTGCCGCTGGCGCTTGTGTGTAACGACTGCGACATCCAGACCACCACTGCGGGCACCACCGCTGCGGGCCTCAGATGCGCGAATGCGGGCATCCACCAGGTGGCGGATGTCACGCTGTAGACGGCGGCCAAAGTCCTTGTACAGGGTGGAACCACCGGACAACACAATGTTCTTATAAAGACCCCTCCGAACGTCAATGGGCGAGGACTGGATCACACCGTCGACAACATTAGGGAGCGGGGTCAGGAAGTCGGAGGAATAGATTTCGGGGTTGAAGAAGATCTCCGGGGCGAGGAAGCGCTCGTAGCCGATGTCAATTTGCACACTGCGGCCGTTCGGCGAGGTCACGGTGTGCTTCAAGAAGCGGTCGGGTTCGCGGTCGTAGCGGGCAAACTCCTTGACGATATCCGGGCTCACGTAGCAGTACTCCTCCTTCACCTTCTCGGCCGTCTTCAAGCTGCTGTCGGGCTCACCGCGGTCGCGCAGCAAGCTCTGCACGAAATATGTGATGTCACGTCCAGCAATGGGAATGCTCTTAATAGAAGAGCCGATTACGTAGCCCTCGGCGACGGGGATAACGTGCGTAACACCGTCACCCGAATCAATCACGGTTCCGGTCAGGGAGCGGTCGGTGACCTTGGAGGAGGTCCATGAGGCGGCGAGAGCAAGAACGGCTTGAACGGCGATGTAGAGGCCGGCACAGTTGAAGGACTCGAACATAATCTCTGCGGTGTTCTCGCGGTTCTCGGGCGGGTTCAGCGGCTATATTGATGCCCGAGTTAGCATTCTAGGCCATCCTGACCGCCTGCGGGGGAGATGCATATGGGGTGGCTTACAGGCTCGGTAAGGAGAAAGTAGTGGTCTTCGGGCTCCACGCGGAGGTACTTAAAAATCGAGTTCGACCAAAAGCGCTCCATGTAGTCCCAATTCTCGATCTGCCCGTGCCGAATGGGGTAGTTCACACCGTACCCGGGGCCATTGCCAGCAGCCAGAGCCTCATCACCAATGAAGAAATCCAGGTCCTCGGTACCACGCTTTCCAGACAGGTGTGAGCTGGCTCCAGCACCGCCAGAGAGGAACGAGGGCTTGTTGGCGACGGCAGGCCGAGTGCCCGCGGAGCTTCCAGCGCTCCCGGCACCGGCCTTGGTTGCAATTGCAGTCGGAAAGACGAATGAGGGAGAATCGTTACCGGCAAATCCTACAATCGGCGAAAGGTACTTTGTTAGTTTTCATGTCCTGGTCGATCACAGCAGTTGAATTCGAATGCCTAGCATGCGGCACCTACCAAGCTTGGAGTAACCGGTACCGCTGGGGTGAGGGTCAGTAATGAGCCAATTCAGAGGAGCTGCGCGACTTACTTGTCCATGACAACGGCTGGTGTTTGGGATGCCATGGCGGGCAGGTAATATCAGGGCCAATGCGAACACACAGAGGTATGCGAGGTCCGCCTTAGAAGGAGAGGGGATGAAGTCGTGGCGGAGCTCAGGCAGACAAGGCGGGGAGCAGTGCTGACTAAGAGGGGGTCACGTCAACATCATGTGCCTTTTTTAATCAAATTCAAGTATTTGAGGAAAGAAGCATCCAACACTAACATTCGAATGAGGATGGAAAAGGGGAGTTTCCGTCAATTTAAAATGGAAGGAGTATTCAACACGGTCAATTCGTGATCGGTAAAACCGCGCAACGCGTATTTGATATTTGTTGTTCCTCAGCCCTAAACATCTCTTACCATTCTATCTTATCCCACCTTCATGAACAGTACCTGATGTGGTAACTCTCCTTTATTCTTCCTTTGCATTCATATCCTTAGCCCTTGACACACTACTGATCATTTGCCCTCTTCGTTCGCTTGTCTCCCGGTGTCCAAACTTGCCGTTGCCATCAACCTCACTTCGCAGTAGCGCTGTGACGGCAGAGAAACACGGATCTCACGCGTTTCGCGCGGCGTTGATCGGCACGTCCTGAGTTGACTCCAAAAAAATATCAGTCACATTTTCTGAGCCCTGCACCAATTCGTCGCCACTTGAGAACAGTCTATGACGGAAGAAATCGATTCGACACGTCTGCAAAGCTCAACCGCTGAGCGCCCTGCCAAAATGGGACGAAGCAAACGCGACAGAGTCCCTTGTGCCATGTTTGTCCACGCTGGTGCTGGGTACCATAGCCGGGAGAATGAAGGAAAGCACCTCAAGGCCTGTTCCGAGTATGGAGTCCTTCCTGACTGACTGACCGATCAGAACTGACGAGGCTTGGTATAGTGCTACCAGGGCTGGGCTAGCTGCCCTGCAGGCTGGCGGAACTGCCGTGGAAGCTGTGGAGATCGCCATCATGATTCTCGAGGACAATGCCATCACCAATGCCGGGTTCGGCAGCAACCTGACTGCCAAAGGAGTCGTCGAATGCGATGCTTCGATCATGGACCATCTTGGTCGCAGCGGTGCCGCTGGAGCTGTGCCGAGTAAGGCATTCTTGTTCTCTGAAGGCCCTTGGTCCGATCTAATTGTGATGCAGATGTGAAGAACCCGATCATGCTGGCTCGCAAGATCTATGATGAGGCGTACAGATCCCCTGGCATGTCGCGGGTTCCACCCAACTTCCTCGTCGGGAACGGTGCCACAGATTTTGCATGGAGCCACAATATTACCACCGTCTCGGATGATGCTTTGATCACGAATGGCGCCAGGGAACGCTGGAACATCTGGACTCGCGAGATTCAGGAATACGAAGCGGAAAATCCACCTGACGATAAGGAGCCGGTAAACCCTTGGTTCCGTGGGCCATTGCGCCCCAGCTCGACTGGCATTGCCCGTTGCAGACATCCCGTTCTTGATAGACTTGAGGCTGGAAGAACTCCCACCATTCGGCTCAGTAGCGACAACGATCTCGGCCAACTGGAGACCGGAAAATCGATGGATGGCCAATTCCCTCATGTGAAGTCACAGTCCGCCGAAGAAAGTACCGGCTTTTTCAAGCAAGCCCGGCCATTCTATCCAAAGAACAATTTTACCGACGGAGAGAATGATGAGGATTGTATCACGGATACAGTCGGGGCGATTGCGATTGATCGATGGGGTAACATCGCCGCCGGGTCCTCGTCAGGAGGCATCGGGATGAAACATCGAGGCCGAGTAGGACCGGCAGCACTGATAGGCATCGGCACCCATGTCATGCCCGTCGACCCCTCCGACCCGGACCGAACCACTACGGCTGTCGTGACATCTGGAACTGGCGAACACATTACCTCGACCTCTGCAGCCAGTACCTGTGCTTCTCGGATTTATTATGGCCAGAAGATGGGCGAAGCGGGCGTGTTCACGCACGTACCTGAAGAAGAGGCCATTAACGCCATGATTCAAAATGAATTTATGAGTAAGCGCGCCTTCATCTATTATTTGACTCTACCTGACCTGACAATCTCCCAGATCACCCTGCGGTCCAGAACAGCGAGGTTGGCGGATCCATCGGACTCCTGGCTGTAAAGAAGACGGATGACGGCATCGGTTTCTTCTTTGCTCACAATACCGAATCATTCGTGAGTCCATTCCAGAAACGCGTGATACTGCCCACTAACTAATTTTACGCAGGCTGTTGCTTCGATGGCCGCACACGACACCGACCCAAAATGCACGATGTCCAGGAGCAGAAAAAACGGGGTCATCGCTCAGGGTGGGCTGATGATGCGCCCCAGGAAGTGGGTTCAACGCGATATTTCATTTGGAGTTTAGCAGCTGCTCATTACTCGCTAGGGCATCCAACGGTAGCCGGGAGAACAAACGACACAAGGCAGTCCGGGATTTCCAGGATTAAGGAAGGTCTGCATTTGTCAAGGCTCTTGCTTCAATCGCATCAGTCCCCCTTCTTTCCATCCCCTAGCCTTCAATATCCTCTCCGCGGTTCATGTTGGAGTATCCTCCTACTTTTCATTCGGCCCATATGCATCCCCGGCGTTTTCTTCCTGCATGGCGAGCATGGTTGTCTTTCTTTGGGTGGCGCCTTCGATTCCCCTCTCGATGGCCCATCCAGCTCATTATTGCCTCGACGAAGCATCGATGCTGGTGCCGGCGGTTCTTTGCATGTCCTTCCATTGATTCCCTAGGTTCTCTAGAAGTTCAAAACAAATCCGGAAGTCCGCCCGAATTTCTCGGTCTCGTAGATTTTTGATAGTACTAGCTTTCTCGAATCCAGCGAGGAAAGTCTCTACATATCCTGAAGGTATATTTTTGCTAAATTGATCCCTCCTGCAATCAAGGTCCGGGTGTCGGAGTCGACATGGGTGTCCCCGCCGCCGAGGTCCCATTAATCGGCTTCTTCTTTTTCTTCTTTCTTTTCACGAGAGCAGGCTTGACATCATACCCGCCAACATTCAGCTCCGTCCCACAAGTGAGACACGTGCCACCCGGGGGAACTTCGCAGAAGATGCTCAGGCAGATGGAGCAGACATACCCGATATTGACCACCTTCCGATGACAGAAGCAAGCAGCACGAAAATCCACGTCTTCCCTCGTCGGAAGCACCAAGTGCCGTCGGGAGCGTTGGTCGGGTAGGAATGCCATCATCAAGTACTGCAGCAGCCCGCGCGGCTCAGAAAGAGCCATGTACACGCCCTTGGTGGCATCGCAAGCTTGCTGCAGGAAGACAGCATCACCACTAAGCTTGCACACATCGATGGGGATTTGTAGCCGCTGGCAGGCGAAAATGCTGTTCATCACAGGGATGTACTGGTGCGCCGAGTCGCTGGACCCGCTAACCGAGACGATCAGGATACGGCTCTGGAGTCGCTCGTCGTCGTTGGACGCGGAGTATCGATTCGCGCCGCCGCCTGGCCCGCTTTCGGCTGCGTCTTCTAGATCGGCACCGCCGTGCTCTTCGGCCCAGGCAATTGTGCGCCGGTTGATGTGACTCAGTGCGAGTGTCAATGCGCCGGCCAGCATTGTGGATGTGTTGCCTCGGAGGTCATCACTGGTGGTCGAGTCCATGAGTTCCCTCAGGCGCTCGGTGACTTGTTCTTCGACCACGCGGAATGGCCGGTATTTGTTCGTTTGAGCGCTGGGTGCTCCGTTGGCCCCGTTCATCGAGACGTCTCCATCACGATCGGAGTCGCTCGAGCTCGGGACAGGATATAGCCATGCTGCTTTTTGACTGTGTGACGCGACAACGGCGACTTCGTTCGCGTAGTTGCAGGCTAGGTGGGCATTGATGAAGACGAGAATGTTCGCGACGGCTTTGGACAGCGGTAAAGAATCTTCCAGAGCTGCCCAGGCGTGCGGATTTGTGTCGATGACGATGGTGAGGAGGGATGGGGCGAGATCTGTAGCCACAAGATTTGAATATTAGCGAACGTTCCTTGCGATGGTCATTCGACAGCGGAAGTGACCGACCAGTGACGCCTAGCTCGTAGTGCTCGGAAGCATCGACAGAATTCATGATGCCGGGACTGGTCAATGAGGGCGGAAGCTCATGGCGAAGTGGCCCAGGCCAGAGATGATTCAATATGAATCCAAAACGCGGAGCAGCGGCAGCCTCGTCTGATTGATGTGACCTACCGAGGTGGAGGAGATAGCAAAGCGCAATCCAAGAAGGATCAAAGAACCAGCTCCGCGATAAGGCCAGTCACGGGACGATAACGAGGCTCTGAATCTTGCCCACTGCTCTCTTTATCTTTTACTCCATGGTCGTTTGCTTTCAACATTTATTCACTTATTTCCAACTGAATCGAACAGAAGTCTCGGTGATGAAATATTTCAAGGATGATTTCTTGGCAAATCAAATAATTGGGGATGCCCAGACGTGACGGTCCCAAGATACATTTGACTGATCTACAGCAGGATGATCATCACCTTGGCATATCCTCCCGATCCACCAAAACACCCCCTAGAATGACTCACTGGATCGTCCAGGGTAGAGCCTCTGGGAAGCATCGGAACAGAATGTAAGCAGCCGGGGAGCTATGACAATTTGTACTCCGTATGCGGGAGAATGAATTAAGGATGGCGCTACGCGGCGATTTCCTCGAATAAGAGGCAGACAGCACTGTCCCACATGCTCGGCCCTCGCGACTTGTACCGCGTTTAACTCATCCTGTTGGGACCATCTTACCAGGGATACCGCTATCTAACGGTACGGATGATGTGCAGCGTCAGCTTAGTCCCATTACCTACATCGAGCCCACGAGTAGGTTGGAGCAGAGTGACAGCGTGGTCAACTGGGTGGCTGTGGTTGGTCTTATCGGCGGGATTGATAATAGTCTTGACTGAAAAGGAGTCGGTTACAGTACCTCTTCAATACATTTTGGCATCGAGCACCCAAGGAGGAATGCTTATGATACCGTATACGCAGGGAACTCTAAAGAATCATGTCTAGCCTCTCTACCAAGAAGCAAGGCCCCCCTTAGACCCCATTGCTTTTTCTTTCATACGTAGCTCACTCCGATCTGATAAAATCGGTCAGCTCCCACTTACCTCTCTTTTCTCTCCCGCTCCGCACCTCCGCGCCTCTCCGCCTTCTCACCCCTCACAAAAAAAAGTCCCGCCTTCCGCGTCTGCGACTTTAACCTTTTTTCTTTACAACAAACCCACGAATTCGATAATCGGCCTGTTATTTGTCTCCGGTGCTGATCGTCAGCATCGTTGCAATGGTCCAAGCAACTGGCGAAGAACGCGCTGTTCACCTGGCACAAGAGGCTGTCGAGTTGGTCGACGCCGGCCATCGCGAGGTGCGTAATACGCGATAAACCTCCTGGAATGCCATCCGGAGTTCTCTCCAGGGGACTGACTGACCTTCAACTTCATAGGCCGCATCACGCAATCTCCGAGAAGCTATTTCCATTGCCGCCGACCACCCCGACGTGAAAGCCGCCTTCCTCAAAATCCAGCAAGAAGAAAATGATGGCCACCAGCTACTAGATCTTTGCCGACACTACACTAGCCGCAAGGATGAGACTGCCGGGAGAGAGGCCGCGGCCTATCTTCGTACGGATGGTCTGAAACCCCCGGAGAACGTTGCGCTGGAATCGCTGAAGCTGCTGCTGGGTGAGAATGCCCATGCTCTGTCCGAGATACAGGATGAGATCATCTCGGGACTGGTTCGACAGAGTGCCAGTGTCCGCCAGTACTTTTCAAACCAGCTTCAGGCGTCCGTCACGGCCTTCTTTGATGAAATCTACGACCGCGGCGATGGAGCGGCGGTATGCCTGGACACCGTGGTTTTGGATCCCAATGTGTGGCCTTCGGAGGACACTCGGTCTCACTGCGAAAGCGAACTGTTTCAGCTGTTCTTGGCGAAATTGATGGAGTCGGGCCACGATCTGGATGGACGCTCCCTGAAGGGAATTACCAGACTCCTGGCAGTCGATGCGGAGAGGCTTCAGCATTTAATTGATCACGAGGGATTCGAAGTGATCCTATCGTCCTTGGACAACCGGCTGCCACTGGATGTGCGGAGCCAAGCCACACTGGCAACTGCCAAATACCTGGAGGTCGCTAAGGAGACTGGCGCGAAACAATTTTCTGCCTTGATCGCAGCCATGATCGCCAAGGGTCGTCTGGACGATCTCATTACTGCCTTTTCCGCCGTGGCGGCTGTTTTTCCCGTGGCACCCGCAGCTGCCGCCACTGTGTTCCTTTCCGATGAATTCATGAAGGCATTGACTCCGTTGGCATCACGGGATGCGAAGCGCAAACGAGTGGAGGTTTCGATCTTGGAACTGCTCAATGCAGCCTGCATCAATCGTCCTTGCCGGGAGGCGGTCACCAAAGACTTCTCAGAGTGGCTGTCGCATACCCTAACCAACGGCAGCGACGAGGGTTCCGAGCTGGCGGCGGTGGTATTGGCAAAGATCAGAGCCTCTGAGCCCAACATGGCCGAGAACGGGAAGGTGGAGGATGCAGACACTGGCGTCTCTGAGCTGGTTCAACGTTTCAAAGGACTGATGTCTGAATCCAAGGCTGAAAACATCGCTCACGCCATTGAGGGACTGGCCTATTCGTCGGTCAAGCCCGTTGTCAAGGATGAGCTGGCTAAGGACCCTTCTTTCCTTCGCGAACTGATCACGGTTCTGAAAAAGAATGCCATCGCCGACTCCTCTGTGCTATATGGTGGCTTGATGGTTATATTCAACCTCACCAAATTCCTCCCCAACCTCTCGGAAGAGCAGAAAAAAATGTCTCAGCTGAAGGACTACGCGGATGCATCGACTGGAAAGGCTAGGGCTGCCCCGGACCCGTTGGAAGACGATGAGGTGGTGCTTGACCGCTGCGGGGTCATCATTGATGCAGGCGCCATGTCCCTACTGGTGGAGTGTGGCCGGGTTGCAATGCCCTCTATTCACGATCTCACAGCCAAGATTCTCCTGGCACTGGCACGGCGAACAAAGTCACGAGGCACTTTGGCTCAGCAGGGTGCGGTCAAGCTGCTGCTCAGCCTGGCCATTCCGAAACAGGGCAATCCCAACCTTGCCACGGAGACTACACAGAATGCGTCCCACGCATTGGCTCGAATCCTCATCTCTGTCGACCCTTCACATGTGTTCCCATCCTCCGGGTTCCCCCAGGTCACGTCTGCTGTGCGGCCTCTCCTCTCTCTTCTGACCGCGCCCGAGTCGGCGCCTATCTCGGTAGATCAACCCCGTGACCTTCTCCCGGTGTTTGAAAGCCTACTTGCTCTCACAAACCTTGCTTCCTATCCACACGATGATACACCCGCTGAACTCATGGTGCGGGAAGGCTGGCCCGCCGTGGAAGATCTCTTATTGTCTAGTAACCCTCGCGTGCAGCGAGCTGCGTGCGAACTAGTCTGCAACCTGATGACTTGCGAGTCCGGCATCGTCAAATTCGCCGATGGCTCGAAGCGCGCGTCTCAGCGCCTCCACATTCTTCTGGCCCTCACTGACGCCGACGATTTCCCCACTCGACGCGCCGCTGGCGGCGCAGTCGCCATGCTGACCGAGTATGATGCGGCTGTCGCCGCAGTCTTGGAACGGCCGCGCGGAGTAGACCTGCTGCTGGGTCTCTGTCAGGAGGAGGACGACTCTCTAGTCCACCGGGGTGCCGTTTGCGTGCGCAACCTAACCTGCACGGCATCAGGTGACATTGGAGCTCGTGCAAAGGAAGCCGTTCGCGCTGCCGGCGGCATCGACATTCTGACTGCGTGTATCAAGAAAACTTCCAATCCGGCAGTGTTACAGGCAGGCGTGGAGGCATTGAAACCGCTGGTTCAGTGACCGAGATGAGCACGTTCCTACCATAGCTCTCTGCGAGAGCGACATCTCTTCGCATGTACCCTCAGTTGAAGTCATATCTTTTCGGTTATGGGTTTCTTTTGATGGCCCTCATGATTATGAGCACATCCTTCGGTTGAGCGTTTTTTCTTGCTTTTAGGAAGTACGGACCTGGCGTTTCTTCTTTTTCTCTGGGTTGGCGCAGCGAATTGTTACCCAGCATTTAGCTTTTGCAATAGCTATATAGAGTACGAATAAAATCCTTCTGATACATTCACTCCAGATCTGTGTTAATAGGTCGTCCACAAATCATTCCCTTGCCCGTGGATGCTTTTCTACTTGCCCAGGTGAGTGATGCTTAACGGGAGCATTCAACGACCGACCGACACTTGCATTATGGAAGCTGGCCACCCGAGTACTATAGCCTACTTGGGATCCCGTTATCGACAGCAAATAGATTGGCTCGGATATCACCGTTAACGTCCCCGTCAGCTGACAAGAGCGAAATAGATACGGCAGACCACTCTGATCACAAGACTTATTTCTACAGATTCGGGTGCTTGCATACCCTCCAGTCTCACTCATACTGCTTCATAGTTCATCCCGAGTGCCCAAGGGATCCTGGGCCAGGCGTGTAGGGCAACCAGCCGAGGGAGTACAGGCTCTTGGCTAAGGTCATGGGACTTGAAATATATATCCACAGATAGAATAAAAAGTACTTGAAGAGTGAATACTGGCGGATTATTCCTTCCTGACCAAAGTGAAATATCCTTTTTGTCGTTGCGCGCAGGAGGAGGAGCTATAACGCTCAACTTAAAATTAGCCAAGGATGGCCTATCTAATCTGATAGTTTAACAGAGACAGGCTATAGTAAATTCCCCCTGATCACGGGTTCCTGTGCGTACGCACCGAAAAAGAGTGCCGTTTACAAAGCTAGTCACATGATAAGAATCAGGGCCGGGTGGGATTGAAAGTTTCCGACGACATGATTGGCTCCGGGCACTTCATTCAGTCAATCAGAGAGCCCAGAGCGCTTCACGTACCACGCGGGGGATCGACAAATCACCGCTGGCGCCGCACGCACACCTTCATCCTCACTCTTGTCAGTTGCTCAACGCTTCGTGGTCGCTCTTTTCCTTCTTACCTTACCTCATTCTTTCAAACCTAACCGCGTCTCCACCCCCTGAACAAAGTTTTTTTTCTTCTTCACCGCTTCGCCTCCACTTAGGCCACCAGGTACAGTCGGTCTGAAGCTACACTCTTCCCCCCCCTTCTCCCTCCTCATGGCGCCAGTGACCTCCCTCCTTCCTTGCGTGCGGCCGCTCACCTGATCACTTCTTGTGACCCTCAGTTTGACAACTCGACTCGACCCGCGTCCGATCCCGTGTACAGTGTGGAGGATTTGGGGTCCTTGTCGGAAAAGAAAGCTGGTGGAATAAAGAAGAGAACAGCGCGGGTGGTAAAAGAACACTCTTCCCTAGAACCGTTCGCTCAAGATGAAATTCGGTCGCAACTTGTCCCAATTTACTGTGCCGGAGTGGAGCGCTTCGTACATCAAGTACAAGGCCTTGAAGAAGCTTATCAAGTCCGCGGCTGAGCAAGTCAAGGCTGGCCAAGAGGCGGATCTGGCCGGTAAGTGCGGTGCTTTGTCGCTTCAAGCTCTCCTGCATCCCTTGAAGCACCCTTCTAACTAGGATGCCCGTTGGTTGCGTTGTATAGGTTTCTTCTACTCTCTTGACCGAAATGTCGAGGACGTCGATTACTTCTACAACAAGAAATATGCCGAGTACGCCCGCCGTCTGAAGCTGCTGGAAGAGCGCTACGGTTATTCCATGGAGGGCCACCATCCGTTGGAGCCCGAGGATAGACATGATCTGCGCGAGGCCCTACTCGACCTTCGCTACCATCTGCGCCGCTTACAGTGGTACGGGGAAGTCAACCGCCGCGGCTTTGTCAAGATCACGAAGAAGCTCGACAAGAAGGTGGGCGCTCAGGCTCAGAAGCGTTATCTCGAGACCAAGGTCGATCCCACTCCCTTTGCCTCCAATTCTCTCGTTTTCAAGGCTCAGGAGCGCATCAATGCCTGGATGGCAGTCATCACCGACCAGTCCAAGGAGCAAGAGAAGTTTGATGATGCCAGCTCGACCCATTCCTCTCTGTCGCTGAAGCGTGGTCCGTCCCGGCCATTCTTGAACCTGCCCACCAGCGTTGTGACTGCAGTGGATGATGCCCTGAAGAAGGACGACGTCCATGTTTTGCTGGAACTGCTCGAGACCTTGAAGACCGCTGCAGAGGAGGCTGGAGAAGGTGTCTTCCCGAGGGTTCTCAAGGCCCTCATCCAGCGAGCCATTCTGCATCGCGCTCGGGCTTGCTCATCAGCTCTTCTACCTCGCGTTGATACCCTTGAGGAAGACGATGATATCAACCGCCGCAACTGTCTTCACCGTTTGGTCATCTCAATTGGCCGCGAGCAATCTACCAGTGACTCCGAGCCCACGGCATCGTTGGTGCTGGACTTCCCCCTGGAGACTTCTCGTTACATTACCCCCGCAGCACCACCGACTCTGCAGCCGCCACGTTCTGTAATCAAGGAGGCACACATGCCTCAGCAGATGGGCCATGATGACCCGGCTGTTTCTCTTTTAAAGCATTTGCTGAATACGCTGCGCCCAAACCAGCGCGAAGCTCTGATGGCGAAGGATATCTCTGGACGGACTCCGTTACACTATGCTGCGCAGTATGGCTTCAAGGTGGTGTGTGAAGTGATCATCGAACACTTGAAGGAATGGGAAATGTTTGATGTCAGCGAGGGAATCGACGGCCCTTTGTGGCAGGATGAGGATGGCTGGGCACCTCTTCACCTGAGTGTGGTCGGCGGCCACCCGGAGACTACTCGATATTTGCTCGCTGCTGAGAACTGGAAAGAATCTCATAGACAGGAGGATCAGGTTCGCAAGCAGGCTCCCAAGTCTAGCGCAGTCCTTGCCCTTGCAACCAAAGCCAATTTCGTGGACATTGTCCAACTCTTGGTGGATGCCGGGGTTGATATCAACTACCAGGATGAACAAGGCGAGACTGCGCTGCATGTTGCTGCTCGCTTTGGTCACGATGAATGTGCTCGCATTCTTATCGCTGGCTCTGATGCCCAAAAGGCCAACCTGGATCTGCCCGAAAAAACCTACGCATGGACACCTCTGTTCATCGCATGTGTCGATGGCTCTTTGAACGTGGCCCAGCAGCTGATTGCAGCTGGTGCGGATGTCGATCGGTTCGACTCGTCTGGCTGGACGGCCAAGGAGCATGCGTCCTTGCGAGGCCACCTGGATATCGCGCGGTGTCTTGCCGAAGTGAGCCCTGGTCCTCCGCCCACTGAGCCCGAGGCGATCGCGGTCCCTACCACGTCGTCCCCGTCGTCTTCGCCGCCTTCCCAGTCCTCTTTAACTGATCGTCGTTCGAATGCGCCTGGTCCCACCTCCGCCGGGAGTCCTGGTTTACGCAATACTGAACCTATTAAGACATTTGGACACCGGTATCTCACCGACGAGACCATGATTCTGGTTAGCCTGGGGACGATGGATATGCGCAAGCCTCTTGAGACCGTCAATCTTGACCGCATCCCCATGGAGAACGCACATGCGACGCAACTTGATACGGCTTTGTCCTTGGTAGTCGCCGCCAGCGGTGCCCATGGAGAGCCCGAAGTGATTGATCTGCCTGTTCAGGATAATATCTCGACTGAACCGATTGTCTTTCACACAACCGATGCTAGCAAGGTCCGTCTTCTTTTCGATCTCGTGCCCACGTACGCCGGATCTAAAGAGAAGGTTGTTGGCCGTGGTGTTGCGCTTCTTTCCAGCATCAAGCCGACAGTGGGCTCGCAGCGCATCAACCTCAAGGGCGACTCTACCGTTCCAATTGTCGCTGCGAACACTTTGGACGTGATTGGGTCTGTGACCTTCAACTTTCTGGTCATCACCCCTTTCAAGCACCCAAACATGTCGATCGCTGGTAATCGGACGTATTGGCGATCCGTGAGCTCGACGATGGTTATTGGGCATCGAGGTCTGGGTAAGAACATGGCCAGCCGCAACTCCCTTCAACTGGGTGAAAATACCGTTCAGTCATTCATCGCAGCCGCGAACTTGGGTGCCTCCTACGTTGAGTTTGATGTACAGCTTACCAAAGATCACGTCCCTGTCATTTACCACGACTTTTTGGTCAGTGAGACTGGCACTGATGCCCCGGTGCATACCTTGACGCTGGACCAGTTCTTGGAACTCGGCAAGGGTCGGCACCGCCTCTTGCCCGACAGCGTTGATGTTCGCGGGGATCCAAACCAGGGCCCTCGACAGCGGTCGATGTCCGTCGGCGGCTTTGAGTATGACCCCGCCGAGTTGACCGAGAAGATCAAGCATACGCGTGACTACAAGAAGAAGGGATTCAAGGGCAACACTCGTGGCGAGCACATTCAGGCCCCATTCGCTACACTCGAGGAATTATTTAGAAAGATTCCAAAGACGGTTGGCTTCAACATCGAACTGAGTGAGTTACAAACGCTTCCTAAAGAACAGCTACCTTTTGTCGATCTAACCAAGATCGCCAGAATACCCCATGCTCCACGAGAGCGAGGAGGAAGAAATGGACACCTACGCAATCGAACTGAATTCCTTCGTCGATACCATCCTCACCAAGGTCTATGATATGGGCAGCGGCCGTGACATATTGTTCTCCAGCTTCAACCCTGACATCTGTCTCCTGCTGTCCTTCAAGCAGCCGTCCATTCCGGTTCTTTTCCTTTCCGACTCCGGTGCCTCCCCAGTCGGCGATATCCGTGCTAGCAGTCTACAGGAGGCCATTCGATTCGCATCGCGCTGGAACCTCCTTGGCATCGTCACACAGGCCGAGCCTCTGGTGTTGTGCCCGCGTCTCGTGCGTATTGTCAAGGAATCCGGTCTCGTCTGCGTGTCCTACGGCGCCCTCAACAACGACGGTGTCAACGTCGACGTAAGTGTACTTGACCTCTCCAGGCCCAGGAAAGAGCTAACCACAATGGATATAAACAGTACCAAGTCGCTGAAGGTATCGACGCCGTCATCGTCGACTCAGTCCTGGGTATCACCAACGGCCTTATCCAGCGCCATAACAAGGGCGAGCACACGCCCGGCCCCTCCCCTAACCCTGCACCCGTGGGCGACAACAGCGCCATCAAAGTCCCGGTCCTGGAACCGGCGAAGCGGAATACCGCTAACGTTGACGTGGATCCTGCTACCATTCTGTGAATCTAACAGTCTGATTGACTTGTATTTCTTTATTTCACATAAATATATGCATCACCTGTTTATAGTTGCATACGGCTTGTTGCCAGCTTCAACAGCAAATATCACTACTCTTTTTTCTTCGGTGTTTGATATCGTATGCAGCGAGGAGAGCTGGCCGGCGGCTACTGCGGCGTCACAGATCAATACGCTGATGAACTTGTTGGCCCTTATAGCCCAATTCCGCTGACATGGAGATATTGTGGCTAATGTTTGATAAACTCTCTGACAAAGACCTCAGCAGACTGGCAAAAGTGCATTAGTAGACCAGTTGCTACTTTTAGACCGCGTTTTATCCAAACCAAGGTTAGCCGCCTCAGACTCAGGTACTTTGGGTAACGGTTGGGACCTTCTGAGTACGGGCTATGGAGAAAACTTTCTGAATGAGTGAGGACCTTACAAAGACTGGATGCAGTCTTTAAAGAAGGGCATGGTGCCTATGTGCATAACCGAGGCTCTTGAGAATTTATTAATCTAATTTGTTATTGGTTGAACATGTTTCAAAGGAAAGACATGCCTACGGTAGCAAAGAATGCTTTTTTGCCGCTGAGGCATGGTTACATGTAGCGCGCGAGAGCGAACTAGATTTAAAGAGAATGTTGTTCCGTAGTGCTGTATAGTTACAATACGACTATTATAACTCGACTGGCTGGACCTGCACCTCTGAACCGCGTAACTCGAAAATGGGTTCGCTAGTTGCGACTAAGCGCCGGTGGCTCACAGGCCTCCTTGACGCTTCTAGTGAAATCTATCCCTGTGAGCACTTTGCAAAATGGAAGGTCGCTGCCATTGCTCCGCCAGAGATAGGAACCCAATAATTGGTGTTCAATAAGCCCCTGAATTAATTTAGGATGTTTTACCCATGGTCTACTATTCTGGCTGCACTTCATAGATCGAAGCCGTACGGACCTTTCTCTGCAAGCCTAAATTTTTGGCTCTCATGATCGAGACGCAGCTATAAATACAGTGCTATCGTGCGCTTGATTTTCGGATGTGTATTGCAAATGCTGATGTCAATGAAATTGGGGGATGTAAGGTGACATTTCGGGACTTCAGCAGCTGATCATTGCGCCCCACTAGTAAGCGCCCCCCCTCCCCCCAACCTAAGTTATCGTAACCAGGATTGATACTAAGAAATGTCTGTTAAAGACAGCGAAACTGCGGGTGCGCGTACCCCTTTGGTCGGACAGTAATATGGAAAAAATTTTGGGATCCTAAAATACTTTTCCTAAAATGGGATAATGCGATTCATCAGGACTCAGAAGATCTCGACTGTACTAACAGCCCTCCACATCAGCCTTCCTGCATATTGTAATTAATTTTTCATATCCACCAGTTAATGTCTTTGTATTTGATTCAGGCTGATCAGTCTTCAAAAACCCCCATGGAGAGAAGTGAGATGAAGTAACAAAGAAAAATACAGCCACTTATGTCCAAGTGATAAGGGGACTACTAGACTATTTTATGCATGTTGGGAGCTAGTCGCTTAACTGGATCTTCGGCCACTGCTGTAGTGGTAAAGATTTATGCACCCTGGTCTGTGACTAGACCTGGCTCGGACCCGCGGGTGACCCTCACAACCCTGACCCGGAACCTCTATTTTTCAGCTAGATAGGTCGAAAGATTGCAACCGAGTCTATGGAATAGGCCTCACCCCTTCGTTAAAGATCCAAGACCACAAACCTATGCGTCCCGTGGTAGATACAATCTCTTGTATAGATGAAAACTATGATTCTTCGATCTCATAGGCTATGGAAATAGGGCGGAGCTCCCAAACAACGTACAGGGAAATATCAATGCATTCTGTTCCAACTCGTACGGCGCCTTCGAGAGTAAAGAACTTTCCTTTTTCATCCAGCAATATGTTCAAGGCAGGCCGACCTCTTAGCTTTCCGAGAATGAGAGCAGACCATTTTATAAAGACCAGTGATAAGTCCATCATGATATGTCCAACGGATATTATGTAGCATTGTAATCACCGAGACTGAATAGATTCAGAGGGCCGCACCAATCAGAAGCACCGCTCCGGAGGCCAGCATGGTATTGAAGCCGGAGATGGCGGAGCTGGCACCACTGGTAGAATCTGTATAGTTGAGACTTAGCCTGGGACTCTCTCGTATTATTGGATCTATGGAAGGCGTTATTGAAGCTTACCTTTTTTGCTGCACTGATTCTCGAGCGTTGTAAATCGGTCTAGGAATCCTTGGAGTTGCGTGGAAGCGTTTGTCAGGTCACTGGTGTCGCAGCCACCTTGGATACATGAACTCAAGTCATCGGCAGAATCCCGGACGGCCGACATGGAGTCCTTGACCCCACAGAGACAGTCCACAGTAGCTTCGTTGGCGCTTCCGCACTGGTCCTTGATACCGGAGTTGTCGTAGAAGTTGTCAAGACACGTCTTCATGCACTGGGGTACGTCGCCCACCACGTCGTTCCAGCTACTGAGCTCGGCGATGGCGACGGAGGCCAAGCCCAGAAAAGCAACGGGAAGGAAACGCATGGTGGTGTTTAAAGATAGAATATATGTGGACCAGGATATCAAGACAGAGGCTCTGGAGGTTGCGAATCTAAAGACTCGAAGAGAGAGGAAGAAAGAGAGGGAGATGAAGAATCGGCTGCGGCTCAGGGCAGGTCTTATATAGGGTGACTTTCGCCTAAACCTCATATACTTCCCGCCTTTTTCCCCAAAGGGAACTTCTTCGTAAAAGAGACATGTCGATGCATTCCATAAAATATTTTTTGATGGGCGCTGCCAAGGGCCATAGTGGCCTATCGGAAGCCTATGGTCCAGTTAAACACGAGATGGGGCAGGACGCGGGGCCTTGGCACTCTTGCCCAGAACAATAACACGACCCCAGTTTGTGGTGTTCTCGTATTTCCACCGTCAATCGCAATCTTATTAGCCCACTTTACTTTGTCCCGTTCCCAAAAGTCTCCATGCAGAGCCTCAATAAATCTAATTCTGGCGGAAATTCCCGCAAAGACTTCTATTGACCGTGAGAACAAGTTGTCGATCAGACCTCGTATTCCGAGAAAATGAAGCAGACCAAATTATTTATAAGGCTATTCCCAAATCAATTGACTTCTGATTGCTAATATTGAGGAACTTTTCCATCCGCCGTCTGTCGATATATCTTCGGTAGTCAATGTAAAATACGGGAAGCACCCTTAGATTCTTACAGAATGTTGTGGCGGTTGTCCTATGCCATAACCATGATCGGCCTTGATTCGCCAAACGCAACCTGCTTGTTTCATACCTACCAGTGAAAAAGAAAATTGTGCTCACTTACGCCGAAGATTACTTAGATTCTGATAGCTACTCAAGAGGTTGTATTTTCTCGACAAAACTATACATTACGTGATCTAGGATCCAACTCGGCGATGGGTCAGGGTAAATAAAATCATCCTTATCTATGCAACTATACTATCTCAGAGACAAAGAGACTTTACTTGGAAAATATACTTGACGGAGTTTGGCTCCACTGAAGAACTCTGAAATCCTTGGCCCTCGTACTTTTGGACAATCGTCTCTCAGGAACCACATAGCCCCCCTGGCTACAGGCAAAAAGACCCTCTTTACGATCGGCGAGTCAACAAGTCTTAAATACCTCAAAAGTGAATTCGGTATACAGCCGAGTGCAAATCCAGCTTCACCATCGCGCACACTCTCCATTGATTCCAAGACCCACTGCCAAGGCGCTAGCTATAAAAACGGGTACGATTCAGTGGACAACCGTATGCAATATACTGAATATATCTTACGCCAACATGCCACCTGATAGCCCTATCAGTAGCCATCGAGAATATACAAATGTGTGAAACGATAAACATAGCATATCAAGTCTAAACCCCGAAAAGGTGCTCAGCCTTCATTGAGTCCCTTTGCTTGCTCAGCGAAACTGAAACGTGGCATCACGATTGCTCAGCGGTGGCAATTGATTGGCCACACCTGTGCTAGGAAAAGAACCTGCTAGGAATCTCCCGCAGGTTCTTGTGGGTTGGACTGAGCAAAATTTTCCACTTCTCCGAGGCCCTTCTTTCAAAAGAGAAAAAGAAATATAGTGGAGTACGGAATTAAAACTTCATTGACGCTTATTAGGCACATATTCGAAGATTGAAACTCGTCCCGACGTGTGTCCCAAGGCAAGTGTATTGTTTTTGGCGGCTGAACAGTGGGGTCGATACTCGGGGGGAAGCCATAGTGCCTTTTCGCCTTGAAGAGTCACCCACTGACCTTCCACCAGGAACATGTTGGCCTCCGGTCTAGTGGGACTTCGGTGGAGTGTGTCACACAAGGTTTGGATCTTGAGGTATCCCAGATCAGTATTAATGTGTGAACAACCTGCGGGGAACTCCAAGTCTTTGACTGCTACCTTGACCTCCAAGGTCTGCTGTAGGGCGCCCGTGGCCGCACCCCAGAGCCGGACAGTTTTATCAAAGGAGGCAGACGCCAGAAGCCGGCCGTCGGGTGAGAACGCCACCGATTGAACCCAGCCTGAATGGCCCTTGAGAGTCCGCTGTAGAGTGCCCGTGGCCACATCCCAGAGCCAGACGGTATTATCAAAGGAGGCAGAAGCCAGAAGGTGGCTGTCGGGTGAGAAAGCCACCGAGGCAGAAGCCAGAAGCCGGCAGTCGGGCGAGACGTTCACCGATCGAACTGTGTCTGAATGGCCTTCGAGAGTCCGCTGAAGGGTGCCCGTGGCTGGATCCCAGAGCCGGACAGTTTTATCGTTGGAGGCAGACGCCAGAAACCGGCCGTCAGGTGAGAAGGCCACCGATTGAACTGAGCCTAAATGACCCTTGAGTGTCCGCTGTAGAGTGCCCGTGGCCGGATCCCAGAGCCGGACGGTTTTATCGTTGGAGGCAGACGCCAGAAGCCGGCCGTTGGGTGAGAACGCCACTGATACAACCGAGCCTGAATGACCCTTGAGAGTCCGCTGTAAAGTGCCCGTGGCCGGATCCCAGAGCCGGACAGTTTTATCAAAGGAGGCAGAAGCCAGAAGCCGGCCATCGGGTGAGAAGGCTACCGATTGAACCCAGCCTAAATGGCCTTCGAGAGTCCGAGGTAGAGTGCCGTTGGTCGCATCCCAGAGCCGGACGGTTTTATCGTCAGAGGCAGAAGCCAGAAGCCGGCCATCGGGTGAGAAGGTCACCGATTGAACTGAGTTTGAATGACCCTTGAGAGTCCGCTGAAGAGTGCCCGTGGCCGGATCCCAGAGCCGGACAGTTTCATCGTTAGAGGCAGACGCCAGAAGCCAGCCGTCGGGTGAGAAGGCCACCGATCGAACCGAGCCTGAATGACCCTCAAGAGTCCGCTGAATAGTTCCCGTGACCGGATCCCAGAGCCGGACGGTTTTATCGTCGGAGGCAGAAGCCAGAAGCCGGCCATTGGGTGAGAAGGCCACCGATTGAACTGAGCCTAAATGGCCCTCGAAAGTCCGCTGAAGAGTGCCCGTGGCCGGATCCCAGAGCCGGACAGTTTCATCGTTGGAGGCAGACGCCAGAAGCCAGCCGTCGGGTGAGAAGGCCACAGAGTTTAGAATACCTAAATAACCCTTGAGAGTCCGCTGTAGAGTGCCCGTGGCCGGATCCCAGAGCCGGACAGTTTCATCGTTAGAGGCAGACGCCAGAAGCCGGCCATCGGGTGAGAAGGCTATCGATTGAACCCAGTCTGAATGGCCTTCGAGAGTCCGCTGAAGAGTGCCCGTGGCCGGATCCCAGAGCCGGACGGTTTTATCGTCGGAGGCAGAAGCTAGAAGCCGGCCATCGGGTGAGAAGCTCACCGATTGAACCCAGCTTGAATGGCCCTCGAGAGTCCGCTGAAGAGTGCCCGTGGCCGGATCCCAGATCCGGACAGTTTTATCAAAGGAGGCAGACGCCAGGAGCCGGCCGTCGGGCGAGAATGCCACAGAGTTTACCATATGTGAATGACCCTCGAGAGTCTGTAAATCTGCACTCCATCTTTCTTGAACATCTGACAACACGCGTATCCAATCTGGGCGTTCTCGTTCGAATTGCTGCCGAATTATCGCCTTTTCTGGTGCAAACAAGAGTCCTGCGTAATAAATCTGAAGAGGAACGTCGTCAGTGATTTGTCGATTTCTAAGGAAAAACCGCTTTGCATCATGCAGAAACTCTGATAGTTCGTGGTTTTCATGCCTCTGTATCAATTAGTTTAATAATATCAGAGCATTTAATAGACACTTACGTGTAACACTGACTGCAGTAGGTCAATGATTCCCACAACTTCAGAAGCAAGACCTAGGATGCTCATTGCTTCTATCCAGTGCAGGAAATGTTTCTGGAGAAATGAGAGGGCATCATCCAGTTCCGCGGCGGGGATTTTGCATTGTACCAGATGGTGTGCCCAATAACGACAAGAGTATTGCAATTCCGGTGGTAAATGTTGCTGGATTAACTGGGCGTCAACCTCCTTCCTCTGAGTCCCGTAGCTTGATAGGTCACAGATATTCCTTTTCAACCCATCGCACATGGAGGTAAGACAATATTTGGTAATAGTCTTGTGCGTCTGTTGCTCATCCACATGGAACTCTCTCCTGGTCTTAACCAGGAAATCTCGGAACGATAAATGTAGGATCCTGACTGGCATATCTTGGCTCCTAGGTATGTGGAGAACGGACTGGAACGAATTCAATAGGTTTCTGATAACCCCCACTCTGATACGGAGGAGCTGGGAGAGAGAATTGACCGAAAGAGGAACAGCAAGGAGGACAATAACGCCGACTATATGCTGGAAATGTTGCAGCAGTTGTTCTGAATCGTCCTCATCTTGATCCTTAAGGAGTTGCGTAAGGATTGGTAGATAAGTCTTCTCCATTTTCGTCGCATATTTCGCTTGGTCCTCTAGAAGTTCTGTAAGGCGTGCTTCTGGGTCCCACTTCAAGTCTTCGAGGAATCGGCACACCGTGGCGGCAGAAATGAATAATGGGCCTGACATTGTAACCAATGTTTGAACAGTTTCGTCGCCAGGCCAGTCTGGGGAGACGTTTCTCTTGTCTCTGATCTTTGCAAATCTGTCCCTCAAGAACAGAGATATATCGTGTTCCGTCACTGCCGCAGGGATATCATGGAGCGCAAGATCCTCATGATGATTTCCAACTTCCGAGAATCCCAATATGATCGGCGTTTCGTCCCTGCTTGTCAAGAAAATTCGCACATACACAGCAGTGGACGCGCGTAGCTGTGGTACCAATTGGAGTATAACTCGGATGTCCTTGTTGTTCTCACATTCGTCCAATGCGTCGATCACTATTACCATGGTCGGCACTTGTCCCTTGGCGGTGTCTAAGTTCAACAGGGGCTGAAGGAGTAGTTTGTCAAACTGCTCCTTTAGCGATTTGCCTGCAAGATCCGGTTCATCGCTAAGTGCTTTCAGGACACCCGGTTTCAACTTAGGCATGCGAATCATCAACTGCTGTGCGATTGTCGGAAAGAACTTCGTGGCATTTCCGCGGTCCCCTTCTCCCCTCTTGAAGAAGAAACTCGCTCCGAGTAGCTTCGCCTCCCTGAAGGATTTTGCCACTGTTCGAGAGATAGTCGATTTCCCTGTCCCAGCCTTGCCATTTAGCCAGAATATGCATTTGCCTTGCGGCGACCTGGCCCATTCCGTGATTTGGTGAAGGAGCTCAGTTCTGGTGCCTGGAAGACATTCATCCTTATGTTGATCCATATATGAGTCAAACTCGGCCCCACGCGCGACCGGCAACTTATCAAGACCCAAATTCTGGTCGATTCGGTCTGTATTCTGAGCCACACCGGTTAAGAGAGTACTATTCAGACGTAAGCTAGTCGTACTCAAGCGATTTTGGTCGATCAACTTACGTCTGGTCAACCTGTAAAGATAAAGTAAAAGATGACTTATACCTCTCGAGATCGTTGATAATTCTGTCCAATTCTTTGCGCTTGAAAGGCCACTTTAAAGCTCGAATTCCGAGTCTTTTCATCATTCGCTTTCCCTTCCCTTGATCAATCTTCTCTTCCAAGGCCTCGAGGCAAGAAAGGCAATTGTTAATATTATTGACTAGCGATGAGGTGGATAGCTTTGCGCCGCCGGGCTCGTGGAGGAGTTCCTTGAGTTTCTGGAGAATCGCTTCAAGGCCTGCAACCGTCTGTTGCAAGGTAATAATATCATCTCGCGCATCTTTCACCTCCTGAATATAGCCCCCACAGATCTTCACAATGCTCCCCGTAAGTTGAATGCCCGCGATAACGCTGGCTGCAGACGAAAGTCCATCCATTTGGGAGGGACACGACAGCTAACGTTCGGTGCTCCCAAAAGCAGAGACAAGGCTAGGATTGGAGAAATCTAGGGATTTCAGAGAAGCTGTTGCAAAGGTGAGAGGGTCGGCCCCCAAAATGAGGCGAAGGCGGTGATCAGACATACTGTATTTTCATTGGCGGGGTAGTTTGGGACAGGCGCCAATCATCGAACTCCTAGTTCAAGGCCAGGACAGTGTGGGTTGTCTGAGTGGCAAAGGCCCATCAGCAAGCAACAGAGGATTAAGCTTATATATATTGCCCATGTTGCTCAGAGAGCCGGCATATAACGTTGATTTCGTGAGATTGCGAGTTAAATTAGTTACCATGGGACCCTAGTTGTTTAAGCCACTGAGCCTGGCTTGACGGTCGGGCCGCCCCGAACCAAATACGTAAATTTATCGGAATCCAGAGTGCTCAAAATCGGAAAATCTAAATTGCCGAAAATGTATCTTAGTCAGTTTTGGCCGATAACTAGTTAGTTAGTTAACTAGTTCTTCAACTAGGTTAGTTATGTACATTGCAAATTGCCTATTTTTGTGTTGCCCCACGCTTCTGGTCACCTCATTAGCCTTTCAGACTGACAGCGAAATAGGACAATCATGGCACCTCGACTGGCACTCTCTCAGCTTGAAATGATCCGTGATATGATCAGCAGCAGATCGCTGACCACATCCCAGATGGCCGAAGCGGCTGGCTGCAGCAAGCGCTCGATCATAACCATCGGTACCAACCTCCGAATGTTTGGCGACGTTCGAGCACCCCCGATCCCTGGTGGCCGTCCGCGTATTATCACACCGGTCATGCTCGAAGCTCTATGCGAACACTTGTTTGAGAAACCTGAATTATAGCTGGATGAGATGGGGGAATTTCTGTACGACGAATTCAACGTCCTCGTATCCACGCACACTATCAGCCGTGCCCTTCGATCGCACGGTTAGTCCAAGAAAGCCGCTCGACGAATAGCACAAGAAAGAAATGCCGACCTAAGAGATGACTATATCTATCAGCTATCGGAGTTTCAGTCCTATCACTTGGTCTACGTTGATAAATCAGGCTGTGATAAAAGGGCTGGGTTCAGGCGGACAGGATGGTCTCCTCGTGGAGTGACGCCGGTCCAGATTTCCCGATTTCAGAGGGGCCAGCGTTACCAGATACTACCAGCCTATTCTCAGGATGGCGTTCTTTTGTCGCGTGTGTTCCAGGGGTCGACCGATGCCGACGTGTTCGAGGACTTCATTGAACAACTTCTCCATCACTGCGGTAGATGGCCGGAGCCGAATTCCGTCCTTCTCATGGACAACGCATCTTTCCACCGTTCTGATCGAATCCAAGAGCTTTGCGCAACTGCCGGAGTGAAACTGGTATATCTACCGCCCTATTCTCCTGATCTGAACCCGATCGAGGAGTTCTTCTCCGAGCTAAAAGGCTTTGTCCGGAGGAACTGGGTGAATCATGTAGAAGACTTTAAGGATTTTCTTGAATGGTGTGTTGATGTTGTGGGATCTCGAGGAGACAGTGCAAAAGGTCATTTTCGACATGCGGGTGTTGTGGTAGAAGATTATCCATTGAGATATATACGCGGTACGCGCGCTTTCCGCTTGATTTGGACAAAACCTTCCCACTCCCTCAAAAACAAGCGTTCATTCCTACCTGCTGTGAGGTCTTTCATGGTAATAGAAACTGAAAACACAGCTAGCTGGACAGATGTCTACTATTTTTGATTTTCTGAGGCTGAGCCAATGTCAAGCCACATGCATCGAGTAACATGTTCGTAAAGTATACAATGCTTGGCACGCTGAGATGCACCCATTTTCCTAGCTAGCGCCTTGGCAGTGGGTCTGAGAATTACTATGAGAGTGTGCAATGGTGAAGCTGGTTTTGCACTTGGCTGTATTCTTACGGAATTGTTGGGTACCTTCCATCAATACGGCGAAGATAAGCACCCTAGAAAATTGATTTTGCAGGGAGAGCGCCTTTAATCTACACAACAAATATATAAGTTCACCAAACATCACTCTCCATAAGCTCCATCACAAATATTCAACATCAACTTCTGGTAAGAATCGTCAATCAGGCCCCGCTCCAACTCCTTCCTCAAAGAATACCCAGCATACCGCAACCTCATCTTCCCAACCTCGAACAAATCTCTGTTCCAATGACCCCAAATCATCGTGTGAGTAATGGTCCATGTATCTCGAGCCGGGCGGTTCTTGTAAATAGACCACAATTTGATGAGACAAGATCGACTATATTCGGCGGGATCCTCGGCCCAGGACAGTAAGGACAACAAAGTTTCCTGGAAGTCGCCGGTAATCTTCTTCTTAATGAAGTCCTTGAGACCGATGGTATATCGAGATTCAAACTCTTCCATGATGACCAAAAGCTTTTCATGGGATGACCGTGCAAATATACCTGATACTTGATCTATCTCTTTGTCATTGCGCCAGGCGACTTCATGTAAGAGTCGCACATCGTCTTTTATGGTGTCTGTGTCGAGCGCGTCAACTCCATCTTCAGGTCGCGTCGTCTTCAGGTACATAGCTAAGAATTGGCCCGTGCTTCCAGGACAAGTCTTCTTGGTAGTCTCCACGAGAGCCTTTTTATGAATCTGTTCATACATCTCCTGGATCGCTTTGAGTTTTGTGCTCGGGCGATAGAGGATGATTTCAGTGAAGATCTGTTGCACAGTAACAGGACCTAACGCCGTACGATCGTGTAGTCGCTCGACATCTAGCCAGACCGGGCCCTTGATCAAGCCCAGAATAGCGTGCTTGAACTCAAACCGCGTATAGCGACCGATGTCGTCCTCCAATTTGCGGCCGAAGAGTTGTGTGTAGGTTTCTCGGAGCAATGCCATCCGCCGCGGGTCTAGAGATATAGCTGGTAGAATCCGAATCAAGGTATCTTTGTCTGTGCGGAATATCCCTATAGCGTTGTGAAGAGCTTTTGCATCTTCTGTGACTCCGCTAATAGATGATAACTCGTATGCCGGTGGTGCGGTGAATGCCCGGTAATTATTCGATTTATGCGCGGAGGGTCGCTTCCGTCCTCGAAGTGCAGCCCAAGCTGCACGGTAAGCGTTGTCGACGGCTTCGGGGGAGGGCATCGTGGTTGATGGAACGATAGCTAACTAGTTAATTAATTATGTTCCAAGGCAATTCATACACTTTCTCACATTTAGAGAAGGTTGCGGGGAACAAGGCCGAGGCTTAGAAAACGAGAGCCAAGGAATCAAATGTTATGAACATCCATCCTCAGGTGTAGAGGAGTTTCAAGAGCAAAAATCCCCCCACTTCAAATAAGATCATTTTCGCTCTCCGTTTTATTTTAGGTCAGGTAAGCAACGCATTGACACCAAAAATGGATGTCGCTTAACTCCTGGTCCTCGTGTTCACTGCATCTTACCTGCCACACAGCCACCTTTGTTAACCGCAGTGGAAACCGTAGCTTCCACAGCTACGCACGGGCCCCAATTGGTTTAGGTAAAAAGTTAGATCTAGACTAGAAGCCTATAGTCCTAGGAAATCTAAAGGGAAAATTTAGAAACTAGAAAAAATAGAATAAATAAAAGAAATTGCTGTATTCAAGGATAACCATAGCATTAGTTGCCTGTAATAAATCCTGTATCACATCATGTATATATGCCGTACGTATAAATTGTTTCAGTTGCTTAAGACTAGCTCCGGGTCTTCCTCCCCTATAAACTATATCTACTTTTCCAAAATGGCCTGCCCGCAATTTGACAACGCTGACTGGATGCTCTGCATTCTTTGCTGCAGGGGATCGGACAAGATTGTTGAAGAGAACGCAGAATCCGACCATGCAGGCTACGTCAAGGATTTGATCGGGAGTGTAAAGCCGAAACCTTCCGAGGTTTGCGGTACCCGAATTATTTTTGAGCATGGGATTTGGAGCTGAATACGGCGAGCTGGAGAATATTAATGGGTAGACAGCAGGAACCATGACCGGAAGTCTCCAAAGGTGGATAGCAAATAGGTTGATTGGGAAGACCCATGGGCTTGTTAATAGAATGAAACATAGCTTAAGCACTCGATGCTCTATTCCATTTGTACGGTGAGTGTAGAGATATTGCATAGCGGCCTATTAGATCTGAAAGTCACTTAACGGAAACCATATAGCCTTCTAATCATTCTTGGCCAGTGCCTCACGCCGACCAGTGCTGTTAGGGTCCAAATACGGCCTCTCTCCAAGTCCAACAGCACGATGACCAGTCCGCGGGCCAATCTCCTCATAGTCCCAAGTAGCGGCGTGGTAGACTGACCGGTTATCCCAGATGGCTTTGAAGGGCGTTAATAAAACACTCACGTCTTCCGAGACAGGATAGAAACACTTACCAAGATCATTCGGATTCTGCCAGCGGAGGCGCACTTGCAAATCATGATTCTCAACAATGAGGTTCACAAACCAGTTGAGAAGGTGAGCACTTTCTTCCTCGCTGACTCCGTTGACTTTCTGGACGTGAGTCCCAACAGCAAAGACACTCTTCCAGCCCGTTACCGGATTTGTGCGAATCACAGGGTGCTCCGCGCGCAGTTCCTGGCCCACATTCTCGGGGGCACCGCGAGGGCCTGGGTGAACCTCGAAGCTATTGTTCTTAGCAATCTCGTTGAAGCGTGGCTGGGCATATGTGGCAGTGAGGCCCTCGAGAAACTTCTGATATGGCTCCGAGAGGCGGTCGTAGACCTCGTATCCGGAAGCCCACAGGGTATCTGTGTCAATCATCAGCATAAATGCGGGGGCTTTCATTGAAATGGAATAATGCTAAGGTAACTTACCACCTCCAGTCTTGGGAAGCTCTGTCAAGCGCAGAATCGTATAGTCGCTTGGGATGGGCTCGAAGGTGATGTCACTGTGCCATTCGCGGCGAGCTGTTTGCTTGCGACCATTGCGATCGGTGTACAACTTTTGTCGCTGCTGGGAGCTTATGACGCTGATCTCGTCGTCTTTCACGCTATGCTCGCGACCCGAGTTCACAACGGGGTGGATGTGCAGTCCGGAAGTCTTTGGCTTGCCTGAAAGCTCTCCCAGTCGCTGGGCAAGTTCTTTCTGCAAGTCGTCGTCCAGGCCGTCCTGCTTGCGGAAGAAGACCACCCCGCGTTGGGACACTGTGGATTGTGAGTAGGTGGCTATCACAGATAAATCCAGTATACTAACCAGTCAGAGCGAGTTCGCGAAGTAGATCATCCGAGTTTGGAGCACGCAGGAAGTCCTTCAGGCTCGCGTTGGGAAATTCCCGTCCAATTACCGGGGTCACATCGAAAGACTCAAATGAGTCAAGTGCACCGCTGGACTTAAGAGGAGCTCGCTCGAGGCCTTTCAGTGTAATCTTATCTTCCACGATGGGAACCACAGGGGCTGCGATCTCAGTCAAGGAGGAAGCCATCGAGATATTAGGCGAGTGTCAGGTGTGTATAGCGATAAAACTGCACCTAAAATTGTGCTTCATTGCCCTGTTTATATACTACTTTCCCGTATACTAGTTGCCGGTTACCCGTTTGCGAATCCAAGTATGCCTTTACAACCCCGCGCCGCGAAGTACACGTGCATGTCGCACGGCTGTCACCAAATCGCGAATTATGTCGGAAATAATACAAAGTCCGCATTCGCAATTTATATCATTTTCGTGTCAGATTCCATCATTAAGGGTCTATCTAGAACCTTGTCAATTTGCTGGGATATGGGGCAATCCAAGTGGAAAGTTGCGCAACACGGTGCTGCGATTACGAATGAAGCCACTGCAAGTGGCCTCTGCACTATTTTGTGTTTAATCAATTTCTGTGAATAGTGCTAGTACTGATTGTTATCGAAAGCACGTCATTGAAACTCAAGGTCAATCTAGATCTCGAATCTATATTCAAACATGTGTTCCATACTCGCCAGAACAGGAACGACACGTGAAAAATAGGACCATGCGAGCTTTCAAATTTCAGCCACCACTAACACCATCTCGTATTCAGTGAGCAAAGCGGAAGTCCAACCTTCCACTACCTTCATCTTTCGTGGTTGCCAAGTAATGCGCCTTTTGCTCATCGGTCATCGCATTCCACTTCTTATCGCGACCGGAGTTGCGCCATACGTAGTAAATCTTGGCAAAGAGGTAGATGAATATATTCGCGACCACCAGACCGACAAGCACGCGGTTGCCTCGCTTGTAGAGGGGAGCATCGTCTGATGATAATTAGTCAATAAGTACAACAGTGGACAGTTTGGAACGAACCAGCTCGGTAGATGTTCGAGGCAATAATAGCCGAAGCCTGTACGGCCATGTTATACATGGCAGCCGAGACCGTCCGCGATCGAACTGTGTTGGAGTTTCGAGAATTCCACCCGACTTGAATTGCATGTGCTTTGAAACTTGTTAGCATGTGCATGCCAAAGAGGAATCGGATAGTAGGCACTCACCATTCGGGAAGCCAAGAAGCAGTGTCATAACAACCCAAACAGACCATCTGTTGGCAGTATTAACATCGACCACGTACAAGTACACCACAAAAGGAAGCGTCCAGATCTGTCCAAACAGGGACACCAGACTCAACTCCCCAACAACTTCGGAGATGTAGGTGAGACCGAGCATTGTAATACATGAAATCACCGTACTCGGGATCGTCAGGAGATTTGTGACGAAAGTGCCGAATCCCATGCTTTTCAGTGTGAGGGTCAGATACTGCTTTGGCGTGGTCATAGGAGTCTCGAACATAAGACCAATAATGTACAGAGGCCAAAGGTCGAAGTCACAGAGACTCTTCCAGAGAAGTTTGGGTGTAATCGGCTCACGATTGTGCATGGTGCCTTTACTGGGGTCATCCCGAATGACTCGGTTCACGATGATCGTCTCTTCACGAGGAGTGAACCAGCCCGACTTGCCTCGCGACCAATTGGCCGTTTGACAGGGCCCTGGCGGCATCAAGATATAAGCCGCTAGACCAAAAAGAAGAGTGATTATACCCTAGACCGACTGTCAGATTTTGCAAGCTGCGTATTATTGTGGAAACCATCCTTACCTCGACAAGGAAGAGCCAGCGCCACCCAGCTTGGCCTTCAACTCCGCGAAGGTGCAACAGGCCAAATGCCAGAAAACTGGCAATAATATCGGCAATATTCATGGCCGTCCAGAAGAATCCCAATCTGATGGATAATTCATGGGACTTGTAGAAATAGGACAGATAGAGAATCACCTGGCCGAATTTGTGAGCGAGAGGGTTAACGTCGATGCCGGGTAGGAAGACATACATCTGGGATGAACCCGCCTTGTAGGATTCCAAGCAGAGCTCGGCATACCAAAAAAGAGGTCTTTCCATTGAGACCATACTGTCCCATGGCCACCGCCGACCAAAGAACCATCTGCGTGGGGATCCATCTGTCCGGGCCAACCCATTTGCTAACAAGCTGAGAGGGCAGCTCGGCGCAAAGGAACGAAAGTCGGAAAACAGTGTTGCCAAGATTGTAGTCTGAATTTCGTTAGCAAAGCGTGAGGATACTCATAGGCTTCTAGAGGTAATTACCGTTTGTATTCATGCCCAAGTCCTTGAGGAAATTATCAGTCAGGGCTTGTGTAAGATTACCACGGTCCAGCTCCAGAGCCATGAACATGATGCAGGCAAAGATCATGATCCGCAAATCGATCTTCCGCACAAGCCGGTACTCTTCGCCCCATGTCCATCTTGCGGAAGGATCGAATCGATGCAGATTTTCCCAGTCGGCTCCGGGCTGGTACTCCTTTGCGGTGTCGGGATTGTCGAAGACTGATGGTTGAGTGGCGATGGCCTGGGGATCAAAGCTCTTTGCTCGTTGGAACCAAAAGCGACGCTCTTCATCCGGTTGTCCCAGTGGTGCGATGTCATCGGAAGAGTCTGTTGCGTTGACAGACGACACCGATTCACGGGCCGCATTCTTGGAAAGTGACTCGGAGAAGATGGTGGTCATTTCGGCCAATCTTGCTTCTGACGGTTTTCTGCGGTATTTTGCGAGTTAGGATCCTCCTCGACTTCGACTCTTTATACACGCCATGGTCACTGCTGCAAATGCGCTTGGCAGTTGCATCATCTGGCCAAGTATGGGACAATTTCGTCTTCCTGTTTACAATACAGTGGTTTTGTAGCCTGATAAGAGCCCTTAACAAAACCAAGCTGCTGTTAGTGGGAATGGCATCTTGGTGGTGGCGGATCACACCATTTCGCCCACCCAACAACTTCACTTTCAAATAACCCCAATTTGTCTACTTGCACACTTCACAAATAGCCTATCCTAGCTTTTGATATTTACAAAGATGATTATGGGTGTGATGGTATCTGTTGACTCTGCCTCTTTGGCGTTGTTTACGGAAGATGCGTTGACACGAGCAAATGTGACTTCACTTGAGTTCGCGAGGTCAACGGAGCAACACTTGTTTTCAAGAACTCATCAAAGCAGAGGGTGCTCCTTGTCTACATAACACCCGATCGCGAGGCTTTTGGTTTCAACTTGACGCGACTGAATGCTCTGTTATCCTCATCCCAGCAATCGTGACAAACTCGAATAACTTAGCCACTTTGACCTCAATTTGAGATATTACTCAGAATGTCAAGCCAGGCAAAGGGGCCACCGACCAGCCGTTCGACCGGCCGCACAAGAATAGCAAAGGACGCACTCGACGAGACTCGCGACTTCTGGATCTTGTCCGACCCAGCCCTCTCCCCACACACACTCCGCCTCCACCCATGCGCGGACGAGAACGCTGATACCGACAAAATCATCCCTCATCAAGGAGTCAATCTACCCGAGCTTGGGAGTTTCAAGCTTCCCAAGATGGTGATTCCTCTCAGGGGGCCTTCCGACCTGGAAGACTGGAACGTGGCTGTCCGGGAGGTCCTGAGCAGATACCGACTACAAAACCTCGCCAACTGGAAAATCCCCCGCCCTAAATGGGACGATACAACCGCACTGAAATGGCAGACCCTGTCTCACCTGGTACAGGTCTGGCTATATGATAGCATTGTGCCTTACATGCTCAAACACGTCATGAAACGCAAGCCGCGCATGGAATTCGCCGACGAGTTTATGGAGGACGCACAAAAGGCGGTCATTGACTTCGGCATCAAGTGGGACAATGAAGCACTCCTTGAATTCCTCCGGTTCCGACGATCCGACTGCACCGATGCCAAGATGTTTATCGATTCGCTTTCCATGATGTACAAGAGTCTGTGGGTGAACGTCCCCGCGCACATCGTCATTGCCCTACTGGTGAAGGAGCTAAGCGAGGATATGCCCAGTCGCACTGACATGGTTCTCGCTGATATCGGCACGCGTGTCAAACCGTGGGACACACTGACCAGGGCCGACTTTATAAAGATTCGCGACTTTCTAGTCCATGGCCTGTGATGTGGATGAGGACGATCAGTGGAGGGACAGATATGATTTGTGGGAATCGATGCATCCAAGACACTCCCCGTCCCGTGCATGGATCGGGCTAGGCTTATCGAATGTGGGCCAACTAAGTAATCCTTTGCTTATGCGTCTCTTTTCATACTTCTTTTCCCATAGTTGTGAAATAAAATGAGCGGATCATGACTGCGCCACCAAACATCTTTTGAAACTTTTATATTGCAAAACCCTACGGCCGTGTCTTTTTGCCTTTGTATGAAAGAAGGGAATAGGGTTCTATGATCCACATGGAACAGAGCCTCAAGAGGTTCGGCCGATTTATGATCGCCTGTGCCCTGCATCCGACAGAAGTATCCACTTGTCAGACGATGTACCCAATGAGTTAACTAATGCGCAAGGAGAGCGGAGCATAAGACTCAGGGGCCTGAAATATTTATCGAATGGGGAAGGCGCTGCGAAGCACTCGGTTAGGCTAGTGGCACGCTTAGCTGCTGCACAACAGAACCTCGAAGCCAGTGATCGTGAACCGAGTGGGCCAGTGGCCTGTGCAACAATCTCCCGAGCCGCAGATCATATGGAACCCCCCAGCAGCCTGGAGTCCAGATGAAACAGATGAGGGACCAGAGGCCGGAAAACCCAGTCCACTGAGCCCCATCCTGTTCGCGATCCAGCCTATCTTCGTGCTGCCTAGGACTCCCAGGTCCAAGTGCCTCGACTCGCGCTCCGGTTAGCTCCAATCTGACAAAATATTCATTGAAGCTCGGGCCTTGGGCTTTCACCGCAACGGCTATGTGGAAAACCGATCTTTATTGATCCACGCAATTTTTCGGGGGGTATATAGAGACCGGGAACCCCCCACTAGATTCAGCACACGTTCTCTTCAGTCTTGCCCACCTACATCCTGCATCGGTGCGTTCCTTCACAGTCGTCGCGTACTCTTTATAGTTAGACAGGGCTACTGCTGAGGAATCAAGCCCAGGTTTCCACTGTGCCTTGTCTTATATTTGTCTTTTTTACGACATCACAAAACCTCGTCATTACCTGATGTCAATCGCTGGCACTATGTCTCAATTCCCAGTGCCTTTCGTGGCCGCCACCTCACTTTCCATGGAGACTCAGAACATCTCTACGCTTCCATCACCACCCATAAGCAACCAGAATTTAAGATCGTCAGTCCTCAGGCTTTTCCTCCCTCTTCATCGCCTTCCAGGAGTGAACACCGCGTGAGCAAAGCCAAGAAGGGCAAACGGGTGCATGCTTGCGAATATCCGGGCTGCGGGAAAGTACTCACAAGAGCTGAACACCGACGACGTCACGAGTTGAGTCACAGGTCTAAGAAGCCCTTCACCTGTTCCCAGGAAGGCTGCACAAAGGGTTTCCACCGTGCCGATTACTTGACTGAGCACATCGCCCGACAGTGAGTAACCCCAAGCTTCCCTTCAGGAAGTCCTGAAAGCTAACCTGATATATAGTGACCCCAATTACTCCCCGAGGAGACCTCCTTCGGTGGGAAGCACACAATCTGCTTCGTCTTCTCTCTCCACTGGGCAGCAACCCCAGCACTTCTCCAAATCTCCAATTATGCCTGGCTTTCAGTCCCCTCCAGTATCCGTCGGCACGGCAACCTCGAGCAGCGCGGAGCAATCCATGCTTTACTCACCTCCTCAGTGCTATGAGTGCTGCCATCACCACACGCCGGGTGGCGTGAACAGCAACTCTCTGTGCAACTACCCAACTGACATGGGTAGAGCATCGACCTCGCAACTCGGACTGGGTATTAAGTCAGAGGCAGATCTAGATCAGTATCTGAGAAGTGTACTTCGACCTGAAGCGTTCTTGACGCCACCTCAACCCCAGGGACTGATCGGCAATTTCTGGAACTCCAATATTGACCCGAATCTCTCAGCCGTCAACTCTTCTTCATTGAAGAACCCCAACTCCTATCAATCGTGGACTTCTGCACCGGATGTTTCAAAAAACCAGTAACTGGTCATGTCAACTTGAAATATTCATCCACTGTGATGGTTTCGGTGCCTTCTGTGCTCATTTCCATACCTTCATCTCCTTCATGGCTGATTCATGGCTAACCACGACGTTTTATACCATCTACGCATATTGTGTTTCTACGTGGAATATCCGAATCCGACCCTTTGACTTCCAATGTGAATTGGATTGTACAGACACCCAGTGGAGTCGCAACACTGGCCCCCTTCCACTCTCACTGAACAACTTCGGAACTTTCATGGATCATCAAGATCAGACCAGTATCCTGAAACTTGCTGTTCAATAATTATTTTGTTCAATACAGAGGTTCATTTGGAATAGACATGAGATTCGTCCATCAAACATGACCCAGTGGCCCACCTGTGTCCGCCCCCACCGCAAGGCACAATCAATCAATATTGATCTCCACGACCGGTCCGTCATAGACATGTCGAGCCCGGGCAGCGTAGTAAACCAAACTGAGAATAATCACACCAAACGTGCCAACCACACTAAAGTTCATAGTTTGCACGGTGACAGCCCACGAGGGTGGCCAGAAACTGAAGAACACAGCAATGGTCATATAAATCAGAGCAAAGGTGTTGACCGCAATGCCCGCAATTCCCGGCAAATGGAATGGCCCCCAGGCACACACCGACCCTGGTACGTTGACCAGTCCATGGTCGCTGCTGCGAGCGTTGCTGATACCGCCCGTACAGCGACGGTAAAGGAGAAGAGCAGCAACGACCATATACGACAAGTATAGACCGGAAATAGACATGGCGACTAGGTCGTTGAAGGCCACAGAAGATCCGATGTTGATGAGCGCGAGCAGGCAGACGACGCAGGTGGTCAATAACACGGAGTAGATGGGAACCGCGGTAGAACCATGGACCTAAAAGGTTCAATCGTGAGCATATATTTCGATAACCACAACTCCGGAGAGTACGTACCTGACTCCAAATTCGCCAGCCTGGGATACCACGGTCTCGGGCAAAAGACCAAAATTGTCGAGAGGCAGAGGCCAACATGCCGACGGACGTCGTGATACCCATCGTTGTAATGATAGAGCCCATGACAGCTGTCCCGGCGACGGAGTCGGTGGCTTGTAGAAAGATATCCATGAACGGATAGCCCGTGGCCGAGCCAAGAGCCTGTTCAATATCACCCAAGCAGAACAGCATGGCAAGCAGCATGCCGAAGCCCAGGGAGCCGTTGATCAGCACGGAGAGCATGATCGAGGTGGGGACCGCTGTGGAGGCATTCAAGATCTCCTCGGACATCTGTTCAAATCAATTAACAGCTCGTCATAGTGACATATCGAAGACGTTTACACTTACATGAACCGCCGCATCACCACCAGCAAATGCAAAAACACACCCAACCATACCGACAAAGAACGAGAGCCCCTGAGATGGGAATTCTCCTAGATTTAGGAACTCGGTAAATACCTCCTTTGCGCTTCCGTGATCGGCCATATAAGTGAGCGGGATGAGAATGGCAAAGAATCCGAGGATGTGGAGGATGAGGATGAAGCCCTCGAACCGAGGAAGTAGCTTTCCCCCAACCGAGTTAATCGCAACGGAGAATACGGCTACGGCCCAGAACATAAGAGTTCCATGCCAGTTCTTTGGCTGGTAGGAGCTGCTTGTTAAGACGATTAGGCCTTGGATGAGTGTGCCACATAGATAGCATGAGGTGGCATATGTGGCCTGCCATCCGATGACAGTAAGCCAGCCTGTGCTCGTGTCAGTGTAGAAGCTTTATCGAGGGGGTTACAAGCATTGACGGACCTGTTATATAACTAAACAGCTTCATTGTGGAGCGCGGGGCAAGCATTGAGCACCAGTGGTACTGTCCTCCAGAGGTCGGTGCCCTATCAAGGTGTTATTGGTAGTCCAATCCTGATCTTGATTCCTTGAAAGGCTCATACATTGATGCCAACTCCGAGAGAACCACAAAGGTGCATGCGACGCCAACCCAGACGAAGAGGAATCCGTACACCGCACCAGCAGGACCACCGCTATGCCAAGATTGTCAGATATCTCAAAGCCGGGGACAAGGGATAGTGGATCGGATCTTACTTCTGGTAAGCCTGCAAGAACAGCCTGAGAATATCCGAGTCAGAAAATGTACGCTAAAACGATGCATTGGAAACTCACACAACAATTCCCTCCCAGGTGATCAGAATTGTACAACTAAAACCAAGCATGGACATCAACCCAAAGTTCCGCTTGATCTAATCAGCAAGTGAAATCGATCGAATGTGAAACAGGGGATACATGGGGCTCTCACCTTCAACACTGGGCGCTTCCCCATACGCGCCAGATTGGCATCGTCGAGCTCCTTGTTCGACGGACTGTCGATCTCCTGCATACCGGCCGTGGTCATTTGCTTCACCTGGCGAGAAGACATGATGGGCAGGGAATGAGGAAAAAGAAAGTCGTCCTGCTCGAGAAGAAAGAATTGAATTTGTGTCGGGGGAACGAAGAGTTGCAGGAGACTAATGCAGAATCAGTTTCTGGAACAATGGGCATTGCTGGGCGCTTGGTATCGGCCATCCACATGCGCTAATGCATCCCACCAGGGGAATAAAAAGACTTTGATTCTGGGCTATTTCATGTATACGGAGTCACGTAGCGGACTTGGCAGAACTGATAACTTCCGAGTTTCAGTGTCGGCGACTCGGAATCCCGATGGTCTGCGACACTAATTGGCGATCTCTACATCGTTGCACGATCTGGAACAACCTAACCTATCTCGCCTGTTTGTCTCGCCACTCTTGGGTAGCGGCCCACTCGTCCCCGGTCCTAAACCTTGATATCCCTGTTATGTTACATAGCTCCACGTTAATTCTCGCAGCCTTGTACAATACAGTCCCCCTTTACCATCTCGAGAGGTGGTATTGTGGGCCTGGTTTTATTATTTTCGGGTTGATTCTACTTTTCCCGCTTCAAACATTTCTTGTACATAATTCATTTGATTACACGGTTCTCACGATGGTCACCAATTCGTTTATTAAGTTTAATACTATAGCTCTGGATAGGACATCCCTCAATTATCTCCGTTCCTCTGTAACAGTCCACGTCCGAGTCTCGCGAATAATCTGCGCTTGGCTCGATTGACTCTCCGAGTCGCAGTCCACCACTGAAGTAACAGTGGTGTGGTTAATACCGTCCGCATGCATTGAAACAAGTTCATGGGTATCACTTCGTGTGTCGCCGGTATGCGCAGCACGAGATGTCTTGTAGTAGGATGTGGCCCCGTATGTTCGCTGCTTACTCCCATAGCTCGAATCTCCAAGGCTCATTCCTGAAGATCGGAGGCTATCCAGGAAGGGCTTAAACTGCGGCGAACAAGCCGTGACGATGCTCAGCGACTGGGCCATCTGGGTGGACACGGCGACCGTCCACGTATCCCAAGACGAATCGGTTGTTTTCCTGGTCTTGTGCGCGTAGGCTAGCTGGCATATGACCGCGATAACAACACTAAGATAAATTAGCCGGATGGATCAATGCTAGAGGCAAGGGCAGGAGACACATACGCGACTCGTAGGAGAAACACACTGGCTAGCACAGCCTTCTTGTGGAAATCCGCTTGGATTCGCAAGATCACTAACAAGGCCTGTGCCACTATGCCAGCCTCTGACAAGATATTGGTGATTCCGAGATAGTTCCACCAAGCAACCTAGCACACCTATGAGTATTTGTTCCCGGACGTCCTATCTGAACAGAACGCACCAAGTGAAAGCATTTGCCGTGCAAATAGTCCCAAGTATTGGAACGGAGCATTGAAAGGCCGCTGTGAAGATCCCCGCAATTGTCCATAGCACAATGAAAGTCCCTAATCCGAGAGCGAAGCGCCGGTCCAGCCTCGTTGGTGTCAAGCTGCGAATGAACAACACGAGCGCGAGTTTGGAGCAAGCCATGCTGGCGACGAAAAGGATGTTTGCGGCATATTGAGCCTAGAAGAAACCAACAAAAAAAAACATCAGTATGCTGAAATAACCCCGAGATTCACTTCACGTCTTCGACACACTGTGACACTCACCTTCATCATGCTCAGTTCCTGTCCCCGTGAAAGCGAAACGAGATGCTGTCCAAGGCCAGACTTTGTTGCCATTGAAACTGCAATGGACTGCCCAACGCAGGTGACCATTGCTCCGATACTGAAGAAGTCATCCAGACCCCATTTTCTCACCATGAAGTATTTCGTGCCCAAACGTGTAAACACACTCAATATGCTGGAGACCAGCATAAAGAAGGTCAACACATTGATGGCAGGAGTCCAGGTAGCTTTTAATTCCGCTTGCATCACGAAAGCCTTGAAAATAGAAACCCGAAGTGCCGTCGTAACCATATAAAGTCAGCAAGCCATAAGCTCATGGCTCAGCAGGGCTCATCCTTCCGTCGCTGTTGGCAATCATGCGTTTACCACCCGTGACAAATACCACCTTCGATGGTCGCCTCCGCAGAGATTCGGGCACTCCTTTGATCCCCACTGTGATTTGCCAATCTCAGTGGCCGGGTTTGACGGTGTGGACTATTTCTCCCCCAATGAGGACCAACAGCCAAACAGGAGTTGAAATGGGGGCCAAGTCCGGAAACTTCCTAGGTGAAAACTCAAATTGCAGGCTGTTCCTGTGGCTTGTCTAGAGTGGGTTGCCGCACCGTGCCTTAAATGAATTGGACTTCAGTGCCCGGCCAATCATACGATGACCGGGGACTATTGGACATGGTTGCACGAGGCGCACAGGTTTGCACTAGCGCAATTTAATGTTACATGCTACACGAGGTCATACTAGCGAGTAGCCGTGGTCCTCGCAAGATCTGATAAAAATCTTGTTGGTTGTCGATCTTATTTGTTTCACGGAGGGTTCCCTACCAGTTCTTCCTTTGCTGGCTCGCGATCACCCGTTCCATGGTCTCGAGGTTCCATTCGTGGATCCATAAGGTGAATTGCGATGCGGTATCTGCCCGTAGAATTTAAAGGCCCACGCATTGACTTGCTTTTTTGGGGCCGAAAATGCCTATTCCAAATTACTTCAAGGCTCCAAGAACCTTGATGATCAGGCTACTGCAGGACCGAAAGTGTCCTGGAGAGACCACACGAGTCATGCATCGGGCGTGTGAGTAAAAATGAAACTACTTGAGCCGTGGTATGCAATTGGTACATGAACCAAATCCCAAAAGGTTCCGAGGCTTCTCTTGAAGGCACCAACATCCATTATTCCCATACCTCATCAGAATTAGCTCAAGTCGTATAACGATAACTAGGATGGCAATTCCAATCCATTGCCAGCCGGTAACATTCCGAGCCGTCGACACAAGGATCCCTCCCAGCGGCAACGTCCGCTACCGTAGCCTTCTCCAGCCGACGATTCCGCCATCGGAGTGTAAAGTGCAACAATGTGGCCATGCAAATACACATTCCGCAGAATGCAACATTGGTCACGTTTGCCTGCCAGTTCATGCAATCATATGTACCAATCAATAGTCAATGCAGATCCCGTCACCAGCCATTTCTTGAGGACTCCATCAATCATCCATTCAATGCAGATAAAGAACATGCAAAAGGAACGAACAATGGTTGGTACATCTATATGTGGGCTTTTCCCCTAAACTATACATGATTCATCGCTCGGTCAACTTACAGCTGCAAGTAAGCAGCAATAAAGGCGACCATAGAGGCGGCGAACAATGAGGAGTACATCGTGGCCGAGGCGCCAGAGTAAGCATCAACCGAAGCCAAAGCAGAGGCAGAAGAGCTAGCACCGGCAGAACTAGAAGAACCCTTGGAGGAAGTCAAGCTGGCGGACTTGGTGGAGCCGGAAGTCGAGTTGGAGATGGTGTTGTTGTAGGCCTTGATGCTGGTGTACGCACCGGTCTTGTCGGTGTACTTGTAGTGCTGGGCAGGGGTGTAGTTGGTGATGTTGATGGACTCGATATACATGGAGAAAGGTCCCTCAGTGTAGTCGGTCTCACCTCCAGCCCACTCGATGGTGCCCTCGCTGTTGTCGGGGTCACCGCCGGCCCAGATACCGATGCGGACGCGCATGGGAGTCTGGGGGAAGTTCTTGCCGGAGACAGCATCGGCATAGTTCAGGGTTCGGATGACCTCGCCATCCAGCAGCCACTCGATGCGGCTGGAGCTCCAGTCGATGGAGTAGGTGTGGAAGGTGGTCTCGGGGTCCGAGACTGTGACGGTGGTGCCACGGTCGTATGAGGTGGTGTTACCCTTGCCGAAGTAGTCGGTCTGGATCTCGGTGTCGTAGGTGCTGATTTGCTCCTGTGGAAATGTCAGCGATTGTACTATGTTGGACGTCTTTTTTTTCATCGGCTTACCCAGTCGATCTCGTCAAGGTCGTCCGACTCCAGGATGTAGGTACTGATGATACCAGTACCATTGGCGGCTCTCATCTTAACATCGACATGGCCGAAGAAGATATAGAAGTCGCTCTCGATGGTGGGAGCGTCTCCCTCCTCCGAGACGGTGAACTTGGCACCGAGATCGGTGCTCTCGACGGTACCGGCGGTGGTGTTCCACTTGGCAAAGGCAGATGAGCCCGAAGTGAAGTCGACGTTGTACGACCACTTAGCCAGCCCGGCGTCGGCAGTGCAGGTCTCTAATTCGAGGATCTGTCAGAGACCTCTTCGGAGGATGTCGGGCTAGGGGCTGTTGCTTACTCTTTGTCGGGTTGCAGCTGCTGTAACTCTGGGCAGCACCAAGCTGGGCAGTTGCCAGGGCCATAGCAGCCCACTTCATATAGAAGGCAAGCATTTTGAAGCTGAACGAGCGATATCCGACAACTAACGAGCGTAAAAAAGGATGAAATGAACCATGAAAAACAGATGCAGAGGCCTTTGATATTATACGCAGTGTCCTGGGACCGGGGAAACGAACAATCAAATTCACTCAGGCATCTATTTTTAATGAATCGACCCATCACCAATGTTCTCCGATCTGGGAGCATCATCTCCACCCACAGACGATAACAGGCGTCTCACGAAATACCGTCAATTGGCCCGCACCGCTATCGTAGTGGATATTGACCAAGAGACGAATGACAAGCGGATGGTCAATGTAGTAGAAACTCGTCAATGGCTCCACCGAAAAAGCTTGGGTCGATGACGGCAGCGTCTGACGTGGTTTTCACTACGACGGATCGAGCCGAGAGCGCAATTCGCCTGAACCTTTTCCCCGTTCGGATGTCTTCCCCGAGCCCTAAACCCCGAGCAGTACTTATGCACGTATAAATAAATTGACATCTACCGGCTTTCTGTGGTGGCAATCGATTTAACGAAAACGAAATGAACCGACACGAATGTGTCGGCGCTAAATGTTCCAATTTCAACAGGGACCCACTTGCCACGACGCCCTGACGAACGCACCACCGAGCAACAATGGATCAGTTCAGCCAAAGAAGGCACTAGAAGAGGATCATGACTTACCGCTGTCTTGAATGGCACAATGAAAGTGCAGAATCTTGGAACACTAGCAGCCCTAACCTTGGAAAAGAGGCGTTGATGTCGTACATAGGTCCAACGTAATTCCTAAGCCACCTTGACAACTAGCCACTCTGTACCATGTGTTTTATCCATTGAATAGCCACATATTCACTGATTCATTATTCAATACTTCCAATTGCTTGTAAATAGAGGACCAGAATGATGTTTGAAGTGTTATACTATCGCCGTTGGTTCGGTCCTCGTGCACAACCAGATCTTGCGGTTGACGTTGACAAGAAGACGGATGAGATCAGGGCGCGTGTAGTGGACACCCTGTTTTGAAAAGCGTGAGTACCAGAGTTCAATAGGAAAGAACGGATGCGGTGACTTACAAACTCGGCCAAAGACCTAGTCAAGTGAATCTAATCAAGGTGGATCTGCGATAGCTTGATAGTACGTAGTGGCATTTGACAAGAACCCCAATGACTTGAAAAAGGGTTGGCTGCTGGGATATGATGAAGAGGGTTCGCTACTTTAGGTCAGCCGTATCCTTGCTAGCTCCCTGCTCTATAATCAACACTCTGGGGGGCCGCAAAGCTTAGAAATCAACTCTGGAAAATCAAATATCATACAATATGTACCAGACTTCAATTATAAATGCAGTATTTTGTCAACAGCTATATAATGTCCTTCGCTCCGTGGGAGCATGAAAAAGTTCGCCTCAACCGTCATTGCCAAAAAGAGCACTGATCACCTATTAAGCACCAACGAAGCTATCCTAAGAACCTGCAAATATGGCAACTTTCGAGAACAAAGCCGCCTGGATCAAGGCCGCTCAGGCCACACCGCTTGAAGTTGGACCGGGCCCGACACCGAACCCTTCCGAAGACGAAGTCGTAATCAAGGTCGCATTCTCTGCCGTCAATCCTGTCGACTGGAAGGTGAGAGAAGGGGTGCGATGGCAACCCTTGCCATTTGGCTAATCCGATCTTTCAAAGCTTCAAGATTATTCTGCACCGCATCTCAAATATCCTTACATTTTTGGAACCGATGTAGCAGGCACCGTTGTAGCGGTTGGCTCCGGCCCTGGCAGTCGCTTCAAAGTTGGCCAAAGAGTTATAGGGTACACATCGCTTTACAAAGTCAATCTTCAAACGGCGCTGACCAAAGTTCTCCCTAGACATTGCGATGGCCTTCTCTCAGGAAAGCCCACCAACAACGGGTTCCAGCTCTATTCGACCTGCAAAAAAATCCTGGTATCCCCAATTCCCGATTCCTTGCCTCTGGTGAATGCTGCGGTCCTCCCCTTGTCGATCTCAACTGCCGCCAGTGCACTTTTCCTTGAGCTTCAGGCCCCACTCCCATCTTTGAATCCTAAGCCGACAGGAAAGAGGGTCCTGATCTGGGGAGGAAGCTCTTCTGTTGGAAGTTCGGCCATCCAGCTTGCGGTCGCAGCCGGTCTTGAAGTTGTGACTACGGCCAGAAGCGTGAATCACGATTTCATGAGGAGCCTTGGGGCCTCGCACGTTCTTGACTACGAGGACTCGGACGTTCTTGATAAGATAGCCGGCCTCTTAAAACCAGGGGATCTCGTTGTGGATGCTATCACCAGTCAGGATACACAGGCCAAATGTGCGCAGATCTTGGCGGGACTTGGAGGAGGCAAGCTTCCATTGATGATGCCTCCCGAGGTCACAATGCCCGACAATGTGAATGCCGTTTTTGGTAAGTCATTTATTTTAATGTCTTTCACAACATAACCACTTACTCGCCATCTTTTAGTGAACTCTTTAAATCCCGGGCTTACTGCTGTCGATATTGGAGACGCTGTCTGGCGGAAGTACATCCCTGAGGCATTGGCTGCTGGAAAATATCAAGCAAAGCCAGACCCCTTCGTTGTTACTGGCGGACTGGAGAAGGTACAGGATGGGATCAATCTGCTCCGAAAAGGTGTCTCGGCGAAGAAAATCGTCATTGAGCTATCCGGAGAGCAGTAGAGACGCGTAAGGTTGCTCTTTATAAGGGTAACATCGTATAAATAAATATTGTTCTCAAAGCAGATAATGGAACATTCAAAGGACACATTTTATTATTAGCCTGATGGGCCATGCCCAATGAGGGTGTATGGAGGAGCTGGAGCCCACCTGGGCAGAAAGCGATGATAAGTCCAGGGACCTAAAACTTGGGGTTGACTATGTTCGAATGCTGCACAAGGGCTTCGTGGACGGGGAAAGGAGATTCGATGTACTGGGCATTGGAAGCCGGTTGGACTGGACTCGGAAAGCATTCTTGTTTTGTGCCTAGTAATCAGTGATCTTTCATTGAATATTTATACATTCTGATCGTGTCTATTTAAGTCAAGAATGTGAATTATATGTGACAAATTACCTCAAGACCGGCTGAGTGAAGGGCTGAATCCTCTGAAAAATAGAGAGTATCCAAGTGGAGCCTCTCTAGTTCGATCTCTTCAAGGGCAGACCAGGGCCCTTGCAGCCATCGGCCTTCTCGAAGTACCAGTGGTGAGCGTGGAAATCGTCAATTGAAGGGGGACCGGTTCCGGTATTACCCTGCCAGTTCACCTCACCCTCTAGGACCTCGACATCACTGGTGGTAACAGTGACGTTGTCGCCCGAGGAAATAAAGTACTCAGGGCTAACGTGGACGTATCCCATAGCGAGGAGGGGCAGCTTGGGAACGGGGTCATTGGTGTGAGTGAACCGGTAGTTGTTGTCCTGAGTAGTGATATACTTGGCCAGGGCCGGGTTGGCCACACGAGGAGAGGCATAGGCATACAGCTTTGCCGAAGGGTGACCACGGCCACGAATATCAGCGGCGGCCAGGGTGGCAACAGCAGCACCTAGGCTGTGACCTGTGACGACGAGGTCGTAGTCGGGGTTCGCGGAAACGACGTCGTTGATGTTCTTCATGATGTCGTCGCGGACCATGGTCCAGGAGGTCCAGAAGCCGAATTCGGCTTCGCAACCGTCACAGAGACCCGGGTCGGTGTAGGGGAATTCGGTGTCGGCCATCCAGTTGCGGACGGAGTAGGAGCCACGGAAAGCCAGTACGACTGCCTTGTTGGTGTTGTCCACAGCGATATAGCCGGCAGTATCGGTGAGTGTGGTGCTATAGTTCTCAGATACCTATTTGGGACTCGAGGAGCACGGGAAACCCTACTTGGAAAACTCATAGACAATGTTGGTATCGGCTGCCTCGACCTGAGGGCAGTTACCAGCCCAGCAGGCCAGCTGGGTGCCAGTCTGGCCAGCGTAGTTGGCTTCACAGTAAGCAGCAGCAGCATACTGGACCCAGAACTTGAACTGGGACAACTCATCGGACGGGATGTCTTAAATAAGATAAGCCATTGGATGACAGCTCATGTAGAAGGAAGACTATACCTCGCGCCTTGAGGGGGTTGAGCACTGCGTGACCTAGCGCAGTGGCCGCAAAGAGAGGAGTCAAGATGGGGAAATGCATGGAGGCTGTTGACGAGAGGACTCGGTGCGCAAGGTCCAAGTCGATGCACAAGAAACTCTTTATATCCAACGGCCTCGCAACGAGGGGAAGAAATCGATTTCTGGTACATGCATGTCTAACCACCGAAAATGGTGGCTTCTCGTGCAGTGGACCACCAGATCGATGTGTGATTTGGTCAAGACCGTGGAGATCGACAACCCGAATAACTCATCAGGGTAGAAACTCGGCACATCGGTGACACTTTCCATGGAGCACCAGATCCACACAGATCAAATCAAGTGTCCCATGGTCAACGGTAGCCGAAGTTCGGCTTCAGCGAGGCCCCATGCAGGATGAATCCAATGGCACCAACGTGACGACCCCACAAAATTCAGGGAAACGGTCCTCGGTATCTCGACACATTGCAGATCTCATGTGCGGTCCCCACAGGGCGCCGATTCCAACCCATCGGGGCCCGATGGCTGAGCTTGGCATTGGCGAACCCGTGGATGACGATGGGGCTCTACGGGCGTCTAACCATTTCTGGGGATGGCCGGGAGAGGATTCAAAGGTATTGCTGATTATGCACCAAATCGACAAGCACATCGGTCAGCGAAGCAGTTGGCGTGAAAATAGTTGACTGACTTGTGACAAGGACAAGCCGTAGATGTCGCGTGAAATCAAAGTCAACTGTGGCCCTGAGCATTCCGACGCCACCGAACCGGTGCATGAACCACTCCATCCGTGTTCACGAACCGGTTCGCATTTCAGGCGACGTGACAGGGCATATATTAATTAATACAGTCACGCGCTGCTGCATCTTCCCAAGCCTCTGCGATATCGCTTCTGTAGCCGATCAGGTCCCGAGGTTGCTGAAACATCCGAGTCGTCATGGCCGACCCACTTCCTGAATCCACGTCGTCTCACGGTCATTCCAGTCACTCCGGTCACTCTGTTTGTTGATCGATCTCGCCGCATAGGTTGCAATAGCCTTCGCTCTATGTATTTCCCGAGCCTGAGACCCTGCTAGTTTACCGTCTTAAATTTCTGGTACTCCACAGCCGATCCTGAGTCCTCGACAACGTAGCGACCCTGTCCCACGAAGGACTTGTATTTGGGTTCATCCGTTTTGATGGTCTTATCTTTCCGGAACTGAATATGGACAGGGAGCCTCAATACCTACCAAATAACCTTACAGTATCCACGCATATTCCAATCTCCAAATTGAGTATTCTAGCTTCTATTTATCGCAACCCAAAACTCGTTCTGAAGGACAATCAATGTCTTGGATATCAAATTCATCGCCAGCGTCGAGTGTTTCGCGTAATACATTTGGGAAACCAAGTCAAAGTGTTTGAGCTCTCGGCTTATCATGACCATCGTGAAACCTATTTTCGAGAACATTGACCTGGGCCACATTACATCAGGCATCCCTCTTTGATGCTCGAATGTAAGTCGCTCAATCCCACGCGAACGCGGCGCTGACCAGCCCGAGGACTTCCTACACCTTGCTGCTTGCCATTATCCTTGCCCTTGGGACCCGAAGCACTGGGAGAAACCGAACGTGCACCACTCATAGCCGGGGTGGCGAGGCTGGCGGGAAGCGCAGTGCGTTCCAGGGCAAAGACCTCCACCATCCACTCGTACCAGACCTTCCGGTCATCGGTTTGTCTATACATGGTAACAACAATCTCACCGTTGTCAGGGACATTAAGAGGTGTCTGCGATTAAAGAGAAGGATAAGTATCCAGAATGGCATAGTAGCGACAAGCCACTAAAGCATTGCTAAACTCACCTTCAGGGGGAAATAGATAGGGAACCAGCTGATCATGCTAGCGCTCTTCGCATCCATAGTCACCGGGTTGGTCGAGAGCTCGACATCACCGTACAATACAGTCTCAAAGTATCCAGCGAGGCCGTGGCAAACACCGCGGTTCTGGGCGGGGAAGGACAGGCGAGTCTGACGCACGTTGTGTGCATTGGAGATTGTGGATTGCGACGTAGATTGAGCAGGGATGTTCTTGTTCGGGTGCGAGAAGGACCATGCAGTTTGCACTAAGGGGCTTGGGAATTCAGTGGCGGCGATGGGCGCCGCAGAGCCCGAGGAGCGGTTCGTCGTGCTTTGGTTTCCAGCGTCCGCAGCGGCCGGTGAGTCGGAGGTAGAGAGGAAGTCGATTGCGTGCAGCATGACAACATACGGTGTTTCCGGGGCTGCTGGGTTAGAGACAGTCTGATTCATGACATCGGAGTGCAGCTTAGGAGCAGAGACGGGTGTGAAATGGGCTGTATACGAAGCGGGAATTGAGATGCCGTGGACTGGGTTGATAAGATCGTTGACACCGTCCAAGCACTCTGGTGAAAGTTCGTTGTCGGCAAATGAGCCGAGGAGCTCGGACACGACGATATCCACATAGGTGTGTGTGAAATCGGACGCCGGACCCGGATCATTTTCACCCTTTTTGGGCGTGTACATCAAAGAACCTTCGATACCCAGTGATTCACCGACACGCTCTTGGCCTACTTGGGCTGCCTGTCGACGCACGCTGGGTCCCTTCCAGCTGCGCATGTCCGACTGGACCAGGGTAACCCTGCCACCCCAGAGGGTTTCGTTGTGGCGCTGAAGCAGAACGAACGCGTTCTGGTTCTTCTCGACGGCCCACAGATCGATTTCCACGCCTGCCTGAGCACTAGCCTTGATGGCGCGAGTGACCAGTGGGCCACGGCCAGCACCCACAACTGCAAGAATCACCTTGCCGTCGGGGTGCGACGTAGGCTTCTTCTGCTCCGCCCAATCTCTAAGGGCTTTTTCTATCGCTCGTTCGTACCACTCGTACTTGATTGGGTCTTTTTCAAAGACTTCGTATGTGATGCTCTCCAGGTTGACGGTCAGCGGTTGCAGAGGGGCCTGCAGGTAGTCCTGATAGCCCACCCCGAATCTTTCAATAGGAGTACGTGGGGGTTGACGCTGCTGGAGGTTCCTGATGTAGGAAAGATGAGGGGTGGGATCATGGTGTTTCTTGGCACCCGCACCCTGCGACAGGCTTGGGTAGTCAGAGCCAGAAATATGAGACGGGGTTTCCTCATCCGGATTCTCAAGTCCGGGAATTGGGCCGACATCACAGAGAAGAATCCAAGGAGCAGTTCGAAGGCGCATCAGCTTTGCTATCAAAGCCTGATGGCCCTTGGACAGAACCGGGTAACCTTTTTGGTTCTTCAGGAAAGCGGAAGCCTCTATAGTGAGTAAATGAACGGGCTCAGAATGCCAACGGGACTGCACCGGTAGGGGTGGTAGCAATTTGGGCAGAGCAAGAGCTATCGTTAAGTTTAGTGGTTGTTTTCCCGAAGAAATTAAGTGTCCGATACTTACCAACAAACAGCCTTGAATGGTATTTGCAAGTCTTCCGAATCAGGTCCCACGCATCCCAGGTTCCGAACAAATCCACCTTCGGGGAAACACCATCCTCCGGTAGAAGATACTCCTCTCGGGCTAGAGGAGCCAGATCACCCATGGTGTCGACCTCGAGCTCCGGGGTGTCGACCATGCGGAACCAGGTGTGGAATTGGATGTACGGGCCCAGACTCAAAGCATCCTGGATGGCCCGCGCATAATAGACCACACCTTCTGAGTGTATGCTGCCGTGGTGCAGCTTAGGGCCAGGTACCAAAAGATAGCCAATGCCACAGAAAGCAGCATATGCCACCTCCAGCATGAAGACTTGGCGGGACAGGTCTGCAATCAGTGGATCGGGAGAGCACATATCAATCCAGCTGCTAGTAACGCCGACAATCTGGCTGGTAGCATCATTGGGAGTGAGAGTAGAGTCCAGCTTTGACAGCGGCGGCACTACCAGAGGCAGAGTGTTCTGCGACGTGGCCATAGTTCCAATGGAATCATACTTTGGCGGCTGCAAGTTCGACAAGTACGAAGACAGCAAACCCAGGACCCGCGAATGGAAATGCCGCGTCGTAATTGACACCGTCAACATGTCATACTAGACCATCTGGGTTAGCTCCAACAAATAGTAAGACACAGGTGAGAGATTGAGAACTCTGAGAACTCACGTTTGTTTCGTGAACCCTGCGGATCATCTGAGGTGTCACTGTCACTGAGCGATTGGCCTCATGGTGACCGATGCAGAACGTCGGGCCCGGGTCTTCAGAAGCACTGTAGCTGTCCATATTGACAATGGCCTCGGCGTGGTGATGGTGATGGTGGGGGAAGAAGGTCCGAAGGTGAGGGCCGGGCAAGGACGTTGACAACACCACAGAAGGAGGTCACCTCAAGGGCGCAGATACCGCAAATCAACCCTCGAATACAAAGAAAGGGCAGGATCAGCCCCTGCGTGAATCTATCGCGTCCGTCGATCCCTTTGTGGGGTGCGGCAGAATACACCGGGCGGTGAGAATCCGATGGGCAACTGGGCGATCGGCGGTTAACTTGCCTATCCGAGTTTTTTTATCGGCCGCCGAGTTTTTGCACTTTGCAACCTCGACTCCCATTTCTACACCATGGCTGACCGAAGAGATCCTGAGGACGGTGTGCGAGCTAAGCGCCAGAAGATGGACGCCGGTGATCCGAAAGACAACCCTTACCTCGCCCACATGTACGAGGATACCAATGGCGTGGCCAAGAACTCGTCCCTGGCCAAGTTCAAGCGCCACCAGACAACGGCTGCGATGGCCAAGAAGGCGGAAGATGGCGATGTCAACCCTTTCAACGGTCGGCCATTTTCCAGCAAATACTTCTCGATCCTGCACGCTCGGCGCGATCTCCCCGTGCACCAGCAGCGGTAAGTCTCTACCGGACCGTTCCCAGTAAGGCACATTGGACTAACTGCTCCATGCGCAGTGATGAGTTCCTGCAACTCTACCAGCAGTCCCAGATTCTGGTCTTCGTTGGTGAAACTGGTTCCGGAAAGACCACTCAGATTCCGCAATTCGTCCTGTTCGATGACCTCCCCCAGACCCAGCACAAGATGATTGCTTGTACCCAGCCCCGTCGAGTGGCTGCCATGTCCGTCGCCCAGCGTGTCGCAGAGGAAATGGATGTCAAGCTCGGAGAAGAAGTCGGTTATAGCATTCGTTTCGAGGATATGACCAGCCAAAAGACAATCCTGAAGTACATGACTGATGGTATGCTCTTGCGAGAGGCCATGAACGACCACAACCTATCGCGCTACAGCACCATCATGCTTGACGAGGCCCACGAGAGAACCATGGCTACTGATGTCCTGATGGGTCTTCTCAAGGAGGTCGTCGGACGTCGGCCAGACTTGAAGATCATTATCATGTCCGCCACCCTGGATGCCCAGAAATTCCAGCGATACTTCTTGGATGCGCCGCTTCTCGCCGTTCCCGGTCGCACGCACCCTGTCGAAGTCTTTTACACCCCTGAGCCAGAGCAGGACTATGTCGAGGCCGCGATTCGGACTGTCCTGCAGATTCACGCCACTGAAGACGAAGGTGATATTTTGGTGTTCTTGACTGGTGAAGAAGAGATTGAGGATGCTTCGCGCAAGATCTATATGGAGGCAGAAGAGATGGTTCGAGAGGCCGATGCAGGCCCTCTCAAGGTATACCCGCTGTACGGCAGTCTTCCTCCCCATATGCAACAGCGCATCTTCGAGCCTGCACCACCACCTCGCCGCCCTGGTGGCCGGCCCGGACGCAAGGTCATTATTTCCACCAACATCGCGGAAACATCTCTTACTATCGATGGTATCGTGTACGTCGTGGACCCCGGATTCTCCAAGCAGAAGATCTACAACCCCCGCATTCGTGTCGAATCTCTTCTGGTCTCGCCCATCTCCAAGGCGTCCGCCCAGCAGAGAGCTGGCCGTGCCGGTCGTACTCGTCCCGGAAAATGCTTCCGTCTTTACACCGAGGAGGCTTTCAAGAAGGAATTGATTGAATCAACCTACCCCGAGGTTCTCCGGTCCAACTTGTCGTCGACCGTTCTTGAGTTGAAGAAGCTGGGAATTGACGATCTTGTTCACTTCGATCTGATGGATCCGCCTGCGCCGGAGACTCTGATGAGAGCACTGGAGGAGCTCAACTATCTCGCTTGTCTGGACGATGATGGCAACCTCACTCAGCTGGGTCGTCTGGCTTCCGAGTTCCCTCTCGACCCAGCTCTCGCGGTCATGCTTATCAGCTCGCCAGAGTTCTACTGCTCCAATGAGATTCTTTCCATCACGGCTTTACTATCTGTGCCGCAGGTGTTCGTCCGCCCGGCTTCTCAGCGGAAGCGCGCCGACGAGATGAAGAACCTCTTCTCTCACCAGGACGGTGATCATTTGACCCTGCTGAACGTCTACCATGCCTTCAAGAGTCCTGAAGCACAGGCGAATCTTAAGCAGTGGTGCCACGACCACTTCCTCAATCTGCGGTCGCTTCAATCTGCCGACAACGTCCGCATGCAACTTCTTCGCATCATGGAGCGCGAGGAACTCGAGATGGTCTCGACTCCCTTCGATGATAAGAAGTACTACGAGAACATCCGCCGTGCCCTCTGCGCTGGCTTCTTCATGCAGGTTGCCAAGAAGGATGCTCAAGGCAAGAGTGTCTACACCACCATCAAGGACAACCAAAGTGTTCTCCTGCACCCGTCCACTGTGCTGGCTCACGACGCCGAATGGGTCCTGTATAACGAATTTGTCCTCACTACCAAGAACTACATCCGTACCGTGACAGCAGTCAAGCCCGAGTGGCTCTTGGTATGTTTCCCCTTCAGCTCCCATCTCATTATACATCTGCTAATCTTGTACAGGACATTGCTCCGACATATTACGACATCTCAACCTTCCCGAAGGGTGATATTCGCTCGGCGCTCATGCGTGCCGCGGAACGACTTGCTCGCAAGGAAAAGATGCGCGCTGAGAAACGCCGCTAGATTTGCTTTTACGGATGAGCGCGGTTTTAGATTCCCTCTCAGCTTGCTAGAGCTTTGCAATAGAAATCTGTTACGAGCTTAGACCTTCTTGCTGTAATAAATACAACTTGTCTATTGGCATTGAACCTCTCAATGAGAGTGTAGGTATATTGTAATGTACAAGAATAAAGGAACATCTCCCGCTGTGTCGCATTGCTCATTTCGGTCTACCACTTTTCTTGGCCATGGCACTGGCAATAGTACGGAATCCCTTGGGACGGTGCGCGGAGACTGGCTGAGATGGGGTCTCGGAGGCAGTGGGGGGATTGGGCTGCGCCATGGTCGTGTCCTTGTGGAATCGTCGGGTGAATGGCCGAGAGTCCACTTCGGATGGAGACAGTGTGCGGTCACTGCCAATCATTTCGGATATCCGTTCGAATTCGACGTTCATGGGGGTGTTGGAGGGTTCAGGGGCGGGAGTGGGTGAGGTCTCGGTGGGTTGTTCAAAGAGGGTGCCTTGCTCATCTTCATGGACGTCTTCCTCTTTGAAGGAAGATTCAATGTGGTGTCTGCGGAGTTCAAAAACGAGGCTACGAAGCTGGTTAACTTCGTCTCTCAGAGTGGCCATCTCGTCCTGTTGTGCCTGTGCACCCCTGGCGGTATTCATAGACCGCAACGTGGCGGACGAGGAAATCGTAGTTGGCTTTGCATCTTTCCCAATGTTGTCGTGTAATGTGTTCCCGGCAAGAGTGGTGGAAAAGGAGTCCTGTCCGTGAAGAGCAAGGAATCTAGCGTGGTCTAGCGCTATTGCTTGGTTCTCTGCCTCGAACTCATTCAATTCCTCACCGAAGTCGTTGACAAAGTCAAAGCACTTCTTCCACAGAGGTCGATCTGCATTCTCTCTGGGTGCTGATCTAGCGGCCTCTGACCATCTCCCGAAATCGGGGTCCACAATAGGCACAACATCGCTTCGCAGACTTGGTATCATCGGGTCAAATCCACTGTGCATGGCAGCAGAGATCAAAAGTTGTGAGACATCCTTTTTGCCGCAGGAGTCACAGAGATGGACCATCAGCACGAGCAGACGCTCAACCATGTGGCTCTGGTGGTCAGTTGATGAGACCAGAAAGGTGGTCGCTCTCCTCAACGCATTTATGCCCTTCTCCCAGTCTTGCCTGATGCTGTAGAACCGAATGTAGTAGAACAGTGTTGTGAAGTTGTCAAAGAATCCGACGCTTCGTGCAGCTTGGAGCCAAGCGTCAGCTCGATCAGGCTGATCGAACCGCAAAGCAGCCGCGATTAGCTCGCAGTAGATGATGGGGTTATTGCTGTCCAGCGGTGGGCAGACAATTTCCAAACCATTCATCTTCCGAACTCGGTAACGACCGAGTGACCCTAGGTTCGCAGTGTAGCCTGCTCGGCCGCTGAGCATCTGGAGGAACATATCAAAGTTCTTGAGGTTTTTGGATTTGCGGAAGAACGAGATAATTGTGATGATGAGTGAGGTGCTCAAGTAGAACCCATTTGGAAGGATGGCGCGGAGAAGGAGGTCGTTCAGGTCGTTCTGGCGAGCTTGCGAGAAAGCAATGAGGATGTATCTGAAAGCAGCGGTACGATCGGGCTCCGCCGAAGCAATGAGATTGCTGGATATCCGCATGAGGAGTTCTTGCATAGACATCTGCTCTCTCGTGAATAACTGAATATCCCGGTTCAACTCTGCGTTAAGGCGCTCGTTGTTTTTCCGAATGTCGTCATCATGTATTGTAGCATAGCCGCCAATCACGTCGTCATAAGTCGCGGTTCTATTGACCTTGAGGGAATTCATTCGAAGCCGGATGCTGTTGAGTTCCTCCAAAAGTTTCTGGGAGTTTATTTGGGGTAGATCATAATCTGCAGAGTAGTTCATCTGTACTCCGGAATAACGATGAGCGATAATCGGCCGCAGAAGGATCCGGATCGCAAATTGCCTTATTGCGAGCTTCTGTATAGCCTTCACGCGCAAGGGATCGTCATAGGCCCAGACCGGCAATGATTCATCTTCAATGTCAAAGTCATCATATTCCGCCTCGGCAGCGATTCGGAAGTTTTTGGTTTCCTCCGCTAACGGACTCTCGAGTGTCTGTGCATTGGCGGCACTGAGTAGACTGCGTTCCGTATGGAAGGACCTTGTTGGCTGGTTCGGCGTGACTCGTCGGGGTGAGGGAGAAAGGTTCGTGACAGTGCCGAGCCCTCTGGCTTGCAGCAATCGATTGAGCCCTCGGTGGCTTTTTCTACGCGACTCTAATGATTCCAGAAGTCGCTGTTCTTCGTCCACCAGCTCAATCACTTCGGCCTTGACGGCGGCGATCTTTTCCTCCCAGTCATGTCGGCGTTGGGTCTTGGCTCTGGCGTCGGCGAGGGCGGCGGCGGCGAAGATACTCGTATATAACGCGGTGACGGAGTTTCCAATGCGAAGTTTCTTCTTGCTGGCAGCGCCAGCCGACCGCGAAGTGACTCCGCTGGCGGTCGTGCTCAGACACGACACACAGCGGCAGGACGACTGCGACCGAGCAGCGCGGGACCACAAGCTCTGCATTATCGGGACATCTCTGTTGGGCACTAACAGAAGAATATGAAAAAGGGTCAATTAGACCCCTGCGGAGTCCGATGCAGCAATGGAGTTGTAAAACACAATCGTGCAATGCGAGAAATTCCGGCAACGCGGATTGTCGGTGCAAACACGTGCAAACAAGCTTGGCCGCTTGCATCTCCTGTTCCGGGGTCGAAGATACACTTCCCCATTTCCCCGTCAACTACTCTCTAAAATGGTCGGCCGGTTAATCTGCCTTGTCGCCGGGGTCCTCGCCATCGGCAGTGGCCTGGCAAATGCCCATGGCTCTCATTCGAGTGACCGACCGCCGTCCGACGACTGGGCCACGCGACACATGATGGGTATGATGACCCAAGAACTCGATGGCCTTGATATGGGTGCTAACAATTGACTTAAGAGGAACACCACATCGAATCCTTTGATGCGGGCTCGTTCTTCATGCTTCACGATTACGATTCCTCCGGGTCATGGACTGTCGACGAAGTACGCAAGACATACGGTCTCGACGACGAATCCAACAGCGGCGTGAGCGAATCCAGCAAACAGGCCGCCATCCGCACGGTCTTCGACCTTTTTGACCCGGACAACACTGGCTTTATTACCCGCGAAGACTGGCTGAAGGCGGTTGCCGATGGCGCGCGGCTACCCGACCTCGGCTTTGGACCGGGACACCATGGCGACATTGAGTATGAATACGAGATTCACCACTTTGAGAAGTTCCATGGAGATGACGCAAAGGAGGAGGACTTAACCCACCCCGAGGACATTGAGCACTTCAAGCGGCACGATGAGGAAGAGGCCGCTGAGATGCGGCTCGAGAGGCTTGAGACGATGCAAATCGTGGATAGCAACATCCCTGCGAAATTCCGTCGCAATTTCTAGAGCTTCTGTGGCATGGCATTTTTTTATGTATATATGTACTGACATATTGGGCTTTGGAGAGGTCTTGACTGCACGTCGTATACCCTAATGATACGTACCATCGTGAGCCTCTTTTGGGGGCAACGACTGGATGTTTGATGTCGAATATTGTCTCCTAGCCCTGAGGCTTTGTCTTTCCATCAATTGAAGCTCGTAGACACGATTTCAATGGGCTTCCTTAGCTCCAATGCAATCGAAAGCGTGTACTTCTCTGTTGAGTGCACTTGGTTCATTATCGGCAGACTCAATGGCGTGTCGTTTTCGAGCTAGACACTTGAATGTCAAAATCTTGGAACGCAGTGCATTCCCAGTGAAGTCAGGGGCGTGCGTTGACATGCGCCACATGACAACATTGAACAACTGACAACTGGATCTAGAACGTCGTGCCTTCGATGAGCCAGCGTTCAGAGTCTTGCCAGCTCCGTCACAATTCTCTTCTTCTTTAGGGGGTCTCGAGACTGTACATTTCATCAAAGTCCCGTAGAGCCGAGGATTGTCTCACGTCGATTGCCTAATCACGGGCTCTGAAACCCAAAAGGGTGGCTTATCTTCCCCAGCATGAACTCGAGACCAAGGACGATCGTGGGGCGTTTGAGTAACCTGTTGCACGCGGGTCTGAACCCTGCTCGGTGCTTCGGAAGCTAGGCCCGGTAAAGGGCAACATCGAGCAGCGGACTCACTCACACCTATCTTGATCTATATACTGCTAAGGTCCATTTGGAGCTGGAAAAAGAATATTGCATTCAAGTAATGAATATCAACGGGATATTGAGTGTCGCAGCCAGCTCCCAAAAATCAAACCCGCCAGAGGCCAAAAAACCACGAACGCAGAGCGACGGTGCTGACGCCAAAACAGTGAATGAAATCGCTAATGCTCATAACGAGGGAAATGGGGGCCGAAAGGAGCAGAGAGAGCCATGTGCAAAAATGTCATGTCGTGCGGAAACAAAACGCCTCGGGGGAGCAAGGCTCACTTTTTGAGGTCGTATATAGAGATAGTGGCCTATGGAGGTGAGTTATGAAGTCGCTATTCGACCATGCAAAAGGATATTGTCATCCCGGAGGAGATAGATCTTGCGCTCAGAAATCCATCGCAGGGTATCCTAGCCTGTCATTTGAATCAATCAACCTGGTATCTGAGTTAGTGAAACGGAACAAACAGTGATGTGCCTTGCAACTTACGAGTATTGCTTGGTGAGAGTTCCTTCCCCGCCCTTGGACAGATCGATGTTGAAGACGTAAAAGTTGCCGTCGCTGGTCACGACCATCACCTGCGGAGAGCTATTGCTCATAGCCACAACACTCCGGAGAGGGCTGCCATTCCCATTCCCTCCCTGGCCTTGATTGGGTCTTGGTATCTTGATCCAGGCGAAGTCTCTCGCTGGCTCCCACATCTCACTCACGCCCTTGGGGAGATAACCGCCCATTCTTGAAGCAACGGCTCCTCCGACATTTTGAGATGTTCGACGGAGCATTCCTATCAAAGTGCCGTTGTGCTTCCGGGAGGCTAAATCCGCGCCGGCCTCACTGTCCGCTTCATCGTCCTCATGCGAGCTTCCAAATTGACTGGCCCCGAAAGATGACTCGCGGCCCATTGGGGAGTTCGAGGGAGGGGAACCTTCTGAGGCTGGACCTTGCTGACTCAGTTTAAAGAGATGAATGGTTTCGGTGGACGAAGAGACACAGAGAAGTGTTGATGTGGTGTTGAAGGACATGCTGTAGATGCGTGAAGGCATAGAACCACGTCTAAACTGATAGAGCTTATGACCATCGGGGACAGAGAAGACGCGGATGATCGTTCCCTTGTCCGAGGCCGTTGCAAGCAGAGTTCCTTCACTGTTGAGTGTGATGCAAGCCAAGGGGGAACGATGAGCTTCAATGACGTTGATAGCTTCGAGCTTTTGTGCATCGAAAATGAGAACATCCCCGGTTGTCGGGGAGACATGAGTTGTTCCAGGTGGCGCATGGGCTGGTGGCTTCATCGACGCTGGGGCTTTTTGCGGCAGCGGATATGCCATGTAGCAATTATCCGAGGACGGTGCCAAGGCACAGATCGCTGATGAGATGTCAGTAGGCACAGAGGGTCATATACTGAACTAAGCATACCGTGTGGGTTCGGAGAGGTATCGATGGTAGACAGGAGCTTCATGGTCTGAATGTCGTAAAGATAGATTTGATCTTCCAGCACGATGACGAGACGTTTCCGATTCAGCTTGACAGCCAGAACTGTAGTGGGGAACGTTAATTCACATATTGTGCATTGGCGCTGTATCAAAAAGTTATTTGATTAGCCGTTTCAGATCACTCCTATGCGGCGTCTGCCTTTGCAAGCTCCGACGAACCTTGGTGTTTGTGATCTGTAACCGGCGGGGCGATAAAATGAGGGCAACCAAAGAGGTCGAAAAGAGCATCTCAATCACCGCAATATTTCCCTCTTTGGTCTCATAACTCTTGGCAAAGGGCTCTGTGGTGAATATGCGAAATCCCTTGGAGGTGGCTGGCTGACGTCAGTAAACACCGAAATCGAGGCCCTTCCGAACGGGTGGTGAGCTCACCGACGGCCAGGTAGCTGTAGTCCTGGTTAAAGGTCACGAAATTCATCGCCATCTTGCCGACAGACACCGGACGCAGGTGGTCGGGTCGCCAGAAGGTGGATACAAAAGCCGCGGGTGGTGACCCCGCTTGGGGGAAGCTGGATGGGGGCTAAGGGGAGTAGTCGCCCGTCACCGGTCAGCGCATATCATCTCTCACTGGTTCCAGGATGGATCTGCGAAGGCGACGGAGATGGAGAGGTGAAGATGCGATATCCGAGGATCCCTTGGAGAGAACTGAGTCGTTCGCAAGCGAGAGTCGTCACGCTTGGGCCACACCTTGATTGCCCACCGCCTACGAATTCCCCCTACGATACTCTTTATCGATAACCCTCTCCGAACACCCCTCTGCTCTCGTGTCCATGGCCTCGATTTTGGACAACTTTGCCATGGAGATGGTATCAAGTTGTATACCTAGAGAGGATTCCTGGTACTCTGGGATTACATCGTTACAGTGTCTCAGACAGACAGCAGCAGCCTTACCTCTGAAAGGTTCGTCGAGATGATCGACCCCGAGCCGCATTCCTTTCGTTAGAAAGTCTCAGCGCCGATCGCTGATATCATTCGCGAATTGCCACATTTCATAAATGGCTCCGGTGGACAAACCCGAATTCTCCTTGAATCTCGCGGCTATGCGTAGTGATTGCGAACCATTTGAGAAAGGGCTGAGATAGGACCGCAGCGATCTGCTCCTGTTCATACTGGTCAGCGAAGAGCAGAATTGGATGCATAATGGACGCAGAGTATTCGTCAACGTCGACTATGGGAAGCTCGTGGGTCATAGGAAGAATACCATTCGCAACACGCGGGAATTTACCAGGGCGCTTGGGAATAGCGAATGTGCTTCAAACCAGGATGCTATTGATATTTGCAGTCTCCCTATATCGCAGTGGGCTTCGATCTGAAGAGTAGGAAGTTGGACACTTTGCACACCACCATGTTATTGGGAGATACTGAGGACCGTCTCCTGGTCGACAACCTAACGTGTCCTGCTGCTCCTGCCAATGACTGCTAGCTACGACAGCGGAACGCGTGGCGCCAGGCTCATTCTCTACCCAGCGAATATCTGGACAGAGTAACGCTCACATATCACTCGGTGACCATTCAACTCGATCCTTGTACATGGAGGCAAAAGGGCAACGTCATTATGGGCGGCTCGAATGAACGATGAAAGATTCAGTATCTTGTTTGGAGGCATTGATGGCAATGGAACTGTCCTTGTGCAGTCCTGGATTTGGGAACTCGTGGCAATGAGGGGTCTCTCCATGCGGAAGGAACCGACATAACCCAACATGTATGAGATGCCTTACCGCAGCTTTATTAATACCTCGGATTCGAGCAACAGTCAGCCCAACGTCGAATGGCCAGGTGGTCATCGGACACGTCATCCGCGCGGTCAATACCGGCTGCGCAATTCCAGCAAATAATCGCTGACAAAATAGTTCGTCGACGACTGGATATCGGACCCTATAATACCTCCCAATTACCATCGGCGAGGATCGTGAGGTGCGGTAGCTACCCGCATCACACGATCTGTATGCAGCCCGTCTAGACAGGATTTCTCAATAGTTTGTTTCACGCGGTCCGGACTAAATGAAACTCGAGTCAGAGGACGCCGGTATGACCAAGAGCTTCGGTTTGTTTCAGGACGAGGTCCATGCCGGCGGCCGCGAGTACCCCGAAACCATCTCGGCAGAATGTCGTCTGCTGATTTGGCGGATTTGCCTATACTCCGGATTGACATCAGACTTCTGAGTATATGTCTTTCCTTACGGGACCCGCTCATAGGCTTCCGTTGTCGAACCAGTTACGATGAGGCTCCATTACGATTTATGCCAGCCGAACTGAACAATAAGAAAGTAAAGAAAGGCATTCTATTCGTGGCAGGTGATGGCCAACGGGTGTCACGACGAAGGGCTGAACCTGTTCCTACCCGACGTGCAGTCGCTGCATAGGCCGGCCGAAGCATCAAGATCCACCGACATTCGAAACCGTGGATTTGGACTCCACCCGCAACCGTCCCAGACACCAAGGGGCCGGGCGAGATCTAGTTTATCCCACCGCTACATACAGCGTGCCTCGCAACGAGCCACTTCAGTAATGTACTATCCGGAAACTCAGCTCAGCAAACCAATAAGAAATCGAGACAAGATCAGCAAAAAGTTGCCCGATCGTTCGATCAAGGCCCCGCCTGACATGTCCCGCATTCGCGCCCGGTTAGCCAAGGCGCTGCGTGAAATAGCCGACCAATAACATATTGTCAATATTGGGCTTTGAGCGGTTGAAATGGCAAGCTTTATGCCGTGTTGGTTGGTGGGGGGAGAGGGAAGGGGGGAAAGGGCTTCCCCCTCGCTTGTGCCACCTTGGACATACGGCTGGGTTGATTTGGGCACTGGCTCTGTGGGCGATAATTAGGTACCGGCTCCTGGGCATTGCATCGTCGATGATTCTAGAGCACCCTGGTCTATTTCCAGCCTGTGCGGCTTAGAGTTGCTGGCGAAGTCTAACGCACCTGATCCTGATGCGCAACCCCCACTTGCAGGTGGATCATACTGGCGATCCGGGGTCGACCCAACCCTGCGGACAAATGTACGAATATCGTCTCTCGATATAGTTTAGTATATATATAGCAACCCAATTGTTTCCAAGATTATACCAATGTATATGCCATGACGATAAGTAAAGAGAGTTTCAAGATCCCAACATTCCACGGACCGACGGGACCGGGGCAAATTGCCACTGGAGGGTAACCCTATCCGAGTGGATCGAAGTGTGCGGGGAGGTCTTTGTTTCTGTGGTGGTGGGACGCACGGACGAGGCCCGTTGGCCAGGAATCTGAGCCGAGAACGAGGGGAGATTATAATACATAGGAATCTCAGCGTCATCGGAAGCGTCACCGGTCGCCGTGATTGGATGTCACCTGGCTAGCTTGGGATAGCTTGCAGGTGCCGCGGGAGTCTGGTCCTCGGATCGCCCAGTAGCGTGTTCGAGGCGGGGTACATTTCACCCTTTCACCTTGTCATTTCGACCGTTGACTGGGGTTGAAGCCCGTTGTGCGAAAAGTACTAATCGCGATAACAAAGTGGAGCCGTGGAGTCTTGAGCCGTGGAGTCTTGAGCCGTGGAGCCCGGGGGAGATTAATGACGATGATGAGGAGATAGAGTAATGAAACTCTCCCCTCCATGTACGGCATTCACTATTGATTTGATTCCGACTCATTCCTGGCCCCTTACCGTTTTGCCCTTATCTCCCTCGTATGACTGCTCGTATCTCTCCCTCTTCCTCTCTTCCCCCTTCACATTCTTTCTCTCCTTGCCATCATTGCCATCCTCGCCCTCCTTTTGACGTCTTCACTGATACTCCGTGAACGTGAAGAGCCCGCTCTTCCAACCCCCTTTCTTCCTCCTCCGTATTGCAAAGGATGTGATCGTCGTGTTGCGCGGCTGCCGAATCGTGTGATACCAAACCCCTCAACCATTGCGATCGTTGAAACTCGGCCAGCCCACCATCATGGCGACCGTCGTAGTTCAACAACAGGCGCTGCGTCATTCCACTCCTCCTCCTTCTTCCATCCCATCCGCCCTCGCCGTCAACAGACGGTCGAGCCCGATTCCGAACAAGCATCTGCCGGTCTGCCCAACAGGGCCGTCTCCCGCCGAGCCACCGCGGGAGACTCCTGCACGCACCGCCAATGATCAGACCTCCTCGCTCCTGTACCCAGCAGATGGCTTTGTGCGCATTTCGTCCCCGCCAGCACCCAACATCTATGCCATCGATGCCGAGACCCTATGTTCTGCGCTCGATCACATGGCATCACAGCCATTACCCGATCCATCGCTGATGTTCCCCTGGCTGCACGGGCTCCACGCCGATAACCACCTGCAGTTGGGCTTCTTCTCCAGCCGTAGGAAATCCCTGCGCCGAGCACCGAAATGTTGGCGCGGCATCACAGTTGTCAAGTTGGGCGGTGATCTGAGCAAGGCGCGCATCAAAGGTGCCGTCTCTCCCAGCGAAGTCATCTCGCCCTCGTCGCGTTTCTTGATGGCCGATCCTCCGGAGGGTTTCTCGGTGCGCAACTTCCAAATCCAGACTGCCAAACTTGCTGCCATGTCGGATATCGTGGTCTATGCCGAAGACGGAGCCAGCAAGTCGGAGCTCCTCGCGTTGGCAGAGGACTTTGCAATGGCCCAGCAGGCATGGCGTATGAAGAACGATCCCATGCAAGAACGCCCGCCTTACAATACCTTTGTGGTCACGAGCTCCTTCCACCATATTGAGAAGAAGTGCCCCCAGCTAGTCGCTGTCGATGCGGAGGGCCACCTGACTGGTCGGGTCATGGATTTCTCTCAATGGGAGCGCCTGGAGATGTGCAGCATGTCTCGTGCGTCGGAGATCTCAACCAATGTGTGGCTCGGGCCGACTCCTGATTACATGCTGCGACCGGGAGTATGCGACGAGCCTGAGAAAGTTCCGTATGATTTGATGATCGAGGCAAGCGATCTCGCAAGTATTCCCGGCCCTCGTTTCTTGGCCGCGGTCGACGCAAAGCTCGAAAACGGTCCTCAGCGAATGGACTTTCCCTCGTCTGGCTCGCTTGTGCTGCCATCGGGCAATACTCGCGAAGTAGAGGACCTAGTCGCCACCGTCCGATGGATCTATTACCTCGCGCACCCTGAGCCGACTGAGGTGGCAGACCGTGATGGCGACGTTGCCATGACCCACCAGGTCAAGAAGCCTCGTCGCGTGTTCATCCACTGCGCTGATGGCTACACAGAGAGCACGCTGCTGGCAGTTGCATATTTCATGTTCGCCGAAGGTGTTCCCGCGCACGAAGCTTGGCTTCGTCTGCATCGTGAAATGGGTCGGAACTTCTTCGCGTATCCGACGGATGTCGCGTTCCTGAGTCACGTTCAGCCACGTCTTTTGCAAGAAAGTCCGGCAAACCGGTCCATCGACCTTTCGGAGATCTGGGATCCAAACTGGTTTTTGAAAATGGATGGGTCTCTACCCAGTCGCATCCTACCCTGGCTATATCTGGGTAACCTCAATCATGCCAATAACCCGGATTTGTTGTGGGAACTTGGGATCCGACGCATTTTGAGCATCGGCGAGCCTGTTTCGTGGAGTGATGACGATCGTAAAAAATGGGGTGAAGAGAACCTCATGTTCATTGACAACGTTCAAGATAACGGTATCGACCCACTCTGGCAGGAAATCGATAGGTGTTTGGAATTTATCCGTGAGTGAAAACGCATTGAACTCTCGTCCATGGTTTGTTTCGAACGCGCCACTGATGGTTTCTCAGAACGAGAAAAAGAAGAAGGCATGGCGACCCTGGTCCACTGCCGTGTCGGTGTTTCCCGATCTGCCAGCATCTGCATTGCCGAGGTGATGAAAATCAAGGGACTTTCCTTCCCTCGCGCATAGTATGTCTAATTATCAAAATCTAAACCTCGAGCTTAAGCTGACCTTGACCAAGTTGCTTTGTCCGCGCTAGACGACTGAACGTGATTATCCAGCCTCATCTCCGCTTTGTGTAAGAACCTCTCCCCCACATTCGACTCTTCTGTTCACTGACAATTCTGTCAAGCTACGAACTTCTGCAATGGGAAGAGAACCTGATGAAGAAACGAGGCACACTGAAACGCGAACTGGAATGGCCAACCGTCGCGCGCGAGATTGCACTTCTCAACAAACCATACTCCCGAACTTAAGGGCAGCACTGGCTCCAGTCTGAACTTTGCCTTCGACTTGACTTCATATGCACGATCCTGACCACCATATTTTTAATCTTTTTTTCTCACGTTGCCAATGTCCGCATTTTCAAATGCAAGACCAGCGCATTTATGTTGAACGATTTGACACACGACTGCTACGACCGAGGGATGATTTTTCGCTGGATTTTGGCGCTTGGCGTTGCTGGATTTGATATGGAATATCAACAAGACGCAATCCTTTCACCGTCCTCACATGATGTCGTGTTTTTTAGCCTTAATTATTCTATTCTCTCCTGTCTTTCATCTGTTGGACATCACTATCTGTCCGCTCATATTTATTGCATTATTCTTCCCCTCTTCATTGTTTCTTCTCCAATTAAAAATTTGGGCAATCATCCATATGACGGGGCTTGCGGGCGATCTTCGCGGTGTGCCATCTTTCCGTCTTGTGACTGCATAGTCTAGGGACTCTTTTCTTCTTTTTCTTGTATTGGATTATGGGTTCGTGTGCTACTCCCTAGGTCGCAGTCGTGGTCTTAAAAACTGGATCACTGTTGGATCTTTCGTTGCGAATCCTTCGAACATGTATGGGGTTAATTCGATTCATGCTCCATATTGATATATTGATAAATTCTGCGTGCAACCCTAGCATCGCTCGAATACCCTGTAGAGTCCCTTCAGATCGGCAACCTCCACCACGCCCTTTAGCATCCGCGACGTAGCGACTAGCCGGGCACGGAGAGCGGGGAATACAGCGTACTCTAGCATTCGGACCATCTGCGCACGACGTGTTTGGATCATCGGGTCTTCTTCTGTAACATCTGTGTTGGGTTCATCGGAATTGGAAGCATTCGATGGTGCCACTGGGAGCTGTTCTGGGGTATAGAACGTCGCCAGTTCGCGAAGGAAGGTGCGGAAACATTCTTCCTCGCTAGACCAATCCACATACGGACCCAGCCTGAGTAGGAACCGCGGCAGTTTTGCTAGCGAAGGAACGTATCCCTTCAAGAGGAGTGGAATTGTGAGAAGCTCGCCCTCGGCACTGACTTTCAATGAAAAGTATTCGTCCAGCATTTCGCGGCGCTCGATGAGGGTCTGGGTCACCATTTCTGCGGCACTGGCGAAAATGGTCTCTGCATCTGCGTCATTGCTGCTATGTTCCTGCTGCTCTGCTTCAGCGGCGATCTTCAGTAAATCCACCAGTTTTGGCGGAGGGTCTAATCGAATGACGCCAAAGTTTCCGAAATCTGTTAGCCCGACCTGGTAGAAGAACTCATTGCAGGCGAGACCGTAGTCTACTAGGTAGAGCTTCACTCCTGATTGAATTGCTGCCAAGCGCCGACGTTCATCCACGAGACCAATGTAGGTATGTGATGCGAACATCTCCGTTAATGTATTGTGCATAGTGGCGCGTACAGCGCTGCGGAGGTTCTTGACGGATGTGAGGGCGATGCGGAGAGGTTGACGGTCCGTGGTTTCATACTGGAGACTGTCTTCCACTGGTATGTGGCCAGGGGCGGTAGGTGTGTCGGGTTGTGCAGGGGATGGGGCCAGCATAGATGTGATCTTGCGGACTTTGGAGTCTGTGCGGACGAGGTTGTTTTCATATGGCCTTTTGGACGTGGCGGGTGTTTTCGGTGTGCTTGCTGCTTTCCCATCTGCTACACTTTCTTTGGCCGAGCCCTGATCAAGTTGGATGGTATCAATGGTCTGTACACCGGGCAAAAGACTCTGTGTGAGGAATGTTCGGCTCGAGTCAACCCGGGCTAACTTTGATCTGATTTCATTGCAGACCATTTCGATGATCTCGTCTTCATTCAAGAAATTCACCTCGCGTTTAGTCGGGTGAACATTAACATCCACGCGGTGCGGCTCAATTTCCAGATCAATATATGCGAAAGGATGTCCACCCTTAGGCAGGAATGCAGAGTATGTCTGTTCAACGGCGCGTTTGATAGCAGTTGATTCCACAGCACGGTGATTGATGAAGAGCAGAATGACTGTCTTTTTGACGTGATAGTTGGCATTGGTGGCTAAGCCCGAGGCTCGGAAGCCAAGCTTGCTGTCCGAAACCTCAAATTCAACCAGTTCGTTTGCTACTGCACTGCCGTGGATCTGTCGGATTCGGTCGACAATGCTCGCACTGGAAGGAGTTGAGATACTCACGCCCGAATCGCCATGTTTTCGACATGAGAAGGCGACGCCTGAGCAGTGCACTGCATACCGGCCGACGACGTCGAGGATTTTGGCATACTCTTCACTCGCAGAGCGAAACGCACGGCGGCGAGTAGGGACATTGTAGAACAAGTCTTCCACCTGCGTTTCCGTTAGACCCTTGGAGATTGAAAGAAAAAGCGGCAGTAGTTACCGTGATCTGCGTTCCTCCGCGGCCAGCGGTAGCCTTGGGTGCAGCATTCTGCCCTGGTTTTGCAGGAACTAGCTTCCCATCGCCGTAATGTGCCCGCCAGGCGCAGCTGGACCCAGCCGTCTTCGTTGTCACCGTCAAATGAGCGATGTGACTGATGCTGGCTAATGCCTCGCCGCGAAATCCATATGTGCCGATCGAGGAGAGATCCTCAAACTCCTTGATTTTGGACGTGGTGAATCGTTCGCAGAGAATAGGGAGGTCGTCACGCTGGAAGTTATCAGCCACGTTGTCCATATCCTTCGGATAGTCCAGAGCAAGAGTCAACTCACATCAATTCCATGCCCATTATCCGTAATCTGTAGCAGTTTCAACCCCCCATCTTTGATCAGAACCTCAATCGAGGTGGAGCCTGCATCAACAGCGTTTTCAATCAGCTCCTTCAGCGCGTGCATCGGAGCCACGATTATCTCCCCGGCAGCGATTTTATTGACGACATCGGGATCGAGGGCCTGTGCAAGCTTATTAGCATGGGCCGTTGCATGCAGTGGCCCTCGAGGTTCGTACCTTGATTCTCTTCGGCTTTGACGGCCCAGAACCCTCAGGCTCCTCCACGGGGCGCTTAGTACCACGCTGATCCGGAGAGTCCAAGTCCATGTCATCTGCCATGATGTTCGGGATGCTGCGTCGTGTGCGCGCAGCGTGAAGTGGAGAAGAAACGCGGAGCTCGAGTTGGCGATAAGACGATAAGGCGTTGATATCACTGAACGTTCTTTGCGCCCTCTTGACCCCTTGGTAACTCTTTCGGCCCTCCAGATTCTTCGTCGGTTCCTGAACGACACGACTCGGACTTGACCTGGGATCAATGCTTTCTCCAGATCCTCTGGCTTCAGCGCCACCATTATCTGTACAGCATGGCGCCCGCAAAGATGCCCTTACGCGCCGATGAAGAGCTGGGCAAGAAGGATGACGATCTCCACTTCAACCAAGCACGATTTCGCCCTGCACAAAGTCGCATGTGCGCTCGTCCTCGGCGGATCCTGATAGCTGTGGCTGCTATGGTACTTCTTTATCAATTCTTCAAGCACATGCCCACCGACATCGCCCCGGCCGCCGAACGATACAATCCGACGATTGAACGACTGAGACACCCTCCTCCGCAATCAGCTCCGGTTCAGTCGCCCGCTGTACCTAAAGCCGACGTACCGCCGCAACGATACGTGCCACAAATAAATGAGGAGGAGGGTGAGGTGTCTTTCGATGGGGCGATCAAGTTCTACGAACTAGCCCGGTCTCTCCCCCGCAATAAGCACCCTGACCGCAAGCCTAGCCACGCAGTGCTTTTCGCGGGGTCAAATCTCCATAGTGTCTCGGACATGCTGCCTTTGGCCTGTCAGATGGCACGCAAGCAGTTGAACCATGTTCATTTTGTCGTCATGGGGAAGGATGACGTTTCTATTGAAGGAATTAAGACAGTGAACGGTATTTCAGATGCGGAATGCCCTATGACATGGCATGGTTCGTTCAATAGGTTCTCTTGGTTTTTAAGTGTATTACAATACTAACCATTCAATAGACGGCCGACCGGATCATTTGACCGAGTCTTCTGATGCTCGCATGGAACGATCTGTGCCTGGAGGCCTGGGTTTGATCCAAGCATATGTGGCTCCAGAAGTCATTATCACGAAAGATGAAAGCTGGGAAGATTCGTTCTTCTGTAATGGACTGGACGCTCATAAGAGGAACACTGGCATTCCTCATATCGCGCTTCCCTCGGCTTCGAGAGACCTTATGTGGATGTCCTTCCTCGATAGCACTGCTTTAAAAGGTAAATATCCTACTCATAAGAAGGGTGATCACTTGATTTTACCTCTCGTTCCATATCTCTTTTCCCGCCTTTTCCCATAGCTCCTGCGCCTAACTTACTACACTCATGATCATGTCCCCTGCATGGCTTCAATACTGACACGCTTGACACTAGTCTGGAATGAAATTCACGTTGACATGATTGTTCACGCGTCTAAATCGTCAGGGTCACTGATCAGACTCATCCGGTCCTTGGATGCTGCCGACTACCTGGGATCGACACCTAGCTTGACTATTGAGCTTCCGCCATCTCTCGACCCTCAATTGCGAGGCATTCTGCAGAATTTACAGGGACTGTCCCAGCTTGCTAGGCGCATCACTCTCCGGCGACGTATCGACCCGCGCTACATGGATCCGGCGGAGTCGTCTCTTCACACCGTGGAAGGCTTCTACCCAATGAATCCCCGCTTGTCCCACATGCTCCTGCTATCTCCACAGACGGAAGTAGCTCCTTCATTCTATCACTACCTCAAGTACACCATTCTGCATTACAAGCAGTCAGCCCGAGCTAAGCAGGCCTCATTGGATCTCATGGGTATTTCTTTGGAACTGCCATCTTCGAAGCCTACGAGTGACAGAGAACCGATCAAGCCGCCGTCGTTGCTATCGACGGATGATATCAAGAAACATGGACAGCACTACATCCCGTCCTTCCTGTGGCAAGCGCCGAACAGTAACGCAGCCTTGTTCTTTGGTGACAAATGGACTGAATTCCATTACTTCCTCTCTAACCGCCTCGGGGTTTCAGAAACGAAAACAAACATTGCCTCACAAGATAAGGTCATATCCAAGAGATACCCGGGTTTTATGGAATATCTTTTGGAATTGATGCGAGCCAAAGGGTACTACATGCTGTATCCGTCGTTTCCCGGTCACACGGCAGCATCTCTGGTGACAGTGCATCATGATCTCTACCATCCACCAGAAGAGTTTGCCCACGAAGTTAGTCTCAATGCTGGCAAGAAACCCATTCCTGAAATCGATAACCCCGACGAGCCCCTTGAGCCCCTGATGGATGCTTCTGAGATGCAACCAGAGAAACCGATGGCTAGAGCACCGACTATCATGCCTCTTCTTGATATTTTTGAATCGGGTCTTCCGGACGTTGAAGAGTTGTCCCTGTTGTCCTACGACGGAGAGGAATTGACACCGGAGACATACCACAGGCAAACCAGGGAATATGCCGACAAGTTCCGACTACTTTACGGGCACTGTACAGAGGACAGTATAGTAACAGAGGGGCCTGGTCTAGATCTATTCTGTCTTGGCTGATGGCCCGAGTGAATGCTGGCATATATATTGCTTTCTTGCTGCAATATCCATTTGAATCTTACACGTGGCGTTATGATAATTGGTGTTTAGTGTGGAAAGCCTTGGCTGGATGATACGTAGGGTATTCTAGTCACTGCTCTTGTCAGAAAAATTGCATCTCATAAGTGGACCTAAGCACATTACCTATTCTAATAATGTTTCGAAATCGTTCAACTGGGAATTTCTTCGAACGTGTTTCTGGACATCTTTATCGTAATCCTCAAAATATCTTTTGAAAAGTCTCTTGAAATATAGCCAGATATGTCTCCGATCGCCTACTCAGGCCCGTTTGCATTTAAAATATCTTTAGGCCCCGTGTAGAACGATGTTGATGTTGTGCCCCAGGTGTCGAGGCAAAACAATGACGAGGGCTTGGCGGATTATATAATACGGGAGCTGCACCAGCCCGAGCTCTCTGCGCTTCCATCACCAGCTTACAATCAACTGCATCACCCGTCGTCTGCAGGTCCCTATCTTTCTTTTCCTTTGTGCCACTGCGTAATTCATCTTCAGGCACTTGAAATCCCCGTTACACCTCCCCTGATTCCACCCCGATCCGGTCGCCAGATACACGTCAGAAATGGCGAACGAGGGCGAACGGCCAACCTCCGCCGACAAGGGCAAGGGCAAGGTTGAGGACGTTCGCGAGTTGAACGGCAAGAAGCCGCAAAAGGACGAAAAAACAACCGAGGATGGAAAGAAGAAGGATGAGGAGCCCCAGGAGGGTAGGTCACGATAACACCCTGCTACGGATCTCGAAGCAGAGCGTGTGGCTTCCGAAGCATGCTTGGCTATTTGAATTTAGGTGCTGACCACTTTAAAGATGAGCTCAGTGAGGAAGATCAGCAATTGAAAGATGAGCTCGAGATGCTCGTGGAGCGGTTAAGGGTACGAGGACCCCCGAATTCGTCCCAAGCAGACAATGACGTTGATGCTAATATCTGCTGCAATAGGAGCCCGACACCTCCCTCTACGGACCCGCCTTGGATGCGATCAAGAACTTCATCAAGACCTCCACATCTTCCATGACGGCCGTCCCCAAGCCGTTGAAATTCCTCCGACCGCATTACGATGATCTGGCAGCGCTCTACGAGAAGTGGACAGCCGGCCCTGTCAAGGTTGGTTTTGCAATCGTCTCATTCACAATTACAGACTCTGATCACACATCTCATTAGGACTCGCTGGCCGATATGCTGTCAGTGCTCGGTATGACCTACGGAGACGAGGCGAAGCTGGAGACCTTGAAGTACCGCCTGTTGGCCAAGTCGGAAAACCTAGCCTCCTGGGGCCACGAATATATCAGACACCTGGCACTGGAAATTGGCCAAGAATATCAGAACCGGTTGAATGCTGAAAATGAGACCATGGACCTGGTGGACCTCGCTCTGTCGCTGGTGCCTCATTTCCTCAGCCACAACGCCGAGGCCGATTCAGTCGATCTTTTGAGCGAGATGGAGATTATCGAGGAGATCCCGCGCTTTGTGGATGAGAACACATACTCCCGAGTTTGCTTGTACATGGTCAGCATGGTCAACTTGCTCACTTACCCCGAAGACCAGCAATTCCTGCGCACCGCCCACGAGATCTACGTCCGCTACAACAAGTTGACCCAGGCAATCGTGCTCGCCATCCGATTGAACGATATCGATCTCATTAAGAGTGACATCGACGCCACCGACGATAAGTCTCTCAAGAAGCAGATGGCTTTCCTTGTCGCGCGACAGCAGATCTGGCTTGACTTGCCCGCTGAGGACGAGGACGGTGAGGCTTTGAACGACTGCCTTAACAACACCTCTATTCCGAAGCACTTCAAGTCTCTTGGAAAGGAGCTCAACATTTTGGACCCGAAGATGCCCGAGGATATCTACAAAACACATCTTGAGAGCAGCCGCGGAGCTGGTCTCACCAACCTTGATTCGGCACGACACAACCTGGCTAGTGCCTTCGTCAACTCCTTCGCCAACGCCGGTTTTGGTAACGACAAGATGATGCTGGTTGAGGGCGAGAAGGGCCCGTGGGTGTGGAAGACAAAGGACGATGGCATGCTTTCTACGACAGCGTCGCTGGGTATGCTTCTTCACCGGGATGTTGAGGATGGCTTGGACAAGATCGACAAGTTCACCTATGCCTCGGAGGACCAGGTCAAGGCTGGAGCTTTGCTTGCCATTGGTATCCTGAACTCCGGTGTCCGCCTCGACTCTGACCCCGCTCTTGCGCTCTTGAGTGATCCTGACAATCTCGAAGCTAAGAACGTGCCCATGCGAGTTGCATCTATCATGGGTCTCGGTCTGGCATATGCTGGCTCTAACAAAGAGGACCTCCTTGAGATCCTTCTCCCTATTGTGGAGGACTCTTCGCTGGATATGCAGCTCTCCGCTATGGCGGCAGTCTCGCTGGGTCTCATCTTTGTTGGCTCGTCGAACCACCAGGTGAGTGAGGCGATTGCCACAACTTTGATGGACGAGGAGCGTCAGAAGCAGCTCAAGGACAAGTGGACACGATTCATGGCTCTTGGTCTTGCTCTGCTTTACTTCGGCCGCCAGGAGGAGGTCGATGTTATCCTCGATATCCTCAAGGCTGTTGACCATCCCATGGCTAAGCCCACCTCAGTCCTTGCCTCGGTTTGTGCCTGGGCTGGTACCGGAACTGTGCTCAAGTTGCAAGAGCTCCTTCACATCTGCAATGACATCATTGAAGAGAAGGAGGAGAACAAGGGTGACGAGCTTGTTCAGTCCTATGCTGTCTTGGGCCTGTCGCTCATCGCCATGGGTGAGGATGTCGGCCAGGACATGATTCTCCGTCAGTTCGGCCATCTCATGCACTACGGCTCTCCCAACATTCGTCGGGCCGTGCCCCTTGCCATGGGCATGATCAGCCCCAGCAACCCCCAGATGAAGGTTTACGACACCCTGTCCCGGTACAGTCACGACAATGACAACGACGTTGCCATTAACGCCATCTTTGCTATGGGTCTCTGTGGTGCGGGTACCAACAACGCTCGTCTGGCACAGCTTCTGCGGCAATTGGCTAGCTATTACCACCGCGACCAGAACTCTCTGTTCATGGTGCGCATCGCCCAGGGTCTCCTTCACATGGGCAAGGGCACAATGACGCTCAACCCCTTCCACACCGACCGCCAGGTCCTTTCCCGAGTTTCGGCGGCTGGTTTGCTCACCGTGCTCGTGTCCTTGATCGACGCCAAGGACTTCATTCTTGCCGATAGCCACTACCTGCTTTACTTCCTTATTACCGCCATGTTCCCTCGCTTCCTCGTCACTCTCGATGAGGACCTGAACCCGCTTACCGTCAACGTGCGGGTGGGTCAGGCCGTGGACGTCGTCGGCCAGGCTGGTCGGCCGAAGACCATCACCGGATGGCAGACCCAGAGCACGCCGGTGCTCCTGTCGTACGGTGAGAGAGCCGAGCTGGAAGACGAGCAGTACATCCCTCTCAGCAGCACACTCGAGGGCCTGGTCATTCTGCGCAAGGTAAGCCCTCTCGACCCATCTCTTTATTGTCACACTTGCTAACGAAACATCTAGAACCCCGACTGGGAAAGCCCCGAATAAGCCAAATGAGATAGTACCCGATCCCGCTTTTGCTCGTCCCTGACGAGCCTCACAATAGTGGTTGGGTTATTGTTGGATCTAATGTATTCAGAACGACCGAGGAATAGCATGAACTTCTTTATCCTTCTGCATTTGGTGTACAGGGCGGCTTAGACTGGCTGCATCGACTGGGAAATCTTGTGTAGACTACCTCTTTTTCGATCATGGGAACTCGTGTTCTATGCTCTAGTAGATGTATGGAATGTTGAATATTTTTGCTCTCATACTATCCCTTCGATAAGTCCAAGTCAGTCCTCAAATTTTCATTATCATTCAGCTGATGATTGAATTGGCGGCCGTCAACAAGGTATTCGCCCAAATAGGAAATAGGGCTTAGGGCTATGAGCTTATCACTTTTTTCTCTCCGCAGCAGTCTTCCCAGCTGCAGTCCTGCGCTTTTTACTCCAAAGATCTGCCTAATTCTCACGAGGTTCGACCTGAGACCTTTCAAGTATGAAACTCGACGCCAAGGCGATTCGCTACCTCACCAATGAGGATTTCAAAGTTCTTGCGGGGGTACTTATCACCCCTCCTGCCGTGTTTAGAGCATTGGCTCTTTCGCGATAATGCGCAGATAACTCACGATTATCTTTTCTGCTAGGTTGAAACCGGGAGCCGGAACCATGAAGTTGTTCCGACACCGCTGATCGTCCAGCTTTCGGGTCTCCGCGGTGGCAGCGGCGTGCATCGTGCCATCTCGAATCTTGCCAAGACGAACCTGATCGCCAAGGTGAAGAACGCAAAGTGTACGTCTTTCCTTCCTATAATCCTTTACTAGAACACCAACTGATGTCTACGGCACTCACAGATGACGGTTACCGACTCACCTACGGCGGCCTCGACTACTTGGCTCTCAACGGCCACCAGAAGCAAAAAGTGGTCTACTCCGTCGGCAACCAGATCGGCGTGGGCAAAGAATCAGATATTATCGTGGTCGCGCACAGCAGCGGAACGCAGCGAATCCTGAAAATTCACCGTCTCGGCCGTATCTCCTTCCGAACCGTCAAGACAAACCGCGACTACCTCCGACACCGCCACACAGGATCCTGGATGTACATGTCTCGATTGGCAGCGATGAAGGAGTTTGCATTTATGAAGGCGCTGCGGGAGAACGGATTTCCAGTTCCTGAGCCTATTGCACAGAACCGCCACACCATTGTCATGAGTCTCATCGACGCCTTCCCCCTCCGCCAGATCGCCAAGGTCCCCAAGCCCGCTAAGTTGTACTCGGAGCTGATGGATATGATTCTGGAGCTGGCGCGCTACGGCCTGATTCACGGTGACTTTAACGAGTTCAACCTTCTTATCAAGGAAGAGGTGATTCCAGATGAGGATGGAAATACTCCGGCTATTGAGGATGCCGATGATGACCATATCCGGCTGGTTCCGATTCTCATCGATTTCCCTCAGATGGTGTCTATTGACCATGCTAATGCTGAGATGTATTTTGACCGTGATGTGAACTGTGTTAAGAGGTTCTTCCAGCGGAAGTATCACTTTGTTAGTGATGTGCCTGGGCCGTTCTTTGCTGATGCGAAGAAGAAGTTCTTGAAGAACCCTGGGAAGCGACTTGATGTTGAGGTCGAGGCTTCGGGCTTTTCAAGGAAGATGGCTCGTGAGCTTGAGAAGTATATGGAGGAAGTTGGCGCCAGTGGTGATGCAGGTGAAAGAGAGGATGAGGATGAGGAGGAATCTGAGGAGGAAGAAGACTCCGAGGAGGAGACCGAGGATGAGCAACCAGAGCAGACTAGCGCAGAAGTGGATGAGAGCTCCAAGCGATTAGAAGCACTGGAGGTCTCGGGATCATCCGAAAAGTAGATGATCTGGAAAACATGAATGTACTTTAATGACCACGAATGATGACCCTAGATTGTAAAATAGCGTCCATGAATTCCGTTCAGCCTCTCTACGCTCTCACCTGCTTAGCTAGGTAATACTGCCCGTGGTAGGTAGGTATTGCTCGCCTATATACGTTCTAGGTAGACCTAAATATAGTATCAAAATAAACCAAGGTTCTCTTGTTACTAAACTTCAGCTTCAATACAACCACCTGGGCAAGGGAGTAAACTGTTTCGCACCAGACAGATATATTTATATATAGCAGCGAAATCATAACATATGGTATCATCAAACATCCGCAAGGGAAGCAAGGTGATGCATGCGGGGCCCCAGACACAATAAAATCAGTCATGCACCAGTGCTCAGCACTTAGTGCTTAGCAGCCTCTGTAATTTGCATTAGAGATGTTTTATTGATAAATTGGGCTCAGGCACTTGACCTACCCTTGTGGACATCGGCCTTGGTGTTGTGGACCTGCTCGTCCTTCTTGTCACCGACAGCATCGACGGCAGCGTTGGCACGGGTGCTCAACTTGGCATCGGAGTCCTTAGCGACCTCCTTGTTGGCCTCCTTGGAAGCGGTGGCACCGGCGCCCTGAACGGTCTCGGCGACGTAGTTGGCGGCTTGCTACAGGTTTGTTAGTATGGGACGTTTGATGGGGAACTATTGGAAGGCTCGTCGCGTACCTTGACGGTCTCCATTGTGGAAAAAGGTTGGTAAATTGAATTCGGTTTGGAGTGAGTTATTGAGAGTGTGTTTGTGATAATGATAGAGTATAGTAATACTTCGAGGAGTTGCGAGCTATTTATCCTCAATCCGAGTTTGAGAGTGTTGCCAGGTTCCTTGATTTCTTGTGACGCAGCGCGTCATTGTGGTCCAGGTTCATCTACCATATTCCGGGGGCTTGGGAGTTATTATGCGGGGCCATTTTCCCTAAAACCGAGGTCTTGTCAACCCCATTGCTCTCCTGGGGTCCGAGTGTATAGCCTTTCTTGAATCACTTCTCTAAGATACAAGCTTTCAAGGAAAGCTATACAATCTATACAATGGCAGAGTCACTAGCAATAAGGAACAGTGAAATCTGGCCAGAACCCTTGGTGATGATCGCCACGGCGGTTCCAGTTGTGGCGGACCTCGGAATTTGCGATCGTCGTCAGTGGCTTTGACGCCGCCTGGGCCAATGACGCCATCCGGCTGCGATCAACAGATCGACCGAAGAGAAGGGTCCAGAACAGTTTCAGATTGTTTCTTGGTATACAAGCCACAGCATTGCAGTCGAGTAAGTGGCTGGCTTCCTAGCTTGACCTAGATCGTCGTGCTGCATGCCAGAAAGCAAGGAAGACGTGTGCCTACGCATAACCCAGCTGACATTTTGAAGCTGACCGAAAATGTCTAGATCTTTCGCAGAACTGAACTGTCCTTTCTTCCTGAGTCATGTGGAACAGCTTCGTGTCCGACCTTGGGGAATTGCCGGGATTGAACAACACGCCTTGATATCGACTCCCTAGAATCAGCCACCAAGCTAGAGACTCCCATTGAGAATCTCGCTTCGCTTCCTGCAAGCTCTGCTCACGATACAGATGTCGTGTACGGCGCTGGCTTCACAGGCATCGAACTCGCAACCGAGTTGCCCAAGCGCCTTGCCCATATCCCCAATCATCGCATTGTGCTGGTTGAAAATGCCGAGCAGGCCCTGAACTTGGACCCGGCACTCGTCTTATCATCTTGCAGGCTTTGAAGAATCTCGGAATTCAAGTCGAACTCGGATCTGCTGTCGCGGCTGTTAATGCCGACGGTGTGAGCCTCGTGTAAATAGTATTGAATATCAGCGAGGGAAGTTCATGTGATGACAAAGCCGTAAAGAGTAACCCCGTGTACGGCGGACGACGCGGCCATCCGCGCAATTCCATCGCAGCAAAAGATCACCAGCGCCCCGACACTCCATCAACCAACGACATCAACATGGTTCGCAAAACAATTGGTCTCTCCAAACTGGGGACGACTCCCATTCCGCCCGTATCCGTACGCAAGCAAATTTACCTGTACGTCAGACCCTCGCCCTCGTCATCCCCCAAGCCGACAAATTTCATCAACATTTGATCCCGAACGAGACTTCGGCCACAGCGCCAGGAGCAATCAGAACAGCAATTCGCTAACACAGACACTCTCCAGCCCCGAATTCGTCGTCGCCCTCGTCCGAACCCCCTTCCTCTCCGCCCGCTATGCCCAGTTCCGTGTCCCCCTCAATCTCAACAAACTCGACATGCGCGACTACCTGGAGCGTGCCTACGGCGTCGGCGTCGTGAGCATCCGCAGCTACGTCCAGGCGCAGCCTATTACCCGCATCACCCGCGACGGGCGGAACTTTGGCTCGTGGCGACGACCCAAGTCCGAGAAGCGCATGACAGTCGAGCTACAAGAGCCATTCGTCTGGCCCGAGGCACCTACCGATCTCAGCAGGTATGTGTCACCCCCTGCAAAGTCCGTCGAAAACATCCACTAACGCATCAATAGATGGGAGAAAGATTCCTGGGATACAAGCGAACGAATGCAGACCCAGATGCGCCGCGATAACCGCCAAAAATTCCATGGTGCTGAGGAGCCGGATGAGAAATCGCGCAAGGCATTTAAGGAGCAGGCGGAGGAGTTGAAGGAGGATAAGGAGGCTTGGCGGCCGACTTGGAAGGCGCTGGGTATCGATTTCGCGCACAAGGAGATGGCTAACACGAGGGGCTCGGGTATCCCGCCCAAGTGGATGGCGAAGCCGTGATTCTGAGCGAGATGCCTTTCTTCGCATGTTTCTCTGCCGGATTTTTGTGGCAAAAATCGGCGTTACTTGTATTTTCTCCCCATTCATGATTGGGCCTTTTCTGTATAGTATTTTTTGAGGTCGGATTCATATAGATCTGAAGCCTATGGGCCCTGTTTTACGCTCGATTGTTTTGTGTAGATGGAACATTGGAAAAGACTGGTTCTAGCAACGTACTGGGTTATATTGAGATATAAACATGGGGATTTTTAACCGCATGGCTGCATCAAAGACAAAAGACTAATTACCTAGGTACAATCAACATTGATGCGACGACGTGACGCTATGCAAAACGATGGGAGTCGAGAGGTGCTTGAAGGAAGACCTGGGGAGGCAAGAACAGCAGACGGCAAAAGCCGAGGGTATCTACAGGCGGCTCTCGACAAAGTTCATGTGGTGCTGGCCGGGCCAGTGAGCATCTGGCCAGATCTTGCCGAGGGCTTCCCAGATGTGCCTGCGGGGCGAATGTTAGCATGCGAATGGTGTTTCGAGGCCTCGAGTAACTTACTGCACATAGATGATCTCTAGGCCATCGTGAACCTCCTGAGGAACATCCTTGACATCCTTGCGGTTGGGGTAAGGCAAGAGGACGGTCTTGACACCCGCGCGCAGAGCACCGATGAGCTTCTCCTTGATTCCGCCAACGGGCATCACGCGACCCCGGAGGGAGACCTCACCGGTCATGGCGATCTGTGGGGGAACGGGTTTGTTGGAGAATAGCGAGATAAGCGCCACAGTGTGGGCTAGACCGGCGGACGGACCGTCCTTCGGGATAGCGCCAGATGGGCAGTGGACATGCAGGCTACGGCTCTTCATGACATCCTCATTAGGGTCATGAGTAAGTCCCAACTCGAAAGAGTGAGCCTTGACCCATGTGAGGGCCACCTCGACAGACTCCTTCAGAACGTCGCCGAGCTTGCCAGTGAGTTGGACTCGTCCGTTGCCGGGCATGTCGGCGACCTCGATGAACAGAATGCTTCCTTGGCCTCCTGAAGAATAAGCAACAAGACCCGTTACCACGCCAGGGCGGCCGTGCTTCTCGGCAATCTCTTCTTCGAAGCGCTCGATACCCAAAATATCTTCCAGGTCTTCGACGCTAACAACAGGGTTGTATTCATCCAGCCGGTCAGCATCACCGGCCTCGGCGAACTGAACAGCCTTGTGACGGCAGATCGAGCCGATCTCACGTTCCAGGTTACGCACACCGGATTCACGTGTGTAAGAAGTGATAGTCTTGTCAATGACTTCATCGGACAAGTTGACCTGCCCCTCCCTCAATCCATTTGCACGTATTTGCTTCGGAATCAGATGGCGCTTGGCAATGTGTCTCTTCTCAACGGTGGTGTATCCGGATAGCGAGATGGTCTCCATGCGATCGAGGAGGGGTGCCGGGATGGTATCAAGGGAGTTGGCAGTGGCAATAAAGAGCACCTTGCTCAGATCGATGGGGATGCCGATGTAGTGGTCGGTGAACGCGTTGTTCTGCTCGGGGTCCAGGACCTCCAACATGGCCGCAGAGGGGTCTCCCTGGAAGTTGGAGCCACCGACCTTGTCGATCTCGTCAAGCAAAAAGACCGGGTTCGCGACGCCAACCTTCTTCAATCCGTTGACGATCAGACCGGGCATGGCCGCAACGTAAGTGCGTCGATGGCCACGGATCTCGGCCTCGTCGCGGACACCACCAAGAGAGATACGGTGGAATTTGCGTCCAAGAGAGGTAGCCACTGATCTTGCAAGACTAGTCTTTCCCGTACCAGGTGGCCCAACCAGGAGCAGGATCGGGGACTTGTCAGTCATGCGCTTAGACTTCAAAATCTCGAGTCGGGTCTCTATCGCAATTCGGTCGGTTTCGGAAAGCAGAGGAACGTCCTTCTCAAGATCTCCAGTAGACGATGCGTCCAAGTCCTTAGAAAGACCAGTAATCTGACGTTCGACATCATCGTTGGTGGACTGCTTCAGCCGCAACACGGCCAGATACTCCAACAGCCTCTTCTTGATGCGCTCCAGGCCGTAGTGGTCCTCATCCAGCTGCTGTCGGGCGCGCTTCAACGTCTCAGGCCCCAGTTGATCGGCGGTAACCTTAGACCACGGAATATCTGCGAGATTCTCCAAGTAGGTGCGGCACACACCGTATTCGGCGTTGGCAGGGTTCATCTTGCGCAGGCGCTTCAACTCTTTATCCGCGACCTTTTGAGCCTCGGGGCTCAGCTCCGCATCCTTGAGCTTCTGTTGCAGCTCATCCACCTCGTTCGGCTCCTTCTCATCATCGCCACCGCGTCCGCCGGGTCCAGGGGGCGACAGGCCCGAAATGCCCTGCATCGCACGCCTGGCAAGTAACTCCCGCTCTCGCGGGTCAATGTGGCTAATATCCATATTCGAGTTTGGCGGGAATGATGTCGTGGAGATGGACGTCACCTTCACGCTGCTCTTAATGTGCTGGGCCTGGCGAGACAAGATCTCCACGACGCGCTCCAGTCGCTGCTTAACATCGAAAGAGGCGAGTATCCGCAGTTTCTCTTCAAAGCTCGCATCGGATACATCGGCCATGAAATCGGCAAGCTTTCCTGCCTGGGCCAAGTCCGTCTTCGATATATAGAGTTCAAACTTCCTTGCCACTAGTGGCGACAGACGAGTCGAGGCAGCCGACAACAACGACGACAGGCGCAATAAGGTAAGAAGCTCACGAGACAGTTGTCTCAATTGTTGGAAGAGATCAGCAGCCTCAGAGTCACCATGCATGGATGAGTCTAGCGGATAAGTGGTCAGTCACAGTGACGTTCTCCGGAATTCTCAATAGGAGCACCTACTGTTCTCCTCATGGACAAACACTTCCGCCTCGAAATACGGTCGGTCCTTCAAAATCTTCTTAACAGTAAAGCGTTGAGAGCCCTGGACTAGAAGGAACGGCTCGGCGTAGGCGCGGCGCTGAACGCCGATCACCTTGCCCACTGTGCCGTAACGGAACAGGTCTTCCTTGCGCGCCTGACCCGCATCGATTGAATCATATTCCTCCTTCCTTCCCTCATCGGAATCTTCGCCTTCGAGAAGTTGTTGGCCGTCGCGGCTCAGGAACGGGGAGCTGAGAGGGATACAGCCAAAGGTGATTGAGTTGCCATCGCGCTTGGGCCTGTCCACCAGAGAAGACAGCAGGTTGGTCAGGTCAGGACGGTTGGAAACTGGAATCCGCAGAGTCACACCCGGGAGCAGGACAGAGCCCTTGGCCAGGGGAACGAGGGGGAGCTTGATGGCTCTATCGCCGTTGGATCCCATCTTGGGGCGAATGTGATCAAGGATGCGAAGACTGGTGAACAGCGATAGAACCGGATAAAGAGGAGAGAAGAAAGAGACGACAGAAGAAGAAAATGATGAAAGTGTGGTGTCTCAGTGGAACAGGGGGAGGAGTGAGGAGCGAGGAGTGAGGAGCGAGGAGCGAGAAGAAGTTCCAGAACCCTCCGTGTACTTTGGAGAGGCGAGTCCGGGGGAGAGCGATAAGAGGTCGCATGTCCTCGTAATCTCCAGGTCCCGAAGCCGAGGTTTAGTGAGGTACGTCAGTCTGCAGATCCGCTGGGGAAAAAGGTTTCTTCTTTTGCTCTACTTTAATTCCTATCTGTCGGTATTACGCGATAGTTTGCATGGGCCTTTGGCCGTTTAACTCTTTTCTCCTTGATCAGAATCCGTCCTGTTCTGTTCTCTTCTTGTTCTGTACTTGAGTTGGGCCGCGTCCCGTGATCGGACTTATCCCCACGCAATCGCCTTTCGCCTCGTTTTTCCCTCGGCTTCTTTGCTCTCGTGATTGGCAACTACCTCCACGCGACCGACCATCATGGCTACCCCCACCCCCGCCAGGACAACCTTCACCATCGGCACTCGCAAATCCAAACTCGCCTTGCTCCAAACCGACCTGGTGCAGGCTGCCCTCAAGAAAGCACACCCCGAATATGAATTCAAGGTCTTCTCCAAGGAAACCGCCGGTGATCTCAACACCACTATTGCGCTGAAGGAGTTCACCAGCAAGAACCTATGGACTGAGGAACTGGAGGAGTTGATGATCGCTGGCCAGGTGGACTTCATCGTTCACTCCCTCAAAGGTTGGTCTGCCCTGCGTTGACATTGCCAATTAAAACAAATCGCTCATATGCCTCGAATTTAGATGTCCCCACCCTTCTCCCTTCGACATGCACCTTGGGCCCTACAATGCCCCGCGAAGATAGCCGGGACGTGCTAGTGGTGAAGCAAGGGCTGCCGTACAAGAGCCTAGCGGAGATCCCCGCAGGCTCCGTGGTCGGAACCTCCTCTATTCGCCGCACGGCTCAACTGGCCCGCAAATACCCTCACCTAAAGGTGCAGGACATTCGAGGTAACATTGGCACCCGGCTATCAAAGCTTGACGCGGAAGATAGCCCCTACACCTGCGCTATTCTCGCTGCCGCTGGTCTGCTACGTTTGGATCTGGAAGATCGCATCACACAATACCTCGATTCGAAGAACAGTGGAATGCTCTATGCAGTTGGACAGGGTGCTCTGGGTATTGAGATCCGTAAGGATGATACTCTATTGCACAAGATGTTGGATAAGATTGGCGACTGGGACACAACTTATTCCGTTCTGGCGGAGCGGAGTTTGCTCCGGACTCTGGAGGGCGGCTGCAGTGCCCCTCTAGGTGTCGAGACCGAGTGGATTCAGAGTGAGGGGTCCAAGAAGCTGCGCATGCGGTCTGTGGTCGTCAGTGTCGACGGCCAGAGATGCGCAGAGGCAGAGGTCGATGGTGATGTGGACTCTGTTGAAAGTGCCGAGGCCTTTGGCATCACGGTGGCCAAGGCTTTGGTGGCCGACGGCGCTGGAGAGATTCTTGAAGAGATCCAGCGCAACAAGGTGGCCAAGGAGAGTGTTTCTTCCTGAAAAAAAGTAATTGTCTGATACCTAGGTAGACCATTCACATATATAACGCAGATACCCTGTGAAATGACCGATATCAACGAATTTATTTTGAATGCTTGAATCGAGTCTCGATACATTGTAATCATGCATTGGACGGGACCTCGGGAGATAAGGTATTGTACCGAACCAGGAACGCCATCTATCGATTTTTACATAGCTTTATCCGTTCAGCCCCGGTTAAGGGTGTTGCCAGATCCCTTAGGATTGGATTCGACGTATTCATCCCAGGCGCGAGCCTTCATCGTCTCCTCATCCGCCTTGTCCAAATCATCCTCGTCAATCTCCGGCTGAATGCCGGATTGCTCTCCTCCTTGGAGTACATTGCCCCTCCGGTGCTCTTCTTCGAGATACTCGTCAATGGTCATTGTGGGCAGGTTATGGCCTGAACGGAACACTCCTTGCTGGAGCTGCGTACGGCGGTCGAGAAGGGTAAAAGGCTGCATTGGCTTGCCTTTGTTATTCAAAATCGGACCATTACGTCCTCTGCCGAGTAGCTGTGACATTGATGGATCCAAGCGATCTGAGTAATTGGCTCCTCCCAGGCCAGTTCTTTCTCTGACATCCTCCGGCTGCGGTGGCTGAGGAGGCGGGGGCGCGTGTTTCATGGCAGAAAGCATCGAAAGCTCCTGCATCAAGAGATCGAGAGATTGGAAGGTCTGGTGGATATAGAGTTGCAGTTCTGCTAGGTAGAGTCGTCGCGTGTCATCGTCATCGCTTTGGAGCCGCGCCTCGTTCCGCGCGAGGTACTTCGGAGAGAGTCAGCAGGCATTCAGGAGACACAAAATGCCGGGCAAAGCTACCTCTAGTTTCTGCTTCAGTTCTTTCTCTTCCCTGAAGCGTTTCACCTTGACATCCCGCCGAGCGGCGGCATCATTGATCGGGGCCACGGTGAAGGTGGACGGATTGGCCATGTATTGCTCTAGAAGCTTCTTGTCTCCTCCCGATAGCAACTCGTATTCATCCAGGCGTGTGAGAAATCTCTCGTATTGTTCTAGTGCTCGTCGAAGGACAGCTTCGCGATCGGAGGTTGGACCTCGCTGGACCAGCTCAGCGAGGTGGTATTCCAGGGTCATGTACCTAGACGCAAGTGTCAGCCCGACGATGGCATCATATTAGGGATCGGTATAATCACCGTATGTCTCCAGTTGAGACATCGTCCAATGATTCATTAGAACTGAACAGGGACAAGATGCTGATCTGGCGCTGGCATTCATGGAATTTGGCGATCGTCGCATTCACGGCGTCTCGATAGGCCTCGGTGTTGGTATCCCCTCTCGATTCCAATGCAAACTTGTCATCCCAAGCAGATTGAAACAGCGACCTGAGGCTTTGAGACTCCTCCATAGTTCTGGTGTCGGTGCGGTAAACTGAGCGATTGAACAGGTCCCCGCAGCTTTGGCCTGAGTTTTGGCGAGCCGATAAGCCGATAAGCCGATAAGGATCCGATAACGATGATCGCCTATCTCGTCGTCTAGGTATAGACGATGAATAGTTACATTTGAAGTTTGCTTCTTTTACCTTGGAATCATTCTTGACCCAGTCACTCACCATCATTAATCGGCATACACCAGGTTTGGCATCTACCTACTGAGGCAAATACCGCTCTGGTGATAAGTGAATGATCATTTCACCTCTGCATATTTATCAGTCAACCAAGAGATTGATCACTTCTACCATCATCTCCTCACTTCTTTCTCTCCTTCTATCCCCGAATGCCTTATTTACTTGAACAAGAAAGGAGCCCTACCATGTCTTCAAAAAACATTAGAACGCCCCACGTATGTACCAAAAGGGGGTTATGCCTCACTACCGAACTCTCTGATAACCGCTCACAGAGTCAACTGAACGCCTTGCCCTCCGATGATGTCAATCACAAACCACCACCTGGCTCTCCAGAAGATTCTGAGAGTGAAGATGATCAGAAAGTGGTCCCATCAGGAGCTGCCCACCGAAGGCGCATTCAGAATGCCCAGTTTGAAGCCCTGTGAGTCTAAGTGTGAGCAAGCACCCGGTGATAGAATGTTAACAGACGTATAGTCTCTCAGAACATGCTCTTGATGACTCCAACAAAGGATCAAAGCTTGATCAATCTGACCGCCCCGATCATGAGCTACCTATTACTCTCCTACTTGCAAAGCAAGAGTGTAACGGAGGTAATTTGGATCCTCGTGGATACCAAATTGAGCTGTTTGAGCGCGCAAAGGCTCGAAATACCATCGCCGTACTCGACACAGGTTAGTAATTAGCATTTTTAAATGTTCCATTTAAGGAATTAGTCTAACAGACATCTTCAGGCTCTGGAAAGACTCTGATCGCGGTCCTCCTACTCAAACATATTCTCACTTTAGAGCTTATCGACCGTGATTATAAAAAAGCTCCTCGCGTGGCATTCTTCTTGGTATGAGCCTTTGATATTTTTGAACCAAGCACCACTAACAAGTAGTAGGTAGATAGTGTGACTCTTGTTTTCCAACAGGCGGCTGTTCTTCGAAATAACCTTGATCAGAATGTGGCACACATATTTGGCTCCATGGGTCCAGATTTCTGGGACTCTGAGACCTGGAAGGATCTGCTGAACAGACACATGGTCGTTGTCTGTACAGCCGAAATCCTCAACCACGCTTTGCTCAATGGATTCGTACAGATGAGCCAGATTAATCTGTTGATCTTCGATGAAGCGCACCACACGAAGAAGGATCACGTCTATGCCCGGTAAGTGTGTGGAAATATACTAGCTTCCCTCTGATATATTATGGCTGACTGTGAGCTAGTATCATCCGAGAGTCATACCTCCCGACAGCTAAATCGGAACGTCCGAGAATATTTGGGATGACTGCCTCCCCAATCGATGCCAAAGTCAACATCGCAGACGCAGCCATGTAAGTTCATGTCCATTGATGCATTGTACTCCACTGAGATTAAATAGGCAGCTCGAAACTTACCTGGATAGCGAAATTGCAATGACGTCTCATTTGACCTCGTTGCGCCAAGTCGTGAGAAGACCGAAAGAGGAGGCATGGATATACCCCAAGCTTGATTCGCCGTCCCCGACAGAGCTTTACGTGGAGATGGAAAGAAGGTTCGGGAATGTCGAAGCCCTCAAGCCAATTCTACGATTTGCGTTAAATGCCACCTCAGAGCTAGGAAGGTGGTGTGCTGACCAGGTTTGGAAGCAAGCCCTTGCGGACGATGTTCTACCGAAGCTTGAGGTCATTCTATCCAAGGAAGCGTACCCAGTCCCTCAGAATCAGAGCCAAGCAGAAAGTCAGCAGGACATAATACAGGTGAAAGATGCCTGTAATATTGTGAGATCTCGCCAATTCAAACACCCCTCAGAGGCAGGGCAGCTCAGCCCGAAGGTCGAGCTGTTCGTGAAACGGCTGCGTGAACTGTTTGCGACGTCAAAGGAAAGGAAATGCATCGTCTTCGCCCAGCGCCGAAACACGGCGAAGACCTTGTTCAGACTTTGCGAAAAACTGGAAATACTCAATCTTCATCCGGGAGTGCTGGTCGGGGTTACTCATGATCTGACGGGAAATACAACGTTCCGTCATCAGTTTCTCACCTTGGCCAAATTTCGCCAGGGTGAGGTCAACTGTCTATTTGCAACTTCTGTTGCAGAAGAGGGTCTCGACATTCCGGACTGCAATCTTGTCGTGAGGTTCGATCTTTACAACACACTGATTCAGTACATCCAAAGTCGAGGTCGCGCAAGACACGCTAACTCAATTTATGCAACCATGATTGAGGTGGGCAATGATGACCACAAAAGGCGGCTCCAAGAAGTTCGAGAAGCGGAGAGCCTCATGCAAACCTTTTGCAGATCCCTGCCTGAAGACCGGCTGCTGAATGGAAACGATCACGACTTGGATGTTGTTTTAAAGAAAGAAGAGAAGACAAGAATCTACACGATCCCCTCAACTGGCGCAAAGTTGACTTATGGACATGCCATTAACGTCCTGGAACGCTATGCCAGCTCTTTGCAATATGAGAATGACATTTCAACCGCGGTCAATTATGTCATGGTCTCTCAAGCCCAATCATTCATCTGTGAGATCGTTCTCCCAGAGAAGTCGCCTATTAGAGGGCTGATTGGAAGCCGAGCGTCCAGAAAAGGGTTAGCCAAACAGTCTGCTGCTTTTGATGCCTGCATACTGCTCCGCAAAAATAACTTGCTTGACGCCCATCTCAGGTCCGTCTATCAAAAGCGTCTGCCAGCTATGCGCAATGCCAAGCTAGCAATTGCCTCGAAAAAGACAAACGAGTACATCATGATTTGCAAGCCTTCGATTTGGAATCAAGGGGAAGAAACCATTCCGGAGATGCTCTTTGGGATGCTCATAAATTTCATCCCATCAAAGCCCCTGAAAAGAGAGCACCAAAGTTTGTTGCTGCTGTCTCGCAAAAGGCTTCCTCCATTTCCGTCTTTTCCAATCTTTCTGGACAATGATGTTTGCACCTCCATTCAGACGGTGGACATTGGCAGCCCATTTTCAGTTACTTCCCAGGAGCTGATCCAATTATCCAATTTCACCCTTGCGGTCTTCCTGGATGCGTTTCATAAGAGCTTTGATCCAGTCCCTGAGAAATTTCCATACTGGCTTGCTCCAATCCAGGCAGATGCTGGCAACTTTGGTTCAAATGATGTTCCTAAGACTGTGGTAGACTGGGAGACAGTGGCCTTTGTTCAGGACCACATGGGATGGCAATGGTCGCCAGACATGGATATTGACTTTCTCCTGAGTCGCTTTATTTATGATCCATGGAATGGTAGGAGACGGTACTTTCCAATTGCAGTTGACCCTAACCTGCGCGCGTCAGACCCACCACCGGATTGGACCCCACGCCGAAAATGGATGCAAGATATCGTCAACTACTCGTTGAGCGTTTCGAAGAATTCCCGTCCCAAGATTCTCGGCCGATGTGACTGGAACCAGCCTGTACTACAGGTAGAATGTCTCGGGCTCCGGAGGAATTTCCTCGACAAAGCGACCAAGTCGGAGAAATTGGAGGCCAAAAAATGCGTTGTCTGCCCACAGCCATTGGTGATATCAGCGGTATGTTACACCTGCAATATTATTTGACATGAAAATACTTAGTACTGACACCCAGCCAGATCCCTCTGACGACAGTGACTTCATGTCTGGCATTTCCTGCTATCATTAGCCGACTTGAGTCCTACATGATCGTGATGGAGGGCTGCAGGTCTCTAAGCCTGGAGATCAAGACCGAATATGCCTTGGAAGCTTTTACTAAGGACTCAGACAACACCGAAGAGCATCGAGCTATGCAGCGACATGTACAACGGGGCATGGGAAAGAACTATGAGCGCCTGGAGTTCCTCGGTGATTGTTTCCTCAAGATGGGAACAACGATCTCGCTCTTCGCCCGAAGACCAGACGATGATGAGTATGACTATCACGTTCATCGGATGTGTCTCATCTGCAACAAGAACTTGTTCAACGTTGCCACCAAACTTCGTCTCTATGAGTACATTCGCAGTCGTGGTTTCTCTCGGCATACTTGGTATCCACCAGGTCTGACACTCCTCCATGGGCGGAACTATGTGAAGCACATTGCATCGGAGAGCTCCCACAATCTCGGGGACAAGACAATCGCCGATGTTTGTGAAGCATTGATTGCGGCAGCTTTGCTCACCGGTGGCAAAGATCATCGGTTTGACATGGCCGTCCGGGCTGTCACTGTTTTTGTCGACAATGAAAACCATACAGCAACTTGTTGGGCAGACTACCTTACGTCATACATCAAACCGGCATATCAGGTACAAGCATCTGATGGAGCGGAGCGAGATCTTGCCAACAAGGTATTTGAAAAGCTCGGATATCGCTTCAATTTTCCTCGTCTGTTGCGGTCTGCTTTCACACACCCTTCTTATCCGTCAGTTTACGCCAAAGTGCCCTGTTACCAACGACTTGAATTCTTGGGTGATGCGCTTCTCGATTTGGCGTGCGTGGAGTACTTGTTCCATCGCTATCCTGACAAAGATCCCCAGTGGCTCACTGAGCACAAGGTAAGTCGATGCATATTCTGATGATCAACTAGTGATCGCTAATATCGATCACAGATGGCTATGGTGTCGAACAAGTTCCTCGGAGCCTTGGCAGTGAGGCTGGGCCTGCATCGGCATCTTCAGTACTTTGGTGGTCCCCTACAGGGGCTAATCACCCACTACGCCGAAGATATCCAGATTGCAGAAGGTGAAAGCGGTGGGGTGATGGACTACTGGCTCGGCACCAGGGACTCCCCAAAGGTAAGGTCGAACCAAGCGCGTTGCATGTTAACTCACGAAGCTGACCGGGATATGATTCTAGTGTCTGCCAGATATGCTCGAAGCATATCTTGGCGCCATTTTTGTGGACTCGGGATTCGATTTCACCGTGGTCGAGGCCTTCTTCACCGCTCATGTCAGGCCGTTCTTCGAGGACATGTCTCTGTACGACACCTTTGCCAATAAGCACCCAACAGTAAAAGAACTTGCCCCATTACCCATGACATATATACTGATCACCACTATAGACATATCTTCACAGCCAATTGACGAACGTCTACGGATGCACCAATTACTGTCTCAAGTCCGGCGAAATTCCCGAGATCGACGGGGTTAAGCCAGAGATTCTGGCTGCTGTGATTGTGCACGGTCAATCTGTGGCGAATGCGGTTGGAACGTCCGGTCGGTACGCGAAGGTGAGGGCGAGTGAGAGGGCATTGGCGGCGATTCAAGGAATGCTTGTGTCCGATTTCCGGCTCAAGTATCACTGCGACTGCGGGCCGGTGGATGGAAATGTTTTGGCGGAGATGGACATCGGGACTGCGGTGTGATCAACACAGAATGAAGTCGTAGGATAGCAGAAGTGTCGTATGAAATGGAACTCGATGGATCAGGAACCCGCGTTTGTCACATGGTTGGGCGATGGCCCTAAACCCAATCGGGGATGGCGCATCCCCTGAAGTAAAGTGAGCTGTTCAACAAACACCGCGTATCGGTTATCGACACCTGCTCTTTTCGACTTTCTCTTCTCTATTGTTTAATCTTGAAACCTTCACTTTTCCTTTCACACCCGAAGGACGCGGCCTATCGCCCGTCTCCATTCTTCCACCCCGTGTCCTGCACGACGCGAACTGTGTCAACATTTCTCCCGCTCCGATCGCGCATCAAGTTTCTCCCATCGATGGTCTTCCCGTGCTTGTCGCTATAACCCGGGAGACAAAATGGAGGTCGCCTCCACAGGGGTGCCAAATGGCGTGTCAACGCCAGATACGGCGGCTCTAGTGGATTCCGGCGCTGTGATTCAGTACCTGACTGAGGTGCTCCAGGTGACACTGGGCGCTCTGAAATCCGAGTTGGAGACCGCCGGGAGCTTGCTCTCGGAGGCCAGGTACAATGAAACAGTGCAGAGATGTACGCGATTCGCCTCCGAGTCACAAGTCGCCCTCTATGTACAAAAAGATATCGCGGGCGCCGAGGAGACAAATGGCGAGACCGAGGGTCCAGGTGAGTCCATCTGCTATTTTGGGGAATACTGTGGGCATCTATGCTGACCAAATTTGAAAGACTCGGTGCAGTATGTCTATACCCTTTCCTCGGAGATTTCGTCGTCTTCCACCACAGTCTCATCTGTGGCTTTCATCAAACGCCCTGCTCCCATCGACCCGGCTCTTCCGATCGCCTCGCAGATCCAGGTCATGAACCTTCCCGGAGTCGCCTCTCTCAACAATGCTCAAACTCAACAAGGAACTGCTATGTCCCCTTATCAAGTCTTACATCTGCTGCTCCACCACGGTCTGAGTCCTTATTTCGAAGCCTACGCCCGCAACCAGGAAACGATTGCTGGCGCGAAGCCCAGAGCGGATACCGAGACCAAAACTGGTATTCCTGGAACGAAGAAGAAGTTCGCGGAGTTGGAGCTGGGCCTAATGCACCTGCAGCAGAATGTGGAGATCCCGGCCTTGAACCTTCCTATGCACGATGTGGTCCAGGGCGCGTTGAAGGAGGCTGAGGCCAAGGGTGTCCGACCCTCGGTTGAACTGATCCCCGCGGCGATATTGGATAATAGTGCGTTCACGAACAGCATTCAGAATACTGTGAATGGTTGGATTCGGTCGATCCAGACGATCACCAAGATGTCTCGGGATCCAGACAGCGAGTCGGCATCTCCAGAGATTAACTTCTGGCTGTCTATGGAGTCCGCTCTGGAGGGTATTGAGGCTCAACTGGCAAGCGATGGAGTCAAGTTGACGATGGACATTCTCCGCCATGCGAAGCGTTACCAACCGACCCTCAGTTTCCAGGCAGATACAGGTCTGCGAGATGCCTCTGAGCTGGTCCAGAAGTACAATCAGTTGATGCGTGACTTCCCTCTGGATGAACTTCTTTCTGCCACCTCTCTGAGCAAGGTGCAGGAGTCATTGGGCTTGATCTTCAGCCATCTGAACAAGAAGCTGAAAATCTGCCCGTATCCTATCAAGCGTGCGCTCTCGCTTGTCGAGGCTATCTCGGGTGACCTCGACCGGAAGATACATGACCTTATCAACGGCCGCGAAATTCTGCACCTGGATTACCGGGAGTTCCGGTCTTTGATGAAGACCACTCAGGCTATCTGGCGTGCTTGGGATGAGAACCTGAAGGAATTCACCAATGTTGCCCGTGATTCGACCAGACGTCGGAATGAGAAATTCATCCCGATCAAGATCAATGGCAGACATGAACTCACCCGCGAACGGCTGAAGTACATCGACACCTTCCGTGTCAATCACGAGCAGCTTCAGAGGACCATCATTAATGTTCTCGGACCGAGCAAGTCTTCTGCAGAGACCGGCGCTGGCGTTGACTCTGACGAGGCTGTTATTGTCGAGGAGATTGGTGATGTCGACGCTGTCGAGGAAGTTACCCACGCCTACGCTGCCCTGAAGAACGTCGACGTGTTGGACGTTTCCCCCAAGGGATCTCGTACTTGGGAACAAGCCGAGATTGGCTACAGCGAGCGTACCTCCCGCGTTGAGAACTCCATTATTGCCCGTCTCCGCGATCGCCTTGCGACTGCCAAGAACGCCAACGAGATGTTCCGCGTCTTCTCCAAGTTCAATGCTCTTCTGGTCCGACCTAAGATCCGCGGTGCTATTGGAGAGTATCAGACACAACTTATCGACAATGTGAAGCACGACATCTCTGGTCTCCACGAGCGCTTCAAGCAGCAGTATGGCCATTCCGAGGCTCATGCTATGGCCCAGCTTCGCGATCTCCCGCCCGTTTCTGGTGCAATTATTTGGGCTCGTCAAATTGAGCGTCAACTTGATAGCTACATGCGCAAGGTGGAGAACGTCCTGGGAGAGGACTGGCACTTGCACACGGAAGGTCAGAAGCTCCAAGCCGAGAGCAACATGTTCCGCAAGAAGCTTGACACTCGGCCGGTCTTCGAATCGTGGCTCTACGATGTCCAAAGAAGACACATTACTATCTCCGGCCGACTCTTCAATATCGTGCGCAACCGCGCTGCAGGGAATACTTTGGAGCTTACGGTCAACTTCGATGCCCAAATCATTGCTCTGTTCAAGGAAGTCCGCAACCTTATTTGGTTGAATTTCCAGGTTCCTCATGCTGTCAGCAACATCTCCAAAGAGGCGAAGCGTGTTTACCCCTATGCCATTAGCTTGATGGAGAGTGTGCGGACCCTGCTACAGACCAACCGTACTATCGCATCTATGTCCGATGTTGCTATTCTTCTCAATGGCTACATCAATGACTCGCAGGCCATGGTTGGCAAGGGAATCCCTCTCCGATGGGAGTCGTTCGTTCATTCTTATGAACTGCATGTCAAACAGTCACTCCCAAATGGTGCCATCGACAGCACTATGCCCAACCGCACCGAGAGCAAGCACGTCCAATTTGTTCGCGAGTTTGCAGGATCAGCCTCCGTTCTTCAGGCCAAGACTACCACCCTGTCTTCCATCAATGAGAGCATTCAGAAATCCACCCATGAACTCAAGACCTGCCCGTACGACTCTGCTGCATTCAAGCAGCGCTTGGACACCATTCAGGCTGCTGTGGATAAGCTAAACCTTGAGAACTACGTTAACCTGGAGCATTGGGTTTCTGAGCTCAACGGAAAGATCGAGGCAATCCTTTGTGAGCGACTCCATCGCGCTGTTCGTGAATGGATCAGCACCTTCCAGGAGTCTCGCACCGAGCAGGCTACCTCTTTCCACACCCAAAGTGCCGCAGGGGAAGTCGAGGTCCCGGCATACAGTATCTCATTCCCTGAACTCTTCCACGAGATCTCCATGAAGAACCAAGTCCTCCACCTTGACCCGCCACTGCAATTCGCTCGTGCAAGCTGGTTCTCACACTTTGATACCTGGCTGGGAGTTATCTGCAACCTTGAAAAGATCAAGGCCTCTCGATACCAAATTTCCATCAACGTGCAGACTGTCCGCCAGTCGGAAGCCTGCTTCTCTGAACTCCCACAAGGTTGCTCCGAAGAGCTAAACCAAGTCTACGGTGTGATTGAATCTAGGCTCAACGATGTGTCTGAATATGTCGACAAGTGGCTTCAATTCCAGTCGCTTTGGGACTTGCAATCTGAGCAGGTCTACGAGATACTAGGAGACGATCTCTCTCAGTGGCTCCAATTGCTACAGGAGATCCGAAAGAGCCGCGCCACCTTTGACACTTCGGAAGTCGGCCGGTCTTTCGGTAACATCAGAATCGATTATGAGCAGGTCCAGACAAAGGTGAACGCCAAATATGACCAGTGGCAGCACGAGATTCTCCAGAAGTTCGGAGCAAAGCTCGGTGGCCGTATGAGAGAGGTTCACTCCGAAATAGCCTCTGCCCGCCGTGATCTGGAGGGTCAAACCCTGGAGGCATCCTCTACCGCACATGCCGTGTCTTTCATCACCATCGTTCAGCAGTGCAAGCGGAAGACTCGTGTTTGGGAGCCCGAGGTTGACCTCTTCCGGCAAGGTCAAACCACTCTCGCTCGCCAGCGCTACCAATTCCCCAGTGACTGGCTCCATGTTGAGAATGTCGACGGAGAATGGGCAGCTTTGAACGAGCTGCTTACCCGCAAGAGCAAAATCGTTCAGGATCAGACCGAGGGACTTCGCGCAAAGATTAGCGCTGAAGACCGTGTCATCAATGACAAGATCGCCGAGCTCATTGCTCAGTGGAATGACGAGAAGCCGGTCTCTGGCACCATTCCTCCCGATGAGGCTTCCCGCAGTTTGAGCTCCTTCCAGTCGCGTCTGGAATCTCTCCAGTCTGAATTCGAGATGGTCTCCAAGGCGAAGGAGGCCCTTGACCTTCCTGCCAGTTCCGAGTCATCCCTTCCGGCTATCCTCGAGGAAGTTCAGGATTTCATGTCTGTCTGGGCTGCCCTGTCCACCATCTGGAAGAGCCTTAACGATCTCCGCGATGGCTTATGGACAAGTGTGCAGCCTCGCAAGCTGCGCCAGGCGCTTGATGGTCTGATCAAGATGACCAAGGAAATGCCCAGCCGAATGAGACAGTATGCTGCATTCGAGCATATTCAGAATGTCCTGCGACAGCTTTTGAAGGTTAACACCCTGCTATCCGACATGAAGTCTGAGGCCGTCAAAGAGCGACACTGGCAAAAGATCTACAAGTCTCTGAAACCCGGAAAGCGGTTCTCACTTGTGTCGCTGACTCTGGGTGATGTCTGGGATCTGCAGCTCGCAACCAGTGAGACCGTTATTCGCGACATCATCGCCCAGGCCCAGGGTGAAATGGCCTTGGAGGAGTTCCTCAAGTCTGTTCGTGAGACCTGGCAGAACTACTCTTTGGACCTGGTCAACTATCAAAACAAATGCCGTCTTATCCGTGGCTTCGACGACCTCTTTGCCAAGTGTAGCGAGAACCTGAACTCTCTCCAGGCTATGAGGCACTCGCCCTACTACAAGGAATTCGAGGAGGAAGCCGCCTCCTGGGAAGACAAATTGAACCGCGTCCACGTTCTTTTCGATGTTTGGATTGATGTCCAGAGACAGTGGGTCTATTTGGAAGGTGTCTTCACCGGAAATGCTGATATCAAGCATCTCCTTCCGCTCGAGTCGAGCCGATTCCAAAATATCAACTCGGAATTCTTCGCTGTCATGAAGAAAGTCTACAAGTCTCCCTTCGTCCTCGATATCCTTGCCATAAACGGTGTCCAGAAATCGTTGGAACGGTTGGCAGAGCTGCTGAACAAGATTCAGAAGGCCCTTGGTGAATATTTGGAGCGTGAGCGTGTGTCATTCCCTCGCTTCTATTTCGTTGGAGACGAGGATCTGCTCGAGATTATTGGTAACAGCAATGACATCTTCCGCGTTGCCAAACATTTCAAGAAAATGTTCGCTGGTCTCAACGGGCTCCTGATGGATGACGACAACAACATTGTCGGATTTACCTCCAAGGAGGGCGAAGAAGTCCGGTTGAAGAAGGAAGTCAACCTCGTCAAGACCCCTCGTATCAATGACTGGCTTACTGCCCTGGAGACCAACATGAAGTTGACTTTGGCTGAGCTTCTTGGGGAGGCTGTCGAGCAGTTTGACACCTTGTACAACACCCCAGAGGTCGACCGGACCGCTTTCAACGACTTCCTTGCCAACTACCCTGCCCAGATCGTTGTCCTTGCCAGTCAGGTGGTGTGGACCAATTCGGTGCAGAAGTCTCTGGAAGATGGCGGTGCAAACCTGAAGGCGTTGTATGACGCAGAAGTCAGAATTCTCGAATTACTCGCTGCCACTGTTCTCGGCGAGCTTGATGCCATCACTCGCAAGAAATGTGAACACATGATTACCGAATTTGTACACCAACGTGACACCATCTCCAAGCTCATTCAGTTCAACGCCACAACGCCCACTCACTATCTGTGGCTGCTGCAGATGCGTTATGTCTACCAGGCAGAGGGCGACTTCCTCCAGCGCTTGTACGTCCACATGGCCAATGCCAAGCTCAACTATGGATTCGAGTACCTCGGTGTTCCCGAACGTCTTGTCCGCACGCCACTTACAGACCGTTGTTTCCTCACCCTTACCCAGGCTCTGTGCCAGAGACTTGGTGGTTCTCCCTACGGTCCAGCCGGTACAGGTAAAACCGAGTCCGTCAAAGCCCTGGGCCTCCAGCTTGGTCGCTTCACTCTGGTCTTCTGTTGTGACGACACGTTCGATTTCCAAGCCATGGGTCGTATCTTCCTCGGTATCTGTCAAGTCGGTGCTTGGGGTTGCTTCGACGAGTTCAACCGTCTGGAGGAGAGAATCTTGTCTGCTGTTTCTCAACAGATCCAAAACATCCAGATTGGTCTACGCAAAGGAGAAGATGACGACAAGTCTCAAATCGAGTTGGTCGGTCGGCGACTAGCTGTCAATGTCAACACGGGTATTTTCATCACTATGAACCCTGGATACGCTGGTCGTTCGAACTTGCCCGACAATTTGAAGAAGCTGTTCCGTAGTGTTGCCATGTCCAAGCCTGACAAGGAACTTATTGCGGAAGTCATGCTTTTCTCCCAGGGTTTCAAACAGGCCAAGCCCTTGTCCAAGCAAACCGTTCCGTTCTTCGACCACTGTGCCTCTCAACTGTCTAAGCAGGCACACTACGACTTTGGTCTCCGTGCCTTGAAGAGTGTGCTTGTCAGCTCTGGTGGTCTCAAGCGTGCCCGTATTGCCAATGCAGACGGCGAGATCGGCCCTGACGAAGTGGTCGAACCTCAGATCATTGTTCAGAGTTTGCGAGAGACTATTGCTCCTAAGCTTGTGCAAGAGGATGTTGAGCGGATGCTGGAGATCCAAGTGCAAGACTTCCCGGGTGTTGACTACGTGCCTGCCAACTACGAGAAGCTTACCCAAGCTATTCGGGACATGGCCAAAGAACAGCACTTCGTGGACAGCGACATGTGGATTGCTAAGGCTCTTCAGTTGTACCAGATTCAGAGTATCCACCATGGTGTCATGATGGTTGGAAAGTCGGGTTCTGGTAAGTCGGCTGCTTGGAAGATCCTTCTGCAGGCCATGCAACGGATCGAAGGCGTTGAGGGCGTCTCCCACATTATCGACTCAAAGGTCATGTCCAAGGAAGCCCTCTATGGTAACCTGGACAGCACTACCCGCGAGTGGACAGATGGTCTCTTCACTGGTATCCTGAGAAAGATCGTCGACAACCTTCGTGGAGAAGATAGCAAGCGCCATTGGATTGTTTTCGACGGTGACGTGGATCCTGAGTGGGTTGAGAATTTGAACAGTGTTCTTGATGACAACAAGCTTCTCACTCTGCCTAATGGTGAGCGTCTCAACTTGCCGCCGAATGTCCGCATCATGTTCGAAGTCGAGACTTTGAAATACGCGACCCTCGCAACCGTCTCTCGTTGTGGTATGGTGTGGTTCAACGCGGATACTGTGACGCCTACCATGATGATCAACAACTACGTCGAGAGCCTCAAGACCAAGACATTCGAGGACTTGGACGATGACAGCGCGCCTGCTGGATCAGCTGCAGTCAGAACTCAGATTGCACAAGATCAGCTTTCGACAATTCTCAAGCAGCACCTGGAAAGTGACGATCTTGTCCTCAAGGCTCTCGACGAAGCCAAGAAGTACAACCACATTATGGATTTCACCGATATTCGTGCCCTTAACACCCTGTTCAGTTTGTTGAACAAGGCCTGCCGCAATGTCCTGGAATACAATATCCAGCATGTCGACTTCCCTCTCGACCCTGAGCAAATCGAGTCTTACATCTCCAAGAAGCTTCTGCTCACTATGGTCTGGTCTTTCACTGGTGATTGTCCTCTTGCCGACCGGAAGGCATTTGGGCAGTACGTCTCTGGAATGTCCACCATTGATCTGCCGCCGGATGGCGACTCTTCTCTCATCGACTTTGATGTTACTCTTCCTAAGTCTGAGTGGACTAGCTGGCAGTCGCAGGTGCCGTCGATCGATATCAACACCCACTCGGTCACCCAAACCGACGTTATTATTCCCACTGTGGACACCGTCCGTCACGAAGATGTATTGTACTCATGGCTCGCTGAGCATAAGCCATTGCTTCTCTGCGGTCCTCCTGGTTCGGGTAAGACCATGACTTTGTTCGCCGCGCTCAGAAAGTTGCCCAATATGGAGGTTGTCGGTCTCAACTTCTCCAGCGCTACTACCCCCGATCTTTTGATCAAGACCTTCGAGCAGTACTGCGAGTACAAGAAGACTCTCAACGGTGTTGTCATGTCTCCGAACCAAATTGGTCGCTGGCTGGTCATCTTCTGCGACGAAATCAACTTGCCCGCCCCGGATCGCTATGGTACTCAGCGCGCCATCTCCTTCCTGCGCCAGCTTGTTGAGCAGAATGGCTTCTGGCGCACATCTGACAAGACCTGGGTCAGTCTTGATCGCATTCAGTTTGTCGGTGCCTGTAACCCGCCCACCGATGCTGGTCGTACCGCCATGGGAGAGCGTTTCCTGCGTCACGCCCCTCTCATCATGGTTGATTACCCTGGCGAGATTTCCCTCAACCAGATTTATGGCACGTTCAACTCTGCAGTCCTCAAGATCCTGCCCTTGCTTCGCGGATACTCTGAGGCTCTCACCAAGGCCATGGTCCAATTCTATCTCGAATCTCAAAACAGATTCACGCCACAGATCCAGCCTCACTACGTTTACTCTCCTCGTGAGCTTACTCGCTGGGTCCGCGGTGTCTACGAGGCCATAAAGCCTCTTGAAAATCTGTCAATTGAAGGCCTTGTACGAATCTGGGCTCACGAAGCCTTGCGCCTCTTCCAGGACCGATTGGTTGCTGAAGATGAGCGAGCTTGGACGGCTGATGCTGTTCGCCGTATTGCTTTGGAGCATTTCCCCACCATCGACGAACAGGAGGCATTGAAGGGCCCCATTCTGTTCTCAAACTGGTTGTCGAAGAACTACGTGCCCGTGGAGCAGGAGCGCCTTCGCGACTTTGTCAAGGCACGTCTAAGGACATTCTGCGAGGAGGAAGTTGATGTACCTCTTGTCTTGTTCAATGATGTTCTGGAGCATGCTCTGCGCATTGACCGAGTGTTCCGCCAGCCTCAGGGTCATCTCATCCTCATTGGTGTCAGCGGCAGTGGAAAGACTACTCTTTCCCGCTTCGTTGCCTGGATGAATGGCCTGAAGGTTTTCCAGATAAAGGTGCATGGCAAGTATTCGTCGGAGGATTTCGATGACGATCTCAGAAGCGTCCTTCGTCGTGCAGGCTGCAAGGGCGAGAAGATTTGTTTCATCATGGACGAATCCAATGTCCTCGACTCCGGTTTCTTGGAGCGCATGAACACCCTGCTCGCCAACGCTGAGGTCCCCGGTCTCTTTGAGGGTGATGAGTTCTCCTCTTTGATGACTGCTTGTAAGGAGGGTGCCCAGCGCCAGGGTCTCCTACTCGACTCTCAAGAGGAACTCTACAAGTGGTTCACTCAACAAATTGTCAAAAACTTGCACGTTGTGTTTACCATGAACCCGCCCGAGGAAGGACTGTCCTCCAAGGCTGCGACCAGTCCAGCCTTGTTCAACCGTTGCGTGCTTAACTGGATGGGGGATTGGTCTGATCAAGCCCTGTTCCAGGTCGGCTCTGAGCTTACTCAGTCGGTCGATCTCGATAAGCCCAACTTTGTTTCTCCCGACAGCATTCCGGTGGCTTATCGAGAACTGTCTCTTCCCGCTTCGCACAGAGACACTGTTATCAATTCGATGGTGTACATCCACCACTCTCTGCACCGGTTCAACCAGCGTCTGCAGAAACAGCAGGGCCGGAGCACTTTCCTTACGCCCCGCCACTACCTCGACTTTGTCGCTCAGTATGTCAAGCTGTTTAATGAGAAGCGCGAGGATCTTGAGGAACAACAGCGTCACTTGAACGTTGGTCTCGAGAAGCTCCGCGACACAGTCGACAAGGTCAGCGATTTGCGTGGCAGTCTCGCCCAGAAGAAGACCCAGCTTGAAAAGAAGGATACAGAGGCCAACGAGAAACTGCAACGCATGGTTGCTGATCAGCAGGAGGCAGAGCAGCGAAAACAGGTGTCGTTGGAGGTGCAGGCTGCTTTGGAGAAGCAAGAGAAGGAGGTGGCAGAACGGAGAGAAGTTGTTTTGAATGATTTGGCAAGGGCGGAGCCCGCTGTGGCGGAGGCACAGAAGAGTGTCAGCAACATCAAGCGTCAGCACCTTACCGAAGTCCGGTCCATGGGCAACCCGCCCGCTAGTGTCCGACTTGCCCTGGAAGCCGTGTGCACGCTTCTAGGCCACAAGGTCGACAGCTGGAAGACCATTCAAGGTCTTGTCCGCAGAGATGACTTCATTGCCAGCATTGTGAACTATGACAACGAGCGCCAGATGACTCGCAACCACCGAACAAAGATGCAGAACGAGTTCCTGTCCAAGGAAGACTTCACCTACGAGCGAGTGAACCGTGCCAGTAAGGCATGCGGTCCCTTGGTCCAGTGGGTTGAGGCTCAAGTCAACTACTCTGCTATCTTGGATCGTGTTGGGCCCTTGCGAGAGGAGGTTGACCAGCTCGAAGAACAGGCCCTGCAAACCAAGGCCGAGGCACAAGCTATCGAGAACACCATCCGGGACTTGGAGAGCAGTATTGCTACCTACAAGGCTGAATACGCTGCTCTCATCAGCGAGACGCAAGCCATCAAGACAGAAATGTCCCGAGTTCAGTTTAAGGTCGACCGAAGTGTGCGTCTGCTTGACAGTCTGGCATCCGAGCGCGAGCGTTGGGAAGACGGCAGCAAATCTTTCGAAACCCAGATCAGCACCCTCGTCGGTGATGTTATCATCGCTGCTGCTTTCCTCGCCTACGCAGGTCTCTACGACCAGCAGTTCCGTAAGGCGATGATTGACGATTGGGTTCACCAGCTGGCTCAGTCCGGTATCAACTTCAAGCCACACAACCCAATCACGGAATACCTGTCCAATGCGGACGAGCGTCTCACCTGGCAAGAGCACTCTCTGCCTGTCGACGACCTTTGCACGGAGAACGCCATTGTCTTGAAGCGCTTCAACAGATACCCTCTGATCGTCGACCCATCCGGTCGTGTTACCGAGTTCTTGCAAAAAGAAAGCAAGGACCGCAAGCTTACTGTCACGAGCTTCCTGGACGATTCCTTTGTCAAGCAGCTGGAGAGCGCCTTGCGTTTCGGAAACCCCATCCTTATCCAGGATGCCGAACACTTGGACCCGATTCTCAACCACGTTCTCAACAAGGAATACCAGAAGACCGGTGGCCGTGTTCTAATTCAACTTGGCAAACAAGAGATCGATTTCTCGCCATCCTTCAGACTATTCCTGTCGACGAGAGATCCTTCTGCTTCGTTCCCACCTGATGTTTGCAGTCGAACCACCTTTGTCAACTTTACGGTTACTCAGAGCAGTTTGCAGACGCAGTCGCTGAATGATGTGCTGAAATTCGAGCGACCCGATGTCGACGAGCGCCGCAACAACCTCGTCAAGATGCAAGGAGAGTTCAAGGTCCACCTTCGGCAGTTGGAGAAGCGCCTGTTGCAGGCACTTAACGAGTCTCGGGGTAACATCCTCGACGATGATAATGTCATCGAAACACTCGAAACTCTCAAGAAGGAAGCTGCCGAAATTTCCAAGAAGATGTCGGAGACCGAGGGCGTCATGTCCGAAGTTGAGAACATCACTCAACAGTACAGCACCATCGCCCGTGCATGCAGTGCAGTATTCGCGGTTCTAGAGCAACTCCACCACATCAACCACTTCTACCAGTTCTCGCTGCAGTACTTTGTTGACATTTTCAATTCGGTGCTGTACCAGAATAAGCGTCTTGCCCAGGAGAAGGATCACTCCGCGCGTGTTCAGATCATTATTCGCGACCTGTTCATTACCACCTTCCAACGGACCTCGCTGGGTCTTGTTCAGAAGGATCGCATTACACTCGCCATTCTTCTTGCCCAAGCCACTCCGTTCCCTATGGACAGGGCTATCCTGGACCGCATTCTAGACGAATCCGTTGAGGACAGTGATCTTTCCACAACCACTGATACTCGCGACCAAGTGATGAACAAGTTGCTCAACATGTCGATCTTCAAGGAGTACGTCCCCAGTATCCCTCAGGATGAATGGGATCGATTCTTTGGCGAGGAGCTTGCAGAGAATGCTGTTCCGGTCGTATGGGGCGAGAACACGTCCGCCCTCGACCAATTGCTCCGCTCCCTGCTCCTTGTCAAGCTCTGCCGCATGGACCGATTCGTCCCTATCGCTGAGCGCTTCATCGAGGCCGTCTTTGGCCGTGAGCTCTTCGAGGGCAGCAGCGATCTCAAGGATGTGGTTGAACAAGTCACCGCAACCACCCCAATTGCTCTCAGCTCCAGCCCTGGCTTCGATGCCAGTTACAAGGTTGATGCACTGGTTGAACGCACGCACGCAACCTGCGCAAACATCGCCATGGGCTCGAATGAAGGTCTTGAGAGTGCCGACAAGGCCATCAGCAACGCCGCTGCCGCTGGTAACTGGGTGCTAGTCAAGAACGTCCACCTGGCGCCTTCGTGGCTTCAAAGTCTGGAAAAGAGACTCGATTCGCTCAAGCCTCACAAGGAGTTCCGTCTCTTCCTTTCTATGGAATCCAGTCCCAAGATCCCCGTCAACCTAATCCGAGCCTCTCGCGTTTTGATGTTCGAGCAACCTGCCGGTGTTCGCGCCAACATGAAAGATTCCCTGTCTTCATTGAACACCCGCGCCAGCAAGGCTCCCGTCGAAAAGGCCCGCGTCTATCTCTTGCTTTGCTTCCTTCACGCTGTGGTCCAAGAACGACTTCGTTACGCGCCCAGCCTTGGATGGAAGGGCTTCTGGGAATTCAACGACAGCGACTACGAGTGCTCTGCCTTCATCATCGACCACTGGGTTGACACCGTTGCCCAAGGCCGCTCCAACGTCGCCCCTCAAAAGCTTCCTTGGGAGATGATCCGCACCCTGATTACTGAGATGTACGGTGGTAAGATCGATGACGCCGGCGACTTCCAGCAACTGGAAAGCCTAGTCAGCCAATTCCTCACGCCCGCGGCCTTCGAAGATGAGTACAAGCTCGTCTCGGGCGTCGAAAACGACGATCTTCTCACCCTGCCCAGCACGACCAACATTCGCGACTTTGTCAATTGGGTCAACAAGCTTCCTGAGCGCGAACCTCCCACTTACCTGGGCCTGCCAGCCAACGCAGAGAAGCTGTTGCTGGTTGCTCACGGCCGCAAGATGATCTCCGATCTGTCGCGCGTCACCACATTGCTCGATGAAGGCGAGCAGCTGATGGTTGATGCTTAAGTTTCTTTTGTTTGATTTTTTCTGCTTCGGAGTTTGACCTCTAGACTACGGTTGGCGGAAGAATGATGGTTTTATACCCAAAGACCGCTGGCGGAATTCGTTTTTACTGTCTCATGCGTTGCAGGTATTTGTTGTATTCTATTGAGATTCCTTCTTTGTACAGATTTCTTTCCTTGATTCGATGACCACATTTCGTCTTCGATGCAATAACTTTGTTCTTGAGTATACCACTGGCCATTCGCTTCCTTGCGTAATTTTAGATCCAAGATAGATTGAGTCTTGTCGCTGTGAGTCTTGGAAATTGCAAAGGCATCCTTATAATCTGCTTTAATAACTTACTAGATTGTGTACAAGGTGTACAGACCCGATCCAAAAAGTGTACATCTTGGCTACGACCATCAGCGCACGCCCACTCCTCATGCAATGCGCAGTTGAAATACTACAGCTTTACAAGGACGATATATGTATATGATGATAGATATTTGACTGACGAATGCAATCACAAACAACAAAAATTCAGCAGAACAGGCTGGAGACATCAAAGCAGATTGGGTATACATCTCAGACGTTATCAACTGCAGGTAACACACGCAACAGGTATGAATAAGGAAAGTGTGACGCATCCACACGATACCTAAGGATGAAACCATGGAACAAGAACGAAATGAGAAACGGGGGTATTTCCATTCATATAACTTGCACATCAGCCTCGCCGAGATGATCGGCGTGTGGGCAACATGGTTGTTACTGGATTTTTGGCTTGGCTCTCCTTCACCTTGGATGCTTTGCCGCCTCGCTTTGTCGGGGGTGGTGAGTTTTCCTTCTCGGCCTCGGCATTGTCCTCTTCCTTGTCCTCGGCGTTGTCATCGTCCTCCATCTCTTCATCCTCGTCTTCCTCTTCGGCGTTGTCATCATCTTCAGCTGTGGCCTGATCCCACTGCCGCATTTCTTCATCTTCTTCGTCACTGTCCTTATCTGCGTAGCTGACATCATGCTTCCCGGTGCCCCGGCTACTGCGTCGGCGAGCGGAAGCAGGCACATCATCACCAGCACCACCGTCTGACGACCAGTCATCCTCGCCCTTGCGCCTGCGTCTGGGAACTTTGCTCGACACACCCACTGACGAGGAGGACTTGCGGGGCGGACGAACAGACTTCTCCTTTCGTGCCTTCTTGGTTGAAGATGAATGACCGTTAGCACCCGAGGGCTCCTGCTTGCGCTTTTTGGTAGAAGTGTGCGCGCCAGAAGATCCCTTGGACTTCATTGAGGCACGCACAACACGATCCAACAGATCATCCATCTCGTCAGGCAGGAAGTTCTTGTCGGCAACATCCTGGGCCTCACGGTGGTTGGACATGCCGGCGAACAGAGTGCTGGGAACACCCATCTTCCCAGGGTAGGTCTGCAAAATGTTGGTTCCTCCGGCGGCGCCACCAAACTTGTGTTGTTGGGAGTAGATGTCGGCAAAGCGTCGGATGACTGCCTGGGCCAGATCGGACAGGGTGTGAAGACGAGTGGAAATCTCGTCGGATTTGGTGATTCCATCGCGGAATTGTTTAACACGCTGAGCAACGTGGAGGATCAAGGACATGTTGTGCTCGTTGGCGACTGCAGAGAGGTAGAAGAGAATGTACTGGGAGAAGTCGCTGAGATCAGCGAGCTTGGTTTCCTCATCTAGATCATCGGATGGGTAATCTGGGTGGTAAGCAAGCAGAGACAAAAGACGCGAGAAGATCATCTCCATCACCATGTTCTGTTCCGTCCGCTTGCCACTGGCCTGAGCTCTCTTGGAGAAAAATGCGGCACGGGATCGCAGCCAAGTGAGCGTGCTCTCCTTGAAGCCTCGACTCGGCTCGAAGCCAAGCAGGCAGGGCACAATGTACCAGCGATGTCCGAGGTGCGACCTTTGCACCAGTTTCTTCTTGAGATGGTTTACAAATCCACTGCGCACTTCGAGCAGAGGATCTTGAGCGACCAGGGCGACTGAATTGAAGTCCGCTGGGGTCAATAGTGAGTCACAGAGTACGCTGGAAGCACACAGCTTGACCATAGACTTGGCGGCAAGAAGCCTCAGCCGGGACTTCTGGGTTGCCGGGGTATCTTTCTTCTTGGAGAGTTCACCCTCGCCAGCCACAAGCTTGTTCAAGGTGTCGTAGACAGGCTCGGCATGCGCGCGGAAGTCCGCTTCATCATCTGCCCCGTCCTTTGCTCGGAGACGATTGACAATGATCTTGAGGGCCCACTCCTTGGCTTGCGTTTCCTCGTCGGCCGTGTCAGACCAAAGGTAGTTGGAATCTGGCTCAGGGGAACGGTTGGTAAGAAGGATCTTGTTGATAGCAATGGAAATGATAGCATCGCTCTCTTCGTCTGCTTCCCTCGGGGCGAGCAGGTTCAGTTGCGATAAAGCCGCAAGGCGAGTAAGGAAGTGATCGGAGCCGTAGGCCCACTTCTTGACGCATTTCTGGACCAGATCCTTTGCGTACATTTCCTTCTTGTCGGCCGTGGCCATGAGAATTGAGACGGCGTGCTTCGCGGACCGCGGCGAAGTACTGTAAAGAGCGTAGCCTGTGAGCGCCTGGAAGAACTTTCGCTCCTTGGGAAGCTTAGCTGGGAGCTTCTTAGCAAAGCCCGCACAAGCCTTGAGGATGTCCTCATTGCTGTCGCCGCCAGCAGAGTTGGCCTTGGGAGCCTGCGCTTCCAGATCCTTGCACATTTCTTGCACTTGTGCCTCAAGCACTTCCGGGTTCTGACTGGAAATCTCCTTCAGCATCTCTTGCCCGGCGTTAGCCAGGCCATTCTCATCGGTTCGGGAGAGGCTCATGATTGCAGGAATGTGACTCCGGTTGAAGATCAAAGATCCACAACGGTATAGCAGAGGTGTCAGAGTTTCAAGCAGAGGTGCATTATTGGCACTTTGTGCTCGTCGCTGGAGCTCTCTGATAGCCTTGACCACAGTGCGATAATCGCTGGCAGCAGCCATGGCGAAACGAGTCAGTTGGTAACTGCGCCGGTCATGGACCTTAGCGAACTTCCAGAGGTCGGCAGATGAGCGTGAAGGGTCGGGGAAGAGCTTGGATAACGAGTCAATGATTTGTGATAAGTGTGCCTTGATCCGAGCTTCATCTTTATCAATCACGCCACCCTGTACGGAAGTCAGTATTCTATTAGAAATACCAGCATGAAACCCGCGATACTCACATTGTATTTCTCACAAGCATCCAAGTACATTGTGACGGCCGACCTCAGTTGCAACTGACGAGCCAGCATGACAAAGAATACTTTCCTGGCCTTTTCGTCCAACCCTCGGAGCAACGTGAGGATACGACGCACACGAATCTTGTCGACATCGCTTTCTTCTTCAGATGGCTGACTGTCCTTCTGCTTTTGAGACTGGTTCGAGGCGCTCCGAGACTGCTTCGACTTGATGGGAGGGTAATTGAGAGGGAGAAGTGTCTCAAACATCACCCGGTCAATGAGGACATGAACCTCCGGATCGTTTGTATAGAAAGCATCAAAGATCTTCGAAGGTGCATCCTTAAGCAAAGAAGTAACAGGCTCGGTGTTCTGCTCGATATCACCAGCCGCCACCGCCCAAATACGAGCCAAGATTTTGGTCGAATGCTCACGCACTTGGGGTCTGCGATCCTTGGGTCGATCCGAAAGAGTTGCAAGTACCGAGCCTGGTGATGAGCAGCCGCCGTTCACGCCCAGCTTATTGACAATGTGGGAATAGCCAAATTGCCCAACGGCATCCACTGCGGCAATGCGAACCTTCTCGTCGGCGTCCTGGAGCATGGTAGCAAGGCTTTGAACAAGGCCTTGTTCCTCATTCTCGCTCAGACCAGAGCCTCCAGCGGAAGTCAGGAGGATCCGACCCACAACGGTGACCCACGCAGCGCGCACTGAGGTGGTCTTGTCCATTCGGCGACTCAAAAATGCATCATAGGCCGACGCGTGAACTTGCGAGAAGGGCTTGGGAGACACGGGCGTGAGGAGGACATTCGGCTGGGGGATCGTCTGGGGGTATTCCTCCAGTGTCACCGGTGGGTATGCCACGGGATCCATGGGAGGTGCAGGAGGGGGCCCCGCAACGCCAATACCCGCCGCGAGATCACCAATGGTTTGAGTAGCGAGTAACCGCAGTGCCACGGACTCTGCAGACAACTCAGCTTCGACTTGAGGAATGACATTCTGCAAGACTTCAGGACAAGCACGCCAGAGTTCCCGAATGAGACGGTGCGCCTTGCTCAATTCCTTGATATCTTCGCCCTCCTCGTCCGAATCATCTAGCCCGGTCTTTCGAGCGCCCTGCTTGCTGCCGTTTGTCTGACCGGACTGGGCAGAGGCGTCGATGATGACATTGTTGAAATACTGGCTGATATGGCTGGTCATTCGCTCGGGACAGGCCTGGCAAATAGCCTTGGCCATATTATAGGCAGGAGGGTAATCCTTCAGCAACAGAGTGTCCTGCTTAGCATCGATCGGAGCATCCCCACGCTTGCCCTTCTTAGGGTTATCCAGCACCCGAGGGTCGACCCGCAAGAACTGTGCCACAATGGTGTCCACCACCTCCGGAGCCAGAACTGGTGTTTCATCGATCACGGTGACCAGAAGCCGGGTCATGTCAAACTCAACGCCCTTCGCGACTTCCTCGCCGGTGGAAGCCTTGGAGGAGCCCGAGACGATGTCAAAGCAGCTAGTGAAGAGAGGGACGATGAGCGAGTCGGGGTGGTCGAGATCGGTCATGAGAACCACACTCTTGACCTCGGCGAGCGAGCCCAAGACATAGATGTGCTGGGCATTATAGGCATTGGACGGATCGGCCAGTGCCGGGATAATCGACGTGATGATACATGTGAAGATATCCTGTAACCGAGTCTGTGGTCAGCGCATGTTCACCCATTGTAGAGAATACCAATTCCCGCTCGCCATCTGACAATGCGCACCTTGAGCTGATTCCGTGTAAAAGGCGCGTCCGGCGCGCAGAGTCGCAAGACATCGACGATACAGCATGTCGCCCAGGCCCGCACGCCCTTGTCCTTGTGGGCAAGCAAATGCGCACTGGCGAGCTCCTGGGAGACCTTGCGCAGAGACTCCTTGTCGATTTCTTCCTGTTCGAGCTTGCGCAATTCCTGGGCGAGAGATTGGAGGCGTTCGAGTAGATCGGCGATGGGGATGGCGGAGCGGCCCACGCGCCACGACAGCGGCTGATTGAAGGACAGGCTGCGAAGCCCAGAGTCCTCGTCCGGTTCGTCGGCAGGAGGTCGAGTGCGCGACGGCATGATGTAACGAATCTCACATGGGAGTTGTGAGGAGGAGGGACGCGGTACAAAAAGGGTGGAGTGGAGGTTGACCGCCCAGACGCGTCGCACGGGATCGCGTCTGCCCTACAAAACGTGGTGACATAACTTCACTCGGATTTTGACCATCTTTTGACTTGTTTTTTGTGTCATTTTGTGATTGATTTTGCATGTTTGATCTCTTCGAAATTTAGTGCATACTCAATGTCAATCACCCTGAGGTATCTCCACAACGTACCCTGCTTGTCAACATATCATCTGGGCAGGTGCTAGGCAGGTGAGCCGAGTCCCCACCTACGACATTTTAACGTCGGCGGGAGATCCTGGACTTCCATAGCTGGCAGCTTTATGCAAATGTCAAATGTCATGCAGTATACTAACCACCTGGGCACGAGTTGCGGTGAAAGTAGCCGAGGAGCTTGGATACTCGGGGCCGACTACAGAATATGCCGACCGAGGCGGAGATGGAAACCCTGGCACAGACCTCGGAGAACTCTTCCTAGATCTGACCGGTCTATACGTAATACCAAGTTGGGTCGGGCTTGAGCACTTGAGTACCAAACAACACGCATCCGCATCGAAACATCCAAGACGACAATCGGAAGCGGTGGTCACGACATCTGCCGAAACGCTCCACTCGGTCGTTCGGGCCACGCGAAGGCCGACTCCGAGCCTCTCACGGAATCAACCCTTTTTTCCTTGGATTGTGGCGACTGACGCCATCGGGGCTTTTCAGCACTCTTGTGATGTTACTGCTCTTACGGGCTAGCGGCTAGCTCTGGAAGGTTCAGTGACTAATGGGATTGTAATGTCCCTATTCGATTGTTCGAATTGGCCCTGGCGTGCCGGGATCCCGGCACCACACTTCAAGATGTGAATCAGCATCTCGCGTCTTCGGACTTAGGATCAACGGCCTTACTGCGGCCCCATGGACGGATATAGCAGATAGTGGAGACACTTGCCTTGCTCCGAGCTTTCTCATCTTGTTAGCTCCGGTCCGTTTCCTTCTGGAAGACCCACGGGCATAGATTTCCATGAGGTTAAATCCCCCCTGCTGCCACACCTGTCGGGGCGTTTCTGGATCTGTACCAAGTGTATATCCATTGTCAGTTACCATACATATTGGACTCGACATGACTGCCAATCAATTCGATTCGGCTGTCACTACTCCACGTCCAAGTATGGAGCACCGTGAACCCACCGAGCCCGCCGTGGCCGTCCCCAATGAGGAAACTCTGTCGCCTCAAGATGAGACCGACGTTGAGAGTGCCCGGAATCAGCAAATCACCGAGAAGCCTACCGAAAAAGATCCCAATCTCGTTGAATGGGATGGGCCCGATGACCCGGAGAACCCTCAGAACTTCCCTAGGCTGCGCAAATGGGTCATAACTGTGTCAATGTCTCTGATGACCATGTGGATTACATTTGCTAGCAGTGTCTTCTCAACCGCAACTCTAGTCACTGCGAAAGAATTCAACGTCTCCACCGAGGTCATGATTCTGGGAACCAGTTTGACCGTCTTCGGCTTCGCCCTTGGCCCTCTCGTCTGGGCCCCATTGTCTGAACTATACGGCCGTCGTCTACCTCTCTTCTCTGGCTATGCCATCTTCGCCATTTTCCAGATCCCCGTGGCCGTTGCCCAGAACCTACAGACCATCATGATCTGCCGTTTCCTCATCGGTGTCTTTGGCTGCTCGCCACTGGCTTGTGTCGGCGGCGCCATGGCTGATATCTGGGACCCCGTTGACCGCGCCGTGGCCATTGCCATGTTCAGGTAGGTCTTCTTGATCGCACGCGGGATGCACCAGTACTAACTACATCTCCAAAAAGTGCCGCCACCTTCTTGGGGCCAGTCCTGGGCCCTATTGTCGGTGGCTTTACGACTGACAGCTACCTGGGATGGCGCTGGACCGCCTGGATTACCCTCATCGCATCTTCTTTCTTCGGCATTGTTGCCCTCTTCGTCGTGCCAGAGACCTACGGCCCTAAACTGCTACAACAACGCGCTGCCCGTCTGCGCATGGAAACCAAGAACTGGGCCCTGCATTCTTTCCTGGACGAGCACAAGCCGACCGTGTCAGATATTGTCTACAAATACCTCTTGCGCCCTTTCCAGATGCTATACTCCGAGCCCATCCTTATCTGCATCACCATCTACCTGGCCCTGATCTACGGTATCCTCTACCTCTTCTTCGAGGCCTACCCCGTCTCTTTCGGTGAAGTCCGCGGTTGGACTCACCTTGGCGTTGCAGCGCTCCCCTTCATCGGCCTCATGATCGGTGTCCTCCTCGGCGTTGCCCTAATCATCTACACCACCAAGACCCGCTTCGCCCGCAAGCTCGAAAAGCACGGCCGCGTCGTCCCTGAAGAGCGCCTCGTGCCCATGATGATCGCCTCCGTCCTCCTCCCCATTGGTCTCTTTTGGTTCGGCTGGACTTCCAACCCGCACGTCTCATGGGTCCCGCAGGTTATCGCCGGCGTGCCCATCGGCATGGGCATCCTAGTTATTTTCATGCAGGGTCTGAACTACATCATCGATGTGTATATGATGTTTGCCAACTCTGCCATCGCTGCCAACACTCTTGTTCGTTCTGCGCTTGGTGGTGCGTTCCCGCTCTTCGCGACACAGATGTATAACAACCTTGGTGTCAACTGGGCTTCCAGTGTGTTGGGTTTCATTACTATTGCTATGATTCCTATTCCCATTATGTTCTTCTTTTATGGAGCGAAGATTCGTGCTATGAGTCGTTTCACTCCGAAGTTCTAATTTTGGGTCTATGTGATCCTAGGACTATAAAAGCCTGATGCCCCTCTCCACAGCCTGCGTTGTTTTCTGTTCTTGTTTTTTTGCGTTGCATCTATCTTACGACTTAGAGCTTACGTGCATTATAGACTAATGGATAATTAATCCTTTATCTTGACGGCTGTTATTACTGTAAGGACGCATAGTGATTCGACGTTCATGGAACTGCGACACAAGGAACATGCAGAAGGTGGTCGTACGACACACTTAAAATGGGGGGGTGTGTTGTACAAGTACGCAGGTACGCGATGTAATTTTAAAACTACGAAGGTATGATAATAAACGTAGAGATCGCTCCACTTGTATTGACTATTATGGCACATTGTATGAGGGCAAGGAAAGCACAAATCGAAGAAGGCCCGCAGCCCAGCTCTCAAAGTAAATTCCAACCTCGAAAACGATCTACCCATGAATCTCAGCGCAGGAACCCCGGCCGAGACTGAGCGGCCTAAAAATCACAAATCATTGAAAGCAAGAAAAAAGAACCCATTTAGTCGTAGAGGCTATCGTCATTGCCGGCGTCGCCGAACGTGTCGTTGTTCTGCACCTCCCCGGCAGAGGGGAAGCGGAAGAAGCTGCTGCCTCCCGAGTTCTTCATGCTCTGAGCAAAGGCCTCGTAGCGACGAATCTCGACGTCGCTGACGGAGCGGCGGGCCGACTTCATGGCCTCCTCGAAGTGAGCGCGGGTGAGCTCGGGAACGGGGTCCTCGACATCCTCCGCTTCGTCATCCATGGTGACATCCTCACCGGCAGCCTCGCGGGCCTTGGTGCGCTCGATGTCTGCGGAGATGGCCTCCTTGATGGCGAGCTTGACGGCACGCTGGGTCACGAAGCCAAGATCGGCACCGGAGAAACCGTGGGTCTTGCTGGCAATGAAGGACAGGTCGACATCGTCGGCAACAGGGGTCTTGCGGAGCTGAGCCTTGAGGATACCCTCACGGGAAGCCTGATCGGGCAAGGGAACGTAGACCAGAGTGTCGAGACGGCCAGGACGAACCAGAGCGGCATCCAGCTGCTCGGGACGGTTGGTAGCACCGATAACGAAGACGTTCTTCTTGGAGGTCATACCATCCATCTCTGTTGGGGTATTAGCAGTGTACGTATATAGGAATTTCATATAAACTTACCGGTCAGAAGCTGGTTGACAACACGGTCGGAAGCACCACCGGCATCGCCGACGGAGCCACCACGGGACTTGGCAATGGAGTCCAACTCATCAAGGAAAACAACGCAAGGAGCGGCGGCACGGGCCTTGTCGAAGATGTCACGAATGTTGCTCTCGGACTCACCGAACCACATGCTCAGAAGCTCAGGACCCTTGACAGAGATGAAGTTGGCGGCACACTCGTTGGCGACGGCCTTGGCCAACATGGTCTTACCAGTACCAGGAGGACCATAGAACAGAACACCACGAGAAGGCGAGAGACCGAACTTCTGGAACATCTCGGGGTGGTCGACAGGGTACTGGACGCTCTCGATGAGCTCGCGCTTGACCTCCTCCAGACCACCAATGTCGTCCCAGCGGACGTTGGGCACCTCGACAACGGCAACCTCGCGGAGGGCAGAGGGGTTGGAGACACCCAGTGCGTAGCGGAAGTTCTCCATGGTGACACCCAGGGAGTCAAGAACCTCGGCATCGATAGTATCCTCATCCAAATCGATGAGATCCATTTTCTCACGAATTTGCTGCATGGCGGCCTCAGAGCACAGGGAAGCCAAATCGGAACCGACGTAACCATGGGTCTCAGCGGCAATGGTCTCGAGATCGACATCCTCACCAAGCTTCATGTTCTTGGTGTGGATCTGCATGATCTCCAGACGGCCAGTGGGGTCAGGGATACCAATGTCGACCTCACGGTCAAAGCGGCCGAAGCGGCGGAGGGCGGGATCAATGGAGTTGGGACGGTTAGTGGCAGCCATGACCACCACGTTGGAGCGGGCCTTCATGCCGTCCATGAGGGTCAAAAGCTGAGAAACGACACGGCGCTCGACCTCACCGTTAGTCTTCTCACGCTTAGGGGCGATAGAGTCGATCTCATCAATGAAGATGATGGCGGGAGAGTTCTTCTCGGCCTCCTCGAAAGCCTTGCGCAAGTTCGATTCGGACTCACCAGCCATCTTGGACATGATCTCAGGACCGTTGATGAGGAAGAAGAATGCGCCGGTCTCGTTGGCCACGGCACGGGCCATCAGCGTCTTACCAGTACCCGGGGGACCATACATAAGGATACCACGAGGCGGCTTGATACCGATGGACTTGAAAAGCTGGGGGTGTCGGAGAGGCAACTCGACCAACTCACGGATCTGAGCCATCTGTTTCCGGCAACCACCAATGTCATCGTAACCGACTTCATTGAGGTTACCCTCCTCGTCCTCTCGTTGGATGGGCTCACCCTCGCAGTGAATAACTGTGTCCTGTGCGACAATACCGAACTCCGGGGCGTCGACCTCCACAACCTTAAACTCCACTTGTCTCATACCACCTCGTACTGTGAACAGGTCACCCTGTCTGACTGGTCGGTAGGCCTCGCGGAAGTAGGGGGCGAGGTAGACATCGAAAAGGGAGCCGGTTAGGCCCTCGACGGTGTCGGCAATAGGAAGGACGGCGATGCGCTTGGCCTAAATGGGAGATGGTTCATTAGCACACACCTAAAGGCTAGGTTAAGGAGAGGCGACATACGTATTTAATATCGGGGCAGGGATGGACAGTGACGATGTCGCCGTGCTTGACGCGGAGATTGTGGCGCACAACACGGTTGATACGGACGCTTCCATCATCCAGATCATCGTCGGCCAAAACAATAAGCACGGTATCCTTTCTCTTCTTTCCCTTCACGAGGACCTGTTCGGGAAGTACGGTGTTAGCAGATACCCAAAGGTTGAAGTGGAGAACATGAGCGACATACAGTATCACCCCGGAAGAGCTGAAGGGTTTCCATAGTGTTGTTCGAGAGGGCAATAACCGAGTTATCATCGTTTACGGCATCCGTCACGCTGTTGATGAGGTGTCAGCTCCGGCCCAAGAACCATGGATAAATGCTCAATGTTGGCTTACATCAAAGAGTTGGGCTTCTTCTTCTTCTTGAGGATGGCAGTCGAGGTGTCGAGCTCCTGTGAGATGTTAGCAACCATGAAGTGGCAAAGCTGTGTTGAGTCCGCCTTACATCTTTGTGCTCAGCGCCCGAGGCATCCCTGGTGACCGGCGTTAGCAAATCGAAAGCGAGAAAAGATGCGCCGTGGGTGCTTACCGAAGGTTAACCCTCTTCTTGTCGTGAGTGTGATCCGGCTCGTACGACATGATGAAGGATCTGAGGTGTGTGACGTTGATGAGAACCGAGCTTGGGGAAGGGGAAGGTCAAGGTGTTCACAACCAAGCTGGGCAGCTCGAGAACGCGAACGAAAGACGAAAATGAAGCAAGTGACGATGGAGATGCAGGAAAACCGACAGATCAAGAGACAGACCTGACGGCGACGGGGAGATGAGAGGAGGTGTTGGAGCTTACCAGGTACCCGTTGAGTGACGATATGCCGGCGCTGACTTAAGCCCGGATTATGTCATCCGCCACGGCGAATCTGATGGAAGTGCGTCGATTGGTGCCTTAGTGCCTTACCGGTCAGGGATCAAGGTGTCGATTACGTCCTAGCAAACTCTCTGGTCTCAAATTAACCTTGAAAAATTCAGACTGGACTATATCGTTCTGGCGTAGTCCAATAAGTCAGTCCTTGGGATCGGAGCCACGATTTCTCGGTCCCTTTCAAAACGGTCTACGGTTCCGACACGAGCTTTTGGATCGCTCCTTAGCAAAGGCATTGCTGAAGTATATCCTTTGATGCGCATGGATCCTAATCTCTTCGTCTGCGTTATCACGCATCTTATCTGCTGCTGCATCATGCATTGATGATGATATCCGTCACTACTGCGATAACCTACTACCTAGGTACCACAAGCTAAGCAATTATATATTGTAGCGTCCCTGTACAGTATCCCTCAACACTCTTCGGTTGCAAGGACTGGCTGCGTCGAACAGTGAATAACGCCCCCGGCCAGCGGTAGCCCAGTCACATGCACCGGCTGCACCACGCGATCTGGAAATAAGACCTGGAAGAGAGCAAGAGCTTCTTGGTCCCGCTGGACGTCCCCAAATTGCGGAAGAATCAAGCCCTCGTTGACGAAATAACAATTAACATAGTTCGTCGCCGGTTCGTCATACGTCAAATCGCCCAAGACCTTTGGATCAGGTTCGTCGACAATGTGCACTTCAAAATGACGTCCCCTTGCATCCAACGTATTTCGCAAAGTAGCTTGTATCTCCTCAAAGACCTCAATCCATGCTCTCGGGGCACTAGGATGCGGCCGAGAGAGAACCACGACACCCGGTCGAATAAAGGCGACCTCGGCATCAGCGTGGACGTCTGTCACGTCGAGACTTTTGCGGCCAGGAAACCAGATAATCTTTTCGACGCCTAGCAAGCGGTGCAATTCCTCCTCGATCTGGGATCGTGATAATCCGGGGTTGCGATTCTCGTTGAGAATGCTACTTTCCGTGGCTAGCAGTGTCCCGTCACCATCGGCGACTAACGCGCCGCCTTCAAGGCAGACTTTGGATTCGACGAGAATTACTGGAGATGGTGACTGATCAAATGCAATGACGCGCTGCGCGAAAGTTGCGTTCTCTTCAAGCTGTGCTGGCTGCATCACTGGCCAGTCGAGTCCATCGCAGGCGCGGTCATCAAGGCCAATAGCGTCTTTACGTCCCCATTCGCTAAACCGAAAGTTGATCGCAAACCGAGTTCGGCGGTCGCTCCCGTCAAACAAATTGACATAAACGGGCCCTGTATCCCGAACCCAGAGATGATTGGTCAGGAAGGGAATAATGGTTATGTTGGACTTGTTGCTGGGGTATTTAGTTTCGGTCTGTTCAACCAGAGCTTGTGCTTTGGCGATATCTTCCGGGCGTGTGAACAGACGGACAGGCTCGAATGCGGAGATCGCCGAGGCTAGGCTAGCGATCTCGAAGCAGGCGCTCTCATAGTATGCTGCAGCGATGGAAAATTGGGATGGAAACCCTAAAATCGTTGCTGCGTGGCGTGACGTCTCGCTTGGGTACAAGTACCTCCTACCTTCAGCTGTATCGATCGCCATCCTGATATACGCGGTGAGGTGTGATTATGGTCTGAGAGAGGATCCAATTTTCCCATACGTGAGTTCTCTTCTTATAAGAAGTATAATGTGGGTCAGCGGACTCTAGTCCGCACCTCGGCTAATGGGAAAGAAAGCGTGAATGTCTAAAGGGTAATCTGTTTTCGAATTCTACTGTACTCCTCAATGGCCAGTATTGTCTTCATTTATCCAATCACGTCGATCATGATGACTCGTCCTGCCGACTCACATTTCTGATTCTTCAGCTCTGCGCTTTTCACGGCCAAGTTTAGCATAGCCCGGCCGGAAGCCTCCATAGGGAATTGGGAGAGCTTTGGTTCATTCTCAACGGCTCACAACCATCGTCTGTGACTGACTTAGGCGCGTTCCATGTCAGTATCACGAACTCTGATTCTTTGAAACCGTCGTCCACCATGAAGTCGCCTTCTCCACCAATCAGGAATTTTCCGGGTCGAGTCAACATAATGCTGCCTTAGAGCATTCCTCACTGGCTTCGAGGAGCTTCCCTGTAATCCGATTGCAGTGTTTGAGCTCAGACTTTTGTTCACCGAGTAAGGAAACAATGCAATGAGAAACGACAGTAGATGATACCACCTGCCATACTAAGTATACACAAAAGCCCTCTACCAGGCAAAGCTTTACTGTCTCAACTATCCTATTTATACGACCTGCATTACTTAAATAATTGAAAATTGCATGATGATATCGCCAAACAATCCTACCAACACGAAATCGACAACTATGGAATTCAACGCAAAGCATTCCAGTCTATCACTCGAAATGTTTTTCCTTAATTCTCTCCTGTAAGTACCTACCCCAGCAGACCACCAAGCCATCCTCGGGATCTCTTAGGTGCTTCAGGCTCAGGCGCTTCAGACTCAGATTCTTCAACGTCTTCGGCCTCTTTAGACTCTTCAGCCTCCAACTGTTTCTTCTTAGGGGTCTTGGCCTTAGGGCCCTTCGATGTCGCCTTCGAGGCCTTCGCCTTGGGAGCCCTGGCCTTGGGAGCCTTTGTCTTGGCCCGCTTCACAGGCAGCTTAGAGGAACCGGCACTTGAGGATTGTCTCTTTTCATAAGCCTCCACCCCAGTGGCCAATTCCTGACGTCGCTCTACAGGAGAAGGCTGCTTGGGATTCCGACGGGACTTCTTCACCACAGGCGAATAGCTCTCCATATCCGGAGACCTTTTCATTGTCTTTGGTGATATACTCGAGCTGGAAACCCTCCGCGGCCAGTTCGAACGCTCTGGAGGCGGCACGGACTGCTTGCGTGGCCGCTTGGCTGGCCTCTTTTCGTCGGGCTCTGCGGGACGCTTGAATGTCCGTCCCTTTGATTGCTTCCTGCGATATAGACGGTTAGCGACTCTTCCACCAAAAAAGGGTATCAGTAGTAATATCTTAACGTACCTGGTTGCTTTGGTCTTCTTTGGTTCATCCTCTGACTCTTCTTCAGATTCATCTTCGGAATCATATTCAGACGAGTCGGGCAGAGCTCTTTTGGATCGCCGGATCTTTCTAGGTTGCTTGACCTGTTTAACAACGGGCTCATCCTCGAGATCCTCTTCAGGCTGCTCAAGTGGTTGCTCAGGAAGGCCTTCGAAGGGTTCAGATGAGCCCACGGGCGCAACGTACTCAACAAGTCTCTCATCTTGAACTCCCTCCTCAGGGTCCTCCTCGGGCTGTCCGACGAGCGGCTCATCATCAGAAGCCTCATCAGACCCAGCCACAGAGCTCTTTACAGACGAGTCTGAGGATCCCGCAGTGATGGGCGGCTCATCATCGGACTCCCCCGCGTCAGACCTTGATCTGTATAAAACAGCGTCTTGCGGCTCTTGCCCATAACCTCCTCCTTTCAAATCACTTTCGGATGCCTCGGCTTGACCTTCCTCAATCTCGGGATCATCATCCTCAGAAACAACCTCCGAAGAGCGTTCATCTTCCCCGGCAATCACTGACTGGGCTGGCCAGGGTTTCATACGAGGAGCTACCGCAGAAGATTGAGATCCTTCGGTGAACGTTGGTGAAATTTCCGAAGGTCGGTGCCTGTCATAATCGGGATAAGGCTCGTCGTGCCACGGTCCAGTACCCAGGATACTCTCTCGCCAAGATTCAGGGCCCGTAGACAGTGTGGAACCATCATTAGATGCTGGGCATGAAGGAGGGAACGCAGCTCCTGGAATAGAGGGCACCGTAGAGGCGACAGACGGTGGGCGTGCATGGGCAGCCGCAGAGACGGCAGATCCTGCATGCGAATAGGGCGCCGTAGAGGCAACAGGTTCCCTACGCAAGTAGGGTATCGTAGAGGCGACAGGTCCCTCGCGCGAAGCGGTCACAGTGGCAATACCTCCCTCACGCGCAGGGTGTCGAACGCCAGGGGGGTATATCTCCGATAGCCCTGGGGGTATTTCACCACCTATGATGAGATTAATGATTAGTATAAAAGATGAAGTAGTTATGGCTCAAGTTAAAGACATCTTACCAGATATGCTAGCATCTCGGAGAATGATGGTAAAAGAAGGTGTATCAGTTCCGGCCATGATTGCCGGTATAACGCCCTCGGGATCTGGCCATGGACATCGAAGCTCAGGGTACTCCGAGCCGATAGTGCGCTCAATGCATGATTGAAGTCCCAGCCCCCAGAGGATCAGGTCACCGGATCGAGGGACGTGGAGACTCGTGAGATTCAGGCTTCTTAGTGGCTTAGGGCACCACCAAACCTTCTCGTATCCCGCAAACTGATCGTATCCGAAATTGGCTGTTAAGATGTCGCACAACTTCTTGTAACTAAGGTAGTTTCCGTTTATCCATGACCTATCGTAAATCTGACAGTAAGGGTTGTTCGGTTCCGTTAGGAGAGCGCTGAGTCTAATTGGGATTGAGCGATAGGGCTCATAGGCTCGGACAAGCGTGATTTTTGCGTTAGGAACGATTGCCGGCCCGGCCAGCTTGAAAAGGCTATCTTTGAGCTTGAAGCGCTGTGTGAGGGGGTCGTCTTCAGAGTTTACGACGTATGGTCTTCCCGGATATTTCCTGGAGTATTCTGGCTGTTCCTCCACCGGCTCTGCAGTCCCTGCAGGCTCTGGAGTGGAATTTTTCTCTTGTTCCAAGTCTGAGCCCAACTCCGATTCAGACCCGGGCTCAGACTCAGACTCTACCTTGGGCTCTGATTCAGGTGCAGGCTCAGGTTCCGGCTCGGACTCATCCTCACGCTCTGAAGAGGAACCTGCCCCGGAATACACCATTGATTCCGGTTGTGGTTCATCATCCGAATCAATGTCTATCACCGGTTCGGGTGAAATATCAACCGATTGCTTTGGTTGCGCTTTCTGTTTCCGTTTCGCCGACTTCGTTGGTCCTTGAACACCCTCCTTTCCCCAAAAGCTTCGCATTGCCTTGGTAAGCTCGTACAGTTTTTCTGCGAGCCATGTGATATCGTGATCCCGGGCAATATCCGGCATTCCATCAGCCTGATCAATTAGAGCTTGTTTCAATTTTTCCCTTTGGGGACCAGAGCCGAGATTCCATTCCTGGGAGCCAAACTTCTTGGATGTTCTGGAGAACTTCCTCCTCTTCCTTGCTCCCTTCTCGAATACCAAGCGCCTTGTAAACAGCATTTCGGATTCTGCCGTCGGCGTTGAGCTTTGCAACCGTTATCATCTTGGCCAGGAGTAACAAATGGAAATTTGTGAACTACTCAGTTTGGCCTTCGTGGTCGTTAACGACAGTCGAAGGGAGTTGTTTGATCGATGGATGTGGGATTGAGGTGCCTAAGAACTGGAAAGGTGAATGAAAAAAAGATTGCTTTTACTGTCCACTTGTTTCTATATATAGTGGAATCTTTCAACGAGACACAAAGAAACAAGATTTGGAAGTTAAAAAAGTTGTTCCTTTGGCAGGATGGATTGAGAAGGCTCTTTGACGGTAATCTTAGAAGATTAAGAAAAAAGAAAAAGAAAAACAAAAACAAAGAACTCTAGCACGTTTCTCGAAGTTGCCTGCGGGTCTCTCTTACTGCGATGAAAGATAACAGGCCCCGCCATATGACCCTAACGATGTCGAAGATAGTTCAAGTCGTTAAAAGTCACAAAAGAAATACACTAAAGCTTTGCGTTCTATGGCCCAGGGCTTGTATGAATGTGGAGAAGTACCATACGCTGACAAAGGAAAGATGTAGAGAAGTTTAGAGTAACATTCGAACTCCACACTCCCAGACGTCAATTCCGGAATTCTATTCGGACTCAAAATATGCCAGTCTAATTTTACCCCTTCCCCAGTAATCCCTGTAGGTCTGTATAGTATTCGCTAGTAACGATAACTGAGTTGCCATTATACTACCGTAAGAATTGGTAGGAACTGATGGAATCTTCAATGCAAACAGACCAAAACAAAGGGGAAATTTTAACAACCTCAATCTGGTAAGATCCTTCTCCCCGTATCATAAGTCTTGGTCTCCTCGTCGCTCACAGCCTTCGCCTACACTTGTTTGACATAAATTAGAAGGCAGCAACAGTCGCTCAATTACCTGGGAGCTCCGCCCGGGGTGTGCCAGTGGTCAGATTTCCTTCCGCCGGCAACTCGGCCGGAGCATCAGAAACACCGGGCCCAATCTCATTAACCTCATTACCCGCATCTAGCTCCTGCTTCTTGTCTGGATCGGGAGAAGCTCCGGTATCTAATTCTGGGGTACCCCCAGCCTTGTCTCCGGGTAACTCAGTTGGCGGTGAGGCTTTCTTCCCTTCACCTGCCCGTTTGCGCCGCCACCACAAGATGAAACAAGCAACCGCTATGCTTATCACAACGACGGGGATGCACACTCCGATAGCAATCTTGGCGCCTGATGAGAGGCCACTGCTGCTGCCGCTAGGGCTGGCTGTAGAGGAGCTATTTGTAGTAGAGCTGCTTGCAGCTGTTTGTGCGGGGAATGTGGTGGAAGAGCGTATATCTTGGATAATCACGACGGGGAACGCTCGGAACGTTGCTTTCTCAATTGTGGTGGTTTGGACTCCGTTAAACGCATATGCGGTAGTCTCAACACATTTATCGCCAGAGGTGGTGAGGAGGGATTTTGGGCCGAACGAGGGGTTGTATTTGACGCACCCCGCGACATCAAAGAAGTAGCCTCTATAACCGAGTGTGAGCTCTGGTCCATTGTTTTGTCGATGATATCCATTCTCGATGGAAGTATGAAACCTACGAGGGACAGCATGCAGTGGCGACGTCATATTCGCCTAGGTCTGTAAGAAATGTGACGAGCTCGTTCCCTGATTTGGACCCCGTGACTGCTGCGGCAGATTCAAAGCCTGAGGGGCAGCCCAAGCCCGGATAGAATCCCTTCCAGGGAATGTCGGCGTTGCTTTCGTAAGCCACCCAGCCTGGGGGAAAGCAAGAAGAGGCAAAGCCGATCGTCCCCGAGTCGCAGCTCGCGCCCCAGCGAAGCTTCTTGTTGGCGTCATGTTCGTACCATTTCTCGTCGAAGCAGTCCTGCGGCGGTACGAAACGCGTGGTCAACGGGCCAAAGTTAGACACAACAGTCGTCATTCTGGCAGCCTGAGGTGCATCATGAGAGGACAGGAAATAATTGAGAAAGATCGATCATCCTCGAGCCATTCGGGTTATGAGCTAGTGCCGCCGCAACCCCACTTCACGCAGCTCTGCCATTCACGTTTTCTCCGCGGCTCGGTTCGAATACGGACTACCCCTGAATCTTGTCGGGACTTGGCAAAGTACTCAACATGGCTGATTGGCGTCAGTTAGGTCTGTGCTGGCGAGCTGCGAGAATTCTTGCCGGAAATAGTATTTAGTCCTCATTTTGCGTTAGCGGTTGGTGTCCCTGCGGCTCCGAGAGGTCGAGATCGGGTCAAGCCCAGGAATCAAGCTTCCCGCTCATCCACCTGGTTCCACTCAGTATAAATACTTCCGGGAACCACCAATCCAAGCTCGCAAGAGCTTTAATGTTATTGGCGGCTATTAGCAACTCCAGCCGTGCGAATAGCCGCCCTCATGCTGTTATCGCTATCTTAAATAATTTCTCACTCTTAGGCTTATGTGTCAGAGTACACACTCACTCACTGTATACCATAATAAAGCCTATAATATATATACCTAGGTAATCCCAGATTTCGAAGCGCCCATACATGCGTTCAAATCTGCGTTAATGGTGCACGCTCCGTCCTGAGCCCAACACACCAGGGTACCATAAGATTCGGCATCTGATTATGAGCACAAAGTCATTTGAAATCCACGGTGCAAAATAGCGGTTGTGCTCGTCTCTCCCAGAAGAGTTCAAACGTGCAGGCAGATCGCCAGAAGATTCGAAACCTCTCTGGCCTGAAAGAGGCAACAATAACGAATTATTCCTCCATGGCTGCATATCATGCACCTGACCGCTTGGCAAACATGCCTACCTACCCGACAGGTCCCGTGCAACAGCCATGGTGTCTCAACCGAGGAAACAGGTCTAAGATAAGGGATACCTAAGAATTGGAGACAGAGAATCTCTAAAACGAATATATTACATTGAGGCGCAAATTGGCGGACCATGTGCGCAGAATACGAAGGCTGAAAGCCTGTGGCTGACTGGAGGTTTCTCGGGTGGGATATTTTACGCGAACAAAGCTGTAATTCGCCACTAAGTCGGAGCGTCAATACCCCTCGAGGAATTTATGTAGATATAGTGAACCCAGTACGTTAGGCTTTCGAACTACGGTGTTGTACGTCAACTTCGAATGCACCTTCGACTCACCTAGCCTCCAACCTTGAAACAAACGGCATGGCATACATCCATCTTCCACTAGGCCCGAATCAAATCCGACTGCTGACAATAGAGCCCCTCAAACCCGGAGAAGACGGAGATGCCCTGATACAGTGCCGACTCGAACGGATCGACCTACGCCCGGAAGGGCCACTTCGCGCTGACAACCTTCCAGCGAACTACATCCACTGCGAACACTGGGTAACGAACCCTCTAAGGGAAAGATCCCGCGAGGATCTGATTCAGTCGTTCAGAGAAGCCCTGCAGAATGGCGAGACTAGGGCAGATCGGGTCGGCCGACATATAGTCAATGGCATTCGTCTACTAATTCGTGAACCGAGGCTCCGGAAGGACGACCTGGTCATTCCTATATTCTCCCTCATGCAGCTTGTGGATAATGAAGACCTCATAAGCGCTACAGAACATCAGGAACTCCACCATACCCTCGGAACGTATTGGCCCATAGACGACGATGACAATCCTCTCCCTCCCGAGGCAGGGTATATAGCTCGGGTGCCGTTGCAGGAGCTCCCTCCGTTCTATTCTCCCGTTGAATATCAAGCGGAATCATATACGCCAGCCAATGACCCGACTAACTATCTGGCCATGTCATACGCTTGGGGGGATCCAAACGGGCCGAAGTGCACAATTTCCTTGAACGGCCATTCTGTTGAAGTGGGATATAATCTAGCGGTTGGTCTTCGTCAATTCCGAAGGATGGAATATTTCCAAAAGGGCGGGAAACTATGGGTCGACTCCCTCTGCATCAATCAAAATGACCCTATCGAGAAGGCAGAGCAGGTTCAGCACATGGGAAGAATATACCATCGGGCCGGCAACATCATAGTATGGCTTGGCGAGAGCGACGAAACAAGCGATCTGGCTATATTTATGCTTGAAAATCTGAGCAAGATGCAACGGGCTGAGTATATCGAGGTCTTCGACAATTCCGACCCAGTCCTAGCGACAGCCTGGCGAGAGATCGCGCAAGTCCGGTCGAAGGCCGCAATGCGAAGATTCGCTCGAACGATGGCGAGCCAGGGAGGAGGGTTTGCTACCAAAATAATTGACGGAGAGCCTATTCATCAATTTTTCAATCGACCGTATTGGCAGCGGCTCTGGATCATACAAGAGCTGACGAACGGCCGCGCTGGAATGCCCATCGTCTGTGGATCTCGCGTGACCCAATGGAGGTACATTCGCGATGCTGCCATAGCCTATACCGACCTTCTCAATGCCTCGCAGACTGGGACCTCCCGAGGCGCACTCAATGATAATATGGCGTTTCATATCGCGAATATTGCCAAGCTAGAGATTAGAGCCCATCGCAGGCGCCTTCCTCGCATTGATGAACGGATCACCTTACCCTTACGGGCGACTCCCAGCTCGGACCAAACTTTTCAAATAGGATCAGGCCTGCGAGAGGCACTCTCGCTTGCATCAAACGCAGACGCCCTGGAACCCAAAGATCGGGTGTATGGAATGTTACATATCCCATCCCTCCCAGATCTCGGTATCACAGTCAACTACTCGAATTCGTTGGTTCAGGTCTACAAAGACTTCGCCCGTGCCTGCATTCAGAAGGGTGAGCCTCAGGACCTCCTTTTCCTCCTGGACGGACGGGGGATGTTTGTTACCGAGTCCGACGGCACGATCCACGAAAATGTGTCAATGCCTTCGTGGGCGCCAGACTTTGGAGCCAGTCGTGCGTCTAGGCCCGGCACGATCGAGGGAGACTGGTATGCCAGCAATAACGCAGCAGCCTTTCAACAAATAATCGATGTCACCTATGGGCTGCTTTCACCTCGTCTTCTAGGTGACGAACTTCTCGTGCACGGATTTGTAGCTGATATGGTAGCTGGTGTCGGGGCGTTACATCCAATTGACCTGGCCCAGGACCCAAGGCCGTGGCCACCATCGTTTCAAAAGGGAGTCGTCCAGCCAGGTCCCGTGGAAATGGAAGACCAGTTGGAGGGGGTTCTCCGATCAATGATCAATGGCTACGACCCGTCCAGTGCACGTCGACCAGGGCAATCATTTATGGCATCGAAAGAACCAAATGTTTGCTGGGTGCTGGTAGCTGGATGTATGATCGGTGGTTCCAGAGGAGGGTTAAGCCACGAAGCCCTGAACTCATTTCCTGGTGTGTATATCGCATAATTATACCCTTTCTCCCGCTAACTTTTCCTAGCCCGTGAACCCCCCGTCAACAACCCCGACTACCGTAACTGGCATTTTATAAAAAGCAGTGAGGAATTGCTGATCCAGGGAAGGCCTTTAAAGTCCTATGTTTCGTTTCGTGACCACTCCAGCGATAGCGATAGCGATGACTCCGACAAGACCCCTCCCCGGGGAATTGCAGCGCGGCAGGCTATGACATTCCGGACGCGAAATCGCCGCCTCGTAATCACGTCGTCCGGTCTGCTAGGACTCGCGCCAGCTGCAACCCAGCCAGGCGACTGCATAATTGTGATTATGAATCACGGCATTCCCGTTGTGGCACGTCCAGTGGGTATCATGAAGCGGAGCGAAATGCACCTGCCTGTCATCACATGGCGTATTGTTGGGGAGTGCTTTGTGGATGGTATGATGGAGGGCGAGATGGTGCGTGAACACATCGCAAGCGGGTCAAGGGAGCCAGATTACCTTGTGATTGTTTGAGACCATTTGTCAACCCGAATATGACCCTGTGTATACCCCTTATTTGTAACGCCATGGGTACCCCCTAATGTCTTGACATTTTGGCGCAGTAACCTGGAGAATTTTTAGGTCCAGGCCATTCGACTAGTTGCCTTGTTATATCAATCAATCTTTGATTTCGTTATAGATCACAGTATTTCACATTCTGAGGGTCAAACTTTGTAAATAGATCATCCCAGTTGAGCGTATCAAAGTCCACCTCCTCCCGGAAGCTTCGCCAAATTCCATCGAAGATCGAATCCTGGTTTGACGGTTGAAGATCTCCGGTGTCTAAACAGTGTATTAGGGATGGACCCCAACCCGGCTTGAACCCCAGTTCGCATCACGTGCACTTCCTAATACCCTGGCGGGCCCCAGGCCTACTTCGAGAATTATTTCAGCAACTGACGTTGGCAAGACCTTTGATTTCCAGCCTCTTAAGTTTGGGCCATCTTTGGCTTTCCGGTGTAGAATGCCGGATGAATTTTTCTCCGGTTACGGATCCCATCCCGGAAGGACCACAGTACCAAACCACTGGGGTATCTACCCAGACCGTTGGCGGTTAATAAAGTTGGTTGCCTAATTTTTACTAACCGATTGCGGAGGGGACTTGCCGCGTTTTGCGAGTAAAAGATTTGCCATATCTTGAATATTAGCCGGCCGGGGTGCGTGAATAGTTTACTAAGCCAATAACCCCCAAATCTCAAGCACGTCCGCTCTTCTTCTCCTCGCCATATCGCTTCTCTAGATTCTTCGGTAGCTCTATCAACTTCCTTGCTTTCGCTCCTCTCTGCTTCCCATCGCGCTGGCGTATCCACGCCGTCATCAATGGATACTAGTCCTGATGACCCGATGGATCCACCCGCTCCAACTGGGCGTCCATATCGATCGAAAATAAAACGGCCATGTGATCGGTGTCGCACTAGGAAGACGGCATGCATCCTTCCAGAGAGTGGGCCTTGCAAGATTTGTTGCCGGGCTGGCAAACCGTGCACATTCGAACTGCGTGCCACGGCTCGTGCCAGCATACGGGACCAAGCTCTTCGAACACGCGAAGGCCACAGAACGGAGGTTCTAATGCGAGATCAATCTCCCAATAGTGGCCATTCGCACTCTACGCCGCCTAATCAAGCAGCTGATAGCTATGACCCAGTGCCCGATAACTCGAGAACAGCGTTCCAGGATGATCAACCGGAGGCTCATGCTGGCTATCAGAGGTCAGACGGGGAAGTCGTTATTCCTCCCTTGGCATTAGAAACCCACTTGGGGCTGTCGCAGCCCCTTCAGTTTGTTGGAAACAGCAATGGAGCACCGACTGTTCAACGTATCCGGTCACTAGACCAGATTGATGAATCAACCGCTCAGCTGTTCGGTATGTCCTCCGAGTCAGACCCATGGCTCCTAAGGCATTGTCGATATGATGAGTATGGCATGCGGAGTCTACATCGAACTCATTTTCGACATGTGGGTGGGGTGCCGGTTGAACGTCTGGTACCAGTTCATTTCTTGGTGACCGACAATGATCTTCTGGCACCAGCAAAAGAAGCTACTCGGATCAGACCCCCCGGAGGTCCTGATATGGCAAGGACCGAATTAGATGCAATGGTAGCGCCTGAACATGGGAGACGATTACTTTCCTTGTGAGTCATGCCAATTGACTCTCTCCTTTGATAAGCCCTGCCCCTCCCATATGGTCACGACATGGTACGACTGGTTTAACATGCCTCTCTAGGTTCCTCACATTTGTCTTCCCAGCCATGCCGGTAATCTCACGATCCCAGCTTGGGATATCGCCCTCGGGATCGGTTTCTTCTTTAAGCCACGTTCCAGTCCACTTACTCGCCGCCATTTACGCCTCGGCATTTCCGTTCGTAGTGCACGACCCCGTTTTATGCGTCTCTGCAGCATATGAGGAACAGCTTTCTGCGCGTTTGTTGCGCATGGTCTACGAACTTCTTGCCGAAGAAATACACACGCCCAAACTGTCCGTTCTGCAGGCCTCGTTACTCTATCTCCAGCAAATGCCGACGGGGACCCAACGTTCTGTCTCTGATAGTCCGTTCGTTTGGTCATTTCTGGGCTCCGTCGTCGCCCTGGCGGCCTCCCTAGGTCTGCATCTCGAGCCTCGTCCTTGGGGCATTCCTGCATGGGAGAAAAGGCTTCGAAGGAGACTGTGGTGGGCTGTTTATCTGGAAGATAAATGGCGAAGCCTGCTGATGGGTCGACCTCCATTTATTCACCACGAGGACTTTGACGTGTTCGAGCTTGATGGTAATGACTTCGTGGTGGATGGAAATCAAGCGGCATATTTTAATGCACCCAGGGAGTGCCAACGCGAAACCATCTTTATTCATGCGACGAAATTAGCTTGCGTGGTGGAGAAGATGCATCAGACGTTCTAGTTAGGCTTCCTCGACCCCTCTCTACCCTTCTTCTCTCGCGTACAATTCTGATCTTCAGTCGATAGCACCGTCAAGGCTTCCCAAAAACTCTCCGGCGACTTCCGTGCCTCCATCGATGCAGCACGGCCCATACGCACCCAACTGCAGAACTGGTACTCCTCGCTCCCGGACAGTCTGCACCTCGACTCTAGGCTGGATGCCAACGCCCACATAAACTACGGTCGAGTAGAAGGCACCGCGGATCTTCAGCTTTCATACTTGGTCCTCGAAATGTTCCTGTACCGCGCCATCCTGCGTCCTCTTGCCAACTCACCCCAGCCCCCGCCGATCTCGGAAGACAAAGATCCCCCACCGATGAGCTCCCCATGGTTTCTGGAAGACCTGACCTTCGACGGGCACGGATTCGACCAGCTCCCGGCCTCAAATTTCTTAGAACTTGGAGAGGCTGCCGAGGCCACGTTGAATGCCGCGGAAAAGTGCGCGGCAATTATCGTCAATTTTGTTGGGACTCTGCTTCCTAGGGATTTCGGATCGTTTTGGCACCCTTGTACGTTTCTCCTCTTGCCGGTCACTCCACTTTCTTTCTCAGTACCCGAACGAGGGCGAGAAGCTAAATCAACGTACCTGGCAGGGACGCGAATTTCCTTCGCGGCGGTTTCAAATTTTGTCACTCTCCTGCTTGTTCAATCGCCCACTGCCCAACATGCGTGGAGATCGAAGTATATGCTAGATATCTGGTCCCGTACGCTTCGGAGCCAACATCGAAGCCATGAAGGATTGATGAATCTGGGTCTGGTTCGGGTAAATATGTTGCAGATGGGCGGACTAGAGAAAAACTTCGTTCTGCAGCCGCATGTGACGGACGTTTTAAGGGAGGCTCAGGCAGAGGCGGAGCTGCCGATGTAATTGGACATGATGATTGTATCATCTGCGACTCAATGGGGAAACCATCTCATGTTCGATATCATATAACAATCGTCGAGGGAGGGGATGCAACTGGAAATCCCACCTGCGGGATGAACCGCTCCAACACCAGACTGACTATTCAAAAGTCCTCCACATTCCACATTGGGGGCTCGGCACTTGCCCAAACACTCCGCTCTCTCTTGATAAATTGACCATAGCCTGGTTTGCCCACGATGCCCCCATCATCTCGATTCCACACCACTTCCCCACGAATCAGTGTGTACCGCGGCCATTGAGAGACCGTTCTGCCCTCGAACGGGGTATAATCGACATTGTGATGTAACATGTCATTGGTGATGCTGAAGGGCTGCATGGAATCTGGGTACCAAATGACCAGATCCGCATCGGACACGCCCGGAATCAACGCGCCTTTCCTCGGATAAAGTCCATACAACTTGGCCGGGTTGGCACTCGTCACCTCGACGAGCTTTTGCACGGTCAATCTCTTCTCGCTCATAACCAAAGGTAATCGTGTTTCCACCCCCGGACACCCATTCGGGATGTACTTGAATCGTCCGACGGGCGCATCCTCCGTGATCGCACCTTTCTTCCCAATCTCCCCATCGTCATAGAAGAAAGGACAATGATCCGAGGACAGGATCGTAAAGGTTCCATTCTGAAGTCCCTTCCAGATCTGCTCGTGGTCCTCCTTTCCTTCGCGAGGAGGCGGGGAACACACGCACTTGGCGCCCTCAAAACCGGGCTGATCCAGATCATGTCGAGTCAGAAAAAGATACTGCGGACACGTCTCCGCATAGACGGGGATGCCCTTGGTTTGCGCATTTCGAATCAACTCCGCCGCTGACGGAGACGAGACGTGCACAATCAAGATCGGAGTGTTGATTAGTTGTCCTAGTGCGATCGCGCGGTTCGTCGCCTCGGTCTCTACCAGCTGCGGCCGCGAAGTCGCGTGGTATTTTGGAGCGAGCAGGTTCTGCTCTTCGAGCTTCGCGGTCATCCAGGCAAGTATATCTCCGTTTTCGGCGTGTATCATGGTCGTGATCCCCGTCTGGCGGGCGCGGAGAAGGACATCGAGGATCTGGTTGTCCCGGAGCTGTAGGGCTTCGTAAGTCATGTAGATTTTCACCGACGAGACGCCGCGATCTCGGAGGCGAGTAAAGTCGTCGAGGGCCGTCGGTGAGGGGTTTGAGATGAGCAGGTGGAAACAATAGTCACAGTAAGTGCTATTGAGCGCTTTCAAAGAGGTTTCTTCCAGTGCGGGGAGCAGAGATTCATCGCTCTTGTCCTGGGGCGCGAACGCGATGATGGTCGTTGTGCCGCCGGCAATGGCGGACCGGCTGCCGGTGGTGAAGTCGTCGGCGGTGCGTCCCTTGCCAAAGAGCTGGGGTTCTGCCAGGTGGACATGGGCGTCAATACCCCCGGGCTGGAAACGGGGTCAGTCTCTGGATGGAAAGCATCGGGAGTAGGGTAGTTCGCTCACCATTACATATGCACCTTCTGCGTCGATGACGCGCTTGGAAGCCTTATGGTCCAAGATACCCGTTGGGGCGAGCAACGCGATTTTTCCATCCTTGATGGCAATGTCGTAGCAAGCTGTATCCGAAGCTGTCACGACTGTGCCATTGACAACCAGACAATCGTAGGTGGAGACTAGCTGCATGGTTGGCGAGTGCAGGTATATATTCCACGACGATCTCGTTTATATCGATCGATAGAGAGGACAAGAGGAGAAGAAGAGAAGAATGCGACCTTTGCGACTCGACACTGACAGTCTAACGAGACAAGAGAGGATGTGTGGTTGGGGGTAAATGGCGAACCAAGAAGAAACCGAGGACCAGATAAGCAGCTTGACTACTTCCGACTCGGCGGGTGATGCAAGTAGTCGTGGGAAATGAACTGGACCTCATTCCTCATTATTTAGCCGGACCAATCTGCCGATGATGCTATCTTGTTCCTTAGTTCTTAGTTCTTAGTTCCTACAGTAGTTGCCCGAGCTGATAAGGAATTCAGCCAACTAGATCCACGGGCGATCGGCCAATGTGTGGGTCTTTATCTCTCCGCTTATTAGTATTCCCGCATCGATATCAATCTCGATATTATTAATTTAATATTGTGGCCGGTGGAGTTCTCACCCATATGAATTCATTGGACTATTGTACCGAGAGGGTGCCGATTGTCAAGCACTGAACGATTCTAAGTAATGAATCTACCTATGATCAAGTGACTGGGACGACAGAAATATTGACATTGCAATAATTGAGAGACGAGTTTCATAGTATGATTCTACCAGCAATGTACATCATCATGCCTTCAGCTGGAACAAACGGCCCCATCCCTCCACACACGCCGGGTCCACCTGACATTGTAACAACATATCCCAAATGACCGTCGCCACGGTATCCAACACGATCACCCCGTGCTCACGCTCCCAGTAATCCACTCTCTGCGCCGCCCGCAGATTCGTACAGAAAGTCGTAATCGCCTGCACTTGCCTCCCCGCCACATCCGCCACCATCTCATCGAGGGTCGGCTCGTCGACCTCGGCGAACGTGCAATTCTTCGAGAGCCCGAGATGCCGTTCCTTGCGGCAATCCACGCCGATCGTGGCATACGTCTTTATAATCGCAGCCTGCACATTGTCCAGATACGGAGTCACAAGGCCTAGTTCCGTAATCGAAAGAGCCTTAGCGGCCTTGTTCAAGGCTGAAACAGAGGTAGCAGTGGGAATCCCCGTGGTGGCGGTAATCGCTGCGCAAAGCTCCTCGTCGGCTTGGAAACCGAGCCAGCCGGAGGAGGTACCACTCCACCCGATAACGTCGACGTTGGCGTCGGCGAGCAGTCTGGCAGCTTCGAGGATTTTTTCTGTCTGGAATTGGGCCAGGGCGTCCTCCTCGAGACTGATTTTGAGGACGGTGAAGCGGGAGAAATGGACGGATACATGAGGGAGCTTAGAGACGATTGCTTGTGATAGCGGTTCAAGGCTGGTGTTGGAGGAGGGTGTGAGGATACCGAGGCGGATTCGCTTTGCCATTGTGACCGCGGGTTAGGATGGGCGAGGAAAAGGGATGTAAGAAGTAATTCCGAAAGTAGGTGGATGTAGTTGAGAGAGACTAAATTTGACTAAGAAATTCAACTTGGTTAAATATGGTGGGGGTCCTTTCTATCCTGACTGTTATTCCCGGCTATCATGACAGAGTGTCATAGCAAAGTCTGTTGTGGGAGGAGCTTACCGCGTGGTCGAAAGTCAATCAAACCCCGGATTTGATTGTATGGATCCGCCGATAATCCCCCGGACTCTCGGCCGATTATTATTTAAGCTTCGGCTGTTATCGCCCGATCTTGGAACCAGTTACCAGTTACCAATCCGCCGACGGATGGGTGATAAGCCCTTAAGATAAAGAAAGAAAAACCAAGAAGGAAAATGATATGGAGCGTCAGCTCGCGTCAGCTTGCAAAATTACACCTGGTCGTACCGGGCCGTACCGGGTTGTACCGTAGTAGTACATAGACTACATACTGCATAGTACTTACTGCCTGTTCTGCCCAGGTGATCGCTTTATGCTAGATACTTGTCCTGTCCGCCGACCAAAATCCATGGTTATCAGGGCCGAGTATATATATGATGCTGGAACGCCCAGCAAAGCCAAGTTAGCCAAGTCTCTCTTGACCTGCTCATCAACCTCATCACACCCACCCTAACCACCCTGACCATGGATGAAATCAGTCCCGAGTCGACCAACGCTCACGTGGTGGCATCCAAGATCCAACAGGACGATGATGCCATCGCGCTCGAAACTATCACAGGCTATAAACAACAGATGGTGAGACGATGGAGTCTGCAAAGGGTCATCGGCATGGGCCTTGGATTGTCCTCGACATGGGCATTTGCGGGAGCCGGTCTCACCCTGGTAATAGCTGAGGGTGGACCTGCAGCAGCGTTGTATGGATTCCTGTTTGTGTCGGCCTTTACCTTTTGTGCGGCGGCCTCGATCGCCGAGTTGAGTTCAGCCTATCCCACCACGGGGGGACCCTTTTATTGGACGGCGCAACTTGCCTCTCCGAAGTATGCGCGGTTCCTGTCCTTGTTGACCGGCGTGGCCAACTGCATGTCCTGGATCTGCGCCTGTGCCAGTGTCGCTAGCACGAACGCGCAGCAGATCTTCGGCTTTGTGGTCATCACCCATCCGGGCTTTACCATTGATCGCTGGATGCTCTACCTCTTGTATCTGTTCTTCATGCTGGCCGGCATGCTCTTTACCATGTTTGCGTACCCGCTCGTACCCGTCGTCAACAAGTGGCTGATCTACTGGAGCCAGACAGCCATGGTGATCAGCATTATCATCATGCTGGCCGGCTCCAGAGGCCATTATGCCTCCAGCCATTTTGTCTGGGCTGAATACATCAACCAGACCGGATGGAACGATGTACTCTGCTTCCTGACCGGCTTGATCAATGCCGGTTTCCAATACGGTCATTTGGACGTGTGCGTTCACCTTGCTGAAGAGGCCAGCCGGCCAGAAAAGAACATCCCGATCGCCATCGCCGCCCAGATGGCCGTCTCATTTCCACAGGGATTCTTTTTCCAGGTCCTCATGTTTTACTGCATCCAGGATCTCCCCCGTATCATGGCCGCGACCACTCCGAACGCCGAACTCTTCTTGCAGGCGGCCGGTTCTCAAGGAGGCGCCATCGTGATCCAACTCATGGTCGTCAGTATTCTCGTCTGCGTGAACTTGGAGGTGCAGACCACGGCATCACGCATGGTCTGGTCCTTGGCTCGCGACCGAGCCTTCCCATTCTCCGAGTGGCTATCCGTCATTCACCCAAAGCTAATGGTCCCCGTCAACGCGCAAATAGTCGTCAACTGCGTCGTCTTTCTCCTCGGATTCCTCTATCTATTTGCCGGCCAGGCCTATAGCGCCCTGGTCGGATCGTCCTTCATCTTGGCATACATCGCCTACTTTATCCCCATCGCATGCTTGGTCGCTACCGGTCGCAAGTTCAAACCTGGCCCCTTTTATATGGGGAAATGGGGCGTGGTTGTCAACTGTCTTTCCCTGATGTGGCTATTGGTCGGCATCGTCTTCTGGCAATTCCCGTTCTTCCTCCCTGTCGTCGGCCATTTGGCAGCCAATATGAACTGGACCGTTGTGGTTGTCGGAGGCATTTTACTCCTGGCCACTTTTTGGTACTTTATCGCTGGATCCAAGCAGTACAATGTCCCCATCGGATCCGTCAACAACGCTGTTGTTCTCGAAGAACAGCAGTCACCAGAGCAAAGTGACGAATCTGTCGAAAAGCCCAAGGCTTGATTTCTTTTACACTATGGGAAATAATATTTTGTGAATGGGGGTTTCAGGAGTCATTATAGAGATTGATGTTTTAATGTTGATTATGTTCTTCGACGCGCCTGCAACTTAGTGAGAAATATAATTTTTGTACCACCAGGATGCAGATATGTCTCTGATCGACTGCTACGTGTACCTACGTTCTACGTGTGAGAAGTATATACTCCGTACCCATGAACTTGCATATTAAGAGGTCGTAAAATAGAACCGCTAAAGATAAGGAACATCAACTAATCTGAACAGAAATGGAAAGAGCACTCCAATAAGAGAATACTAGGTCCATAAAAATAATAAAATAGCACCAAGACCAAGTCCAGTGTCTACAGACAGGCCGCTTAACAACTTACTTAGCGAACAAGCTGATTTACCCCGCAAATCGCAATATGTCGGATACTAAATCTTACGCGTCTGTACGGAGTACATTTCACAAACACCAAGGTTCCGGGGTTTGTCACTTGGTAAAGCTTAGTATTTTAAAGTTTTCCCCGATAACAAGTAAGATAGGCCTTTTTTCGGCCGATAATCCGATAACGCACCGGGCCGTGCGGGCCGTGAGTACGTCTCGCTAATAGTATTACTCGATCATTCATTTACACCCAAGCTGTAACATTTTCTAGAGGAGTGTGGATTTTCGTGTTTCGATAGTTCAACAATCCAATATTGAAACCACCACCCCAACGCAAAAAAAAAATGACTGGCAAAATCATCTTTTATGGGAGAATTGTCCACAGCAAGTCCCTCAAATGTCTCCAGATCTATACCAAAGCAGCACTAGGGATCAACAAGGACGGTAAAATCGAGTTCCTTGACGAAGACGTGACATCGGGCGAGGAGGCTGCGCTGAAATATGCCAGGTTTGGAGATGCAAAAATCACGACGCTCAAGCCACTGCAATTCCTCTTCCCGGGTTTCATCGACACGCACATGCATGCACCTCAATGGCCAAACTCCGGAATCGGGATGGAAGGTGATAATCTGTACTGGCGGGAAAACTTTACCGATCCGCTCGAGGTCAGCTTCGAAGACACAGACAAGGCGCGGAGGGTATACAGCCAAGTGGTCCAGAAGGAGCTGGAAAACGGATCGACAACAGTGGCTTACAACACGACGATCCATTACGAGGCAACCACGATCCTGGCGGACTTGTGTCTCCAGTACGGACAACGCGCCATCATTGGCAAAATCTGCATGCTGGTCAATGCCACCCATGGCAACGCGGAGGTCTCGGTGGAACAATCTCTGGAGGACGAGAGGAAGACGATTGCCTACATTGAAACAGTTGATCCCGACGCCCGGCTCATCTCTCCCTGTGTCGAACCTAGAGGCGGATCTTTTGTGCCGGGCGCCCTGATGAAAGGACTCGGCGACCTGTGTAGTCGCAAGGATGGGCGACTGTACCATGTGCAAACCCACATGGCCGAGACCACGCAGGATGTCGCTCGCATGAGGAAGCTACACCCGGAGTTTCACGAGTACTCGGACATGTACCACCATTACGGCCTACTGCATCAGAAAACCATTCTCGCGCACTGTGTGCATCTCTCCGATCACGACATCGACATGATTGCCCAGAATCATGCCGGCGTGTCCCATAACCCCAATTCCAACACATGCTTGACGGCCGGAGAATGCAGGGTGAGACAACTGCTGAATGCTGGGGTGAAAGTCGGTCTGGGGACCGACTGCTCGGCCGGATATTCTCCGTCCATTCTGAATGCCATGCGCGAAGCTAGCAATGTATCCAGACATCTTGTCATCCGCACCGGCGACCCTTCGTGGCGGCTGTCGGTCGAGGAGATTATCTTCTTGGGCACTCTGGGTGGCGCCCAAGTTTGTGGCATGGAGGACAAGATTGGCAACTTTGAGCCGGGGAAGTGTTTTGATGCCTTGCTGATCGACGTTGGCTTGAACGATAATATCAATTCCGACGGCTGGGAGCATGACGATCTCGCATTGGTGAAGAAATGGGTGTTTCTGGGTGATGATCGCTCGATTCGGCTGGTGTGGGTGAATGGCCAGTTGGTGGCTGGAAAAGACAGAAGTTGAAAAGTTACAGATCAATATATTACTTCGGTCCAGTTTTTCGTGGCCATCAGGACCGAATATGAGGTTTGCAAATAAGTGTAAGCGAAGGAAGTAGGAATAATGTCCATATGCATTTGGAGCAGGACTTTCTGGATTTGTACAGCGATTTAATAAGAATAATAAGCATGGAGAGTAGCCTGGCTTCGATATTCGAGTATTTTTTGCTCTCTAAGAGTCTTAATCCATACGAAACATAAGCAGCTCTGGAGATAACTTATAAATCTTAGGAACTACTCCGTACAGTAGATCTCTTGATTTGACCGAGCAGAACTCCCATATTGTTCAGGCTAAAGGTCGTGCCGTCTACTTGGCCAAACCTGAAGTTGGCCGGGATCTAGATCCATTATTGAAGAACAGGAACAAGCCACTGGATTGAAGCCGATAAGACTAAGACCCACTCGGCCATTTGCACTTGACAGAAAGGCTCCGGGCGATCGGCGGATTTGGCCGTGGTTCTTGATCGGCCGTGTTCTTATCGCCCGATCATGAACACCTAAACTCTGATAAGTTAGCGATTCGTCCATGACTGGTGTCAGGGTGATATTATTGACTCCTGTCGAATAATATTCATCCAGGATGAAAGGGGGTTCTATCGCATGATATGCCCAGAAATCTGGGGAGGGCAGTTGGTTTGGATATTGAAAGCTAAATACGAGCAGACAGCTCGATTCCTCTCGTGGAAGATTTATCGGAGTGGCGTTTAGTTGGAGTGAAGCTTACCTCTTTTTCAACGCGCTTATACTGCACTCCACGCCGAGGGGAGCGCATCGTTGACTCCGTCGAGATGGCGGCCATACGACAGCGCGCGAGTCGTGTAGGACAGATCTTCTCCAGTCCTCGGGCCCTTGTGGAAGCGATCCGGATCGACAAAGACAAGGAGACTAATGAGGACGCTGGACTGTTCGGGGACTGGTCAAACAAGGACTTGGACCCTTCTTCCCCGTCGCAGCGAGTTTGGACTTCGTGGTCATTTTTCGTGTTCCAATTCAGCATTGCATTTTCTCCGACAACATACAATGTTGGGGCAAGTCTCTTTGCTATTGGCTTGAACTGGTGGACTATTCTTATTGCGTCCTGTAGGGTCGAGCTTCAGTCTCCCGTGGAGACTTTTGATCCAGGAGAACTAGAGAGCTAACCATGAGACAGTCATCGTCTCGTTCATGGTCGCCGCACTGCTTTGGTTGAATTCTAGAGGAGCTTCCCGGTATGTCTCTCGATCTCCCAGAGCCAGTGGCTGTCCGAGACTAACTGTGCTCGCAGGTACCATGTCGGGTATCCAACTTTTGTTCGCGTTTCATCTGGCATTTACGGCTCCCTCATCTTCGTCTTCTTCCGAGGAGTATGTTACCCGGTAGCATTCCTCACCAAATCCTGGGACAGATTTTGACCGTCTGCAGGCTGTCGCCATCCTCTATATGAGTATACAGACGCTGTACGCCAGCTATTTCGTGAACGTGATGCTGCGCTGCGTTTTTGGTCACAAGTGGACCGATGTTCCCAACCGTGAGCTATCGAAGTTGCCCAGTTCTCCTACAGAAAGCTAATCTTCCAGTTTCAGATCTTCCGGCGGCAGCGGGTATCACCTCTGCCGAATTAACATCTTTCCTTATCATCTGGCTGCTTCAGTTCCCATTTGCTTTCGTGCACCCGACTAAAATGACAATGGTCTTCGCAGTAAAGTCCGTTCTTGCCCCAATCGGCATGGTCGCAACTCTGATCTGGGCGTTGGTGAGATATCAATTCGGCCTGCGTGAATTTCTACCCAATTCTGACGGTTTATGTATAGGTCAGTAGTCATGGGGCCGATTTCCATGGACTCGGTCACGCAAACGCGTCCGGTGCTGCTCTGGGGTGGTCATTCATTATCGCCATCAACACGATCGTCTCAAATGTGATTCCTCCGTTGGTCAATATCCCCGATTTGGCAAGATACGCAAAGCGCCCTAGAGACACCTTGCCCTTGCCCATTGGGATTGTTTTGAGTAAACCGGTTGTGGTGTTCTTTGGCATGATGATTACAGCTGCTGGCTATAAGCAATTTGGCAAGGTACGATGCTCTTCTCGAGGTGGCTTCCTCTTAGGAATAATGTCATAGATGCTGACTATCATGGTAGGCATATTGGAACATGTGGGACTTCTATTCAAGCGTCCTGGATAACTACTGGAGCCCGGGAGCCAGAACGGCAGTGTTTTTGGCTGCAGGCATTCAGGTACACTCCATCCCCTTATTCGCCAAGTATTACTTTTCCAGCTCACCGATAATCCAATAGGCATTCGCGACTTTCGTCACCAATCTCACCAGTAATTCTATTCCTGTCGGATGCGATCTGGCGGGCTTATTCCCGCGCTACTTTACGATTGTCCGTGGCCAGATCATATGTTTCCTGCTCGCCTGGGCGTGTGGTAAGCGCTTGTTCATCTCAGGACCTTGAATTTGGCGCTGGCTAATCGATCGCCTTAGTCCCATGGAAACTGACTTATTCTGCTTCGTCGTTCCTGACCTTTCTCGGGTCCTATCTCTGCTTTATCTGCCCAATCGTATCCGTCATGATGTAGGCTCTTCCCATTTGTCTTCCCGAAGCACAAGCCTCCCTCCACACTTCCGTCCATCCTACTGACCATGACTTTTGTTAGGGTCGACTACTGGATCTCTCGCCGTGGCAACATCCACGTCCCTTCGCTCTACAACACAACGCCGGGCTCTCCGTATTTCTACACCCACGGTTTCAACCCCCGGGCGTTCGTAGCCTGGGCCGCGGGCGTAGCGTTAGTCATCCCGGGAGTCTCGGGCGCTCTCAAACCTGGATCTATCGGAATTGCGGCTGTGCATATCTACAACATGGGATTCTTGCTCTCCACGACTTTCTCGGCGGTGGTCTACTATGTATGCTGTAAGATTTGGCCGGTGCAGGTATACCCTTGGGGATTTGGGCCGCAGGACGAGAGTTGGGAGGCGATGAAGTATACGGAGGGCTTCTTCCCGCAGGATGAGATCGTGCCAGAGTATCTGCAAGAGACACTGGTCGAGGGACAGCATGTGAAGGCTGGGAAAGAACCGTCTGAAACAGGAGGCCTTGACCCAGAGAAGCAATGAGGGAATAGCGACTGAGGCTTTTCTTAGGTTTCATGATGGACGGAATGTTATGAGGATCGGAGACTAGTTGGGTCAATGGTGGGTGCTAAAGGGACTGTTTTAATAATTGGTCTATAATGTGCGGGATTAAGGTCTTTTTAACCCCTATGTCTTTTCTAATGAATACTGTATAGCTAGTGTTGAGTTATGACTCTTCACCCAACAGGAAGTTTCGCCCGACAAGACGAATAAGATCATCCGAAACAAAAGATCCCAAAACGGCAAGTCCAACAGCCCCATATCAAATCCACCAAATCCATCAAAGCATCAAAAGGAAACCTCCATTGACACCTCGAACTCCACAATTCCACGTAAGGCTTTCCCCGAAGATCCTAGGCCCTGTGAGTCTCCCTAATTCCCCAAACCGCATCCCCCACCCGAACCGGAAATACCCTATCGTGTGAAGATACCCTTTTTAACCGCCTGCTCCACATCCGCGAGCCACTGGACTGATAAAGCTGTGTCTGGGGAAACAGTCTGTCACTCAGCGTGACCTGGGCTCGCGGGTCGGGACAGCCAAACAACATTCATTCTCGAACGTTGTTAAGGGTTCGACGGTGTATATTTGCAGGATATTTTGATTTGCGGCTGAGGTTTTGATTGATGTTGTAGACACCACAAGGCTTATAGTGAGCAGTTCGACTACCTTAGAGTAAGCTGAAATTCATTAATGTCGGAGTCCACGGGTGTCAGGCCCCAGCGGCTATGAAGAGTCCCATGTTGGCTCAAACCAACCGTCCAAAACGCGGACTGGATTGGCCTCCGATATTCCCGCTACGAAGACACTACGTTTTGCTCTCTCGTTCGAACTTCTGGGATACGTATTGTATTGGACAAAACAGAATGGTATATTCAGACAAAATGTGAAAGTAACTAGGGTAGAACGCATATGAAAGGATGAAGAGGTCATGCTTTGGCTGTGGCCGCCCAGGAGTCGCATAGACCCCAGATGGCTGCGCCGAGACTGATGACTCCAACAAGGTGGTCCGGAATGCCGACGCCCTTCTCGAGACTCCAGTGAAGGCACAACGGAGCCCAGAAAGTGTTGTTGACGAGTTTCTTTCGCCATGAGCGGATCTCCAAGCGCAGAGCTTCAGCATCCTCAGCCTTGGTTTCCTTCGATTCAACGGTACCGGTTGCAGCGCGTTGTGCCGCGATACGTCTCTTGCGCAGCACATGTTGGCGCCAGAGAACGAAAAATTCAAAGAAGATGTGTCCGAACCAGCCGCGTGTGCTCCATATCTCCCATTTCGCGGGTCCGCCATATTTGTCAACGAACTTCCTCGAGATAACGCCCTTGGATGCAAGGTGTGCCACATTCTCCAGGAACTGGTAGATCACATTGGAGATGACTTGTAGGATGGTCAGGGTGCGGATAATAGGGTCGGCAGGTGGTGATCTAAGAGTTTCGGATCCCCAGATCCAGAGAGGTATGAGGCCGAACAGGCGTAGGTTGTATCGCGTCTCCGAGGCGAGGGAAGAAAGGGCGGCGAATTTCGATTTCGATCCCGACGAAGTGGGTTTCATATGCTGCGACGCAGCTCGGCCCTTCAGGCGTGCAAGAAGGGACAGTCTGGTTTGTAATGCGATCCATGGCGCCGATGCACACAGGTGATGCAAAATCGAGGCAACGTAGCTCACTGTTGCTAACACTCGTTCTTCGCCGGCGGCCGTGGACAAAAGTCCGCGGAGTCGGTCAGCGGATGCTCGGATGAATTTTGGGAAATGTGTAAATTGCAGCCACAGTATTGAACTGTCGATTGCAGAAGAGAGAAAAACGGGTGATTTGCTTACAGATTCAAACGTCGTATCGTCGTATCAGTCGCCGTCAACGCCGCCAGCAACTGTCGCCGTGTTGCTGCTTTCCCCGCGGCTATCGGGCCTTTCCCCACATGCGGCTCGTGTTCCGCAGCCTTCGAGGCGTTAGGAGGGTGCTCAGGGTCTGCCATGCTGTGCTGAGAGGAAGAATGAGAAAATCCAGCTTCTCGAGATCATCGGAAAAGAAAAAGGTGAAGCACAAGAAGCAGCGTCACGGAAATCGCGCGCAGATGGGCGGAAGGAGCCGAGGTTCGGAAACTGGGTTACGGCTTCCTCACTCGGCCGGCTCCACTCGGACGTGCGGGTATCCGAGTGGTCCTTGTACTCCGGACATCCTCGTGCTTCATACTCCACACGGCTTTTTCTTGCTGGACTTCACAGCCTTGTCGTTATCGTGCACGGCATGTCCCCCTTGCTACTCCTCCGGCCTGGGCAAATCTCACCATTCACCCAGTCATCGCCAGTAACCTCCCCTAACCCTCACTCCCTGTCGGATGTGTCATACAGGCTGTCGAAATCACCGGCCTGCTGAGGGAGCTGGGTTTCTTGGGTTGGTTACTGGGAAGAACCGGTGTCCTGGCTGGGCGCAGCCGAGCAGTTGACCGAGGCAAACTGGCGGGCCAGCTTGTCTCGCTGCTCGGTGAACTGCTTCGTTAGCTCCCTGTGCTCCTGCTGGCTGAGTGCTTGCCAGCGGTGCCCAAGGGAGTAACCCCAACCAGGGGGAACCACCGGTCCTCCCTGACCCTCGTCTTCTTCCCAGATCGGATGCCGACTGACGGACAACGCGGGGTCTAAACCCCTGCTCATGTGAGAGCGGCATTGCTCACCCGACCGAGGAATAATGAAACGAGGGTTAGCAATAGACTGAGTGAAAGATGACATTTGTTCGAGGGAACGTTCCTCGAGCCATCTTATCCGCGTGCTGACTTCGCGGTCTGGCCGCCCCTGCCAGTAAACCCACCAGGAGGCGACTTTGAACTGGTCCTTCTCCCAGCCCCGTTCAAGGGCAAGACGGAGAACAGGGGTCATGTCCCGGCCAGACGAGTATCTGTGCCCAGCCCACCAGTTGCAGAAAGCATACCCGCGCACCCAGTGCAACGGGTACATCTCCCTCAGCACGGCGGCGTCGGAGAGCGGACGGTACAGATACTCGGGGATCTTGGGCGGCTCGGTGTATGATTCGTTGACGACTCGGTTGATGTGGCCGAATGACCGGTCGACGAAATTCACATGGCACTGGCCGCAGTACATTCCTCTGCAGGGGCCACCACTGAAGGGATCGTCCGGCACACTGTCGTCAGGTTGACTTTCGGTGTCAACTTCTTCCTCGAACCATTCCCGAGCCATACCATCCCCCGCTGTCGAAGGTCGCGACGCGCGTGACGCCAGTTTGGCGCGGTCCTCAGCTGCGCATTCCAGGACATGCTTCTTCTGGTCCACAGATTTCTGCACCTGTTCCGGGGTATAATCCCCGTTTGCAATGGCTTTCTGCATCCACTCTACCAGGATGCTGATATCGGGGGCGCTGGTGTCGGGGCCACTGGTAGGGCCCGAGGTGCCGGGGCTGTGGCCTGAAGTTTGCCCGGACATCTCTGTCCAGTCAGCTGTGTCGGAATTGCATGCCCATAAGAAACGAGCAGTGCGGCCGCAGTCACAGGCCCGCTCTAAGTCTGAGTCATCGATCCAGAATCGCAAGACAGAGTCGTGAAAACACCTACCAGGCCGAGCCTGGTAACGCTCATGGCGGGTCACCTCGGGCGTCTCGGTCAGGCCGGGTGGAAGGCGTGGGTGAGGAGGCATGGCGTATGAAGATGTAGTTGAGGGGTAAGGAATCGGTCAACACGTTAGAGGTAATTGATTTCAGAGTCAGAATGACAACGTCTGAGCGGAGGATCACAGATGGGAGATTCCACGAGCGCTTTTTCGGATGCATACACCGGGAATGAGGTGCGTGGGAAAGGAGGAAAGGAAGCACTGCGTGGAAGGGAAGCGAAGTGAAAGCCTCTGGACGAGGGGCGATTGAGGGTCGTGTATGCTACGCGATGAGCTCTCAGTTGGTCACTGGAGCCTTGTAGCCCTGCCGGCTCCTCGTTGGGATCGTCGCAGTATCCAAAGTGAGCAGCGTAAACGTCGGGGTGGGGGAATCCGTCGGAAATATTGTATGAGCTGCAGTCTGAAAAGGACTGCTCGTCGTAGTTTGAAAAGGACTGTTCGTCGTCTTCACGGAAGTTTTCAGAGAAGTCCTCAGAACGGGCGTGGTCGAGTGTGGATTGCCCGGGCGAGATGTATGGAACTTGGCTGTTGGAATCCCTCACAACTTTCCGATTCGGAGTGATCATCAGATACTGACTACCATCGCTCTGGTCACTCTCGGCGTCGACGACGCCTTCCGCACTCAATGCCTCTCCGGGCGTCTCTTCCTCCAAGGAGTTATTCATAGACAACTCGTGGTGACCAGCAAACGGATCCTCATTGCTAGAGTCACTCAATGCCCGTGCAAGGGCTTCCCAGCTGTCCACAGGCTTTTGATATTGCTCGTCGTGCTCGACAGTCCTGCTCGACTGGGTAGGACTTTCATCAACGGTGTCCGTGACGATCAGGTCACCGATTGCTACTTGGACAGCACCCTCCAACGCCGGGGGTGTTGCAGGGTTTTCGGGGCCGTCGTCATTACCACCGGCGCTGTGTGATGGATCAACACGTTGCAGCAGGCATTCATGCCCTGCTGAGTGGGTATCTAGACAATCCCATACATCAGTCAATACTTCAAGGCCGACTCTCCGGTACCCGACAGGACTTACCAGGTTCCATGTTCTTGTCCACGACGATCTGATCACCAGCGCCGGTGGTGTGGAGTCCAGATGCTGCCACTGTCGGTATGACCGGGTGGACCACTGGGGCTCTCTCATCGGAATCTGTGCATCCTTGAGCGTCAGCATCCCCGGCATCCCTCGTCAGACTTTGGGTCTCGAGGCTGTGACTCTCTGGCACAATGGGTGAAGACTTACTTTGAGATGGACGAGGACCGGAGTCAAGGGGATGGGGTGCAGACGAAGTGAGCTCGCCGAGGGCAGCCCGCTTCAAGAACTCTTCCATCCCATGCCACTCCAGAGACTTGGAAGCCATCTCAAACGATATCTCGAGGGCGAAGGATCGCTATGAGATGCGAAGGACAAAGATCTCAAATAGTTTGGAAGCAATAGAGAATGACTGGAGAATGCGTGAGTGGGAAGAAAGGGAATGGTGAAGAACGTCAACGAAGCGGATTTGCTCCTCTGATCGTTTCAGATCATCACCGGCCCGCCGAATCGACGACTAATCGACCTCAATTGGGATTCAATTACCTTGCTCCGGTTCATCTACGGTTCCTCTAAGGTCTATGCGTGAGTTGAACCGACTACGCTACCTGGCTTAAGAATCCGCCGTGAAATGCATTCACGACGAGCTATCCCGACTCGACGGCAACCATCACTCCCACAGCGCCGACGACATGTGGTTACCGGGCCTCCTAATTCACTGACCAGTTCCTGAAACCCCCAGGAGTACCCCCTTTGGGGTGAGATTTTGTAGGTCATTCATGAACGTGTCCTGTGTATCCACAGGATTATTTTGATATTGCCCGATTGCTGGGTCCAAACTACGAAAAGGGTTGGTTTTTGTGGCGGTCTTTGAAGAGTCGCCAGTCTACTGACTCTAAGTAAATCTGCTCGGCTCCATGCATTTGGGTGATTGCTCACGCAATCCAACGCAGAGGAACCGTATATAAGGCGGGCGAGAGACAAGTGCAATGCTGGTTGTATAGTACAGAGTAGAAAAAAAGAAACCTCGAAGAGACGAAAAATACTATAATTAGGCGAATGATAGGAATAAAAATACCGAGACGTGCCAACCTATATTCTTTACATCAACATCAAAAAAATACGTTGGTATACTCCACTCTGAACCGTTGACAGAACCCTGGAATTAGAAGCCGAGCCCTAACCTTGGAATGCGCTGGACGGAATTTGCGTGATGGCCGACGGAGGGCCCCGATCTCCCCGATCTCCGACCTCCGCCCCATGGATCTCGCCGGGTCTGCCCCATTCTCATCTGCCGATTCAAAGGCCGCTTCCCCTTCATATGCTGGTTTTACCCCAGTTTTTCATTTATCCGACTTCATCCTTTTGTGGTGTGGTCAGCCCTGTATCACCCCAGCACCAGGTACGTCGGCCCAAGATTGGCCCAAGCCATGCGGGCCTCGGTTACCGGGCCCAGCCCCCCTCGAACTTGTCATAAACAAACACCAGCCCCCTGGTTCCCTCTGGTTTCCCACGCGATACGTCCTTTTGTTATCGTCGCGTCTCTCCATTGACCGCTTTCTCCTCCCCATAGGTGGCTCCGGAGTCTTGAATCCCGATCCCATCCCCTCCCTTCATCTCCGAATTTATCATGTCCGTCAAGTTCCAGGAGGAGACCATCCGCGCGGTCGCCAATGCCGGCGGCAAGCCGGAGGATCTGGCGCATCGCGTCGGTGAGCGATTGACCGGTGGAAAGACCCAGACCGGCTATCTGGCGGTATGTAGAAGTGCCCAAAATCCTCGTCTCCGATGGACGCGCCCACTGATCGGAGGAATGTGGATCGCAGGCCTATCTCCGCCAACTGCAGCAGAACCCGCTGCGCACCAAGATGCTCACCTCTGGTGTGCTCTCTGGTCTGCAAGAGCTCCTCGCCTCGTGGCTCGCCCACGATGTCGGCAAGCACGGCCACTACTTCAGCTCGCGCATCCCCAAGATGTCGCTGTACGGCATGTTCGTCGCCGCCCCGCTGGGCCACATCCTCATCGGCATTCTCCAGAAGATCTTCGCTGGTCGCACCAGTCTGAAGGCTAAGATCCTGCAGATTCTCGTCAGCAATTTGATCGTACGTATCTCCCCACGTGGCAACCTCACCAGACGCGACAATGCTAACCAGCCGCATCTGTAGATCTCCCCGATCCAGAATGGGGTCTACTTGTCTTCGATGGCCGTCATCGCCGGCGCGCGCACCTTCCACCAGGTCCGCGCCACCGTCAAGGCCGGCTTCATGCCCGTCATGAAGGTCAGCTGGGTCACCTCCCCTCTGGCTCTGGCCTTTGCCCAGAAGTTCCTGCCCGAGCACACCTGGGTGCCCTTCTTCAACATCCTCGGTTTCTTCATCGGCACCTACGTCAACACCCATACCAAGAAGAAGCGTCTGGAAGCTCTTCGCAAGCGCTACGACCAGCGCCGTGGTGGCGAGTACGAGAAGCGCGACTACCCTTAAGCGGTCCCAGTCGCGCCCTGCAAATTGGTCAGGTGGATACACATACACGCCATGCGCTACATATTCGTCCCATTTGCAGCTATTTACTCTTTCTTTTGTATCTCATGTCCTTTCTTCCCGGTGTTTTGACCCTGTACACATCATGCATCTATGCACCAGATATCTTTCTCCCTTGATGTTATTTTCAATCTTACGACGAATGGCCTTCCCAATATACTACTTGGATTTGGATCCTGGACATAGGTACACATATGCTTTGGTATTCTCCTAATAGGGTAGATGAGGACCAGAAATACTGCTAGTCCCTTGGGCACATGGCATCTCCACGAGCTCCTTGTGAGTGGATCTTCTGTGGACGTATCCACTAGGTAGTCTGAGCATCCCATGAAACCTATTCCACCACGCCCCTCTCATGAGATAAGAGCAAACCATTTACTCAACATCCATCTCAGACCCCTTCCCCCTTCTTTCCTTTACATAGTCCACAAAGTCATCCAGCGCACCAGGCCAAGCCCCATCAGGACTCCACCAACCGAACTCCTCATCCTCATGAGTCTTGCGCATAAACACCTCAACCTGCTCCCACAGATCCTTGTTAACAGGCTTCTTGCCGCGCTCCTCCAGGAACTCGAGCCACCAGTCCAGCCACGGCGTGCGGGCCGTATTCCACAGCATACCGCCGTGATCGGATGTAAAAAAGAGCTTCCACTGGTCCGCGGCGATTTCGAATTGAAGGTTCCGCTGTCCCTGCATTCTGGAGAGTGGAAATGCGAACCGGTACACGCGCCGGAAGAGATCTGGATCGCTGGGGATGTGGCGACGTAGGTACTTGATGTATTCCTTCATTCGGTCTTCATTGTCGCAGCTGGTGGGGGTTCAGCATGTATGGTCACGAAGGTAGAGTTCGGATGATTACTGACTGGACCTTCTTCCATCCCTCTGTGAATCCCTCGCGCGTGAACTCGCCCATTGAGGGGCATTGGCACATCTCGAATACTGCGAGACAGGCTACTTCGTCGAGTTGCACTTCGATGTTGCCGAGGAATTTCATTGCCCCGTCGATGCCGATGCCATCTGGGTTGTCTTTTGGATCATCTGTGGCGGGTTAGTATGTAGCTGCAGGTAAGGTGTTGGATGTATTACCTCTGTATTTGTCGAAGATGTTGTTGAGTGAGCTTTTGACTGGTCCGTTAGAGGTATCACTTCCGAAGAAACTGTCGTCCGATGAGATGGTTAGCTGTGTTGTCCAAGCTGTGAGTCCTTTGGTTCCGGATGGGGTGCTCGGGGCGGCTGCAGCAGCACGATCTGTTGCGGGACTCAAAAGCCGCCGAAGACATGAAGCAGCTCGGCGTACAGCCATCGCTGTTGGCCCTCGAAGGATTTGCGTCTGAGGGATCAGACGAGGGGGAAACAACACGCAAAAATGTATAAAAGGCCGTGAAACCGTCACATGCAAAAGAAGCGGTTGGACTCACGTATCAACAGCTCTTTCAACGTTCCATCCTACTTGCTTCAGGTACTACAGCAGGTTGTCAGTCCAGGGCTCAGTGAATATCATCCGGACGTACGCCAGCGCAAACACGGTTCGGAAGCATTGCACATGGATATACAAACATGACTCACCTTAGAAGCCACGGTCCGCTGAGACCCGGTCAGATCCACGAACTGGTCGATGGCGTCCTTCTGGGCCGCAGTGTAGGCCGGCATGGTGGGGTTTGATATTGGTGCCCCGCGTGGTCGGTCGAAGCCGTGGGTTGAGGTATGCGGTTGGAAGTGAGAGTGTATACTCGGAAGACCTGGCAACTATCTGGATGGCACGTGAGTGCTTAGGGCAGGCGAGATTTTGAACAATGGCGATGGGATTGTCACCGACGACGATGCGACTGATCACCGCCCGGTAGTATCAATATGCTGACTCATGCCTATTCCGCCTCAGGCCCCACATCGCATTCAACAGCAAGCACAGTTACGATCAAAGAACATCAGTGAAATTAACTGGTTTTGGAGTGAAGATTCTCTTCGAGAGTGTTTTAATGCTGATAGGATGAAATGCTAGAAATTACCTGCTTGTGAAACCTATATACCTTGCTTCGGGGCTCTACGTCGATCTTCGAAAGGTGTATGGAATGTGTTGAGATCGATGGTATTTGACTTCAATAAGATTTTTACGTGACAGAAACGACGGAAACGACTCCATTAACTCCCATCCTTGATCAAGTATGCGAACATGCAAGGTCTTTGTTGCCCAGAGCTCGACCTTAGGTGGTGAACAGCGTATCCTCCTGTTGATTGTTAGACCCATCGTGCATGCAGACCAGATCATCCATCGGAATTGGAATCGACTCACCTCACGGAGATATTCTCCAACATCTGCTTGTCTGAAGAGCACGATGCCTGTGGGATCCAACTTCTTGGCCTCCTGGGTTGACCGCGCCGAGACTAGTCGCATGTTAGTATACTTCCACGAATCCATGTGACTTGGCAAAATCTTACCTCCGAAGCCCAGAGGGGTATCATCCTGACTGTACACAATGACACCACTGTGCTCGGGGCAGTCCTCGGACCATCGACCAACATGTGCCTTCACAACGTTACCCCCATAGAGGAAAGGCATTTCTCCATTGGGTTTGATCCACAACTGTCAAAAAAGTCAGCAGATGTGTCGCTTCAGCAAGCACGCACAAATATACCTTGTATCTAGCATGGGGTGCCACCACATCCAGACAAGTCAAGTTGAGCCTGAACTTTCCAGTCTTTGTGAATTTTCCCATCTGGGTGCCAGCTGACAAGAGGTTGTCACGGGGAATTGAGGTCGCCAGGTTCGCAATGGCTAGGGGCATGTAGTATACCTGGAACCCTTGTGTTAGCAAGCAGAGTATTCCACAGGGCCATTGCGCATTATGGCAAGGTCTTACCCGGCTTCCTTGCAGACGGAAGACCATCTGTTGCCCGCCATCAGTGGGAGCAATCAAGCTGTTCAGGGAACGCCCAGTGTAGTGAGCGAGCTTTGAGAACAAAGTCTTGGTCTCTTCCTCAGTGAGTTGACGCATCGTGACTTGTGGACGTCGCTGTTACTGAGCAAAGCTGGCCGATAGAGACGCCATTTTTTTCCCGACCGATAACGGATCACATGATATAAAGGCCCACATGTGTCTATCACCACGTGACATAAATGGCGATAGCGCTGGCAGAAAAAAAAGTCTCGGTGCACAGGCGGTCAAGGAAAAGTTGGACCGCCTATTCGCCGCAGACCCTTCAGTCTCCGACGCTCAAAACACCGATAAACAACAAAATGGCGCGTGGTTCGAATGCGAAAAGGAGACGTCTGAGCCCTCCTGCTGAGCAGGAGGGTACTGCCTCTCGCAGCAAGGACAATTCCTACAACCGCGATGACGAATGGGATGTCGAAATGGACTACGAACGCCGCCCGCGAAAAGTGAACAAGAAAGCGGACGAGCGCACCCGATTGCCAATCAAGACCTCCGAAGGATTTGTTGAGGCCATTGAAGATCCTCAAGAAGCCGAAGACGCGGCAGAAGAAACCGATAGCTTCCTGGGCACGGACGATGACGGTGAAGACGAAGAACCCGAGGAGGTAGTCGAAGAGAAGAAGCCCAAGATTCCGGTCAAGGTGCAGATTATGCAGGCTAAGGAAGACCTTGCCCGAATCGCTACACTGATCAACGAGGACCCCGAGGAGCACATCGCGCTGTTCAAGACAATGGCTGAGATGGTGGAGAACGAGGACTCGCCGGTCACCGTCAAGAAGCTGGCTCTGGCGTCCCAAGCTGCAATCTTCAAGGATGTCATTCCCGGTTACCGAATCCGCCCTCTCAGTGAGGAGGACAAGACCGCGAAGGTTTCAAAGGAAGTGCGAAAGCTGCGCGATTTCGAGCAGTCTCTTGTGTCCAGCTATCGAAACTACGTCCAGAAGCTGTCTACCTTGACCAAGCCTGGGAGGTTTGTCTACGTCGATCCTGGCCTGAAGAGCATCGCCATCAATTGCGCCTGCAGCATGCTTCAATCTGTACCGCATTTCAATTTCCGCAACGACCTGCTCAAGATTGTTGTAAACCGCCTCGCCAAGAAGCTTGTCGATGCGGACCAACTCAAGTGTCGCGAGACTATGGAGGATATTTTCGCCAAGGACAATGACGGTGTCGTTTCTCTCGAAGCCGTCCGCTTGCTCGCAAAGATGATGAAAGCCAGAGACTTCAATATTAATGAGACCGTCTTGGATACCTTCCTTCACCTGCGTCTACTTGGTGAGTTCAATATGAAGGCCTCCCGAGACCGCGTGGATCGGGAACCCGAGGACGATCAGTCCCACGGCAAGAAGCAGAAGCAGAAGCGGGAATTCCGCACAAAGCGTGAGCGGAAGCTGCAGAAGGAGCGCAAGCTCGTCGAGAAGGATATGAAACAGGCAGATGCGATTGTGTCTCATGAAGAGCGAGACAAGAACCAGGCAGAGACTCTGAAGCTTGTCTTCGGCATCTACTTCCGCATTCTCAAGGCCCGCATTCCCCACCTGATGGGACCTGTACTTGAGGGTCTGGCCAAGTATGCCCGCCTGATCAACCAGGACTTCTTCGGTGATCTGCTGGAAGCCATGAAAGACCTTATCGGCCATGCCGAGCGTGATGAACTTGGCGAAGATACCGAAGACCAAGAAGAGGAAGAGAACGAGGACGAGGAGCGTGCTCCTGCATCGGAGAGCAAGGCTCGCGATGCGCGCCGCGAGACTCTGCTTTGCACGGTGACTGCCTTTGCCCTTCTGGAAGGACAGGACACCAGCAAGGCCGCAGCAACTCTCCACCTCGATCTCAGCTTCTTTATCAAACACCTCTACCGATCCCTGTACTCACTCTCCATCAATCCCGACGTCGAGTTCAACCCCAACACCTCTCTGCGCCTCCCAGACCCCAATGCCCACGGAGAGGACGCCCAGTCTCGCATGCGATCAAAGAACAAGGTCAACTTCCAGACCCCCATGGTCCTGCTCCTTCGCTGTCTCCAGTCGTCCCTTCTCTCGCGCGCACACGGCATGCCACCCCCCATCCGCCTGGCCAGCTTCGCCAAGCGTCTGATGACGATTTCGCTCCAACTGCCCGAGAAATCCGCCATCGCGACCCTGTCGCTGATGAACCAGCTCGCGAAGCACAATCAACGCCGCATCTCGTCGCTGTGGCACAGTGATGAGCGCAAAGGCGATGGGGTCTTCAACGCCTATGCGAATGACATCGAGAGCACGAACGTCTTTGCAGGCTCGGTGTGGGAAGGCGAGTTGCTCCGCATGCATTACTGCCCGCAAGTGCGGGAGTCAGCCAAGGATATTGAGAAGATGATGAATGATTCGAAGTAGCCGTGTCGTTGTGCATAGATGTCTATAATAGAAAAAGTGACCCGGTTCTTGTACACAGGCGTTGATACCATTTATTGCTGGCATGTTACTTTATGGACAGAATTTTCATTTCATGTACTTGCTCCTTGAACAAATTCATGCTCATAAGCTATGTGTAATTCCTGTCTCATACATAGGGAATTGATACTACCAACACCAATGCTGAAATGCCATGGTAACTTCAAACGCCGTCCTCCCTAGATCATGGGACTGATTGTGGAAATCCAGCAACTTTCACCAGATTTTCCTTGCCAGAGAAAGGGCATTCTGTAATTGTCACTGGGGCTGCACAACTGGGGGATACGTCCTCTGGGAGGCACGAGGTATGCATGCACAGACATCGTGAGCGCCAACTCAAGAGATTTCGGGAGAGAATGTGCTACCTTGGAATATCTTAATGACTTTAATGTTACTCTACTGGGTACATTCTTTAAAAGGGCATTCACTTTCATTGGTGCTTTTTAGCAGACAGATACTTGTTAAGAATATCTCCACTATGTCCATCACGCATCCCATATTGCCCATCAACCAGCCACGATGAAACTCCCTGCAACAATTTTTGTACCACCGCAGCCTTTACCCACATGAGGTATCCACCGTAAACCCTGCACTGAATCCATAACGCCTGTAAAAGTCACACTGCTTCAAACACCCATAACCTCAAGCTCCCACTTGATCTTCTGAAATCGCTCGAATGCGAGAAAAGAAAAGAGATGTTCCAATGAAGTGTAATAAGAATACACCTACTTCAGGGTGTCGTTAGACCGGGACTCGCGCAGCGACGCATGATCCCAGCCATGGTCGGTGTCACCAAGCAGCGGCACCTTCAAGTTGTCATCAGCGGTATTGCAAGCGATCTGCTTCAGGAGCAGCTGGTCCTGCATGGCTGAGTGGAAGCTATCGGAAGCAGTCTGGGCCTTGGCTTCGCCGAAGGACGAGGCGGGGGTGCACGTGGAAGGGAGCGAGCCACGAGTAGAACCATTAGAGCCGACGTCAGTGTTGAGACTAAAACGAGTCTGACCAGACATGACTGGATTGCGGTGGTTGCGTGAAAGCAGGACCTCGCCCTCGTGCACGGCGCTCTGAAAGGTGGCAGCACGGAGTGCCGGGTGGATGTTGCTCAGACTGTTGGCCTCCTGAGCGGACTTGAAGACGTCACGCGGGATGGGAGGGATGGGCGGAGTCGGAGTCGATGACCGCGAGCGCGAGTTGCCAGCATCGAGAAGCAGGGTGCCCTCAAGGCGACGGATAGAGGACCGCGAGTGCTTGCCCGTGGTGGCAGAGCCCTCGTTGCCATCGCGGCGACGGCGAAATCCGAAGACAGACCATTTCTTCCCTTCGTTAGACCTGGCTTTCTCAAGCGGCTTCTCTTTCCCCTCAGAGGCTTTAGAGACTGTATCTTTCGCCCCAGTCAGGAATCCTTTTTGAGCCATGGACATGCTCCGTGGAAATGTAGCGCTCGACTTGGGCTCCTGCACCGCAGATACTGGAGTGCGGGCGGCGAGAGTGCTACCAATGGAGGCCGGAGTGGGTGGCAGAGGGAGAGTACGGTCAATATCAAGATCAAGCATCGAGGGTAAAGTGCTGCGGATGGTTGAATCACTGCAGCAGTGCACATCCATCGATGAGTTCGGAGTGGCCGTCTGTTGGTCCAGTGGAATTCCCAGGTCTGTTTTAACAGAGGCAAGTTCAGCCAAGATCTCAATTTTGGTCGGGGTAACTGGGTAGGCAGGAGGTGCGCATTTGGCGGCCTCCAGCTGAGCCTTGACGCACCGAAAGATTTGCTCTCGCTGAGTCTCATCAAGCTTGACTTGATCATTCTGAGCCTTCAGATAGGTGACCTCTTTCTCAATCTCCTCGGTCTTCCGACGTTGGCATTCAATGAACTTGTGAAGATCATCAGCCGAGAACTTGGTGATAAGGTTCTCAGTTCTGCGATTCAGATCCTCGTATGACCGGGCGAGAGAGCGAATTTCGGCCTGAACCTCGTCCATAACCTTCAGCTCGAAGTTATTGACTCGCCGCTCCAAGACGCCAATCTCAAGGCGAACTTCCATCTGGACCCTCATCACCTCCTTGGAGATATCAAATTGCTTGCTGCACAAATCGGCTTTGGTGCGCGCCAGGTCGGAGATAGAATTCACCTGGTTCTGGAGCTGATCGCTAATCCAGTTAGACAGCTCGTCCAGTCTGTTGGTGACATTGTTCATGCCAGTATCATTCTGTTTCTGGATTGAGTGAACCATGTCGACCAGATCATCCACTTGCATAGGAAGGCTGCGGCTCGAGGAAGCAAGCCCCTCAAGGGGGATGTCAGCCTTCTCCAGACGCTCCTTGAAGGACGGGAGATAATCTTGAATAGCGGTAACAGGGGGCTCATTCTCATTGTAAGCAGTCGGAGCAGGCCCATTTGGCTTGGGTGGGACTGAGGGAGCAGAGTCTCGCTCAACCCAGTGGCGTGGCAGGTACTTGACCTTACCCGAGCCCTCGAGAAGGTCTCCGGGCATGGGAGGTGAGTCCTTTGTCACTGGATAGTTGGGGGCAATATCCATACTGGTACGTGTGACGATAGGAGTCGGTCGATGCTTTCCAGTAGGAGCAGTGGCTCCTGATTTGTACTCTGCGCTCAACGGGTCCTTGTTGTTATCCTGGGTGGTAGAAGAAGTCTGACTCTCGGTACTGGATACTCGACGGCTTGGGTTTCTGGCCGGAGCCACGATGCCCTGCGCATTGTTGTAGGTTCCTGAGGGAGGCAGGGGAATCTTACTTGGCACATAGTTGCCTTGAGCCGCGGTTCCCCAGACTTTGCCTTGGTCGATAGGCTTCAGCTTCGCCTTGAAATTGTAGTTGCTGTGCGACAAGGAGGGAAGTGTGCTCGGAGAGGCAGCACGACGAAATGTTCTCTTGGAGCTCTCGCTGGACGGCAGCGCTGGGACATCAGGCATTGCGGGCATGGGGTGAGAGATGCGAATCTCCTCAGTTGAAGCCTCCTTGCGCAGGTCCTTGAAGCTCAGCTTAGACTTGATGAAATCCAGCTTGGACCTCTTCTTGAAGTCATCTGGGGTTGACGGCTCGGAGTGAAAAGGATCATGACTGAAAAGAGGATCCGTCACGGAGCGATTCTTGAGGAGACCAGGTCTCACGGCCTCGTTTCCAGTGGACAGTGATGGCGTGTCGGCTCTGTCGTGTCGCGGCTTGGGCATGGGTAGTGCCAGTCCTTCGTTGTAATCAAGGAAAGAACCCTTGCGGCAAGTGCTAGGACGGCAAAGCTCTTCAGTTGGGCTGGTTGGAGCCGAGTCACCTGTGCAATCAAGCTTGTCAGTTCTCTGAAGCACTGTGTATCACGCATCAAGGGATGCAGTTGTAGCAAGACAGCTTCAGTACTCACCCATGCTCTTCCGTGGCAACCTGCTTTCCTCCCATTCACGGCGAGCAATCATGGAAAAGGCGTTACCAGCCGTCATACAAGGCGGTCCTGGGTCAGGCGGAGGAACTGGTAGAACGAAGGGTTGAGGAGGGGCAGTATGATGAACTTCGGTCAGTGGACTCTCGACAGGAATGTCCAATGAGTGTCGGACATCCATGCGTCCAGGAGGCTTTCCCGGAGACTTTCCAGGCGACTTGGGGCTCGATGGCTCATCCACGAGGCACGGAGGGAATGACCCGAACATGGCAAAAGATTCAAGTCGTAAGTGAAGAAGCGGTACAGCAACTGGACAGAAGCGATTGTCAAGAATAGGAATGGTGATCAAACTTATTTGAAGCTTGGAAGCTGGAGGGGGAGAGTGGAGGGAGAAAAGGAAGGGAAGTAAACGAAAGAAGCGTGGAGAGAAGTGAGAGTTAATGTAAACGCGGACGTGGACGTGGACGTGCGACGTGTTTACGTGTGGAAAGGATACTTCCAGTACATGTAAAGAATACAGACACGGTTTTGAGAATTCATCCAATTCATTAACTTCATCGTAAGAGTCTCATTACACACTGGAGATGCCAGACCGTATCGAGATCCCATCTCGAGACCGGCCAAGCTCACCAATATGCGAGACGACAAAAGGAAATCATAAAACATGGGGAAATAGCAAATAAAAAGCGGAATAAAAAGCAGAAGCCTCCTATTGGGGAGACAAGAACAAGAAAAAATCCGAGAGACACAAAAAAGGAAAATCGTAATCAATACAGGGGAATCAAGCGCAAAAGAACATCTGACGACTTTGCTTTGCTTTTCAATCAAAAACCCTTGGTGCAATCAATGGGCGAGGATCAGCGAGTCAATGCGCGCCACAGTATCGCAAGAAGAGGAACCGCAGCAATGGCTATCCAAAACAGGGTCCTGGTGAATCAATGTTAGTATTGCGATTCGACGCGCATCTATCTCAGTGAATCCAACATCTCTCCATGTGCAGAATCAAGGACGAGGGGGATTTCCAGCCACCATCTTACTTGCGGTCCTTTCCACGGCGGAAGGGGGCAAAGAGAGCTCCAAAGAATCCCACGAACACAGTGCGCAGGAACGCCTTGAGCCAGTTGTCAGGTCCACTATTCATAGAAACAGCTGTCACTGACCGGTTCTGGCTCACGGGACGAGCCTCCTCTCCATTAACATCGTTGGTAGCTACACCCTCTTGAGAGGGCTGAGCAGGAGTCTCGGCGGTCTTCTGGGCGGGCTCCTCTTCCACCTGGGGCTGCTTGGTGGCAGCGGAGGGCTGGGGCTGTTCACTGGCCATAGTGGCCAGCTGATCGGTGGAAGGCTGGTTCAGCTTGCTGAGAAGAGCTTCACGATCACCAGCGAGTGCTGCAAGAACCGGATCAGCTTCGAACGACGGGACCGATACGTTGGTCGAAACAGAGTAGGGCTGCAGCTTACTGTCATCGGGCTGCGACTCTGCCGGGGCCTTGGCCTCTTCCTTGGCTTCTGCGGACTCGTCCTTGGTCTCGGTGGCGGTCGACTCCTGCACGGCTTCAGGGGCCGGAGTTGGTTCGGGCTCCTCGTGCAGCGCAGAAGCCACCCCAACGGCAGCAACGCCGGCTGTAGCAGCGGCAGCTCCAGCGGCAATGGCCTCGGCAGAAAGAACAGTGTCCTTAGCGGATTCTTCCTGGGTCTGCTCACGAGGAGTGTTCGTCAACTCTCTGAAAGCAGAGAATTCCTCAACAGGGGCCTCAGGCTCAGCAGGCATAGCGGCGGTCTCTTCGGCCACAGCAGCGGGCTCCTCTTCCTTTACAGCAGGGGCTTCCTCGTGCTGTACGGGCTCCTCCTGCTTCCCGGGCACCTCTTCAGCGGCAGGGACCTCGACAACAGGCTCTTCTTCCTTTGTGGTAGGAGCTTGTTCGGGCTGCACGGGCTCCTCAGGCTGGGCAGGAGTCTCAGGCTCAGCAGCGGGGACAGTCTCAGCAACGGGGGCAGTCTCAACAACGGGGGCAGTCTCAGCAACGGGGGCAGTCTCAGCAACGGGGGCAGTCTCAGCAACGGGGGAAGTCTCAGCAACGGGGACAGTCTCAGGCTCCACAGCTTCAGTAGATGCCTGCGCCTCAACAGCCGGGGCGGGCTCCTCCTTTACACTGACAGCTTCCTCGGCGACAGCAGGAGCAGGTGTCTCCTCGGCAGTCTCCTTGGCAGGCTCCTCGTTGGTAGGCTCCTCCACAACAGGCTCCTGCGAAGTCTCGGCAGATTCAGTTGCCGCGGGAACCTCTGGTTCATCTTCGGTCTTCACAGACTCCTGAACAGTGGTGTTTTCGGTGGAAACAGGCTCCGCAGTAGACTCTGGCTCTTGGGCAGCAACCTCCTGAACGGGTGCAGACTCGGTAGTGACAGCTTCAGCAACAGGAGCCTCACCAGCAGGAACCTCAGCGACGGGCTCGGCCTCGGCTGGCTTCTCGGGGGTAGCTTCCTTGGGAGATTCCTCCTGGGGAGCAGCGGACTCAACAGGCTCTTCCGCCTTAGGCTCAGGATCCTCCTTGGGAGTAGGTTCCTCAATAGCAGGTGCTTCGGAGACCTCCTCCTTAGGTGCCTCGCTCTCGATGGGAGCATCAAACTTGACAGGCTCCTCGGTCTTCTCTTCGACAGTGGGCTCCTCGGCAGCCCGTTCATCCTTAGCGGATTCCTTCACCGTAGGGGTGTCGACAGTCTCCTCCTTCTCAACCGCAAGGGTCTCAGCTACTGGTTTCTCGACAACCGGGGGCACCTCCTCAGCCTCTTCAGCGGGAGCGGTCTCAGCAGCACGCTCTTCCACAGCTTTGGCCTCCTCGGGTGCAGGGGTAGTCTCGGCGGCGATAGAGGGCTCGGGCTCGGCGATAGTCTCCTCGACATTCTTTTCCTCGGCTGCGGGGATCTCAGCCTCCTGGGCAGGGGTTTCTTCAACCGCTGCGGGTGCTTCCTGAACAGCGGGCTCAGCGGCGGGCTCAGTGACAGGCTCAGCAGCAGGCTCAGCAGCAGGCTCAGCAGCAGGCTCAGCAGCAGGCTCAGCAGCAGGCTCAGCAGCGGGCTCAGTGACAAGCTCAGTGACAGGCTCAGTGACAGTCTCAGCAGTGGATTCAGCAGCAACAGGTGCAGCTTCTTCCCGCTTCACCTCACTCGGCTCAGAGACAGCCTCCTGCGCCGGCTCCTCAATCGACTTCTCGGTGGTGGATGGCTCCTCGGTAGTAGTCTCGACCGGCTCCTCGGCAGCCGTCTCCTTAACAGGCTCCTCCACCGACTCCTTAGTCTCGGCCTCCGCGGGGGCTTCAGTGACGGCCTCCTTGGTAGACTCCTCAGCCGGAGCTTCGACAGCAACAGCCTCAGTAGGGGGCTGAACGGGCTCAGTAACAGCCGGGGCCGGCGATTCCTCGGTCTCCTTTTCTTCCACGGCGGGTTCCTCGGGAACTTGCTCAGTCACCTCGGGCTTGGACTCTTCGATCTTGGGTTCCTCAGCCTTGGGTGTTTCGGTTACCTCCTCTGCGGACTCCTTGGTGGGCTCAACAGCAGCCTCTTCGTTGGTGGAACGCCCGACAGGCTCGGAAACGATTGCTGTGCTCTCCTCAACCTTGGAAGTCTCAGCCTCGGGAGCGGGAGTTGGCTCAGCAGCTTCAGGAGCGGCTGCAGCTTCCTTGGCTGGGGTTTCCTGCTCGGGCTCTGTAACTGCAGGCTGCTCCGTGATTTGCTCAGCAGCTGGCTCCTCAGCAGCCACAGTATCGGTCGTGGAATCTGCGACATCTTCCTTAGTCTCAACAGGAGCCGGCTCTTCAACCTTCTCCGCTGTCTCAACCTCCTCGTCAGCCGGGGCGGAAGTCGTGTCCTGGACAGGCTCGGCGGCGGCCTCCGCGGTAGCAGTCTCCTTCACAGATGGCTCGTCAGCGAGCTGCTCAACGGGCTTCTCGACAGCAGGAGCTTCAGCGGGAGCTTCTTCCTTGGACTCGGAGACGGCCTTGACGGCGGGCTCCTGGGAAGCGGACTCCTTAACAGGCTCATCGGCGGGGGTCTCTTCAACCGGCTCTTCCTTGGTGACCTCCGGGGTCGACTCCTCAGGCTTAGATTCTTCGGTTGTAGGCTCTGTAGCAGGCTCCCCTGCGGGCTTCTCGGCAGCCTCCGGAACAGCCTCGGCCTTGTCCTCGGTGGCAGAGTCCTGAGCAGACTCGGCGGGCTTTGTCTCCTCCGCAGCCAGCTCAGCAGTAGGCTCTTCCACGGCGGGCTCAGCCTCCTCAGTCTTGGTGGGAATCTCGGTGGTGGGTGCCTCTGCGATGGGCTCTGACTCGGGGGCCTCGGTGGACGTGGGCTCCTCCTTGACCGGTTCAGCAGACTCTTCGGTGGCGGTCTGCTCGGGCTGCTGTTCGGGAACAGCTTCTTCTTTAGGCTTCTCGGCCTCGGCGACAGGCTCGGACTCCTTGGACTCCTCAGTCTTCTCTGAGGACTCAGCCGGCTCGGTTTCTTGCGAAGATGAGAGCTCGGCGGACTCAGTGGCAGTCTCCTCGACCTTCGCGGCCTGCTTCTTCTCCTTCTTCTTGGCGTTCTTTTTGGCCTTTTTCTTTTGGGCAGCGGTCATCGGTGCCTCAGCAGCGGCGTCGCCATTGGAGGCGGACTTCTCGTCGACGATTGGGGTTGTGATCGGCTCGACGGAGACGGGTTCTTTGGGCAGGGTCTCGTCAGAGACTGAAGTAAGAGTCAGCAAGCTGTAGAGTTCTTGTAAGAAGCTCGGTACATACCATTTTGGATCGCAGCGGTCGCCATGGTGGCAGTCGTCAAATCGTAACGGTCGTGAAAAGGTGAGGGGGTAATCGACAAAGGATTTGCAACTTGACCAGCAAAGCAGCACTAACGCAGGATCAACTGTACAAACAAAGCTCTCAGAGCAGGATATTATTAGAGGTGTGTAGAGTGTAGAGAGGAAGGCCGGACAGGATAAGAAAAAATTCGGATGCCCAACTCGACCGTGTACAACACAGGCGCATATGATTCACAGCGTGGGGCAGGTTGTCACAGTGACCAGCTCGTGCTTTACTCAATTCTTCCAATTTTGCTCTGTCTAGTACCGATTCAGCATCATTGGACTTCCGTTGGAGCCCAATGGCCAACCGTTGTCGCCTTGGGCCACTGGGTTCCCCACCGGTGTCCAACATGCGGTGTGGCTATCCGCCGAGGTTCTTGACCGATCGTCGGGTTTAGACTTTCTTTTCCTATCCAAGAGTGGTGTGCGACAAGCCGTAATCGCCGTGCATCGTACTCGCCTCGCAGCCACTTTTCCACGGCTGCACCGCTTGGGTTGCGACTCGAGCAAGAAGCTCCCGAAGAGAAAAAAAAAAAAAAAAGAGTGGAGCGCATCCACCCATGCACGAAGGTACTAAATGTACACTAAGGATGCACTAAGAAGACTAATTATCACTAGGACCCATCCACTGATAAACGGGGCCCAATAATGGGCGAATGGATGAAGGGATCTCCTCTCCACCTGTCAACTGCATTGATTACCGCGTGATCTGATGCTCTCAAAAACACGGCTGGCGGGTTCGCACGGCATGATAGACTTTGCCATAGCTCAACCGAAACTTGAGCTATGAGATTGTAAACAATGGACAATAACAAACTGGGAGACCGCGGATGTGTCCGGGGTTCGTCATCCACGTTCCATGGCTCCGTGATGGGGCGCGCGCGGCATGGCATGACACATTCGCCCTGCATTTCGAATTGATTCCATGACACAGCTAGAAAAGAACCATAGCAATTAGATTAAATGTACCGAGCGTTCCCCGATGGACGGCTTCATGCTGAAAGAGTGCAGCAGCTTTGTACCCGGACGACCTCGGTCTGAGCGGAGCCAGCCTTGACCATCGCGTAGCTCCCTTCTCCACTCACTCGGATCTCCGTCTCGAATCCATTCTGCGCCGCGGTAGCCACTTTCCGGAGTTCTTTCTCGTCATTGCCAAGATATACCTCCTGTGATTGCACTTCGGTCGCCCCATTCCGGCTCGCATACACTTTCACCTGTCCCTTGCCGGAACCTGCGATCTTACACGCATGAACACTCGGTGTGGTGATCGGCTTGCCCGTCCACGCAGATCGGAAGGCCCGGTAGGACATCATCAGATTGTCCTAGCCAAACCTTGCTCTCATGACGATCGCCCCGTTCGCATCGTATTCTTCAATTTTGGGTGTTGCGCCGTGGCCGACGAGGACGTAGTCGCTGGCGAGGGGTTGATAGCTGCCCTGTGAAACGGCATAGCCGCCTCCTCCACGTCCCATAGGCGACGGTCAAGGGAGGCGGTTTATAACAAAATCGAGTTTCAGTAGAAGGCCGGTCGTGGCGGCTGTGCCCTCTGAAAAGTGGACATTGTCGTCGTCGTGGATGTGCAGCGTGATGGTGCTGTTCGTCGACTTCTCGATTCGCAGGTCGTGCTGGAAGCAGAGTGTCGTTCCCAGAGCCAACTTGAAATCGCCTCCTGTTTGTCCCTGCAAAGACACCGTATTGCCAGCAATATGAGATGAGAGGGCTTGAAGGTGGAAACTTACCTTCAACGTCCCCTTAACATTGCCGTTCTTTTCAATGGCGTAAATGCTGCAGGAGCCATGCGAGGAGACGATATAATCGTCCCCATACTGCATAAATCGAGTCGAGATGTGCAAAGTCCCATGGGTTACTCTGGCTCTTTCCGGAGCTTTCGAGCAGTGTATAGGAATTCGCTAGGGGCATCACATCGCGGTGGTCCAGTGCGCTCCGGCTGAAGATAACGTCGTTGCTCTGGATGTCAATCTCTTGGAACTTGCTGTCATGAATCCAGCCATTGCGTGGCCCGCCAACGCTGGTCGGATCTGCACAGGTTGCGTTGAATGCCGTGACCAGGACGTTCCCTGGTCTGTGACTACTTCCTCGTGAATATCTATGTAAGAGTGGAACGCAGACTCCAAAGCTGTCTGGAAGTTGCGATTACCATCCGGAAGCGTGATCCGATAGATCTTCTGACTCCTGGTTGAAGATATGAATCGGGCATAGCCGGACCCTGAAGTGCTGACCACACCGCTCCTAGCTCGCCATCATCGGTGTAGATCGTGGGGGCACCGTGGCCTACGAGAGCATTGGTTGGAGATAGGAAGATGTATCCAAGCTCTGTTCCCGTTCTCGGTGACATTCATCACTGGTGAAGAACTCTTGAATGATTGGACAGGCCATTCTGACCCAGAGAGGCCTAATGCGGATGCAAGATTTTCCAGATGGGCGAGACGATGAATGCTGAGCTTATACATTGTGGACCAATTGGTCTGATCTTGATGGGGAAGGGGCAAACTTCCTTGTCCGCGAACCCCTCGTGTTGAGTTTGTGCGAACGCTACAAATTTATACAGTATGTCCCGAAACTGGTGCCACCACTTTCATTCTTTGATTCTTCAACTAACGCTAATACCAAGACATGCTAGTCTATATTAAAAGTAGCTGCGGAATATTAATATTCCTGTGTCATTCTCGTTACAGTGTCCTACACTCATTATAATATGACTAGCTCTCGTAACTATATTGGCGATCACGGAACGAAAATGCAAAGCACGGTTTTCTCTATGTTTGCTTTTTTTGGGCGCCAAGTGCCCACGGTCGGCCCATCAGGCATCGCACGGTTCGACGAGGTCCTAGTCAAAGGCGTTGGTTGAGCTTACAGTAGTTTTCGAATCAGTAATACGTCTATACTCTTACGACGTAATTCCCGAATAATAATCAGAAACGCGCTTATCCTATATGGTAGGGTCGTCCATGGAATTTTCAAGATCAAGCATGCAAACAAGACAAACACCTGGTCTTGCTTCTTGGGGGTCTCAATGCGTCTGCACCAGAGTATCACCTTTACTAATCCCTGAAATGCCTATCGAGCGATAACTTAAACTAGACATGAGTGCAAGCCAGAAACTAAGATACCGATGGTTTTCTCTTACTGGGGCCCTAGGCATGGGCTGCCCCTGCCAATAGCATTTTGTCCATTGCTTGCCCTATTGCTGCGCCATGTGTACAGCCACTGCTACCTCGCTATAAATAGGGTCAAGCGCTCTTCTGTTATTTTCCTGCTCCATTTTACTTTCGCAATATGCCGCTTCAATTTCCAAACATCAAACGGCCTGCTCGTAACGAGTTGAAGGCTCAGGACTTTTTAGAATCTTGCCATAGGGGGATCTTGCTATGGCCCAAGAGAGTCTCGAGCAGCACCACCCTCCCAATACCTGGCTATCCCATGGTCTCACAGAGGCGGCTAAAGGCGACCAGCCTGCTGTGATGGAATTACTATTAGAAAGGGGGGCGACGATCCAGACATGGGCTGTCTACGCAGCCAAATCACAGCTAGCCTGGGAACTATTATTAAACCACGGACTTGAGGTTAACAATCCCATGCCTTGGGCGCTTGTGCAGCTAATGTGAGTGAGATTTGTCACATCCTCAAGGATCATATATTGATATAGGCTTCTAGATCAGTTGTGGTCAAAAATGACATACCACTGCTTCTATGGTACCTTTCCCTAGGAGCGAACCCCAATCTAGGCCCACCAGACACTCGTCGTAAAGGGTTTGTGAGCCCTCAGGATCTGCCGGTGCCCGAATCTGGGGCAGCACTAGAAGAGGCTAGCAGATTTTGCGACATGGCGATCGTTGACATCCCAGTAGAGCATGGGGCCAGACTCGAAAACAGTCTTGCGTTACACCATGCCTTGATGCGACAAGAGGATCGAATCCCGATGATGGAGCATCTACTCCGCCTGGGAGTGGATATCAATCGCTTCGGTTGGCTCCCACCCCTAGCCCATGGTGGAACAGCCCTTCACCTGGCGGCGTATCGCGGTCAAGTGCATGAAGTGCAATGGCTTTTGGAGCATGGGGCCGATCCTGCAATCAAAGGACGGATGGAAATGATGCCGGAGGATTACGCCGACTTGCAAGAGCGCCATGATGTGGTTAAGCTCTTACGGGATTGGAGAGGGGTAGTGACCCCTTCCTAGCGAGGTTGAACAATTGTAAATACTTTGGGGCTATGTACAGGTGCCAAGGGATCTAGTGTTTCATGTCAAAGACAAGCTCACGCTTTGAATGGGCTAGTTTGGCGCCATCTCGTTGCGTTCACTTGTGCGGTACGAAACTGGAGGGAAAAGAGAATCTGAAAAGCATGAAGCACCCTGGTCTGGTCTGCGCCTGTGCTGTTCTTGAAGATTATTCTGTTGAATTTTGCAATTTTGAGAGGAACAAGTGTTTGGTCCCTTCTCGGTGACATGATCGATCCATGGTTTTTCCCCTCAAATCAATCCAACATTCACCCCAGGTCGGAACGGTCGATCGGGGCCTAATGTTGAAACGTCCGCCCTAGGCCCCAGCGCCCAGCCTCCTAGGTCTATAGCTTCATTTCCCAAAGTTCACCCATCAATTTCACCCCAAAGCTATCATGCTCCTCCGAATGAACATGCCGATACCCTTCATTCTTATATATCCGCCGAGCAGTGACCAATGTGCTTTGAGTCCACAGTACAATCTTCTCATAGCCCACTTCCCTCGCAAATTCCGTGCACTGTCGCACCAGGCCCCGACCAACGCCGAGCCCCCGGGCGCTCGGCTCCACCAGCAAGAGGCGAAGCTTAGCCGTATTTTGCTGTGTCCGATCTTTCACTAGCATGATGCACCCGAGGAACTTCCCGTCCCGTTCGGCAATCCAACAGCGCTCCGATGTGGGGTCGAGCTGGTCGATAAAATCGGCGGAAATGCGCGCGACGAGAGCCTCGAAGCGCTCGCCCCAGCCGAATTCTTCATGATAAAGGACCCCGTGCCGATGGGTGATATATCCTATGTCACCTGGGCGATGGGGCCGGAGGACGAAGGGACGGTTGGCGGATAGTTTTGTGTTTCCCATTGCATGCGGGCCGCGGGATGATGATTTGAGAGTTGACAAAGGCGAAGTGACGCGCTAACAAAAAACGAAGAATTGTTTAGTGAGCTTACACTTCATGGTAAGTAGTCTTTAGAGATGACTAGCGTCGGCTTCTAGATTGTTCGATGTCATTCACAGGGCGCAGTCTGAAAAGCGGGGCGGGAGTTTCAATTAAGAGATGGCTGGAATAATATCCTTTGAGGGCTGATCTTGGTATCAGTTGTCAGTGTCCATCTGTTTTGGTGTATGCTGGGTCAATTTCATGTTTACCTTCAACTAGCATTGGGGTGTCATCATACACGTTCAAGACAGGATTCAATGCTGACATATTGTAGGGGAACGACGGACGGATCTCCACCATCATGACCGGGATCTTCCATAAGTGCAAACAATTCGCAGGATCAAACGGGACGGACTTGACCCATCCCTCAATCGAAAGGTCATCATATCTACCAGTTGGCCCTGAGTCTCACATGACACTTTCATTTACCTCTTCCAAGTAAACATACTGCCGGCTCACTCTGGAATTTATTGGTTCCGCCTGTTTGCGGGTTCAGTCACTATGACTTGCATGGTTACTCTTTCCTACATACAATTGCTCTGCGCAGTAGAATCTGCATACACATATTTATCCTCGAATAGCTATCTAGTAGCCAAACTCGCCGGAGTCCACGTTATCGATGTGCGCCTGGGCCCGGCGCTTGGCCTGCTCGCGGTCAATAAAGTCCAGTCCCTTGGTCTCAACCTCACGGTCGATGAAAGCACCAGCAAAACCAGCCAAAAGCTCCTTGGCCTTCTGGTGGCTGGGAGGAGGGCCTATTGATAGAGCAAATTTTGTTATCTTCTCGGGTTCTGACATGGGGTCAGTGGGCTGTATGCTTACCGTTGCGGGCGACGTGGTCCTCGTAGGCCTTGGAAGCCTCGTAGCTGGCAGCACCCGCAATCAGCTCATGGACGAAAGAAGGCTCATGCTCAGTGGCATCCGAGTTATTCCAGGTGTTGTAGGTGTCCTCGTGTTCTTGAAATAGGCAGGGCATTAGCGAAGGCTTATCTTAGAGAGACCTAGAAGGAGACCATAGAAGTAAATCAATCACACACCATCGAAGAAGCCCATTTTGATAGATTTGGGAGGTAGAAAGCTCAGAGATACGGGTTTGAGAAAGTTGGAAAATGAAAAGGGGGAAGGGTAGAGGGGGAAGAAGATGTCTCTTGCCGAGTGGGGTAGCACTCGCGCCATCGACTGAATCACGACACCAATGGAATCACATCACCCAATTACTGGATAATTACTGGATGATGCGGGGTGGATTCCTAGTCACGATAAGGCTTAGCTGAGCTTGTTTGTAGAGTAACCAAATACGGTATAGTGCGGCTTCCAATACGGAACAAGAAACAATCCTTGACTGGTCTTTAAGAAAGTGAAGGAAAATCAAGCCAAGGGTATCCCAGGGTTACCCTCCAAGAGGCTATGAGATTTGTCAGAGATGGCAGGAAGTCTACTACAGGAACGGGAAAAGCAACCGAGGGAGACTTGTAGATTGATCCATGAGAGAAGGAGGGAAAGAGGGAAGGAGACAACTGCTGAACTCCCAGCTAACTACAAGCCCGTTGGTTAGCTCACCGAGCTCGAGGGCCGGAAACTTCTGAACAAGGCGTCATATTTGAAGTATCAAATAGAACCTATGCTTTCCTGTGGCAATGACGTAGTATGAACCGTTCCCTATGTACACTTGCTCTGTAAAATTGAATTTCCATACACGGAATCATAGTCGAACAGTTATCTAGGAGCCTTCCTCACTACCGAACACGCTGTCGATGTGCTGCTGCGCAGGAGAAAGAAAGGAGTTCCTTTCTGCGAAGCGCTCTCTAAAACTTGTACTTCTCCTCTCGTTCCTGCGTAGAGAGTGATAAAATTAGCAAAGGCGAGAATAGACATATGAGAACAAAGCTTACCCAGTACTTGTTGAATCCGACACCTTCACAGACTTGGTCGTAGGTGAGAATCATGGGAGGGGCGCCCACAGTCATGCTCTTCTTGAGCCCATCCAAAGCCTCACGGACACTCTTCAGATGAGCAGCCACCAAGGTCCATGGATACGCGACTGCGCTGTATCCCAGCTCGGCAAGCTCCTTGGCTGACAAATTCTCTGTCTTTCCTCCCTCGATGATGTTTGCGAAGACAGGAATGTCGATTTCCTCTGCACATCTCTTCATGGCTTCGCGGTCGGGAAGAGCCTCTACAAAGATCGCGTCGACGCCAATCCGCTTGAACTCTTTGGCGCGAGCCATGGCTTCATCCCACCCGTGCATCAGGGCATCCGTGCGGGCGAGGATGAAGATGTCCCTTCCTTCATTTCGTGCGTCAACGGCGGCCTGGATTCGAGCATAAGCCTCTTCGCGGGAGACAACACTCTTTCCCTTGGTGTGTCCACAGCCTATACATGATTAGCAAGACGGATCCGATATAAAGTGTTGACAGTCTCACGCTTCGGCCACTGCTGATCTTCAATCATAACGCCCGCTGCGCCTGCAGCTGCAAAGCTCTCAACCGTTCGCTTGACATTCATCGGGCTGCCGTATCCAGTATCTCCATCGGCCATAATCGGGATGGACACTTGGCGGTATGCCTCCTGGATCTTGTCGCAAAGCTCAGGCATTGAGATATATCCCGCATCCGGCAGACCGTATGCCGAAGCCACTGCATATCCAGCCAAGAATACCATGGGGAATCCCGCCTCCTCGACCAGACGCGACGAAAGCCCGTCATAGGTGCATGCGTGTGCGAGGATCTTGGTTGGATCGTTTCGTGCCTCGAGCATCATCGTGCGCAGACGCGACGTCTGCTCAAATGGGATCTTTCCTCTGACGTTTTTCAGGATGACGTTCACGGTCGCATTGGTTCCATCCTGCGGGCCGGAGACCAAGGATTCGGAGGCGTTGAATTGGAACGGATACGGGACGGTGCTGGCAGACATGTTGAGAGATGTTGCTTTACGAAAGATGAAGTCGAAATGAGAAATGCACGGTCTTTTAAGTTACGCGCGATATGCAACAGATCATCTGCAAGTCGGCGTCATGCATAGGGCGGATAATTCAACGGCGGGTATTTGGCACTAGCCGTCCGCGGCAGATTCCCCCGCTCGTCTGCCATCTCGGATAGTTGCCGGTAGACAGATTCAATTATCGGAGCCAATCATCTACACATAATTTACAGTCGAGCCTCTAATGCAAAGTTAATCTATGCGGGGAACCCTGCATGTCGTCAGGCATTGGTCTACGCTCGTGGGGTACCCCGGATTTTCCGATTCGGGGTACGGTAGCTAGCATGGCCTTTCTCCTTGGTGAGCGGGAATTTCGACATCAAGAATGAGAGCTATTTCAATTCCATTCCCCCTTCTTCCGCACAAGGGATCAGACTATTTCAGTGGAGCAAGGATCTCATTTCCAAACCTCTTTCAACTTACACTGGTTAAGGCACCATGGCAAATGACACGGATCTAGAGCAGCTACCCAACTGTGAGCATTTTGAAAGTACTGTCTCTAGAAAGGACGAGGCCCAGGTTGTGGTCCCCGACGACCGACAATCTATCATTCGAACGAAGGTGAGTCGAAGTCTTCAAATAAAAGATTGAGCGAAACTGATTTTGTTCGAGTTTGACCGCCGAGTTCTTCCCATTGTTTGCATTTTGTACGTCTTGTCTTATCTTGACAGAGGTGAGTAACAGCAATCATTATTCCGTTTTTCACTCTCGCGCCGCTCACACCCGTGACAGGAAATATCGGCAATGCCAAAGCCGTAGGAATTGATGACGACCTCAATCTTTCCAATCGTCAGTGGTCATGGGTACTATACTCATTCTACATAAGCTACATACTCTTCGAGTGGACAACGGTCATGTGGAAAATCCTCCCGGCACACTCGTACATCGCTTCGTTATGCATCTGGTAAGTTTCTTCAAGGTCCAGGTATGATTTTCTAATTACTGATACAATATTCAAGCTGGGGTGCAGCGGCAATGTGCAGCGGTGCGGTCAATAACTTTGCACAATTGGTTGCATGCCGATGCCTATTAGGTATTTTCGAAGCCGTTTTTGGTTGTGGGGCACCTTATTTCCTTTCCTTGTTCTACCAAAGGAGAGAGCTAGGTTTTCGCTTGTCACTCCTTCTTGGAATGTCTCCAGTCGCGAATTGCTTCGCATCGGCTCTTGCATATGGTATCACCCATATCAAAGGCTCATTAGAGCCGTGGCGGTATCTATTTATTATCGGTGAGTGCATTGGATCCGTACATCTCAACGCTTCAGGGCTAACTTCTAGCAGAGGGTGCCCCTACTGTCCTCTTCTCTGTAGTTGTGTTCTTCTACCTTCCCGATTCTCCGGAATCCGCCAAATTCCTCAACGAAATTGAGCAAACTGAAGCCGTCGAACGTCTGCAGACTGTTGATCGAACGGCCAAGGGAAAGATGCAATGGGATCAAGTCTTCAGAGGCCTGACCGACTACAAGAACTACGTCCACATGATCATCCACTTTTGCTGCAACTACTCCTTCTCGGGTCTCTCGAACTTCTTGCCAACCATTTTGAAAACCATGGGTTACACTTCAGTGAATGCGCAGGGACTGGCAGCCCCGCCTTATTTTGCTTCATTTCTCTGCTGCGTCGCCGCCTCTTTGGTATCTGATCGTTGGGGAAATCGCGGTTACGTTGTGACCTTTTTTGCTGCAATGGGTACAGCTGGTTACCTCATCTTGACCTGCGTGGAAGATGAGTCGAGGACAGCGGCACGCTATGCTGGCGTGTGGCTCGCGACTTGTGGGATTTTCCCTGCACTCGCCATTAATATCACCTGGCTCTTGAACAATCAGGGTGGAGACAGTAAAAAGGGCGCTGGAATGGCTCTGCTAGCTGTATTTGGACAGTGCTCCAGCTTGATCAGCAGTTCCGTCTTCCCTGATACCGACGCTCCTCTGTACACCAAGGGGTGCGCCCTTGGCTGTGCCCTGACTGGCTTGATAGCTATTTTGGGTATGGGATTGCATGTTTCTTTGACCTTGGAAAACAAAAGAAAGGACCGCCTTTATGGGCCAGTTAACGAAAACGACAGAGTCGATGTGACCGAGGGAGGCGATCATCCGAATTTCCGATATTTGACTTGAGACTGACGGGATGTACGAGATTGGATGCGGTCATTTCATCAAATTATTTAGTTTCGGATGAAGGGTTCCGAATCTCTAGATGTGAGGTGATGGTCACCGATGATAACCGCCGCAACGGGGTGGGCGGGATCTCCCTACCTGGGCACATCAACGATCTTTTCGAGGCTCAAAATATAATATCTGCTCTAATTGAATACACGATAGCTCTTTCTAGATGTAATAGCTCCAGAAATCATTCGTACAAATTATGGCTCAGTATCGGTGGAATATCATCGATAGGGGTCGGACCCACCGCGGGTAGTTGAAAAGGCCGCGCCTTCCCCCGCGCATGACCTTTCCCATCCTCCACGCCGTCATGGAGAAACGGCCGCCGCGGAGCAGAGCTCTTATTGACTATGAGTTTCAGCGCGCGTATAAGGCATGCACTCCATGTGCTCGACGAAAGGTGAAGTGTCAGCCAGGAGACGACAAATGCATCCGATGCAGCAAGATGCAGCTGGACTGCGTATTCAGCTCCAAGAAGCCATGGTCTCGACCTTCAAAGGATGGAACAGATTCACAAATGTCAAAAAGATCGCGAACACTGGCAAACAGAGTACCGAGGTTAGTCCGATCTTCACTGGGTTTGAGACTTGCTAACCGTAAAAAGAAGCAGCTCTCAGTCTGCCTCCCTCCGTCAGGCCGAGACCCAGGATGAGGGTCTTCCTGCATCTATGTTGCAGAGGGTTGTATCTAACAACAAAGATGCTATGAATATCCTCTTCGAGGCTGCTCTTCGCGAAGAACCACGAGATGCCCTGGCCAGCCGAGAACAAAACAATTCGCCACAGATCCCACGGACCTTGAACGAAATGGACACCGTCCAAATTTGGAATGCTCATCGCTTCGTTAAAATGGGTTGGTTCTCGGCCCGAGAGGCCATGACTCTGATTGATCTGTAAGCGAGCATGTCCTCGTCTCATTCCCCTACGCAAAGAAGTTCATGCTGATCTGAACGGGAAGCTTCTTCGCAAACGTGAACCCACTTTCTCCCATCCTGACCGACTTTTATGCTTCCCACAAGAACCAGTTTTATCTGGTTACCCAAGAGCCTATGCTTTGCTGTGTGATTCTGATGATCTCCTCGCGCTATCACACCCTACCAGGGGTCGGCGGCTGCTCTCGCGCTTTCTTCATCCATCACCGCCTCTGGCAACACTGCCAACATTTACTTTTGCGACTAACTCTCGGTCAAGAAAAGATCTCAAAAGCAAAGACGCGAAATATCGGGAGCATTGAAGCATTGTTGTTGCTTTCCGAGTGGCACCCGCGAGCATTGCAATCCCCCCCGGAGACGGATGGCTGGGACTCCGATTTCCTCATGACACATCTGGATGCTCGAGATCCACCTTTACCCACGGAAGAAACGCCCGTGTCTGATAGGTGGAGAGAAGATGTTGTGGAACCAACAAAGCGGTTCGAGCGCATGTCTTGGATGGTTCTCAGCTCCGCTTTGGCCCTTGCCCACGAACTAGGCGCGCTTGACCCCAGCAAAAGAATACCGAAACCAGATGATCTTGCTCGGGTAGATTCAGAGGTTTATTTGGAATATCTTGAGTTACGCCGGCAACGTCTCCCAAGCTTACTGTTTGTGTACATCAATGTCTTGTCGTCTCGCATCGGATGCACGTCACCTATTCCTCCCGAGGTAGAGGTCCTACTTCCTGAATCGACATTACTTCATCCAAGTGATCACACATGGCTTGAACTCATGAATTCATGGGTTGAGCTCATCAGATTGACTTCTTCAATCATGAGCGTGCTCTCTCCCTTGGTGAACACGACTTCGGGATCCAGCTCCGCCGGGGCTTTTGTGTCCACCCTAGAAGAAAACCAGATACTTTTGTCTAATTGGCGACGCCAGAATCTCGCTATTCAAGCCCCCGCCTCGGCTTTTACGGATATTCTTCTCATTGAATATCAGCATCTCCGCATCTTGATCAACTCGGTCGGTATGCAGAAAATTGTGGCAAAAGTCCTCGGGCAAAACAGTGTGCAGAGCGGGTCCACAATCGACTATACCTTCATCGAAAAAGCTCGGCAAACAAACATGACCGTGCGAGAGTACGGATTCATTGAGGAGGTGATCGACGGCTGTTGTCAGACGCTGGAAAAGGTCTCCGCGCTGGGAACGGCAGGCTCACTGCATTACTCGCCTATGAGGCTCCTGTTCCGCACAATCAGCTCTTCCATATTCCTGATGAAAGCCCTGGCCTTGGGAGTCCGCAACAGCAAGCTACAAGAGGCATTGCAGATACTCGACCGGGCCATTTCGGCTCTCCAGGATGACAACCAAGATGACGTGCATTTGAAGGCACATTATGCTATTTTGCTCAAAAATCAGGCTTCAAGACTTCGGAGAAGTCTTGTACCCTCTAGCAGCTCTTTACCGAGGCCCCGGGTGAATGATCATGAAAGATCTTTGCATCTGCCTGAAGCATTGCCATCCATTGCACGATCTCCTCATCAAAGCAATTTTGAGAGCGACGGCCTGGGATTCGACAGTTTCTCTGATTTCGATTTCAATGACTGGCTATCGCTACCCTTTGATCCATCTGTGGCACCTTTCGGGCCCTACGAGGGAGACTTTGGGATTCGTATGGATGGCGTTGATTTAGATCTGGACTTTCTATGGCAACTACCTCCCTGATGTGAAAAACCACATCATCCACATCTTTTTTAAAACATTCAGCGACCAATCTGTTCCGAGTCAACAACTACGCCAGCAAAAGTGACCGGTCATCTCACGTCCTGATGCGGTTATCAAATGATCACAATGTGAGGGGACAGATAATATACAGCCGGTGGTGACTATTCGAGAGCTTTGTCTACGTTCATGTCATGAAAAGGTGGTATAAACAAGTGACAGCTGACTGCGCCGACACAGATGCCAGTCGGATCTCCATGGCCAATCAGTTTGGAATCTGGCAGAATTGGTTTTGTTTTGATACCGGCCAATGACAGTTGGAACATCTTATCTGAATGCTTTTCATCTTCGAATGTTTCCAAAGCACTGGCTGTGGTCCCTATTCTCCAGGGTAGGGTACTTCTTCGAATTATCAATTGCACTACCAACATGGAACCCAGTTTTTGGTATCTATTGCCACAAAATCAGCACGGTCATCGAACCCTTGCCTAGTGGGTCTGCCTGTCCATTGACAATCTGTCCATGCTGGATTTACTGGAATCGCACAATGTCAAAAATAAGCTTGAGAAAGCACGCTATGCCCGTTGGGTGTAGCAAGAAGTGGATCTCACGAAGCCGGGGAAAGCTCTATGAGAATGTGTGTGGCGCACCCGATACTAGTGTTGTGCCTGGAGAGAAACCCCGTTGTGGCTTTCAAGAGGGCAATTGCCCCAGGCACCCTATGGGTCCTGAATCGAGGAAGCTTCAGCAGCTCCAAGCATGTACATCTACATCCTACATCCTACATCCCGCACATGCCCATGCCTATGATACTCAGGTCTACCTACATTCCTGCCAGCATGCCAGATCTGCCGTGGCTTCCTCGTGGAAGCCGAACCCTAGAATCGAGCGGTAACCCTTGGGAACCAGCTCGATTCAAGACAGCCGTGGAGCTCAGGCCAAAGAAACAGACGGAGCTTGGGTCGAAATTACCCTGAATCGGCTCGTTTCTGGCGCGACGCGTCTCTTGAAATTCAACCGTGTTGGTACCTGTGAACGCAGCCGATACAAACCCCTGTATCGTGGGGTCCACTGCCCCATCGAGTGGATTCATCGAGACTGGAACCTGGCACAGGTTGTTCAGGTGATTCCGGCGACAGGTCTCCGGAGACTGTTGCCGCGCGACGCAGAGATGTTTCGACCCCTGCATGGGTGTATTCTCCGCCCGTATCAAGGTGATCGCTCAATTCATAGGGAGTCCCAGAGAGTCCCAGAGAGTCCCAGAGAGTCCCAGGGAGATGCCAGCTGGCCCAAGCAATTCCCTTTCGCATGACCTCACCGCGGGTCGATGATGCCTCGATGAGTCGGATCGATGGATACCGTATTGTAATTTTACCACGTACCCTAAAACACCCGACATGCGGCCCCTGGATCATCCTCTCGTCCCGTACATCCACCACCGCATTACCATAGAATAGAAAAGAGACGAATCTCTGTGGCAAGCTGCCATTCAATAGATAGCTTCTTTTCTCAATTGCTACGCAGTTCCAAGTACGACTATATCTGGGATACCTGCAAGGGGCCCTGTTCGCCAACGATGCAGACCCCCGAGCTTGTGTGGGTCCGCCGACATCCGGCTGCAGCTGTTCGATTTTCCACGGAATGAGCCTCTCTCAGCCTCCGGATCCCTGTGCGGCAAATTTGTCGGCCCTTCGCATGGGCGACTAGAGGCCTCCGACACATGCAAAAGGTATCAAAAAGCATCTTTGAAAGGAGCTCATCATTATAGGGGTGTCAGTCTGTGAGCGGTTCCCAAGCCGGGGGTTGCCGGGCAGGACGTGTTTTGTTATCCGGTTCTGTGGCAGACCCGGAATCCACTGGGTGGAGGCCGAGGGATTCACGGGTGGATTGCAATTCCCGTATCCATTCACTTTTTTCATTTTCCTGAAATTTTCGCCCTCCCGGAAACCTATAAAAGCATCCTCCGAGCCCGGCTGCAGGTGTGTACTATCATGCTAGGAAAAAGTGACGAGCCGAGCAAACAGGTGGAAGGGGGGGTGTCGGACCCGGCATTAATTACGTGTTCCCAACTAGACCGCTCGGTGAAGTGTGTTCCCGAGGAAAGGGAGGGTGAGAGAATCCACCCGACCCTCCTTTCAACCGAATGTGGCTTCTTTCCGGGCTCGTGGTTGCCCAGTAAATCTGTAGTTGGTGGACCAAGAATCCGAGTCGGCCCGGTTTGGACGACGCCGGGAATCAATCCAGAAACTTGGGTGGGCCGAAGCAGTTATGATTGGGCTACTATGTGTGGATCGGTGGATCCGACCCACTCAATTGGAACATGACGATCCACTGCAGGGAATGAGAAAAAAAATATCGACGATGTCCTGTCCATTCCCATTGCCTTCCCCCCTAACTGTTAGGAAAGGTCTATTCAGGGAAGGATGAGAAACAATTGAAACCGACATGCAGGGGAAGGAAACTAGATGTAATTTATTTCTCGTCTCGAGAACGAGATTCATCCCATATGAGAGTGGACCCAGTATCAGTGAAGACCCGACCGAACCCGAATCCAGCCAGCAACACGCGTAAGAAAGTTGTAAGAAATGAAAGATCGGTGAAAAACAGGGTGGAAACACACCCCCAGCATTCCAGTTACAGGTGATTTGCGAGTGAAATACTCCGGCGTCCGCACAGAGTAGGGCTTTTTTTTCACGCTGCGCACTAGCCTCGACCGGGAGGCGGACGGGCGAAAATTGTGCCGGAGAGTATTTATGTCCTGGGACGACCTTCTTCCGTAGTTTCCCAGCTTTTTCTCCCTGAAAAGTTCCTTTCCATCCCATACCAATCCACCCCCCCTCCCATCAAACTCCTCTCTATAACCCATCACAATGGCCTCCCGTGTCTTCGCCCAGCGCCTGGCTTCCACCATGGCCCAGACCTCCAAGGTCGCTCGCCCCGCTGCCCGTTTCCAGCTGAACGCTGCCACCAAGCGCACCTTCACCTCCCAGAAGGCCCCCGTCGCCACCTTCGGTGCCCCCAAGCGCGTCGCCGCTCCCACCGTCCTCCAGGCCAACGCCCGCCAGGCCTTCCAGTCCGCTGCCCGCCGCCAGTACTCCTCCGAGGTCGCCACCGCCATGGTTGAGGTCTCCAAGAACCTGGGTATGGGTTCCGCCGCCATCGGTCTCGGTGGTGCCGGTATCGGTATCGGTCTCGTCTTCGCCGCTCTCCTCATGTCGGTCTCCCGCAACCCTGCTCTCCGTGGCCAGCTCTTCTCCTACGCCATTCTGGGTTTCGCCTTCGTCGAGGCCATGGGTCTGTTCGACCTCATGGTTGCCATGATGTGCAAGTACGTCTAAGCGTTTGATCCGAAGGGCTTTGAAGGAACAAATAGAAAAGAGACATTTTTTCTTTTGTCCGCCGGGGAGGGTATTTGGTCGTGATGTATTACCATGTACTACTTTTCAGCGTCATCTACAACTTTTCCTTTCTGTACATATAGAGTCTTATATGGCCTACCTATCCCAACTTCCAAGAGCCAAACCAAAACTCTGTGTGTTGAGTCCTCCGGCTGTATCACCATTTCCTAATTGCTCTTTTCCCTTGCCTCGAGCATTTCCATTCGTATGGCTCCTTCCTTAGATTCACTAGAACTAGAACTGCATTACATCCGCACCCGTCTTTTTCAAGCTATCTCGGTTTTTACCTTGGAGCTACTCCTGAACTCCAGCTAGATCAAAACAGCTCCATCCGGGGCTCGCCCTTTGCTCCGAGTTCGACTCCTGTCTCCGGGGTTGCTACGTGTAAACTTCTCCATCGGCTAACACCACGACCAGCATCCATTGACGGTCAATGCTCTGCCCAATGGATCAGGACACCTCATTCGGTCCATCGAGCTATCCTAGCTTACGATTCCCCTGCACTGAGGGAATCCCTCCGAGCTCGACATCCCCGGCATCCCCAACGCAGAGCCTGCACTAGCTCCGGGACCTCGGGTAGCGCCTTCCCGCATGGGCCGGCTGACTCATCACATGACATCAACGAGACGAATTCGTAGGAGAGCTTGTCTGCAGAGAGCGATGGTCTGTGGGGAAGTTGGAGTCTCGGATTAGTTGTATTACGACGTGGCTGGTGGTTGCAATGCCGGAGTTGGCTACGTGGATGCTGAAGAGCTTAAACGCAAATATACAGGCACAATGCGATTCGGGACGGCATTACATATATTCAACGTAGTCGTTACTCTTTATTGACAAGGATTTTGTACATATTGGCAGCTATTTCAACTGGCACTCCATTTGGATCTGGCATTGGTTCCAATCCCTGGCTGGATGGGCTGGAGAGCTCCTGGGCTACCAACGGGTTCAACTTGACATTGCGAAAGGTGCATGCATGTGGACTTGGGCTTATTTGTAGCTGGAATGTCTATACTAGAATGACTATAGATAGCCATTCTCACGGTCTGTTTGACCGTTTGGCGTGATACAAGTGTTCCGCATAGTGACAGATTGTATATTTTCGCAAGTGTATTCTAGGTGAGTACCTGACACGCATCAACTATTGAACTAAATATAGCAGATCGATCCAATAGAGTCAAAGATGTATAACCAAAGTCTACTACGATCAACAGAACAGGGCAAATTATAGATCCAGACAAAACCAGAAGTCGACTCCGATCATGCCACAAGACTTGCATGCTAAACGCTGTGGGAAATAGGTATCATGACATGGCAACAGGATGGAAACAAGAGCTCAAACGTGGGAACAGAAACCGAAGAGACAGAGCGTGAAAAAGAAGGGGAAAAAAAAAAGGAACACCACGTTAAAAGATTTCCAGATCTTCAAACTCCACAACCAGCCCGTCCGCGGATCCAGCCGCCAACGAACTATCCAAACTCAAGCCATTCATCGCGTCGAACATGGTCTCCCCACGTCCCAAATTCATAGGCCGACTCGCATACATCCCAACGTGAACGAACTTATCCTCAACACCGTAAAAGAACCAATTGACTTCCCGCAGCTTCGTCCACGTGGATCCCACCGCCCCGGGACTCCGAGCAAACGGCGAAGCAGAAGGCACTTGGTACCAAACCCAGAGCGCATGACCGATGCGCTCGAGTTTGATGCGCAATGACTGCACCCCTGGCCCTCCGGATTGGACGGGCGACACGCACCAGTCGGCGCCATCGGCCGTCGCGCTAGTCGAGGATGCATTGACGGTGCCCGAAGAAAACTCCATGCCGGCTTTGACCCATTTGCATGGCGCGCCTAATCGGTGGTCTGTGAGTGCCGGCCGGCCGAAGGACTGTGGTGCTGCGCCGGCGAAGATGACGAGGCCGCCTTGGTCCCATTCCATTTCCCAGTCCGCGCTGACGGTGACCTCGGCTACGACGAATGGGTGGTGAAGGGAGGTGAAGACGATGGGCGCGGTCGATGTGTCGCCGTTTGGGGGTTTGCGCCATAGATCGGTGTTCGGGCCCGCTGTTAGAGTGAAGTATTCCATGCATTGCGGGAGTGTGAACTCTGGTGGTAGGTTCAGGGCTGTGAAGGAGGTGCCGTCGGGTGGCATTTTGTGCTTTGAATTCGAAGTTTGCAAGTTGTCCACGGCTCCCGGGCTTCTTATGCTTTTTTATAAAGTCCTCAAATCGATCGTGCTGAGTCAATGGACTGTTCCTTTAATGCGAGCTTCTGGTGCCTGTGCGGATATCAATGGGAGACGCGAGACACGGGGATCAGGGATTGGTTTCAAGGGTAAAGAAAGGCACAATGAAAGGAAATCCGATTTTGTGGGGAAAGGTTGGGATATGAAGTCAGGATGAGCTGCCGCATGCGGACATCATAGAACACGACAGAAAGAGAAAAACAAAAACAAAAAAAATGAAATACCCCGACACACAGGGAACCGATCCCAGAATGAATTCGAATTCGTGGCAGGTCACTATTTATATGAATCGCCCCCTGGAAGTAGCAGCTCAGGGGAGGGCAAAAAAAGGAGCCTAGTAGGCTAGGAATGCAGAGCCCGAGAGAACTGGGAACCGAGCTACTGGGCTCCCCAAAGAACTTTGGCTCCGCCTGGCCTTGAGGATCGCCAAAGTGCGCGATGGCGCGGACCAGTTTGCAAGTGGCGGGTCATCATGCATCCTGGGGATCCATCACGTCGTGGATCCGATCCCTGGGAAACGTGGGAACTGGGAATTGGAAGCTGAGGGTCTTTGGAATGGCCTCGGTGGGTTAATCGTCGATCTCCGTGCGACGGACGTGCGACGGACGTGCGACGGAGTGGCGAGCGCTGTGAGACGGGCTCTGTAGGGGATCTGTAGGGAATCTGTAGGGGACGTGTAGACGATCTCCGTCGACTGGGGAAGACTAGACAGACGGAGCTGAGCGGACTCCAGGATCTTCCCTGATCGGGACGTGATAGGCGTGGTCTGACAGTCAGCGAGCCCTGGGGACACAGGCTTCTCAGTTCTCAACTCTCAGTTCTCACTTCTCAGCTGCAGGTGGCGGTGATGCTAAGCCACAGTCTGCCCTCTGCACTCGGCTGAATATGGGGAGTGGTCGGAGATGCCGATTCTTCATAAAAGCGTTCGTCCTCCCTTTCTCGGGTTCCATAGGCTTAAGTTCGAGATGATTTGCCTGGCTAATTATAGTGTCTCCACCATGTTCAACTTTAACGATCTCGGATGCGTTGGCCACTCGGCTCCGATCTTGACTCCGGCTTGATGGCACCACATGAAGTCCATAGAAGGGTTCCTTGGATCGCAGTGACAAATCGACGTGAACCAGGACAGCATGAGGGGCCCTAAAATAATACCTCGCTCAGGCAAGAAAAAGGGGCCAAAAACCAATACGAAATGGGCGCCAAGCGCCGGCGAAATCGTTGGCGCCTCAAATCTGCCCCGACCGAAATCCCATCCAATAGCGAGCGATCGATCTTGACCGATCTCGTATTAGTCCAGGAGGCTCTGGGCTACCAACTTGAAAACGAGACTTTAAGGGAGCCGTGATCACTCGCGCACTTTTCTCTGCACGAAAACCTCCCACGCTACTACACCCTGTACAGTAACAGTACTGCGTAGCTAGAGACGAATTCAAAGCTTTGAGACGCGTTTACAATACCTTCCGCACTGATCTAGACGCGATTCATCATGTCACCGTCACACGGGCTGTTCGCTCGCTACAGCTACTACTACAACGAGGATCCGTGGGGCATCTCCATCACACTCACGACAAAAGACCTGTACGAGTCCAAGTCTTTGTTCATTGCCGGATTCGCTTTCGACGTTTTGACACTGGCTGCCCTCATGGGCGGTGTCGTTTGGGCATGTCTGATCCGCAACCATAAAGGCGCGCTGAAGGGCGTGCTCACATCCCTATTTGCCTGGCTCCTGTAGGTGACACTCCTTTATGCGCATACAGACTGACACTGACCCGGAATGACTCCAGTGCTATGGTCCTCATCATCATCGAGGAGAGTTTCTTCCTAGCCGAGACTACAGTCACCAATTACTATCTTATCGACGCTTTCCTCTACGTCTTTTTCCTTCTGATCAGCGAGTGCATGCTCATTTTCGTCTTCTACAACATCATCCACAAGCTGCTCGATCGCCTCACTGATTCAGGCAGGCCGTATGCTGCAGTGGTCATCATCCACTGGATCGTTCTCGCCATTGCAGTAGCGCTGGCTGTTGCCTCCTGGGCTCTGTACGTCGCATACGAGGTGACGAGTGTACAGGATTCATTCCCATATAGACTTGGAAGAATCTACAGAAAGGTGGAAAGTGCGCGGGCGATCTTCTACTGGATCGTTTCGCTGGAGATCCTCGCGTGGTCCATCTTTGCGACTGTCAAGGCCGGATCCCACCGATTCGTCTCGAGAGTGAGTTGATAGCGAACCCTCTTGGCAATACACGCTAACAAGACGCAGATGCCCGCCATTGCTCTTATCGTCGGCAGTGTCTTTTGGTTCGCTTTGAACCTGATGTGGGCGGTCGTCTATATGCGCTACGCGCTTTCGGCCGTCAGGTTTTCTCCAAAGTACTTGCAAACCGTCGAGTCTGTCTGCCAGTTCTTCTTCTGCATCGGCATATACGTTGGTCTTCTTCTCTGCTGTATGAACTGGAGCAAACTCGGCGGCCCGGATAAGCCTGCGGATGCTGCCCAGTATCCGTATGGGGCTGTGCCTGCCGGGTACCCAACATACCCGACGTATCCGGCATATCAGGCTTATCCCCATTTCCCACAGTATCCTCAACAGTATCCTCAGCGGGATCCTCAGCATATGCAACAGCCTCAGCCTCAGCAAACCTATCAGCAGCCTCCGCAGCAGTCTCAGCAACAACAATCGCATCCCCAGTAAGAGGTGTTAAGGGAGGGATGGAGAGATGAAGGTGGAGTTGCAATCGGATATCGCGATACTATCCTAGTACGCAGTGTGTTTGGGACTGCGCTTCTATGATCTGTTTATGTACTTTGTTTGAAGCGATATCTCCGTGCTGGTTTAGGACCGAGCTGTATACGGAATACCCATATTTGATGTCGATACCCTTGAATTTCTCAAATGAGACGATTTTCCAATTCAGTAAAAGTAAGTACGACATCTAGTACAGTAAATATTTCTTTATCCGATCTAAAAGATTCGCACCTTCCAAGTTGTTCCATCTACTCTCCGCAAATGTCTTGGCAAACCAGGCGGTGGCGGCAAACGTCACCCGAACATCTATCAAACTCAGCGCAACCATCCTCTACCAGCCATGGTGTGCACCAAATGCCAGAAAAAGCTCAAGGCCACCGAACTCGCCACTCCGGGCGTCAAGCGCAAGAATGACATGTACTACGGCTCCCCCTCCACGACTCTAGGCGGCTCCTCAGCCGCGAAGGGAACGTCAAAGTCGACCTTGGGCAACACGGGTATCGGCAAGGTATGTTTCTCCGATGATGTTTCTCGAGTTGAACTGACGCGTACAGAGTAAACTCCTCAGCGCAAAGGCGAAGAACCCTTATGCGGCGTATGCTTCGTCTTGCGAGTCTTGTAAGACGAAGACTGAGCAGGGGAGGAAGTACTGCCAGCGCTGTGCTTATCAGAAGAACGGTATGTCCGATGGTTTTCGTGGTGATGGTGATGGTTTTGCTAATGGATTATCTAGCCTGCCCCATGTGCGGTAAGAGTCTGGCGGGCAAATCGGCCAAGGACCAGCCCGTGGTGCAAGGGCAGAAGTTCAACCTGAAGTGATCTTTTCGGATTTGGTGGTTTCTCGGTGCTTAGCGGCATGGCGTTCGGAGTCCACGGGGCTATGTATTTACAGAACCGGTGTCGATGAATAAAGTCGATTGACAGTACAGAAAAGATCTAGTTATACATGGCATGCGCGGTAAGAGTATATGCAGTGCGTCGATAACGCTTCATACCAGGCAACAAACCGCCAGTTCCTGGCTGCGACAAGCTCCGCTTCTCCTTTGTTCATACACCAGTTCAAACTCCTCAAGCTCAACAAAGTAACCGCTTACCGGTCGGCCAGCATGTTCTTGATGTAGCTGTAGTATTGCGGCAGCACGTGCTGCGCGATCTCGTCCTTGCACAACCACTTGAAGTCCTTCAGGTTCTGGGAGTTGGCTGAGATGTCGGCCTGGCCCGTCATGATGCGTGTCTTCATGAAGAAGGTCTTTTCGCCATGTGACTCGGCTCCGGTGGCCTTGTCGATGTGGGGCTTGCGGTTGGTGTAGACGTGGTGTCCGAAGGGGTGGTAACCGACCATCCAGGTGTTCATGTTGACACCGGCAGACTCGGCGAGTGTGCGTTCAGCGGCCTAGGTCGAGAATTTGATTAGAATACGGCCCCCGAATCAGATATACTGGGCGCAAACTCACCTCACGGATGGTCTCCTCTCCCACCACGGGAGAGCTGGGAAACTTCCAGTATCCCTCCTTCGACTGAACGAGGAGGTACAGAGTCTTGGGAAGCAGCCGGTTCAAGCTCTTGTAGTCTCCCTTCTTGTCGGCCTCTGTCACCCGCGGGAATGGCCGCGGGATCTCTTCCTTCTTGCTGGTATCTTGGGAGGTGGCGTTGGCTGTGGACTCGGCATCCTCAACGAGCTTCTCCACCTGGTACTCCGGCTCGGATTCCTTGGATCCGAGGAGAAGTTCGTCGTTCCATGCGTCGCTGGCGTACGCGTTGTACTGGCCGATGTCGCGTGCCGGGGTGCGGCGCTCCTGAACCTTCTTCTTCCAGTCGACGTCGGCCGGGGTTCCACGCTTGAAGTAAAAGTATTTGGTAAAAGGCAGCGCCAGACGCTCGTTCAGACGCTTTTGGTAGAAATGGTAGGCTTTCTCGAACGGCTCGAGGTCGCGGGTGATCTGGGGCGGACGCGAGAGAACAACGCCGGCGTTGATGGTGTAAACGGGCTTCACGACGGGGAAAGTGGTGTCTGGAGCAGCAGTCGTTGATTCGGTCGCAGCCGCAGTAGAGGCATAGTTGCGGCGGCCGAGGGTCTCTTGACAGCTTCTGCACACGCCGGAGTCGAGTCTCGACGGGCCTGGATCGGGGGGAGTCAGTGGCGATTCCAATTCATCATCGACGATACATACGTAGCAAGGACGCTATGCGCCGGGCGCCATTGGGACCTGACGACATCGTTATAGAGACTGTTGATGCTGTTTCGACACCCTTTGCAACTCCGAGAAAAGTTCCAGCAAAGTCACGTTCGCGCTACACCCGAACAGGACTAGCGCCCCGCGGACCAGATAAAAACGCGGCGCCCGCTTTTCAGATTTTCTCTTCTCCAGGCACCCGTTTCCTTATCGTCACTGCGTTTAGTAAATCCCACGGCCAGTCGATCATTAAGTGGTGTCTAGAGCGAGCTTTGCTGCTGATTCGCTAGCGGTACCTTCGTTATCTACCAAGGTGTACTGTTAGATAGATGCGGCGAACATTTCAACACCCTTGCCTTGTGCTATGTTCCGTAATGCCATTCAATCATTCATCCACACCATCCAATCCCTCTCGTTTCCACTTTTGAATTCCTCGAAAGAAACCTAGCTGGTCTCTCCAGCCTCTCCGAAGTCCATGACTTCCTCGTGCGTTCCAAACACTCGCATCTTGTTGCCGTAGACACTCCAAAACTCGCTGTCCAGCCGAGGAACCAGCAAGCCCTGGTGAACCATGTAAGCAATTGCATTTCCAGGCTCAGCGAGAGACTGGAGAGTGCCTTTGGGAGAGTGAGCATCCGAATGCGTGCCTTCGTTGTGCTTGTCTGCACGGTCGACGTGCTCGCTCGATGTGCTCGAAGCTTGTTTGGAACGGCCATTGTTGATGCTGTTGAATAGCTCTTGCACATTGAATGGCGGACTATTGATAATTTCGATGTTCATTTGTTGCAAAGTTCCCTTTGTGCCCTGATGCATTTTCCCCTCCTTGTAAAGGTGAGCAGAGACCTTGATGAACAAGAAAGCGGCGAGCATGCTATCATAGCCTGCCTCGTGAAGGCATTCGCTCCATGCATACTTCGAATAAACGGAATCAATACCTGTATAAGTTGTCAGATACTTGCTTGGGAAAAAGTTATTTGCGACGTACTGATTTTGGGAATAGCTGCCCTGGCCACCTCTTTGCAGGCCTCTCCGAGCGAAGAATTAGCACCCGAGGAGTTCCCGTCGGCTGTGACGAGGTACTTCGTATCTATCACCAGGGGAAACACACGGTGAACCTGAACCTTGAACTCTTCCACGGTATCGGGCAGCTTGCCGATGAAGTGGTGGTGGAAGTAGACCAGGTCCATGAAGCAGTTGTGCCCAACGAGGACCACCCGCTTCTCCTTAAGGTGCTTCTTCAGTCCGGATGAAAGCTCCTCCAACGTGAAAGTAGGGTTCTCGGCTTGAGTCATAAGGGGAGCGAAGGTGGCTGACTCGAGGGATGATAGATTTCCTCCTACCAAAGCCTCGGCAATCCAGCGGAATCCGATGCCCTCTTGGATCTTCCGCTCTGCCTCCTCGCACTTTTTCTCAAGTACCAGTCTATTCTTTTCCGCGGTGGTCTTGGTGATCGTAACAAATCCATGTCGACTTCGGGATTTCAAATCAGGGTACTCCAACCTGATCACCTTGTGCACAAGGTATTTTTGCTGCTGATTCAGAATCTTGGACGGGATTTCGCATCGCTGGGCCTTTTGAGAACCGATCAAAGAAGGAATGTTCAGGTAAGGATAGCGCTGGGAAAAGTCAGATCACATATTGGTTGCAGTCAGGAAGGGGATTTGACTTGGCCATGGGCTACCCAGTGCTCAATCAGGACGCGAACTTCCTGGAGGAAACGAACGGACTCTTGGTCTGTATCCTTTATTCCCCAGACATCGGGAAGGTTGAATCTTAAATTCGCCTTGTCCCGGGCTTCCTGCTCTTCGTTGCGGGTGAGGTAACGGACACCTTGCTTGCTGAGTGCATCGACACTGAAACGGCTTCCCAACAAAAACGCGACCGCTGGAGAGATGGATCAGCATCGTCATAGATGGGACTCGGACAAAAGGACGTACATGAGTTCGAATAGGTCCAGTCACGGTTGATGTCCAGGGCTCGATCCACAATAGGACTCAAGTTGATGTTAAATGGCCTGAGCTGATAAGTACCTGCGAACAGTCAGATTGGTCGACATAAATGGAAATCGGAGCACGAACCAGTCTTTACATCCTCATTACAGATGGTCAGACCAACCTGGAGGATCTGGTACTTCTCGGCGGCGACTTTGGTATCCAGGTAACGCTCCTGGAGAGTCTGGATTGTCGGGCCATGGGAAGAGGGCTGAGCGATACCAGAGAACTCGAAATCAATAGAGACAAAGTAGCTCTGGGTCAGCCCTTGCAGAAGCCAGGGAAGGTAGTACGCGAAGTTGTGATGAGTTAGATCCATCTTGTTGCGATGGATGGGATAAAAGAAGAGTGCGTGGGTGAAAGGAGGGTGTGTGGAACAAGGGAAGAAAGAGGAGGATGGGTGTGTGGAAGAAGAGAAGAAAGAGAGAAAGGTGCGTGGAATAAGGGAAATCTGATGTATGCTGTGCATCTCTGGAGCTTCACTTGCACCTCAGGAGCCTACCTTGAAGATGTTTAAGTGAATGCTGATCACAATAGGCGCACACGTCCAATGCAGAATGTCTAGTCAAACTACATATATGCAATTCGAGTAATTAAAAAATCCCAAGTTAATAGAGACCAAACAGAAAAATGCGAGGCTCTTGAAACATGGTGTGACAATGATGATATTGAAAATGGCCCTAGACGCCTAATTCTCCTACTTCTTTAAAGTCTCTTCTTAGGCATCTTTTGGTCTATTTCAAGACTTCATTCTGTATGCTTCTAAACATATCGAACCGATAATCTATTTACTATTTTTGAAAGTAGCCCAGCTAGGCATCTCGTTTGTTTCTGGTGGCCGCTATTCACACTAATAAAGAGGTCAGAGTAGGCAAACAGCCATATAGGTCATGGCCACCTATTAGGGCCTACATACAATATCTCATTGGGCTGTAGCATGATGCCGGACATCATGAATGACACGTGGGTTACTATCTAGAAGGGACTCAAGCATACAGGCACAACCCCAGTGGACATAGCAAGGACGCAGAGCTGCCAGAATACAGAAAATAAATTATTAAAGGAAAAGTAGCATACATCACGCATGGAAGCAATCGCAGTCCATAAACAACGCACCTGGTCGGCAATCCCGTGACCAACCCCGGACTTGGGCGAGCCGAGGGAAAACGACAGCACAGCCGATCGCAGAGTTCCCGGCCTCCATAGACGTCTCCTCTCTTCCTTCCCATCCATCTTCTCTTTTCTCCTTTTGTTCCAGAATTAAACAGCTTTGAATATTGCGCCACCCCATGCTTCTGGAAAGCAACGACTGACGCAATGTCGACACATACCAAGCTCTCCTCTCCATCCTCCACCAGCCCCACGAAGCTCTGCTCCAAGACCTACAAGAAGGCTTCCCAGCTGTACCTCACACGACGCCTACCGGAATCACTCGCATCACTACAGCCAATCATCAATGCCTCATCATCACAAGATGAGCCATACACGAATGGTGACTCGGCCGCGGCCGCGGCGGCGACCGTCGCGCCGATCGCCGCCGCCCCGGGCACGTGGAGAATCAAGGTGTGGAATCTCTACATTACGCTTCTCAGCGCAATAGTGGACCTCGGAGCGGAGGAAGGAAAGAATCAATTCGGCCAGAAGGAGTGGAAGTCAATTGCGACACAAGTACGTGAAGGCGGCATTTGGCAGACCGTTGTGCAGGTCGGATACCAAGGCCGGGAAGGCTCCGTCGACGCCGAGGTTGTCTACAACTTGTCAGTGATCGTTTTCTCATCTACGATTCATGAATTGCAACTAACATACTACCGAACAGAGCCACACTACTCCTGAACCACTCCTCCTCCCAAGCCCTCAACCAGCAACGACTCGAAACCTACCTATCATCCTACGGGCAACCCAACCTTGACCTTGCAGACCGTCTTCAAGATGCCTCCAGTGGCTCTCCACCTCAGCGGATTTCCGCGACAAGTGGAACCGATACCCCGAAGGACCTCGCCGCCCGCGTGAGAATCATCGAGTTGTTCGTCTTGCATGTCCTTCCCCGGAACGAGGAGTGGGAATACGCGCACGAGTTTATCAACATGAGCGAAGTCCTAGACGAAGAGCGCAAAGAGCTGTGCCTGCAGACATTGGAAGGGTTGAAAGAGGAGAAGGAAAGAGGAGAGCTACGTGCTGCGGAGCTGCAACGCCAGAAAGACATGGAGCTGGAGCGGCAACGAGATGATGAACGCCGGAGAGCCGAGGAAGCCGCCGCGGCCACACCTCCGAGAGCCAATGGACACAAGCGCAACACCAGCGAGGTCGACTACGGGATTGAGAAGGGCAGTCCTCGCAGTACTTCCAAAGGCAAGGGCTCGAGCTCCAAGTCCTCGGACAAGTCACCCAATGCCAAATCCACCACACGGACTGCTCTTTCATCCGGCTCGAAAAACTCCAAGAAGCAAGTCAAGGCCGCGCCTCCAGCCAAGTCCCAAGCTGTGGCCAACACGCTTCGCAACCTGTTCAAGCACATTATCCAGAGCGTGTCGGGGAACCCGCTATCAATAGTGCGCACCTTGCTCTTCGTGCTCGGAATCCTGATGGCAATGAGCCGACAGGATGTCCGCGAACGAGTCCGCAGGATCACGGGCTCCGCGTGGCAGAAAATCAAGGGCACGGTCGGTATGGGTGTTAAAGTGAGCTATATCTGAGATATGAGCGCACCACGAGTTTTTGCCTTCAACATTGCATGTCCCGTCGTGTATATCTTCTTCTTCTTCTTTGTCTGCTGAATATTCCCTTGTTTTCGGGACTTTGATGTCGCATATACATTTCCTTCAACTGTGGTTGATTTTGTCTATGTATTCTACCATACACTGAACGGATTGTCATTTCTAGTCGATGTTTCTCTTTTCCCAGATGAGTTTGTAATCTTCGCCCTCATGTTCGACTGAAAACTTGGGAGTAGACCCGAGTCCAGTCGATCTCCGCGCGGAGTGGAGATGGTGCCTGCCTCTGCATGGCTCTGACCGGGCATACAGCATGCTTGGGGACCTTGACTTAGGTCTCATTGTCTACCGCACAGAGAAGGATAAGTTCTGTCGAATTGATATCCAAATGATCATTGCGGTATTACCAGGGGTTGCACATCCGCATACGCCGGGCCCTGCTTCGGAAAAGTTCTTCACTTGGTTTAAGCAAGGAGTCAAAATTCGGAAGCAATTATCGAGGACATACGCGAAGCGGGCTCGCCTCTTCCCATGCCGCAACAGGTTACCTGGGATGGCCATACCTATCACAAGAACGGCGCTAAGTGACCGATTCTTGCTAGCATCCAATCAGCCATACAGATGTCCTGTATATTTAGCGGAGTTTACCACGATTGCCGCTTGTTTCCAGCATATCACAAAAACGCAAGATAGGAAGAAATTCACCGCAAGTGAAGTGGTGGAACAGGCAACAATCGGCGCCCCCTTCGACGCGAACTTCGGGATTTCTCCTTGGATGAACGCCAGGAGATGGAAATGCTCGGAATGCTTCAAAACGCGCGCGCGTCACCATCAAACTTACAACCACATCAAACGGTGCCATCCCGAAATTGAGTTCCCGGCTCCAGTTTCTGTTGTCAGTAAATAAGGGCGAGTACATTTCCAGGGTTGACTTTGGTTATTAATCTTCAGACAAAATGTCTTCGATCAGGGGATTCGCACGTGGATTTTGAGATTGGAATTTGATCTTTGCGAGCATTAAATGCCTGCAGGCATCGGGTGACGGAAGCGCCTGGAAATCAATAGACTCGTACAAGCGTTTTTTAAGTTTAAGCGCCGAGTTCGTCATGGATCAGTCTCGAATCATTCCATATTGTCCCCACATTACTGGACGGTCAGTTTCCGCACTGCTCAGATAATGGATCCTATGCATCATTCTGCTCCAATCGGAAAGCGAGAACCCCTGCACTTTCCGCTGACAAAAGACTCGGCCTTTTGTAACTCCGGGATCCCGCTCAAGTTGCTTATGAAGATTTTCATAAGACAAAAAAAAGTGGAATTTGTAATCCCATCGAAACGTTTCACGTCAGATAATTGGTCGAAACCGATGGCCCCATCTGTCTACCAGAAATAAAAAGGCACTAAGACTCCCCTGTAGATATGAAAACCGCACGTTGGCCTTTCCTGTGGAGTTTAATCCTCTTCTTTCCTCTAATCTACTACCTCTACTCATACTCCATATCCACAATGGGCAGCATCGAGTTCAGAAATCCGGCCACTACCACTCTTCTGGAGTTGGTCAAGTCCCGCCGCACCTACTACAACCTCAAGGCGGAGAGCCCTATCTCCGACGATGCCATTGATCACATTGTCCAGGACTCTGTCCTCCACGTTCCCAGCTCTTTCAACACTCAGACCTCTCGTGTTGTTCTGTTGTTGAAGGAGGAGCACAAGAAGCTGTGGGATATTGCCATCAAGGTTATGGAGGGCCTTGTCGCTGCCGGCCACGTCCCCAAGGAGATGTTCGAGAACAGCACCAAGCCCAAGCTCGAGGGTTTCCGTGCCGCCTACGGAACCGTAAGTGGTCCTATACCTCTATTATCCTTGAATACGCTGTGACCGACACTGCAACTAGGTTCTTTTCTTTGTTGACTACGAGTCCCTGGCTCCTATCAAGGAGAAGTTTGCTATCTACGCCGACAAGTTCGACCCCTTCGCTCTGGAGTCCAACGCCATGTCCCAGTACCTCGGTATGTCTCCTATCCTGACAGTAAATCTAGTCCTGGATTTCAGTCTAACGACTCCCAGTTTGGATGGCTCTCGCGTCCGAAGGCTTCGGTGCCAACCTCCAGCACTACAGCCCTCTGATTGATGAGGACGTTCGCAAGACCTGGGACCTACCCGAGTCCTGGAAGCTGGATGCCCAGATGGTCTTCGGTGTCCCTGGCTCCCAGCCCGCCGAGAAGACTTTCACTCCTATCGAGGGCCGCTACAAGGTCTTTGGCAAATAGATGTTGCCAGTTATTTAACCCAGACTATGTATAGATTATGACTTCAATAGCGTCTAGACAAGAACAAGATATCGGTGATTGAATCTTCTTGGAAAGTAGCGCCACAGGCATCTTCGTATCTGTAAGCCTTGTTTGGTACCTAAAGCCTGTCATATGATTCGGCTTAGATGTAGGACACCAGCATTCTTATGAACTAAAAAAAGAAGAGCTCAAGCGGCACAAAGTCGGACCTTAGAAAGTAATCTTCTTGCAACGTGAACATCACACCTCATGGTCAAAATCCCAACAGAGCAGCTGCATCAGTAGTAGTATGGGTGATCGGGATCTGAAAGATCAAAAATTACGCTAGAGTGAGGCTTGGCACCACCACGATTGGCAAACTCCTTGCTGAAGTCGATGGAGCGATTGAAGCTCAGACTTCCGTCATCGTTGATGTCGATGTACAACGCCTTGAAGTCAGCCGGAGTATTAATAATTCCGATTTCACCAGTCTGCACAAAGTAGTCTATTTCAAGTTAGCTGGAAGCCTTATGGATATTCACAATATGGGCTTACCCGTAACAACCAAATGTTTCTGATCTGGAGTAACCTTGACATAATGAGGTCCGACTGTCGGCTGGTTCTCATCCGGGTCATCGAGCCGCTTGACGTTGTTAAGATCACTGATGTCAAGAGCTGCAATGTGGTTTGCAGTTGTCAGAGTGAGATAGAAGAAACGGCCGTCCTGGCTGATATCGGTGCTGCGATGGAAAGAAAGTCATTAGATATAATACCGTTCTGACATGGTGGGTGGGCCACATACTAGATGGCAACAGTGTCGCGAGCTTTAGGCCCAAGGTCATATAGCTCTTCAATGACGCCTTGTTTACCGTTCTCGTCTTTTCGGTGAGGGTAGATGACCCAAACTTGTCCGAGATGCACGGCGGTGGCGAGGGCAGCGCCTTCAGGATGGCCGGGGATGAACTTTACATCTTGGATTCCACCACCCTAAAAGAAGAGTCAATACATGGTCAATGTCGATAAGGATGGAAACACACTCACGTTGGGAATAGTGAGGGTACTGATGATGGTCCGAGTCTCCAAATCCCACAAACGAAGCGTATTGGCGTGTACAACACCTAGACTGGGCTTCAGGATGCTGAGAGGTACGACGAAATCACTGGTCAAAATGACTTTTCGCTCCCAGTCAATACTCAGTCCGTGGGGAGAGAATTGTTCACCCAGGATATTGAGAGTGCCTTCCACATCTTCTGGCCATTCATGGATGATGTCAAAATTCTCATCCGTTTCAACGAGTCGTCCCGGAGAAGTGCCCAAAGCAGAGCCCATGTATGTGATAAAGAAGCCACCGTCGGGCTTAGCACGAACCTCGTCTGCAACGGAGGAAAGAATTGCACGGTTGCTCTTTTTGAACTTGGGGCGGTATGGGTTGGAGGTGTCGAAGTAGAACCCCGTATCCTATGCAAACGATTATAAGCAATGGATTTCTCATATCATTCAATGGAGCTTACCTGAGTCTTGAGCAAAGAGAGCAATCCGCCTCCAAACAGAGTCTTCCCGTCAAGAGATGGTCCAAGGTGGTGAGGGTCATTTCCACTAGAAGGCACATCTGTCACCCAGAGAAGAGTGCCGAACGTGTCCTAGTTCTGGTCAGTAAAGAAATACCTCAATCTAGAAGGATGGCTCGTACATCATCAAGACTATAGGTAGCCAAGAAATCTTTGAAACCATCAGCGAATTTGAACACCAGAGAAGTACTTGGAGACCGCACCTTTGTGGAATTTATCACCCGATCCAGTCCAAAAATAACCAATTTTCTTGGGCTTTATGCTACTGGGAGTAAAGGGGGGACTTTCTAGCGGAGGCGTGGGAACCTGCAGCACTGGCAGTGGAGGAGCATTGGTAGTCAAAGGTTCCGTCACTCCGGGGATACTGGGAATGAGCGGTGGAAGAGAAATTCCAAGGGTCTCTCCAAGGGAGAGCAGAGAGACGAACGTGGCAACGGAGTATCTCATCTTGCCTTGAAACAATGACCCGAAAATACAAGGATTGATAGACTGTTGGATGAGCATATTTGAGAGAAATTGTCTGGTGTTATATAGCCCTCTTCCTCCTACGAAGCCGAGTGCGTTTCCCTCAGACCCCGAAACCTCTCAGACCATTCCCTTCACTGTCAGTCTTGGCTTGACTGGATAGTGGAATTTTTGAAGACGAGCTTCGTCCGTGATATGGCGACTTGACCAAAGCCGTCGAGAATACGGGGCAAGTGCGCTCCTGTAAAGGGTATACCGAGCTTCTCATCTCTCAAAATTCCGGCTGGATGCAAAGCCAAGATAAGCTAATGCTGGCCAAATGTCGTGGTGGAAGTCAAAACCAGGTTTGATGAGGAACCGCATCTCATCCTGCAGTGAACGAGTCGTGAATCGCTAGTTCGGATTTTGAATCGTCCTTGAGAGGTGGTGCCCAATATCATATTGTGCTTCTGTTCTCTTCGCCATCGAGGTCTTAGCAAGAGATGAGGCTACTCTCAAGAACTACTCAGCCCTGATCAAATAGGCCCCAACATGGTGGCCAGGAGAGTCACACATGAAAGTCCAAATTCGAGACCAAGAGGTCAAAGCAGAGTTTAGTATAGTTGTATAGTTCCCCATGAAGTCATTCGAGAAGCGGATGAGGTGATCGAATGCAGGTTCAACCTCATCTATCTAAGCCTATTGGTTGTCAAAGCTCACGGTCTCTCCCGCACCTGTCGCGATCCTGGATCGACGCTGGGGATTCCCCATTGGCGCTCTGTGGCACGGGGCCTCATCTTTCGCCAACATGCCAAGGATGGGGCAATACAGCCAAAGCTTTCCTCGCTTTCCTCGGGAATCAGTTTTTCTCTGGTCGCCGATGCAGGGTCCGGCTTTTTCCCTGGCTGTCGGGATTTGGAATTATCGATAGTCCCGAGGTCTTTGGGTTGCATCTCTTCCCTCCAGGAACACGGAATGTCTATATGGCTAGAACCCCGGTTCGGCGTCTGGAATCGTGATCTTTAGTGAGAATGTTGTGATTTTTGCGCTTTTCTAAGCCACTAGTGATAGCTAGGGAAAGTGTAAGTCAATTCGGGTATATAATGGTCAATTTGTAGAGGACCGAGAGAATTCCTAACCAAGCCGTCCTGGTCTATCCCACAATGCGATTTCAAAGTTTTGCACTTATTGGCCTCCTCTCTTCAACTGCTCTGGCAGTACCCAAAGTCAAGCGTTCTGGCTCTGGAAATGCAGAGCCTATTAATGACGGCAAAGGCGCTCCTCTACTCGGTAAGTCCTACGATGCTCTTCAATAAGCCTCTTTGCTAAAAGCTCCTCACAACAGGCGGCACCAACAAGCCCGTGGATCTCCAGAACCCCGATCAGCTGCGCACACCCGCAACTGACAACGGCTTTGTTCCCAACGTCAAATGGAGCTTCTCCCAGTCTCAGACCAAATTATTTCACGGTGGTTGGTCTAGGGAGCAGGTCATTCAAGATCTCCCTCAGAGCACCGATATTGCTGGCGCCCAGCAGCACTTGAAGAAGGGTGCTATCCGTGAACTGCATTGGCATAGGGTGGTAGGTTTCTTAGAAGTCTCTAGCGAGATTTTATGGGAATTAATTCGTGTTTTAGGCGGAGTGGGGATTCGTCTACAACGGAAGCCTACTTCTCACCGGTGTCGATGAGAATGGTGGCTTCACGACGGAGAAGCTTGAGACTGGGGATATTTGGTATTTCCCCAAGGGCGTAGCACACAATGTCCAAGGCTTGGATGATGAGAACGAATATCTACTTGCATTTGATGATGGTGACTTTGAGAAGATCGGGTGAGTCTTGCCTCGCAATCTGGACTCGGGGTCTGCAATGGACTCACTAACGAGAGATTTCATTTGACAGCACTACCTTTATGATCAGTGATTGTAAGTGGAGAAAGGACCGTCTCTTTTGTCTTGTCTGAAACTAACTGTTCCCTTTAGGGGTCTCACATACTCCAAAGGAAGTACTAGCCAAGAACTTCGGCATCAGCCCCGACGCCTTCGACAAGGTCCCCTCGAAATTCCCATACATCCTCAACGGCACCGTCAGTGAGGATGCTAAGAAAGCACCCGAGGGCACTCTCCGGGGGAACTCGTCCTATGTTTTCCATACCTATCAACATGACCCGGAGCCTGTCCCTGGACACGGTGGAACATTCCGCAGGATCGATTCGCGCAACTTTCCTATTTCGGAGACGATCGCTGCCGCCATCGTCGAACTCGAGCCCAAGGGACTGCGTGAACTTCACTGGCACCCCAATGTACATCTTCCTTTCTCATGAAGTCGTGGAATAGGATACTTTACTAATGGTCTGAATAGGCGCAGGAGTGGCTGTATTTCCACCAGGGCAATGCTCGCGCAACCGTTTTCATCGGCGACTCCAAGGCTCGCACCTTTGACTTCACCGCTGGCGACACGGCTGTTTTCCCTGACAACAGCGGTAGGCCACATAAACTCCCTCATCCGACATAACGGCAAGCACTGACTATTTCTCGCTAGGTCATTATATCGAGAACACTTCGGAGACGGAGAAGCTCGTCTGGATTGAGCTATACAAAAGCGACCGCGTGGCCGACATTTCCTTGGCCCAGTGGCTTGCACTGACACCCGCGGATACTGTTGCCAACACCTTGAAGTTGGATATTGAAGTGGTCAAGCATATCAAGAAGGAGAAGCAGCTCCTGGTCAAGGGCTACTAGATTGTGCTCATTTACAAGAATACGATCGGTGTGAATTTGATGGTAGCCTCGCTGGACCCTTTGTTTTATTTCTCACAATCTGTTCTTTTCTATTCTTGAATCGCTCTTTAATATAGTTGGTAGACTTTTGCCTGTTCAGGTAATCGGGTTGTTGATCCTGCGGCTCTGTGCGTGTTCCCCTCCTCGGGTCTATTGTTGTGGAGAACCGGCTAAAGCAGTTCTAGAGAGGAATGATCAATCGAAATGCTAGAAAGGCATATCCATTGGAGAGATAAAGAGTGTACGTTGACGAGAAAAGTGCCGAAGATCGAGGATGTATGAGTGCCTGAACGGTCAGGCCTTCAACCGTAATGATTCCAGGAATCTGTTCTGCCTACGTCCACGTTTTTGAACTCATTAAAACCTTGCAAGCCTTGAGGCAAAATGTTTGTATTGAAATCACAGGCGCTGTCGCTATAATTCAAGGCCGTCAAGGCAGCAACCAAAATCAAACTCCGGTAATGCGATCATGCAGATTGTGCAGACACCCAACCAACACCAGACATGACCAAGCCTATGTCAAGTCAAAAAACTCCATGCGCACTGCCATCAATGATCTAATAAGACCCGCTCCTCCGCTAAGTAAAATGACATCCACATCTATGCCTTGTGAGTAATCGCCTTTCTCCGGAGAACACCCAGCTCCTCCAGTTTCGTCCATGCCTTTCCCATGTCTGGACTATCCTCGCCTAGGGATGGCCGAAGCTCCAGCCCATCAAGGGTGTGGAGCGAGCCACTTGTACCAGCATAGAGCAGAAGCTCTAGGACCCTTCGGCGCAACCGCGTTGCTTGATCCAAATGGCCGAGGTACTTCGCATCCGCGCTGGGATCGGCAGGCGGGAGAGTAAACGGGTCGTTGACCTCGACGTCTCGCTCACCCTTTGCACCGTTCTCCCAAGTGACTGCCTGAGCCATTTGGTCATTCCGGTCAAGGTCGGCGAGTGCATCCGAAAGATCTCGCCGATTTTCCTGTTGTCGGACGACTGCCTTCTCTTGGTCCTCCAACTTTCTGCGGTCCACCTTGGTTCCATTGCCAGTGAGAGCTGGTGGATAGAATCCAACGGTCAACGGGTTGCCACGGATATCAAGCTTCCGAAGAGAGCATGGGTTTCCACGGCCCGTTCGACCCAGTCGGCTCAGAATTTGACAGATTCGTCTCATTCTAGCGAGTCGATTTCCAACGATAGACAGCCTGGAGAGGCATTTCATTCCCACTAGCGGCTCCAGTTCAATGAGCGAGTTGAAATTCATGTTCAAAACCTTGACATTTGGGAAGTTCGCCGCAAAATCTCCAGGGAGACCATGCAGGGTGCAGGCAGCTAGATCGAGCAATTGCAGTTGGAGTAAAGGTGCCGATGGCGAGAGACACCCAGATGAAAGCTTATTCGAAGACAGGAACAACTTCCGCACGTCCTTGACACACCCCAGATCGAGATTCAGGGCGAAAACCGACTCATTGTCTGAAGGCGAGGATTGCTCTCGTACAGATAGCACCTCGAGGTTATGGCAGTGCTCCAGGCTGGCGATGGTAGACAAACGGTTCTGATCGAGGTAGAGAAGGCCCACGGAAGAGAAGTTCTTCACGTCGAAACGATCCAGTCGGTTTCCGGAGAGCCTGAGCGCACGTAGGCTAATGAGTGATGCTGAAGCTTCAAGTCGTGTGATCTGGTTGGCGCTGAGATCAAGGGTGGTGAGAGACGGCAGCCACTCAATGCTCCGGACCGACGTCAAGCAGTTATGGCTCAGGTCAAGATCACGAAGTCGGGTACTAAAAAGTTAGTACTCTTCATAGCAGGGACGCCACAGGGCGACTTACAGTTCAGCTCCTTCAAAGTCCACACCGGTAACCGAATTGTTACTCAGCTTCAGACTTAACAACCCATTTAGCTCCATGATGCCGTCAATGTTGCGGATTTGGTTGTCATTTGCTTTCAATTCGCGAAGGTGGATCAACCTGGAGAACCCATCCAGTGTTTCAATGTCGTTACCAGAAATGTCCAGGTATTGCAGGTTGGTCAAATGACCCCAAGGGGTGAGGTTGGAGAGACAGTTCCGGGGAATCTTCAGGGTTCTCAAGGCTGCAGGAACACCGCTCAACTGACCAATGTCGTTGTCGGAAACATCGAGGTCCTCAAGGCGAGGACACAAGTCGCTCAGCTTGTGTAGAGTGATCAGTCCCTTCTGACGGAGTACCAAACGGCGGACATGATCCCAATACGGCTCGTAGGGCTCTACATCGGTGATGTGCTTGATCAGGTCCTCTGTTGCAAGAGCAAAAGTTCCATGAACCTGTCTCAAAGACTTTGGATTTGTCCGTCGAGCCACATAGCTCATTTCGAGATTCAACGGGTGGTCAGGCTGGTTCACAGAGAACTCAGGTAGCGGACTGAGATGGAAACTATAGTTCGTTTGCTCGGGGCTTTGAATGGGAACCAAGGAATTCTCAACGCCATGTCCACCCGGTGTCTGCTGGACGGCCATTGGACCACCCCGATAGACAAGGCTGAGGTCTTCAGCGCCTTCTTCATTTCTTTCTTCGATTCGTGAAATAGGACGTCGGATGAATGGATGACCGGCCACGGAGGTTTTACGGCCAATCGGTGGTGCGAAAGACCGTGTTGAGCCGTGTTGCTGGTCCGCACGAGCTGGGCTTTCCTCCGGTGAATTGGTGGTGTCGGTCGCCTCTCCCTGTTCTGAATTTGACTCCGGGTCATCGGGATCATCTCTATACGCGACGTGTGACACAAGAGGCGACGAGAAGGTGATAGTTGCAACACGAGCCTGTTTTGTGCGCGGCTGCGAGCCGGGTACAGGGGCCGCTTGGCCGATGCTTCCTTCATGTATCTCGTCTGTGTTCCATGATGTGGCTCTGGTGCCAGACGGAGGGACACTCGACGTTAATCGAGTGACTCTGGACTGCACGGAGCTTGCGCTCACGGAAGGTTCACCACCCCGTGTGTGGGGTCGAGAATCAGTCTTCCTGGGAGAAATGTTTGCGTCGAGAGCACGTGTAGGATGATCCTCACTCTGATCCGTAGCCAAGCTCTTTGAAGGAGAGCTAAGTCCACGGACCCTCATCATCTCTTGCAGCTCATCCACGCTCAGATCTGGGATGTCCTGGAATGGATCATGGTCATCTTCCTGGAAAGATGAACGAACTGGGTCATCGGTGTCGTCCTTGGTCCACTGATTCCTCGACGGATCATACGTGAAGCCATTGACTTGTTGTGGAATCAGACGGGATACCAGGTTAGAGGGCAACACGCCTTTCGCCAGGGAGGTTTGAGATGAGCCAGTTGGAACAGACTGAACGCTGAATCCAGACATCTGCGTATTGATTGTCATCAGGTCTTGAGCGATATTCTCCGCCACCTCATCAATTGAAGTACTGGGCTTGCGCTTCCTCTGTTCGGGAGAGAGAGCGCCAAGTCGATCCTCCCTATGCGACGAGTAGCCATTGAATGACATGACCGAGTCATTGCCATCATCCCTTTCTTGATACTTTTTCAGGTGGCTAATGATCAACGGGTTCAACTCCTTAGGCTGACGCTGCTTGCGCAGGTCCGTCCCGTCCCGGCTAGGAGGACGGGAAAAGGCTTCTTGAGTGGATTCGTCCTCGTACAAGCTGAAACCACCATCTTCGCTGTCTGGATCAGACTCCTGCACACTGGTCAGACCAGCAGTTGATCTGCCTTTGGACCGGATCAAATCCATGATTTTCGTAGCCTCGTTTAAATAATCCTGAGTGGTGATTGACCCCTTTCGCGACGTGTCACTCGTGCCAGTCACCTTGAGCAATGGGATATCTCCTTCGATCGAGAAGGAATCCGAATAGTCCAGTTCATCAAAGTTGGACTCGGAAAAGTCCCTGACTGGGGCAATTTTGGCTTCATGGGTTGACCTTATTTGACTGGGAGTAGGTGTCCTAGGTCGCTGCATAGACTGAGATTGACCAGGAGGGACGAGATAGTCACCGTTTTCAATGTGCACGCCATGCTGAAGCAAACTTCTCTGCAGAAGAGACATGCTGTCGCCGAATTTCGAAGGGGAATCGCCATTTTGATGCGACCGTTCTGGCTCTGCGCTGTCTCGCAATATTGTCCGGCGGCGCTTAGGAGTCGGGTCGGCTGCACCTTTAGGAACTCGTTTGGTCTCGGGGAAAGCCCGGTTTTCCTTTTTGTTAAGACGTGACAATGAAGCATCACGGACGTGGTCGAAGTAACTCTGGCGAGTCCATGCCGATGGCTTTCGAGTGAAACTGGAACTCGCAGACCTGGTGTAGCGGAGCGAGCCTTGCTGGGACGCTCCACGGAGATATTGCTGCCTTCCAGAAGAGAGCTTCCGTGAGGAGGGTCGAGATCCAAATCCTTTTGCCTCATCATAGACCAACTTATTTTCGTACGGACTGGCATCGGAGAAATCGAATTGATCGAGTTCTCCATCCCCAAATCGATTCAATCGAGGCCGCGGAATGTTCCGAGATGCAAGTCGCTCATTGAGCTTCGACGAGATTTCTCTCAATGGCTCGTGTCTGGCATTCAAAAAGCTGCGACTTTCACCTTTTCGCCGCGCTTCTTCCGAGGGCGAAGGCGGCCCCTCGACATCCGATCCGTCACTAAATTCCTCGAACTGACTCATGCGCCGCAGAAGACGATTGTTCGTGAAGGTATCGTGCTCGCCAAACAGCTTCAGAGGACTGCCCGATGATGGCATTTTGGGTTCTTTTGTTGTCGCATCCCCCGCTGTCGAAGGACGAACGTGGGAGGAGGAGGGTCGAGGCAAGGAGGGTGATCCTTTGTGTTGAGAGGGGTTGAAGAGAGGGGAACTACGAATTTTGATGTTGGCGAGAGTCGCGGGAGACATGCGATGCGAGGGAAAGGGCGAAGGAGAGAATCGGCGTCGGAAAGACCGGTTGCCACGGCGGCTGCTGAAATCCACCGTCCCCATTGATAGGTCCTGCGGCAAGGAGTGACTCGTCACATCTAGCAAACTGTCGTCTTGCGGTGAGCCTTCGGCCCGGGGCTCGCTGTGGTTGTAGAGCAGGTAGCTATCGCTAGCGGGTGAATCTGGTCGGCTGTCGTTGTTTATTGACAGACTCTCGAGCTTGTTGGTGACTTGCTTCAGGGCTGATTTGACAACCTCCGACGTAGCCCCAGCGTTCAATGTATTCGGTCTGGTGAATGTAATTGGTGTAATACCCTCATTGCGAAGGTCTTCCAGGCCACTGGCTGTTCGCTGCTCGGTGTATCCGCCCTGTGAAACGTCCTCCTGGTCAGGATCCTGCCCTCGAGGTCGCTTGTCAGGCCAAGGTGCTCGATTGACCGTTCCAATTGGCGACTCTATCCCAGTGCCCGTTTCATCGCCGTCAACGATATCCGGATCCTGGCCCTGGGGCTCGTCGGCGTCTCCCCTCGGCGTGCTATCCAGCCGCGAAGTCGCGTCAGTGAAATCCCACAGCTGGTCGTCCTGCTTCGTGAACGGGATCGAGTCCTGTTGCCCGTTCGCAGATCCCGGCGTGGGCGGTTTAAACACGCTTTCAAGGCCCATGGGCGCGAACAAATCGCGTTGTTCGCCCGCCCCAATCTCTCCATGTACCAGTCGCTTCCGCCATTCGGGGGTGGCCGCGCCCTCATTTCGGCTCTTCTTCGGTTTGATCTGAACTGTGCCTTGATAGCCCGACTGACTGGAAACATTCGAGACCGACCGCAGAGGGGAGCGCGTATCCATCGTCTGCGGCTGCTTGCCAGCCGCGCCAGAGGCGGGCCTCGGACTGCGCTTCGGGGAGGGCTTCGGGGAGAGCTTCGGGGTGTTTGTTTTGGATTTTGCGGGGGTCGGCGACTGCGTTTTCGAGGGTGTCTTTCGGCGGGTTCGAGGTGTTTTAGGGGTTGGAGGTTCTCTTTTAATGAAATGGCATGGCCGAGTCACCTTTTTCGCGTCGCTGGCCGGTGACTGTTGTTCCACGGGTCGACGGGCGGGCACAGGAATGCGACTAGGGGTATCCTGGGCTCCGGTTCGTGGAGAGGAGGCAAGCACGGTCTTGGATGGGCCAGGCGTCACTGGCGTTGTAGGAGAGACAGGCACCGATGGCCAGTCGTCCGATAGGCTGTCGAGCCACGGTTCGTTGCCCATTTCCCGCGTCTCTAGGGTTTGTTTGGATATAGCGCGCGTCTCGCTCACCCTCCAATGAGCGAGAAGAGACAGGGCGAAAAGGATAGCAACCGTCAGTCCATAGAGACATGCAAACCCATCAGATCGAGGAGAACGGTGGATAGCGAGTGCGGAGATGCGTTGGTCCGGGCAGTTGACTGCTCCACCAGAGCTCCCTTGTTTACTTTTCCCTCGCGCCGCCACCGGTCAGATTCGAACTTTTTCCAAGGTTCCTAGGTACCCCGTGTTTGTTGACGTGTACTGTTTATCTATTTGAGAAGTACTTCCAACAACCTACTAGTCAATAGGTTTTGACCCATGGTTCAATCAGTCATACTCTGATTGGCTCCCGTTTCGCAACCCGATGTGTTGTCGAGTCCCACTCGTCTCAACCCGATGCCCTTGATGTCCCCAAGGCCACGGTCTTGCAATCTTTGAAAATTCCGGACAGATCGACTATACCATCAATACTGGCATTTGCTTTCTATCGGTAGAAGATCTTGCTACTATCATAAGGTGCTCCCGTTCTATTTTTAACTTCCACCGGCCTCGGTTGCTATGCGATCAACGAGCCTGGGCCGTTTTCTTAATTCGACTCAACTTGTGAAGTAACCTTGGAATTAAGACCTGCTTTCTTCCTGGATTTCTCTATTACTGTAATTCGAAATCATCTAAGGGCTGGCCGTGATAAACTTTGTGGATGGTATATAAACTGGGTGGATGTACTCCAGAGCTGACCGGAGTAAGAAAAAACCAAAAATCCCGATCAAAATCCGTGCCGATTTCAGGCCACATCTTCCAGACACAATGCTATTCTCGGGAGTCTTGGTTTACCATGGACGGGACACAAAATGAGGTACATAACATAACGTTCGGTGAGTTTAAACTTCGGACAGACTGGCTTCCCAAATGGGACTAGTACACCGACACAGCTACTAGGCTTGAAACAGACATCCGCGTACTAAACCACCTGCGGGCATCCATTTCTCGAATAGGTATCGGACTGGGAACTCTCTATATATATAGGTCCGGTTCTGCGCTTCTGTTTTCACCCCCTCCACATTCTCTTCATCTCATTCCATCTCATTCCATCTCAACCAGCGTTGTATCAACATTATCATGGTGCTCATCGACAACACCAGTCTTGACACAGAGGCTAAATGCCTGGGCCAGCTGGGCAACTTTGCAAAATTCCCAACAGAAATACGATTGATGATTTGGGAGTCCCTTTTTGCTTCCTACGCAGACAAATACCGCCTCTCGGAATCTGGAACGGACGCTTTGTCCATCCTCTGCGCCAGTCGGTACCTCTACCATGAGATCGTCCCGCTAGTCTACGAAAATATGACCCATGGAGTTCATATACACAACCCATGCCACGGAGAAACCTGGGTTACTGCGGAAATCTCATCCAAACGACTGGATACCTTGCGATTTTTGAAGAACGACGACGCCATTCGAACACATATCCACAACTTTCCGTTTGGCCACATTTCAGAAAGCCGCCTCCAAGTCTCTATTTCACCTCCCTATGGAGGAGATCCTGGCCAAATCATAAAACTGTGGCAAAGCATCAATAGATTCGTCGACATCCTCAAAACGTCACCTCGGATTCCCTACGTCAGCATACAGCTGGTAGGAAAGTGGCACAACGAAACATCACCGAAGCAGAGCATCAGGGACCTGAGATCAAATCATCATTATCGCTACGACCATGACATTGCCTTACTACCCTTCACCATCCTTCCGAAATGGGATTGCCAGATGACACCCGAGCTTTGGGCTATGATTCTAGAAAGGAAACATTCCTTAAGCTGTCAACTTTTCCACCAACTTTGCGAAGCTCACCCAGGAGACATAGACAGACTATGCATGCTCGACGATAGATGGAAACCTTCAGGTTACGAATGCGGTATCAAGATACGACTCATAGATACCCGCATTTTCCTCGACACAGCACTTGACACACTTAAAGGACGAGCGGCAAGACTTCTACGTCTGGAACGATTCAAAAACTGGTTTGAGGATGGCGACTCCTGGAAATCAGCATACGAAGAACAGTTTACGTCGGATCTTATCCACCATCGTGACATTTTTTTGAAATACGATCCCAAGCTCAACAAGGCCCTGTGGCGCCATGCTTCGTTGATGCTAACGCACCACACCGTCCACGCACCTAAAGACGACCCAGAGCAGATTAATGCTTTTTGTATCAACCCGAACCGGAAGTTTTATAGAACTTGGGACTCTAGCATCTGGTCAGAAGCGATGCCCTACGGTGTTGATATTCCTCAGGCCGATATGGCCCCCTATTTCTCGCATTCGCACATTTACCAAGTTTATGAGGCGTGGACGGCTATGAAGACATCGACGCATTATACGGCTGGTTTGAGAGCCATAAGACGGAGGGTGTGATTTTAAATGGACACGGAGGAAGATGTATAGTTAATTGTTTGTCTTGATAGTCTGTTAGAGACTTGAGTTTTTTTCTTGTTGGTGTATTTGTGTATTTCTTACTGCCGACCTGTGAGGCTTTCATGATCGGCCATGCATGTACCTTAGGTTTTGATATTGAGCCTTGGGCGTTAAGCATCCAATATTTAACTCGATCGATTTTCAGAAAACACTTTTCTGCATTCCAAAAATGACCGGGAAGGAGGCCCTTGGCGTAACAATTCAGATATTTATTCATCCCAGATCTAACTCCTATATTCTTGCTCCGTAAATGATTTTATAATATGACACATGAAAGGCAGAATGTATCCACCAGGAACTGACCCCTTTAAACAAGGAGCCTCTCGAAAGAATACTTGCCAACTGCCTTGCGACGGAGATATCCAATCTCACGACTGGTGCGATACTTGCTCTCACCAGTGGACTTGTTGATCTTCGTACGCGAAACATCGGCCGAAGCAGGTTTCAGTGACAACGGCAGCATCTTGCCACCGGCGTCGCCATCGTAACCGTCTTCTCCTTCGCCGGGGCGGCCGAAGACCACAAGGTCGGCTCCGTTGAGCTTCTCGTAGCGAACAAGGTTGGACGAAGCCGGAGTCTCGTCATCAATCTTCGCGACGGCGTCTCCAGCGGTAGCCGCCGGGGTAGCCACTTGGTCCGCAAAGCGGAGGTACTCGCGGAGAATGCCCTTGAGGTAGGTGGCCTCTTCCACACCGGCAAGTGCGGCGGATATTTCGGATTTCATGTCGGCAATCAACTCCATTTCACGGCTGGCGGCGGCGATAGCCGAGTCTGAGTCACCATTGATGTCCACGGCGGGCAGGGCGGAAATCCAGCCGGATGGGCCGACCGCGTCTACTGAGGCAGTCATGAGGTCGATGATGGTATTGAGAGAGAGGGAGGGTGTGATTTGGTCGAGCGTGATAGGGGTAGGGGGGTTTTCGGTGGAGCGAGAGGTGTAGCCACCGGTAGCAAGGGCAAGGCGGAGATGGTGAACCAAAGAGATAAGCTCTGTCCGGGACAAGTTCGAACGCAGGGACTGAACGACAGCAGACTGAGGCTGTGAGTGGACCTTTTGAATAGAAGTGTTCAGGCCAGTGAAGATATCTTTCAGGGTGACAGTTTCACTCCCGAGATGGCGAGAGAGCTCCTGGCTGGGAGTAGCAACCTCACCACTGGTGATAGCTCGGGCAGTCTCCTCCAGGGCGCTCGAATGCAGGCGTGCCTGGTTAAGGAAGTACTTAAGCGCGTAGGCCAACTCGTCAGAAGAGAGGACAGAAGGGCCCGCAAGGACCTGATTGGTCTGCTTCAGCGAAGGGTCGGAATCGATGAGAGCTTGGACAAAAGATCCCGTCACCAAAGGCTGAAGAATGCGTGGCTTGGAAGCTCGTCGAAGGGAGATTTCAACATTGTCAGGAGACAAATGGCCCAAACTAATGAGCCACTCGCATGTTGTCGAAGGCCAGAGTACAACGCGCAGTTGAGAAGACGAAGAGGCAGATACTCCATCCTGGATATCGGAATCTTCGACCGCAAACATCTTCGAAAGCAGGAAAAGGGTGGACTCCGGGTTGACATATTGTCCTCGAGTGGGAAGTGTCTTGGGCGCCTCGGAAGAGCAGAAATAGCTCAGAACCGCCTTGTCAAACTTGTCTGTATTTTGGGTCTTGGCCGCTTCCTCCACATCCCTTGTCAATTGATTCCATTTCTCCACCTGCTCGGGTGAGGTGAGTCGAAGAGAGGTCATGTTCTCGGACCGGTGCTTCTTCGATGCCATGTTCCACTGGGCAGCAGACGACCCAATACCGCGGCCAATGGCATCAATAAGAAGGCCATCACGCGATCGCTTCAGCGAAGGCCCAGAGTGGCTATGAAGGGAGGTCAAGTCGAATGCGATAAGTGTAGTTCCCTTGGTTGCGACGGCAATTCCGAGTTTTGCAAAGTAGCTGATGAAGACCATGGGGGCATCTGCGTTAGTGCCGGCTCCAGACAAGACATCACCAGCGGCAATGCTTCGTTGGACAGATTGATATTGAGTGTCGTATACTGCCACCAACGAGTCACTTGCTCCGATGACGCATTGCGGTGAAATGCGCATAACGGAAGAGAAGCACTCTTCGAGGACGAATTGCGAAGTCACACAAGGAGAGTATTGTGATAGGTCAATATTCACAAATCCCTTCTCGAACGACAGCTGCAGTCCTGCCGAGCCCGAGTGGAAGCTCCACTGAAGACCATCGCTGTTAACTTTGTCGAGCCCGGACGGGGCAGGGACTTGGATTGTCTGAAGGTGTCGAAGTCGTTGGCTTTCCTCATGGCCGCCTGATTTTGGGCTAGCAGGGATGGAGAACATCTGAACATTAACATCGTTCAATGCAATCTGACCAGCGTCTTTCGGGTGGGACACGAGGAGCAAAATAGACGGTTCGTCGGTTCCGGAGGCTACGGAGTCTCCGAGGGCCAGAGCGGCCAGATCCTGTCTCCGCTTGAACAGGGACTTATTCGCATCCTCAAGATCGACCAAAAAGCACGAGTGAACCGCATGAGTGGTGGAGCAGACTTTGGAAATTTCGCTGTGCTGGATACTCCAGCGCTGAGTTTTCAGATCGGACGACAATCTGCGCACTCGGCCGTCCACGTGAACGGCAAGAATATCGAAGGGGTCGGCCTCGCTATCATCTTCGACGGTGAAAGGGACAATGCCCACAAAGTTTGTGGGGCTGCTCGAGTCGGTGATTGTGGCGGCCGAGGAAGAAATCACCGGCGCAGTGGAGCCATTGCTAATCTCTTCAACAAAGCACTTGATCTGACGCTCCGGGCGTGTCGCTGCGGTATAGGTCTGTCGCTTGACGGAGGACTTCTTGGGCAGCTTGCGGCGAACAGAGCAAGGCCGGCAAGAAAAAGCAGACTGCGGCGGGACGGCGTACGAGGTCACAAGCTTGGGCGTTTGCACCTAAAAAAAGGATGTTAGCGCATACAGGGCTAATCACACGATCGAAAATCGTACATTGTAGATGTTGACGGCTTCGCCATCCACTGCAACCGCGACTTCATATCGCTTGCGCTTTTTGGCGTCGGCGAGACTGTAGACATCGCCGATGCGAGTTTTGCCCGTGGAGGCATGAAGGGGGCGCGGCAATTGCGCCAGAACTGATGGCGACTGGAGATCCATGACGCACAGAATCACAATCTCGTCAAAGCTATGATTCTCACTCCCTTCAGAGCCTGATCGGTGAAGCTGCAAACCCGTCCCAACGGGGAAATCTGAAAAATTTTCGGGATAACGACGGGCCGGACCCACTACAGCACTAATCCAAGATAGGGATAGCCTACTCTCGACCCGGTGATGTAATCAGGCTGACCTAAGCGGATCAGACGCGCCTTTCGCGTCGGACGTGTAAAGAGCAGCGATAAAGACCGCTTGGGCTTGTCTTCTCTGTCCTCGTCAATGACCGGAGACTCGGCTCTAACCTACTTCTGATGAACGATCCTTGAGTCCTTCTCCTGCCGCCCCCTCCTTCTTGAGCTACTGAGGGTTTAAAACCTATGGACACCCTCATATCCAAATCACCAGTAGCCATGGGACCGGGCGAGCAGCACGCTGTCCATCCTTTCTTTAGACAGGGTATGAATCTGTCGATTTACTCTCACATCTTCTTGAGCTAACACGGAGTTCTCAGACTTTGCAGTATCAGGCAGAACCAACCATTCCCTCCCCAATGGCACCGCAACCCCAATGCCAAGCGATGTCTTTGCTCACACCACCCAAGAGCAGTTGCCCCAATTTCAAGCGTCAAATGCATCTCAAGTCCCAAGAAGTCAGGTCTCGGCGCCCGTGAGCCAGGAGGAAGACCCCAATGCGAACCGACGCAAGAGACGCAAGAGGGAGAAAACCAAGCCTAACCAAGAAACGACTCTAAGGTCAGGATTGTCGGGATGGCTGGGAATGGAAGCTCTAGAGCCGGAAGATCCTACACCAGCCATCAATACTGAACCTTCCCCTGCCGTCGCTCCCGGTCGTCAGTTGCCTCGATCACCAACCAACAATAGCGGCTCGGAACGAGACCCGGCCTTCACCAATCAAAATGACAAAAACGTGTATAATGAAGGCAAACGGAAGACACTGAAGTTGAATGCCAATGGTAGATTGCTGAGCTCCCCTCCCGTCAGCTCTACAGGTATCGCGGATGCAAAACAAACGGGAAGCAAGCGACGAAGAGGCAGAAAAGTCCGAAGCAAACTGGTCATCCTCAAATACAGCATTGAAGGAGAGAGACAACTTGGAAATGTGATCAGCGAAATACTCAATGGCCAGAGGGTGCACAAGGCGGCTCCTCCACGGCCTACACCTCCCCCACAAAGGACTGTGAACGAGCCCGTCAAGGCAACGCATCCTTTCTTCGTGAAGAAAGCGGCACCGAAGCCCCAGAGTGACAGTGTTCCCAGCTCAAACACCGACGCCCCGGGCCAAGCAAAGACAAGCATCCCTGAGGCCAAACAAGGATCACGGCCTTTTCCAACTTTTCCCTCCACGTTCAGTCGGAATAAGTCGAGGTTTCCCGAGCTCATCGAACCCTTGTGGCCACCAAAGGACCTCGTCCATATCCGATCTGGTGATTCAGAACATGCTGTCCACCCTGCCACCTTTAATACCCTCATGAATGATCGAAAGAAAGCCAAATCACCGGCTATCTTTATTGGCGACGACGAGAATGCCCTTCTGACCAGCACATCATGTGCACGAAGAGCGGCAAAGTCGACCATGGGAGGTCATGACCCTTCGACAGTACGATTGCCTGGACGGCATATTGCCAGTGGCCGGGTTCTGCAGACTGCAATTGACCACCAAATGTCCTGGTCCTTACCAAACTCGCGTTCCACGGCCCAATCTATCGCCCCGGTTATATCAAACATGCGATCGGCCTTGCTATCATCTTTCTCTGCTTTTGATCGCGGGAAGTATGAACCGCAACTCTGGGCTCACAAATACGCACCCAAAAAGGCCGAGGATGTCCTCCAAGTTGGCCCCGAGGCTCAAGTACTCCGTGACTGGCTCCGTCATCTCAAAATCACGGCAGTCGACACTGGAAAGCTATCAAAAGAAAATGCCAGGTCCACCTCAACACGAGACAAGAAAAAGAAGAAGCGGCGGAAGAAGAACGACAAACTTGAGGGGTTCATTGTCTCCAGCGAAGAAGAGGCATCTGAGATGGACAATCTGTCTGGCTCGGACGACGAGTTGGCTGGGGATGTCACGGTCTCTGCGCAACGCACCGTGATTCGATCTGGAGATCTGGCATTTGCCTCACCGCATAGAGGAGAGAAAGGTCGGGTCACAAATGCAATTCTTTTGAGTGGCCCACCCGGCTGTGGTAAGACGGCCTCGGTGTATGCGGTAGCCAAAGAACTTGATTTCGAAGTTTTTGAGATCAACGCTGGCAGCCGTCGCAGCGCGAGAGACATGCTGGAAAGAGTCGGCGACATGACCCAGAACCATCTGGTCCATCTTCTGAACGACGCCGATGACTCGTCTGCCAGGCCTCCAGCGCTTGTCACGGATGACGACACGAAACAAAACAAGTTGATGGGCTTTTTCAAAGGAAAACCATCCAAAAGTGCAAAGAGCGACAAGAAAAATGCTCAGTCAAGTCCGACACCCGATGCCGAGGCAAAGCGACGTCGTCAACAAAAACAATCTTTGATTCTTCTTGAAGAGGTGGATCTTCTTTTCGACGAAGACAAGCAATTTTGGACGGGGGTTCTTACACTTATCAGCCAGTCAAAGCGGCCAATTGTCATGACATGCAACAACGAAAGCCTGGTGCCTATCCAGGACATGTCTTTACACGCAATTCTCCGGTTTCAAAGACCCCAGCGTGATCTCGCCGTCGACTATTTATTGCTTGTCGCTGCAAACGAAGGCCATGTACTCAAGCGAGAGGCTGTCAGCAAGCTCTACGAGGGGTCAGGCATGGACATACGAAAGTCTCTGATGGACCTGAATTTCTGGTGTCAGATTGGTGTTGGAAGTGAAAAAGCGGGTCTTGATTGGATCCTTTCCCTGTGGCCCCCAGAAGCGAATTTGGATCAGAATGGAGATAGGGTCCGAGTTCTCAGTCTCAACACCTACGAGCCATACATGGGATGGTTCAATCGCGACCTTTTGCTCGAGAAGGACCCCCTGGAGAATGAAGTGGAGACTCTACAGAATACCTTCCATTGGTGGAGACTCGGTATACAAGACTCGGAGGATGCAGCCCGCGGTAGTGTCACTGAAACTATACCCCATGATCAATACCGATCGCGGTCAAAGATCGAGCACCTTGATTTGTTGAGCCGCGAGGCCGATTACCTGGAGATGCGAAGCTCTCTCGACCTTCTCTGCTCAGAGTGTCCTTTGGACATGCTACAGGCAAGTATTCTCTCCTCTATAGAATAGGCATTTGAACTAACCATTTGCAGGATGTCGTTGATACGTCTTCTCCCCCACTCCCAGAGGGCCACCGCTCCAATTACGTCGAAGCCTATCCGCTCCTGCAAGCCGACCTGCGACCCGAACATTCGTCTTTGAGTGAGAACATTAGTATCACATTCAACGCCCTGCTCTCCCGAGCCTTCCGCCCCAAAACAGAAGACCACGAGACTTCTAGCGTGGCTCGGATCTTCAATGGCTGGACCAAGGCTGGTGCACGTCGAATGCATTTCCCATCCACCCTACCCGCTTTCCAGAAAGTCTTCGAGCCCATCATGCGTGCAAATTACTCTATGCCCATCCCGACCGGGCGCTTGGCACCTTCATTTGAAAGCAGTCTTGCCCCCATCACCGAAGACATCGCTCCTTATGTCCGTGCTATCATGGTCTTCGACGGCCGATTGAAAGAGTACCGAGATAGCCTGAGAGCGGTCCTGACAAGTGAGCATGGGACAGGCGTAAAACGTGGCCGAACCACACGCGCCAGTCGAGCCGCGCTTGAAGGGGGTGACAAGGCCTCTACGCGGAAAGAGCGCTGGTTCCCAGATGATACAAATTACTTCTGGGTACAGGGTACGGGCAATTACGAGTGGCAGAATATCTTATTCCAGATGGGACACTTCCACGTCCAGCCTGCTGTGGAGCCTATCGAAGAAACTATCGGCCATGAATCTGATGAGCAACGATCTCAAGAAGAGATTTTATAGTGATGCAGCATATTCGCCTTGCTGCAATTAATATGAAATACACATCATCCATATGTACTTGCGTGCATTTTTATCCTGAAGCATGATTTGAACACTGTGTCCCATTCATTGTCCAAGCGGACACTCACGAGAGTGGCTGCCGGACCGCGGGTACATACTAGACGTAATCTAAATCAGTAGTGAAACAATGGCACTTGGGAAAGTCACGTACTGGAATGATTTCAATCTTTTCGAGATCCCAGACCCCGCTTTTCGCGTAGACGTCGCTTTTGATAATGTCGCGAACTTCTTCGGCGCTCTCGCCGGCGTATACAACCACGCTTCCACGGAATTGCGCGTTCTCTCCTCGAGGGTGCTCTTCAAAGATGGCACCTGCGCTCGGTTAGCATACTGGAATGCTATGTATCCTGAACGGTAACTTCAAACCTCCATCCACAAGCTTTCCATCTGCGATTAATGGTTGAATTCCTTCGTAGTGCTTTCTGTAACTCAGTCAGCCCGGCTCGGCTCACGTTTAACAGTTAAACCACACACAAAATACTCACCCTTTGACCTGTTTTCTTAATTCCAAGACATTTGGGCGATCAGGCATAATGCATAGAAATTGCTTCTTTTTTACTGTTGCCACAGTCCTTGAAGCAGTCGGGGGCGTAGAACGGACAAAAGCAACAGGGTTGCGGCAAGCAAGTCGGGTGATAAACATTTGAACTCAACAGTTCACTTTGGAGCCTTAAAAGATTTGGAAATTGTAAGTCAGTCTCGTCAAATCTAGCCTTAGCCAGTTGGATATTCATTAAGAAGTTGATATATTCGGCATAATGAGATCCATCGGAGCAGACTCCCGATGAAAGTCTTTTTAGACCCGGATGCCAACCCCACTATCTCGAATTCCCGACTCGGTGTGAAAAGACATATAGCCTAATCAACATTCTTGTTTGATTCATGGTTCGAAATGTATCGGAAGTTGCGTTTGACGAATCATTAAGACGTTAGGCATGTGGCGTGATACAAGCGCCAAAACAACTAAGGAAGCGCCCCCATCGATGATACTTGCAATTAATGAGAGATATGATGAAAATTGAGCATGGTAACGTGATGAACTTACTAGAATGTGGGACATTTGATGAGAAGAGAGATATGTTGATTGTTGCTATGCAATCTATGGGAGGATCGATGTAGCTATGCTAGTGATCTGACAAGACTATTTCACATCTGGCTTTGAAGCATCCAACTTAGCCAGCAATTCGCTCTTACGTACTTCATCAGCCCATTTACAGCGGGGTCTCTCAAAGGCGGAAACAACTCGGCCATAGGAGACTCCGCCCAGTTGGCCCACCGGTCGCAGCTTTTCCAAGTCGATATGACTGTACTCTGCATCCGCAGTCCCCGCTTTGACCCAGAATCGAGTTGCTTTGATCAAGACAGTGGCAGCCAGACTCATTCCAGGCTTTTGGTGATCGGTGAACTCTTTGATATCAATGACCTTTCCCTCGATGTTGAAGACCGACTCTGCAACCCGCGATGGTTTCACTGTTGAAGAAGGCTCTTTGTGGAGACCCGACACATCCCACTCTGATACTCCGTAGGGAGCATCGATGGAGCTGGCATTGACCGCTTCAATCATGTTCTCTGACACCGTGTTGATAACACATTCTCCCGTCTCTTTCAAGTTGCGGTACGTATCCTTGACTCGACCAGGACGGGACGAGAATCCCACAATGAACATCGGGGGATCGTGGTCAATTACTTGGAAGTAACTGAATGGTGAGAGGTTCTTCTTGCCTTCCGCGTTCTCCGTGCTGATGAAGCCAACTGGCCGAGGTGCAATGCCAGAAACAAGTAGACGGTAATTGTTGATCATGGGCCGATCAGGCGCATAGGGATCAATTTCGTGGTGTTTCTGTGCCAGGCTGGCGCCGTTATCTGGTACACCTTGGCCATACATCCATTCAGGATAGGGAGATTTAGTGACTTCTACTGGTGCCGAGTGATCGAAATCAGGACGCTTGGCTTGCACTTCATTGAAGTTGCCGACATCTTGAACGATTTTGTAGTTTTTCTGGGCCACTGCAGTGTCACTTTCTGAAGCGACTGCGGATGCCGACGAACTCATTCTCAAGGCTTTTACTGTCTGATGCCGAATTCGAGAGATCTGAACTGGGTTGCAGGTTCCGCTTCATGGATTAGCTCTGAACAGTCACTTGGATTGGGTTTTCACGTACTGCTTGCCCAGGACACGCCCGACCATTCCTGGGGGCAACATTCTGAGATATATCTTCCAATTGAACCCCTATCTTGCCTTCGGAGTATCAAAATCGAAAGCCCTTATTCACGAGCCTTCATATAACGCTAAAATTTTTACGGACCTGTTGGTTGCTTGCTTAGAAATTCGAAGCCAAGAAAAGTCGGGATCCCATTCCGCGAATGTCGGACCAGCCATCCGACTTTTGAAGATAAGATAGAGGTAAGTGCGCCTGGCTTAAATTGTGATTGTATGTTTCTGTACCACATTCTTCAAACTTGTTAAAGTCCACCTGGAAAGTCCTGAGAGGATGCTTCTGGAGTAATGGACTCGAGGACATCGGTCACTCCTACTGTGACATTAATAGAACCTTCAAAATTGAGACATGCTTGTCTCCATTGCATTCATGGGCAATAATTCGTAATGAGCTAGTCGTAAGCTAAATCTCGTGCCAATACCTCAGCTAACACAGCCGACAGATTGCATAATGCTTTCCATGTCCAGCTGATCCGCAAGATCTAGCAGTTCCCTCGGTGGAAGGCTGACCGACGAATTCAACCCTAACAAGTCCCACTCAAATTCCTCGCCGACGCCAGCATTTTCCAGACCATATACCTCATCGCCTTCGTCTGTTCCCTCATCGAAATGTACCGGAGGGAGATGGTTGGCGGTGGCGCTAGGAGTGCGGTTCGGAGTCAATGGCGCCAATATTTGTTCCAACTGCTTAAGCTCGCGTTTTCGAAGAGGTGCAGCCATATTTCCCTTTGATATAAGCTTGTCCAGCACGCACTTGAGGTTCTCACACCAGGTGTTACTATGAATTAGCTCGGGGGCAATTGCACGAAGTAAATAGAGGACGAATGCAGATGAAGATGCATCCTCAATCTGGAATGGTAGGAATGCATCTGGGATCATTAGTGAGATGTCTCATTTTCATCAGGCTGTAAAAGGTTTGGGGTGCGCACCAATAAGATCATCGTCGGCCAATGTTTGAAGAGTTTGGAGAATAGTCTGTGCGGAATCGGCACAACATTGTAGGAGGGAAGCAACAGGTGGCGATAGTGATATTGTTTGAGATGTACGTCTCTCAGTACGTTCGATATGCATGTGAAGAGCACACATCACCAGCGGTCTTGTCGTCAGAACCACACACTTCTTCTGTTAGCTCTTTCCTAAAATTGGGAAATGGGGGTTCTTACATGATGATGGGCTAGCATCAGCCGAATTGCCATCTTTGATGCTCGACTGATCAGTCCATGGAAATGTGTGTTTAGAAAAGCTGTTAGGTCATGAGACAGCTCCGCCATGCTGTGGAGTATTGACTGCATGTTTCGGACAAGCGATCCGTTGAACTCATCTCCAACCCCGTAAACATCTTTCAAGTCAGGTCAGCCATCGGCAAATCAGAGTAGAGTTGGAAAGCATACTTGTCAAAATTTGAGCCATTAGACGTGAGAGCCGGACGTGCAATGTCAAGTTAATGTGCTCAACAGAACTTTCGACATCGGCCGGCAGCCTAACCGTAATATCTTCATCTCTAATTGAGCTCGGGGCACCAATCAGAGCAGAGAATTCTCTATCCAGCATATAAACCACCCAAAATATGGTTCTGCAGCGGCGTGACAGTTCCGGTCCGCCCAGTTCTTCCGGGACATGCCGATGAATGCCTTCTATTATACAGCCGCGCAAAGCCTGTCCAATCTGGGGCTTTTATTAGCACGGTATGCCTTCCAGGGAGCTTATTCAGACTTACGTGCTGGAATGCAGCCCGCCTCATATCAATAGATTGAAGATAAACGGCTCCCAGGCTGAGTGCCTGGATGCAAGTCAACGGATCTTCATGCATACCAGACAAATCCGGTAGAAGGGCCATTGCCCTTGACGCATACTGGTGACCCGGTGGAGCACCGGATGTGTTCCTCTGAGTAAGAAAGGCCTTTCCAAAGGCGAGGACAAGGAGATATTGGGTATACCAATACCGCGAAGATGCAGCTTTCGCTGCAGGGTTCCTGTAGAATTCGTGTAGATGACGAAGATAAGCATCTTCGTCAATCATGAATGAGAGAAAGCCAAAATAGAACTTGACTGTATTGAAAAGAAAAAGTGCGTAATCCAATGGTGGCAAATTGGTAACATCAGGAATTTCGTCGGGGGGGACTGGTCTCCACTGAAGCTTGAATGCCATTCCATCCAGATGCCATGGGTCGGGGGGACAGTTGGACTCGGGCACCTTTCTTCCTATCAGAGCTAGGACACGGCGACAGAAGGACCATGATGATGTCGGGCCCATGTACCCTGTCAATCGCATTAGCAAACCTGATTTCACTCGGTCTTGACGTACTCACAAAAGCGTCCATCTGGTGTCTGTGCAAAAGATGGATCCTTATCTACTAGAGGGTTTCTTGAGAACTGTGACCTATGGCCGTCTTCAATATCGGGATCACTTCCAGAATGCCCTCGCTGCCGACGTGGAGTTTCTGGAAGATCAAAAGCAGCATCTATCCCTAGATATAAACTCAGTAAGGATTCCGAGCCCCATCAAAATAGCGAGACTACTTACCATCATTTATTTCTTTCAACTGAGCTTCAGGCTGATCATTCAAGAGAAATGATGTTGACTGATCAACATCGTGCCCAACATACGAGGTCTCGCCAATATGTTCATCCCGCGAGTCACTCGCATGACGAAAGCCGGTGGTACTTTGATTCAGATGCTCCTCAAGCTGACGCAAATACCTGATGTCATTGGTTAGCTCTGCATGAGATCGGAATCAAATCCATGACTGAGACTGACCGCTCCGATATCGAGACCCGCACATCCTCAGGAGGGAAAACGCAGCGTTGCTTTTTGCGGGAACATCTTGTGCATGGATCCGATCCCGAGCACTTGACTTTCATGCTCCGACATCGTACGCATCTTGAATCAGTTGTTAGTTTGGGTTTTAATGGCATTTCGCACCACTTACGCCTTCAGGCATTTCTTGGCTTTCACTTTGTTCGTCGTAGGCATCCCGGAGTGTAGAACCGAGAGACAATATCAAAACCGTTATTACAGCACCGATGTTTGAACTCCGAAATCAATGTCGAGGCCTGCGGGGTAAGTGTAAGAGGCAGAAGATACGTTCGGGATAGCCATCCGACATTTTCTTATCAAGGTGGGGCCAATTAAGTTAGAGTTTGTGTTATGTGATTCGCGGGGTTGGCGTGGAGTGCATTATTGAACGATGAGAATGAAATATGGGGTTGAATATACTGGCCACTATCATCTAGTCTCGAAAAAGTTAGATAATATTAACCAACGATTCTCCGCCACAGCTCCTGGCGCAGCGCAGTCGCCATGTGCTGTGTCCGCTCAACGGCACCTTTATTCTCAATAGCCCGACGATGAAGGTACTGCATACACTCGGCAACCGATCCCCAAGCCATATATTTGAAAACCTTGGGAACCGACTTGTTGGCCGCAGAGGACTCTGTCAAGGCGCGCTCATAGTTATGCACCAATTCGCAACTGAGTTCGTCTGCCATTCCCTGGATCTGTCCGCACTCAAGCATCACTGTAGGTTTTTGCGCAAGCAGGCGGGCCTGGTGAGTGGACATTGCCTTTGCAACACTAGCGGCATTGTGTGTAGCGAGGAAGAGAGCAGCGTTGGGGAAATTCAGCTTCTTGACACCCTCGGGCATTCTTCGACAGAGCATTGTGTCTGCAATTAGATCGTAATTCTGATCTGTCTCTTCTTTTGTCTCATGGATGAGAGAACGCGTCTCGTGCTCAATATATGCTCCACGAACCAACTTGATCCCAAGTGCCCAGCCCTCCTGCGCTGCCAGGTTAAGATGACGATCGAGATTTGCTTTCGATGCTTTCAGGTATCCCTGGATGGTGTTGTATACGAGTGGGGTATCGGATCTATTATGCTTGCGCATGATCTCAATAGCCCAGTCATCCAGGCCGTGCTGGAGGACTTGCTGCTCGGCGTCCAGCCACAGACGCGATCCCTGCGCTTGTGCAGCGATACAGATTTCATCCATAGCTTTACTCATCACCTCCGGCATGGCTCCGTTCTCTGCCATCCCATCAACGGCAATCGGTCCGGCGCCCGTGAGCCTGTAAAGACATTAGATATGAAGTTTGGAAAGAAGGTCAATTGAATACTCACTTCACAGCCAGAAAATCACCCGACCCAACCATACTGAGGGTATCCAGTGTTCCATTTTTCCACTCTTCCACCATCTCATAACACTTGTCACTGTACGTTGTCGAGCCAGTCTCATCGCGAGCCAACTTCTCATTGGGATCCAGGACTATCTCTTTCGAATATCCCAGGATAACTCCTTGATAGCCGATTTTCTTTACATCCGCAACCGTCTTTGACACTTCTGCTCGGTTTGTCCCCGCGCAGAAGTGATCATAGACTGTCCATCGGAGGATTTTATTGAGGATTGGGTTTCGATCGGGGTCGAGAAGAGCGGACTTGGAATTCGTGACGATGTTCAGAACGGCTAGTGCGGGCTTGAGGAATATTTTCGAGCACATCAGAGATGTAAGAAGCAGCGAGCGCAGCACGAACTTGGTTGGCAGTCTTGCCATGGACGATACCTCTAGCGGGGGCCGGATCACTGCTGTGGCAAGTGCTGCATCGTGGAATCTTTGCTTGGTTGAGCGGTGCCGTCGGAAGATTGCTTTGTGCACTTGCAGAACGCGGGGTTTTACTCCGATGTGGAGGGACGTAGATCGAGAAAGCATTTTGGTGAGGGCTTACAAGTGAGGGCTGGTGAGAAGGGCTGGTGAGACGTATATCCGTTTATTGTTATTTATTGTTAGCAGCAATCTCTATATAGCGCCATGAGCTCTCCTATATCTGCGATAGTCTATCTGGTCGCCAGGATCTACCGATGCGTTGTCCGCTGGTCAGCCGATTCCAGTCGGGGTGACCCTCCGATGCCGAGAGGGGCTTCGGATCTGGCTTTCTACTAGGCAAATCAACTTATCAAAGGAGGGGTTGGTATTATCATGAATGAACGGCCCGGTCTGTACCCCTCATTTACTTGCAGCCGGGCCGGTTCGTGAGATTCCAACCTTGGAAGGCTATCATTTTCACCGTTACATCTTGGACCTGACCAAGAGCAAGCTCAATACCATTGCCACAGTCGTTCGTTTATGTTAAGCTCTCGCTAGTACACTCGATTATATAATTGGCTAGGTTTTCAAGGAGGAGCCATGAACATGTTTGCTATCTCGTTCTGTGTGATATGAGGTCATGTTTGGCGTCCGGGGATAGATGCAATAACCACAACCACGATTTCGCATGCGAGGGCATCATCGGCTTAGTGATTCTTGCAAGAATAAACACATTGTAAGACATATAGCTTTGGTTTCGTTTATTCATTTCTAATTTTCTAATAATCAGAAAATTGGACAGGGTCTCCTACCTAGGTAATGGGATATATATCATCTATCCAATTTCAATATCTCCTAACCAATCTCCTGGATCCTATCACATACCGGCAATATTTTTGTAGAATCGCAATAATAAGGCCTTGGAGCACATGGATTTTGTGCTACTGCTATTCATACACCCATACTGCAGTTGTGGGAGGCGAATGAACGTCTCCGCATGGGGTTGATGGCTCCCCTTGTGGTCCAAAATATTTTGACATGCTATACTCTCACAGAACTACCCATGCCTCCCTTATACGTCATTGGAAGGATACTGAACCTTATCAAGGGGAACAAACTCTTCCTTAATAGTGCGAGTGCTCACAAATCGCTGCAGATGGGCCATCGTGCCGGTTTTGTCATTCGTGCCCGAGTCACGGCTTCCACCAAATGGCTGCTGAGCCACAGTGGAGCCAGTACACTTTGTGTTCAGGTAGAGCATACCAGCAGCATGCTTCAGGATGGTTTGTGCCTGTCGGCTGGCGTAGGGATCCTTGGCGAAGATGCTACCTGTCAGACCGTAGCGAGATGTAGTATCAATGAGCTTCAAGGTCTGCTCCCACTCTTCATCAGGGTATACGTAGACACCGAGGATAGGACCAAAGAGCTCCTGAGACATGATCTCGTGATGGGGGTTGGATGTACGGTACACGGTAGGGTGCACGTAGAATCCTTCCTCTTTAGAGGCCTTGCCACCCACGACGAGTGCCAGTTCCGAGTCATTCTTGGCATTCTCAATGAACTTATTGAGCTTGTCGAAAGAGCGCTCATGGATCACAGGGTTGATAAAGTTTCCATAGTCTTCGACATTCCCAACCTTTAGAGCAGAGGTCTCCTCCGCGAGAACCTTCCGGAACTCAGGCCAGATAGACTCTGCCACGTAGACGCGTGAGTTGGCAGAGCACTTTTGTCCCTGGTATTCAAAGGCAGCTCTGATGGTGTTCAGGGCAGCACTCCTCACGTCCGCGGAAGGATGCACGACACCCCAATTCTTACCACCCGTTTCGCCGACAACGCGAGGGTATGAATTGTAGATGCCCTGGCCAATACCATCGCCAATCTTCTTTTGAATTCCTTTGAACGTAGCGGTCGAGCCGATAAAGGTGAGAGCGCCGAACTCGGGTCTTTTAAGAATAGTATTGGTGACTTCTTCGGCGTCGCCGGGCAGGAACTGAACCACATCCTTGGGGAGGCCGGCTTCAAGCAGGATTTTGTGAAGCAACCAGCTAGCATGAAGAGCCGAATCCGAAGGCTTCCAAATCACAACGTTGCCGAGCAAAGCAGCCGGTCCAATGAGGGTAGCACCCAGCGCTGTGAAATTGAAGGGTGCGATAGCATAGGTGAAACCCTCCAAGGGCCGGTACTCCATCTTGTTCCAGTTCCCGTCAAGCTGAACCCTTGGCTGTTGAGCGAAGAGTGCCCAAGCCTCTTGGATATAGTGGCGGAAGAAATCGGCCGTCTCCGCTGCTGCATCGATCTCCGCTTGCCAGATATTTTTGCCCTGTCCGAGCATTGTCGCCGCAACCATTTCTGAGCGATATTTGCCGGTGATGAGCTCACAGGTGCGCAGAAAAATAGCCGCACGGTCTTCAAACGGAGTTGCCTCCCATGCTGGCTTGGCTTGGAGGGCTGCGTCGATCGCGGCGTCGGTTTGTTCCGGTGTGGCAGATGCGTAGTTGGCAACGATCTCGCTATGCTTCGAAGGGTTCGGTTGGGCGCGTGATTGTTTTGTTTCGATCTATTTGACCACAAGTTAGCAAGTATTGGTTGATGGTGTATTTCATACTGTACCTCCGAGCCATTGATCTGAATAGGAATGGTGAATGGGAATTCACTCTTAAGCTTTTGAATGGTCTTGGTGAGCTCGGCTCTTTCAGGCGAGCCTTTAGCATAGTTTAACTTTGAAGCTGTTAGCAAAGATCTGGTCACATGAAGTCTATAACTAACCATCTTCTCATTCTCGAACTTGGGTGGTTGCAGCATGGTCAAGTAGCGCCGGGCTACTCCATTGCTGGAGCAAGCCTTGAGGCGGTTCAAGCCGGCTACACGAAGGACTGTTGCAGGTCGCATATCCGTAACTCGATGAAATGCTTCTTAAGGTACAGCGATCGACTATCCCCCTCATCGAACTCTTAAATATTGCAAACACATGACTCTGCTTCATACCGTCCCCGACAGTCGGAAGCACATCCCGAGTCTCAAATGCAGTCACATCGCAGCTTATCATGGAGTATGCTTGCATGATCCCTCATTGCGGGGAATATGTAGATTGCATATCGTTTGTAGATGTCGGGAAGGGCTTCCGATATTTGATAAGGACAACCCCACGTCATGTGTGCTCGGTGGGTAGTCGGCGAACATCCGACATGGGACTTGCATGGGCTGAACGAAATGGAAAAACGCCCTTACAGAACGTCGGTGTCTCTTGATACACTGGGGTCAATATCCCAGGCTGATGTCGGTGAAACGTCGTCTGTCACTATTACCAGGCTACCGGCGCCTACGTTTTCTCTACCCCTAATTGATATAAGCTAGGATAGCAGAAATCGCAGATTTTGCAATTGCAATTTCCATTGATCAAAATGTTGAGATCAAAATGTTGATGCGTTATAGTTAATAGCTCGGCTGAATGTACATATTTAAACCCACGCTGATCTTGAGTTAGTGACGAAATTTTATCAGGTGAGACTACTTACATTGATGTAGCTTAAAGGAAGCTGAGCAAACTGATCACTCAGATCCTCCTGTCAAGATGTTGTGGAGATCTGTGGCGATAAACCGTCGCGATATAGCTTGTACACTAGCCAACAGAGTCCAGTACAATAGAAGAACACGTCCTCAGAGGGGATATGGACATGTCGGTCAAATACATCATCTGCTAACTGGATTCAAAGAGGATACAAGCACCTTCTGCTATAAGTTCCAGGTCAGCATTTGTACAAGGGTGCATTCCCGACTTCGGTGTAGGAACATGACCCACAGCGCCCGTGCGACCAGCAATCCCGACCGAGCTTAGCTCCGCTTGATCGTCGACGTTCGTCATTGTCGCCATCACCTCCACAACTGACACCTCACTGCACACCCAAACAATCCACCGGCGGAGTCACGATGTCTCTGTTCGGAACATCGCCCGAAGAGCCCTCTGCGGTGACCTCCACCCAGAGGTCCAAATCCTCGCTCTTCGCAGACGAATCCGCCGGCGGCTCGTCCCTCTTCGCGGATGACGACGGCGACGATGTCTCCTCCACTCCCTGGAATCAGAATAATACAGCCAAGAGAACCGCTCGCCGCGATCTGGTTCGCACTTTGCTTCCAGCCGCCGAGGTCCCTGAGAGCTATGTCGACGCATACGATCTGATACTCAACAGCGGGGATAGGGTCGACTCCGGCGTCGGACTGACCTCGATTAGGGAGATCCTGTCGAGCAGTGGCCTGACCGCCTCCGATCAAGGCAAGATCCTCAACCTGGTTGTGTCCAGCGACCAGGAAAGCTCTGGCGGCCTGGGTCGTGCCGAGTTCAATGTGTTGCTGGCGCTGGTTGGTCTCGCGCAGGAGGGAGAGGATCTATCTTTTGATGCCGTTGACGACCGTCGCAAGAGTGAGTGTGATTCCCTCTGGAGTATTTTCTCTTATTACCCACGAGCCACGATCTAACTCAATCTGCCTGCAGAGCTCCCACAGCCTAATAGCGGCTTCCTTGACCGGTTACGAACATCGAACAACGGGCCCTCTCATACCGCGGACGAACGACCAACCACACCCCCACCCCAAGCAGCTCCGCTCCAGGAGCCCAATTCAGCACGGTCTCGGCGCTCACGACGGGAGTCGTTGGGCTTGGGTGGCACCTTGGAATCAGACCCCTGGGGTAGCCCTGAATTGCACCGCAATCACAACCACGAATCCATCGCGACAGACGAGCGCGTTATCAACGGCTTCGGGACCCTGCGCTCTACAACAAATGCCTGGTCTGGCAGGGTAGTCGAGGAGACTAGCCAGAGCGAAGCATCACAACAGGAGCATACCAACGGTCGAACTGAGGCGGTGCCGCCCAGTAGCTCGGGCTCTGGCTGGGGTGGTAATATTGGCGGGTCGCCTGCAGGTGACGGCTTTGGTGCTGGACCGCGCCCGACTCTCGGTGGCTTCGGGCCTCCCGGTGACGACCCCGGCGATATCGCACCTCGGCGTCGCTCTCTGGGTCTCTCGCGACCTACAAACCCACAGGTTGAAGAAACCGTCACGATAACTCTCCTGCAGGAGAAGGAGGGCATGTTCATGTTCCAACATCGAAACTACGAGGTCAAGTCGGCGCGACGAGGAAGCACGGTCGTACGGCGGTACAGCGACTTTGTGTGGCTATTGGATTGTCTTCAGAAGCGCTTCCCCTTCCGACAACTGCCCCTTCTCCCGCCCAAACGCGTGTCAGGTATGTCCAACGCTGGCTGAAGCGCTCCAAGCTGCTTGCTCACCTGTTTGAAGTGAATGGCACTCATTTATCAGCGGATTCAACTTCCTTTCTGGAAAAGCGCCGCCGTGGGCTCATTAGGTTTACCAATTCTCTCGTTCGACACCCCGTTCTTGGCCAGGAGCAGCTGGTGATTATGTTCCTGACCGTTCCTACGGTATGCTTTCAGCGACTACTCATTCGAGACGGACCTCTGACTTTTACCAGGAACTATCAGTATGGCGCAAGCAGGCCACGATCTCAGTCCAGGATGAGTTTGTCGGCCGTGCTCTCCCGCCTGATTTGGAGGACTCTTTGCCCGCCACGCTTGACGAAACCTTTGAAACCGTCCGCAGTGGCGTTCAACGGTCTGCTGAAATCTATATTAACCTGTGCACTCTGCTCGAGCGTCTGGCCAAGCGAAATGACGGCCTGGCTGCCGATCACTTGCGATTCTCCCTTGCTCTGCAATCTTTGACCGAGGTCACAAGAGACACTTACTCGATCGACACCAACGATATCCCATCTCTGAATACTGGCATCACAGCGACCGCGCGACACCTCTCCGCCAGCCAGAGTCTGCTGGAGGACGAGGCACGAGCTTGGTCCGACGGTGTCCTCGAGGACCTCAAGCGCCAGCGGGACGTTCTAGTCAGCGTGCGGGAAATGTTCGATCGGCGGGACCGATACGCCCGGAACAATATTCCGCAGCTTGAACGCCGTATCGAGGCCAGCGAGCGCAAGCTGCAGGAGCTGCGGGCGCGACCGTCCGGGACGGCAAAGCCAGGCGAGATCGAGAGGGTGGAGGACTCTATATTCAAGGTAACACTGCCAATCCAGTTCAGTGGAAGAAGTCGCGCGACTAACGGATCGTGCAGGACAAAGAGTCAATCGTGCAGCAGCATGCGCGGGGCGTGTTCATCAAGGAATGCATCCGCGACGAGCTCATCCACTTCCAGCAGAGCCAATACCACATCAGTCGCCTGCACCAGGACTGGAGTCAGGAGCGAGTCAAGTATTCCGAACTGCAGGCGGACAACTGGCGACGACTGAGCGATGAACTCGAGGGGATGCCGAACGGAGAGTGAAGTTGGGCCCGGGACCGGGTCGTACGTACATACAGGCTTTACTTTTCGAGACATCGAAACCCGAGTAATTTCGGGCCAAGCGCGGGGTGCGCGATCCCCGGATTGTAGTTGAGTTTTGTTTGCTTTTTATTTCTCCCCATTTTCTCCGCAAATCGCGGCATTTTCGTTTTGAATGTTTGAAATCCGGCCGGCTATGTGTTGATCTATGAATTTCCCCTACCAATTCCCCCTCGCCTGTTCCGAGAGTGTTATACTTGAATCACATATTGGCTTCGCAGATACGAAACACGAGTTCATAGTACATAGACCGTAAATAAATACTGGGACTGCCCAGAACCAGATTATGACGTCCGCAAGCCACGATTCCAGAAGATCCACTCAACTCAGGACGAAGTGGAGCAGATATGGGGCCGTGAACCAGTAAAGGCAGATAGAAAGCGAGGGCCTCGGGCGGCTCACAGGGCTGGGCAGCTAATCTTTCTTGGCCTGAAAATGTATTATAATACCGGGATCGGCGTGAATATCACCGACCTTACTTTTGTTTCCATTTTCCCATTTTCCGTCTTTCCTTCATTTTGACTACCCTGGTTAAACTCCGACCTTCCGGACCTCCAATTCTATCCTTTGATAGAATCCTAGCCGTTACCGGGGACACATTTTCTATTGTTCCGCCGGCCAAGACTTGTCCGCCGACGACGTGGGGCGCAAAAGTCTGGGCTGACGAATCCCGCCCGGTCCAAGAAGACCTTCGCTCTGGGCAAATCTTGCTCAAGCGCGTAATCGCTCCTCGGCCAAGAGTCTTTCCCCCCAAGACTCTGCGCCCTCGCACTTCTTCCCTTTTTCCTCTTCCGATTATTGGGGCCTTTTTCTGTCACGCCGAGAACTCCTTCCCCAACCTCCTCCGCTCGCTCGCATCCGCGCTCGGACAGACACCTCTCCTCTCTCCCCGGTTTCCAAACCTGACGGTCCCCAGAAGACAAGGCGGTACCTGTCGACCGGAACTACCGCTCAGCCCTACAGGGCTCAACGTCCGACCCTTCTCCACTCCCACCACCTTCAAGGCATGAGGAGCCACGCGGACCGACGTACGAGGCGGAATACCATCTGGTAATTGACTGAGGAACGGGGTCGCGTCTCGGCACAACGAAAGGGTCTGACGCGCGAAGCTCCTACACCATGGCGTGGGATCACTTGGACATCGATAAGCCGCACCTGGCGTACATGATCCTCGGCGGCTTCACGGGCCTGTTCATGCTGTGCTCGCTATTCGTCAAGGAGAAACTCTACATTGGTGAAGCTACCGTCGCGACTATTTGCGGTATTATTTTCGGTCCCCATGCCGCCAATCTATTCAATCCCCACGAATGGGGAAACATCGACAAGATTACACTCGAGTGCTCGCGCATTGTACTGGTTGTGCAATGTTTTGCCGTCGGCGTCGAATTGCCCAAGGCTTACATGGAACGACATTGGAAGTCTGTCAGCTTGTTGCTGATCCCGGTTATGACCTGGGGTTGGTTGATCACCAGTCTGTTTATTTGGTGGATGGTGCCTCCGCTCAACTGGCTGGAGAGTCTGGTTTGTGCTGCCTGCGTTACGGCCACCGATCCTGTCTTGGCATCGTCCGTTGTCGGTAAGGGAAAGTTCGCCAAGCGTGTGCCCAAGCATTTGCGAGATCTTTTGTCTGCCGAGTCTGGTTGCAACGATGGCATGGCTTTCCCATTCATCTACCTTTCCTTCTATATTCTGCACTACCGACCTAATGCTGGAGAGGTGTCGCTGCACTGGTTCTGCATCACCATCTTGTACGAGTGCATTTTCGGTGCCATTTTCGGCTTTACCATTGGATATGTGGCCCGCCATGCTATCAAGCTCGCCGAACGGAAAGGGCTGATTGATCGTGAGAGTTTCCTGGTGTTCTACTTCGTTTTGGCCGTTTTCTGTGCCGGATCGGGCAGCCTGCTGGGCATGGACGACCTTCTGATTGGATTCTCGTGCGGTGTCGGCTTCAGTAACGACGGTTGGTTCACGGAGAAGACCGAGGAATCCCACGTTTCCAACGTCATTGATCTTTTGCTCAACTTGGCATACTTCGTTTACTTTGGATCGATCATCCCTTGGGAGGATTTCAACGCTCCCGACCTGGGCTTGACGCCGTGGCGTCTGGTCGTGATTGCAATTTTGGTCATCTTCTTCCGTCGCATTCCAATCATGCTCCTGCTGAAAACGATTATACCGGACGTCAAAACATGGCGTGAGGCTCTTTTCGCTGGCCACTTTGGTCCCATCGGTGTCGGTGCTATTTTCGCTGCAATCCTTGCCCGAGCTGAATTGGAAAACGACAGTACCCAGCCTTCGCCGGAAGGTAGTCTACCTACACCCGGTGAAGAAAACTACTACATTATCAGGCTTATCTGGCCCATTACAACCTTCTTGGTCATCTCATCCATCCTGGTGCACGGCTCGTCTATCGCCGTCTTCACTCTTGGCAAGCGTATCAACACCTTGACCGTCACCCTGTCCTACACTCAAGCCAACGAGGAGGGTCCTTCTTGGATGAACCGTCTTCCCCGTGTCCAGTCCATTGCCAAGGGCTCCATGTCCTTCCGAAAAACCGACGAGTTGGACGGCTCTTCCGAGGAGAAGCTGCCTGAATATCCTCCCGGCACGCTGCCGCCTATTGGCATGCCCGGCAACTTCCTTCGCCGTGTACGCGACGAAGACAGTGAGTCTCAGAGTGTTCAAACCGAAACCCGAAAGCCAGTGCGCAGAAGAAAGCGCCGCAAGCACGATGGCGCAGGTGGCCCAATTAGCCAGTCTGCTATCATGCCTGCAAGACGTACTGGGAGTGAGGCTGAGGGCGAAGAACAGAGGAAGGAATTGGAGGAACGCGATGCTGTCGAGCGTGGTGCTTCGCCGCCTAATGCCGAACGCGACCGCTTTGGCCGCGAGCCTGGATTGGAGGTGTACCAAGAGGGTCACCATATGATCATCGAAGACGAAGAGGGCAATGTTCTCAAGACCGAGGACACTAGCCATCTGACTCCCGAACAGCAGGCACGGCACATCGAGGAACAGCGCAAGCGTCTCGAACAAGACAAGACCGGCGAGCTGGCACGTTCCCGGAGCCAGCCTCACAAGAAGGAGGAGGGCGAAGAGATCAAGGAGGCCGCGCTCGAGAAGGCCGGCCAACCCATCGAAAAGGCTCGCTCCAGGTGGACAAGCTGGATGGGTCTTGGAAAGGAGCAAGGCAAGGAAAAGCCCGCAGAGAAGCCAAAGGAAGAGAAACCCAAGGCCGAACCTGCCAAGCCCAAGCACCGCTCTGCCCATGCCTATCAGTTTGGTAACACTATCATCGTGGAGGATGAGGATGGTGAGGTGCTGAAGAAGTACACCATTCCCGGTGACAAATCATCCAAGCCCAAGCCCAAGCCCGCCAAACCCGAAGAGCCGGAAGCCGGACCATCCCGACCTCCGCTCAAGCGCGGCATTTCTCGCATGGGTACTTGGTTCGGCATGGAAGAAGAGGGCAAGTCCTCCCAGGCTGAACAGAAAAAGCCTGCGCCGAGAACCGAGACGGAGGACTGGGCCACCGATGATGGCTTGCGTTTCACTTTGGCTCAGAACCAAGACGTTGATTCTCAGGGCATAGGCCATAAAGGCCGTCGTATGAACAAGCACGAGTTTCTCCAGCAGCTCAAAGGCCTGGACTCTAAAGCTCGCCACGACGTGGTGCAGCATACCGATGCTCCCGCGCCTGTGAAGGAGGCCGCTAGGGATGACGCCAAGCAGGAGGAGAAGCAAGAGCGCCGCCTCTCTGCAGCCGCCGCCAGCGCCACCACCGGGGTCATTCCAGAGGAAGCAGCGGAAGATCTCGAGTCCGAGTCTATGACCGAAAGCGAAGTCAGTGACGAAGAGACCGACGACGGCCGCGTGCCTGCTCCCGACGTCGCCACCTCGCTGGCCAAGTTCACCCGCGGCAGCTCCGCCCAGGAACGCCGCAGCAACCTCAGCCCTGCACCTCGAACCCGCGACCGTGCTCGCCGTGACTCCGAAGACGACGGCACTGAGCGTATACCTCCCTCGCGCCTCCGCCAAGCTGCCGGCCTCGCTGCTCCCCCGCGTGAGACAGACGATGACACCGGTGAAACACCCGCCGAACGTCGTCGACGTCTCGCTGCCTTGGGTCAGATCCAGAACGACGACTCTGCTTCTGAGAGCGACGCCGCAGTCGCCTCGGACAGCGATGATGACGGCGAACCCCGGCAGGTCCCTAGCAGGGTATCATTTGCTGATAATCTGAAGCCCGAACAGTCCAACCAAGGCGACCAGTCATCTCCGTCTGGCTCCGGGTCCGGGTCCGGCTCAGGTTCAGGTTCAGGTTCAGGCACTGGATACGCGCGCGGCCACCGACCTCGCGTCTCATGGGGTGGAGAAAAGGGTCGTGGCGCCTAACCTCATACGTTCGGAAGCTCCATGAAGACACGGACTACCGCATTGCATCTCCCCGGTGTCAGAGCACATGACCATCTGTCCCGCATGACAGAGTATACACTTCCTGGACATGCTCCGTTTCTCTTGTATTTGCGTTTCCCCGTCTGTGCATAGTATATTACTCTTGGGAGATAATCACTGCATCGAGCGATCTGTGGTTTTTTCAATATGAAAGTTTCTCTGATGATTGGTATTGCTAGTAGAGCGACATCGTTCATGTATTTCGATTTGTATAGCTTTCCTTCGAGGCCTACTTTGTAAGTGTATTGTACACCGCAGCGCTAAGCGTTCGCCTCCGTGCCCACCTTCGTGCAGTTCAGGTGCGTGCCGTGTGCGATGGTATGAGACGCTCTCAGCAGCGATTTTCTATGTAGGGGATTTCCTCTGCCACTTCTTGGCGTTCTTCTTCCGTTTTCTTATCATGCAAGACCGCTTGGAGGGTGGATTTGTTTACCGTCGATCTAACCGATACAAAAAGGCGGTTCATTATTACGAATGAAGCAATATCTGGTGTGAAAGAGCGTGTCGTTCGGCTCCAGTTGTATAAAACCACTTGTTTCTCAACACTGACGGTCAGACAAGAATCTTCATAATACCGCTCGCTTTTGGCCTGTCTATTCTGGTCTATCATCGCAAAGTGTAACCTTGCAAGCTCTGGAATCCCTGGGCCGGAGGACCGGGGCCTTTTTGAATCGTAAAAGCACGTTCATCAATGACGACCTCGTACAAGGTGGTCAACGTCGGCCGTCCTGCTAAGGGCTCAATAGTGATCACGAATACATTGAAAAGAAAAAAGTCATGATTATGAGGATGTCAATTCCCCGATGTAGCTAGCTACGGAAAAATCATAACCTTGGAAGCGATGCATCAGAGTAAAGAAGTAGGTAGTGAAGTCTCTATGCTACAGGCTTTCCATTGGCTAAGATATCCACCTGGTCCTGTAGAAATTGCAAAGTCACACTGGTTTCCTTCCCTTTCTCCAGAAGGTACTTTGAACAACCGGCGCTAAACTCAATTCTCCCAACCTGAGGCGCTAATGTGATACGCCAAGCCAACAAAAACCCCGCCACGTTCCAAGCCACCTCCTCCGAGGCAGTTGGAAAAACATCCGCATGGTAGTTTTGAGTCTTATCGCGTCTTTCGGTGAAGTTATCGGTGTACGTGTCTACCCACGAATTGTACGATTCCAAGACCGATGAAGGGAATACGGAGAGTACCTCTTCAGCCTCTAACATACAGTCCCCTTCCTCAGGCCTAAGGTCATCGGGATCTCGCCAAATAAAATCCGTGCCATAATCGGCAAAGATACGATAGTGCCGAGGTTCTGTTGATGTAGATGGCCCGGTCGACAGAGAGGTCGCGGATGACTTGGTCGATAGGAATGATTCAGATGAAACAGTCAGCAGCGATGTAGATGGCTCGTGAGCTGACATTTCGACAATGGTTGGTTCTGACTGGCGTTGCTCCTCCAGTGTATTCGTGATCTTCAAAACGAAGTCAAAGTTGGTTTCCACCAGAGCAAAGTCTTGTTCAGACTTGGAAAGAGGCTTTTCAGCAAGGCTACGCCATGCATCGCCAAGGTTCCTGACGGTTTTTATGTATCGTTGAGATTGCGATTGACTGCAAAATACCGCTAGAGGTTTGAGAAGGCCAGAAGCCATGGTTGCAGAAGAGGGCGTCGCGAGATAGAACGAGATACCAAGCGGAAGGAACTGTCGATGCAGAAGATGGAGTCGCGTGATAGAGCGTGGTATGGAAACCGGAGATAGGTCGAGTTATAAGACGCGCTTCGCAGAGGAAGTTGGAATAGTTAGTTACCAGGTCCTTGCTGTCGATTAGTAAGCTTCGCATGAGCGGGGCAACGCCCTTGGGCATTCGGAAACACTCAGTCGAACAGTGAGCGCTTAATCTATGTTTCTGTGTCTTTCCAATCCTGTCCGATAGGTTATATTTAGATGCCAATCGCTGAACCGATGAATCCTTCCATTTTTAACATGAAACAGGGCGTTAAGTAGAACCGAGTCCTCTTCATCTGAGATCTAGGGTGCTATCGCTAGCCGCCGACGCCCTCCTCGTGTGATAACTGTACGTCGATTTGACACTGGTTACTTTGTCGTATTGTGAGAATTTATCGATCGAACTGGCCATTAAGGCATTTCCTCAAGCCATGTCTGATTCAGGTAGTCTGACGACCATCGATCGGATATTCTAAGTGCTAGTTAATATTCTTAAGTTAGTTAGTTAATTTTGGAGAGTTTAGTCAGTGCGCATTGCAGGCGAAACAAAATATGTGATAGAGGTGCATAGATAGTATGTTAGGTGGAGCGAGCGGCAAAATGATTTGCGTAGCTTGCTTCGTCAAGCATCTACCAGCGTCAAATGTTTCAATCAACATTGAATTTTACAACGCGTATCATTAGTCCCCATTTTCGCTCCACGTATATGGTGCATTTTACTTGGAGATGGTCTGACCACATGGAAATGCTATAAGATGGTCCAATGTACCTTTCGAAAACAGGCAGATTTCAGAAAAAAGGAGCTTCCCACAGAGCAAAAAAGCTCATACTCAATCAAGTTCACTTCCCGTTTCAGCAGTATATACACAGCAAAACCTTCGGCAGAGCAACATGATATCACGGACTTCATCGCAAGAATCAGGCATCGCAGAGCTGCCTATTCCAAATGAATGGAAGACGCTTCTTCGAGGCCTTTTGGAGAAAGGCGTTAAGGTAACCGTTCAAGAGGTGCACCGCGTGTGGCAGCTTGCGGTCGGGCGTGTCAACCAAATTGAGGGCCTTACCTCCCAGACTCTTTGGATGTGAGTCCAATATTGCATTTCTCGCTTCATCATCTTTGCATCTAACTTTCTTTATGATAGCGAGACTGGTACCACGGGCCCTCGGGGCGCTGGGCTGCAGCATATCCTAGAAAGGCACAGCAAAGAGTTTGCCAAGTATGAACCGCAACAGCTAGTGGAGCTCGCTGAAGCCTCCACCTCTGTTGGTCTTCGGGTGGGAACCCATGGCCGAGGCACTCGAACTCGCCCAATATTCGGACTGTTTTTCTACGGTGAACCTGTTGCCATCGCCGCTCAGGTTGGCAGCAATGGATTTGTGGTTTCAATGAATCCAGTAGCCCTTGAAAAGGTGGTCAAAAAGAATCCACAGCACAACTCCGTCAATGAGTTGGTCACAATCCTTCAGAGTTCACACAGCTGGCCTATTGTCTAGATCGGTGTCTAGGTCCTCGAGGCCGTGAGCTTATCATGCACACGCTAGATAAGATGAAATCCTCTCTATCAGTGGTGGTAGCAGTCGAATTGGTATCTACTGATATTGGAGTGTCTGCTCTCTATATTGCTTCATGTTTGAGCCTTTGTTAATTCCCAATTTTATGCCATGCACCAATTGTCACTCATGCATATAGTCTAAGCTGATATGGGCAGAAATCCAGCCTAGCATAAGTCTGTTATTTATCATTGAATACACCGTTGTCATAGAAAGCTTCCTTGAATCGGTAAACATACATCATACAATTTCGAGGAAAATATCTCCTGGCGAAATCGATTTCCAGCTGTATCTCGTCTGGTGAGCGAAGCTGAACTGGATGTGGGCCGCCGCAATCGTCGTTAAGATCCCGGACGCCACCCGCGAGAGATCAAAGCGCGCGACCGGTCCCCCGCCCCCCATTGTCCTTGCGATCTCGGCAACCAGAGGATCGAGCATGCCTTACACACGTGCGAGCCTTGGAAGACTATAATGACTAAATTTCATAAACAGGTGACCGTCTGTTTTCTCATCGTCTACCATGTGTTGAAGCCGAATATCGACTTAACTGGTCATGTCCCTCCTGCCACGTAGAGTCGAGCCAATGGGGGCCGTCTTACATTGGCTAAGAAGGAATTTCGTGGATATTCTGTTGCCGGGCACATACTGGTATGACATCTTGATGCATATAGGCAGACAGTGTTCAAATATACTCTTCAAGGCAGACAGGGTACTGTATCAGGAGGGATGACTTTGCACGAGTCATGTTACCCAGGATGTATACAGGTTGCCGCGCAGATAATTCCGAATGCACGTCGGTTCCAGAAGGTCATCCAGGCGTAGTTTGCAAACGAAGAATGTCAACCCAAGGAAAAGTGCACCAATTGCGACAAGACGCATATGGAATGGACTCGAGTCAGTGAGAAGATATTGATAAAGAGTCTGCAAAAGTGGGCTCAATTTGCCTTGCTTGCCCCTTTAAACTGGGTCGCGTTTGTGATGACCTCAAGGCCCGTGAAAAATTGGCCATTGTGAAACAAGTGGCTTCTATTACGTGTAATCTCGCTCGATTCCAGTTTCCGTGCTATGGCACCCTATACCGCAGGCAGGATATCAGCTTCGAGAGCCAGGTCATTGACGACGATTTTGCTGTGGGTCCTACAGTTGGGCGGGCATGGTTCGATGATAGGAGAGGGGACGTGGATGCTTTTCGGGGTCCTTGTATGTTTCTCGCCTAAGCAGGGATAGTATACTTCTAACCCTTTGCCTTTAGGGAATTCGGCGGAAAGTGTGATGGAAGCACTTGTCCAGCGAGAAACAGCATGCCTAGAGAAATTCAGAACCTTCCCCCAGGACTGCCAGCAAGGGATATTTGGCGGGCACGGCTGTTACCACCCATCCCACAAAGCGAAGTTGTCTGTCTTGCAAGATTCCCTCAAAATCCACCGCCATATCATCCCTCATAGCAAGGGTATCGCTGGTGGTGTCATTTGGCATAATGATCTTCATACAGACAATATCTTTGTCGACCGCGACAACCCGTCTCAAATCACAAGCATTATCGATTGGCAAGGCGTGCCTATCTATCCGATGTTCCTAACCGCTCATCATCCCTCTCTGATAGAATATGATGGGCCAAAGCTGGATGGCTTTGTCCAACCGACGCTTCCTGATAATTTCGATTCACTTGACCCTCAGGCCAGAAAGCGCGCCAAGGATTTATTTGCTGCCCAGTCATTTTGGCTTTCCTATGAGATTGAGGTACAGAGAGCTATACCTGAGCTCTTACAGGCATTTCGCTACAAAGATTCGCTACCAGGCCAAATCTTGGGAATGATCGGATCTATCTATGATGACGGAGAACCATATGTGCAAAGCCTACTTGCGGATATAAGTGAGGAAAGCACCTGGGAACAAGTTGTTGGGGCGAATGAAACCGGCAATCCAAACGTGCCGTGTCCTTTGCATTACTCAAAAGAAGAGATTTCACACCAGCAAGTGGGATACTCTAAGTGGCAGAAGGATGTCGAGAGAAAGGCACGAGTGACCGATGAGATAGGGGTCTATCCCGGCTGGAATGGGGCCGTGTCTCCTCACGAGTATGATGAAGTGGCCAAACGACTCAGTGTATCAAAGCAAAACTTTTTGCTTCGAGAATCAGCAAATGAGCAGGAAAAGGCGCTATGGGAGAAGCTTTGGCCTTTTCAAGATGCTGTCATTAGACGAAGCCGGGACGGACGCAGAATGCGTTATTTCGAAGATACCTATATTGAATAACACGGTAATGATATAAACGTGGAAAATAACTAGGCGGAAAGAGCCTTCCTTTAATCCTCTTAATCGGCTCCCTCAGTACTAGTGCGCACGGATATTCTGTGATCCGACAACGTATTCTCCGGTGGATGCAAGACCTCGTACTTGGAACAATTCAAGCAATGATGCGCGCCATGCATAAATTGCGCTAGATCCGCCCAAACTTGGGGGCCGAGATTTACGCTCCCACCTGGAGCCCTCAAATGTGATAAATTCCCCTCTGGTCGTTCGTTGCCTTGCGATGTCTCCTATGTTGCTGAGTATCCGGCCCCCAAACACCTGCCTTTCACCTATCTCCCCGTTCTCCCCCGAAACAAATTGAGTGAGCCTCAGGGATGGGAGGCTCCGGGGTCGGCCGGCTATGGGGCCACGCCCGATCCTTATATTCTCGGCAACGCTATCACGGAGTCACGGATGCCCGACACGAGGACCAGGCCGAGCTCATCGGAGTCCCTAGTCTCCATAGTCAACCATCTGCCTTTTCGTTATCTTCGTTGCCCTCATTTTCGACAATCCCGCAAGCAAGCCTCTCATCAGGCACAAAACCCGCCCCGGTCGGCGAGGATTATACCCTGCTAGAGCTACGCGCGGGCGATGGAGAGACCGCGGCAGCAACGAGAGCGGAGATCGTTGACCCGATATCACGCACGCGGAAGACGGACTGGATTGACGGTGTGTACATCTGCGCCAGGGCTGCTGCCCTTGTGCTCCTTATCAACCTGGCCTTCATCGCCGTTGCGGCTGGGCTGGCCAGCAGAGACCCGGACAATGGTAGCTTCTCGTCCTCGGTAGTGCTTTATCGCGGGAGCTGCGATGTATCGAAACGATGGGATACTGCTCTACACTTGATTATCAACGTGCTTAGCACGTGCATCCTTGCTGCAAGCAACTACTGCATGCAGACGCTCGTCGCCCCGACCCGGGAGGAGGTCGATGCACATCATGCCCAACGGAAGTGGCTTGATATCGGGAGTGCGAGCGTCAAAAACCTCTCTGCGGTCGGGCGCGATCGGCTAGCCCTGTGGGTGATATTGATGCTCACAGCAACGCCGTTCCATTTAATGTATGTGTGACAAAACAGATGCATGGATCAACGAATCCATTGCGGAATATTTGAAACTGATATCACGCATAGGTATAACTCTATGGTCTTTCAATCTTATTCGACAAACGAATTTGGCGTGGTTGTTGGACCTCGGGATCTGGATTCATCAAATATATGGAATCTAACGACTCCGGCATTGGAAAAATGCTTCTCGTGTCCTGTCGACAAGTTAAGCATGCCCGCACAGTTGAGCTGGCATGAATTCGCCTCCGAAATTGCGGACGGGAATTATATGGGAATTTCGACTCAGCAATGCATCCAGACTTCCAAAATGCCCCAGATGGGAATCAGGGGGATCGTTGCGCTTGCAGCCAACTTGACCGTCAGCGACGGGGGAAACTCATCCATTCTTCTAACAAGAATCGCCAATGGCGATTTGCAAAGTAGCGCCAACTATTTCCAAAGCAGCCAACTGGCGGCCGCCCCGTTCTTCAACCAAACACTTGGCCTGGGCTCTGCCACCACCTGCCAGAATGATGAAGCGATCTGGAAGTATGAGGACTATGAGGACTTTCCTCCATACACTGTGACTTACCACCATGGCGTGAATGAGTATAATATCACAGGGTGCCTAGCGATCAAAGCTCCAGAGCACTGCGAGTTGCTCTATAGCCCACCGATCTGCGTCGCCATCATGTTGGCCGGGTTTGCAAAAGTAGCGGCAATGTTCCTCGCGGCGAGAATCGGTCGTGGCCGTTCGCCGCCCCTTCTGACAACTGGCGATGCAATAGCATCATTCTTGACCAGGCCCGATCCCACCACGAAGGGCTTATGCTGGATGGCGGCCGCCGATATTCACAAGGGACAGTGGAAATCCACTAGCAGAGCGGGTGGATTTACAATGATCCCGCAAAATAGCCCAGACGAGACCATCACCTACAAACGTCTCTCAAAGCGGAAATTCTGGATGAGAGCAGCAAGCGGCTGGCGTTGGACAGCAACTCTTTTCATGTGGGTTTTCGAGAGCATACCTGGCCTACCTGACCACCATTTTGTATGATGCTTACCGCTCTGATGCAGGTGCCTTTCGTGCATAGCAGTAGGCATATTCCTCTTGATCTTGTCTCTCGGCAGTGGAATCGACCCATCGTATAGTTTGATTTCTATAAACGACATCAAACAATGGTTCAGCTCGGACGTCAACATCGCCAGCTACGGTATCATAGGACAGAACGATGTCCACTGGACCATGCTAAGCTCGGTGGTGGTTGCCAACACACCACAATTGGTCATCACCATCAGCTATTACTGCTACAATGCCGTTTTGACAAGCATGCTGGCCGCCGCCGAGTACAGCTCGTACGGAGTCAAACGCAAAGCGCTTCGAGTCACCTGGCCCATCAAGGGCAGTCAGCAGCGGTCAACTTACTGGCTGAGCATTCCGTATCGATATGGCGGGCCTATTTTGGTGATCTATATGGTTCTCCACTGGCTCGTGTCGCAGAGCATCTTTTATTTGATGTTGATTCCGTACGACCCGCACGACCAACCGGATCCTTCGAATAAGATTAGCTCGCTTGGCTATTCGTCGACGCCGATCTTTCTGTCCATTCTGGTAGGTGCCATCATGATGCTTATACTGTTCTCGCTGGCGTTGCGGAAATGCAAGTCTGTGATTCCCCTAGCGGGATCTTGCAGTGCTGCTATCGGTGCTGCGTGCCATCCGCCCAAGGATGAGAACTTGGACACGCCAGCCTTGGGCCTGGTAAAGTGGGGACAGACGATCAACCAGCCAGCTTGGTTGATGGATAGTTTTCAGGGCATTGATGACCAGGAAGGACATTGTAGCTTCACGTCTTTAGATACAGTGCGCCCCACTTTGACGAAATTGTATGCGTAGATAGAGAAATGTACATAATACACAATTTTCTGTGCTTAGGGAGCCGATCGCGTCCCGAGGCGGCAGTGATAAACGTCACCTAGACTACTGTATAAGTATCGAATGTAATGGATATACTAGCTTAAGACTGCCCAACTATTGGGCTGATCTTTTTCAGTTTTTTTTTCTCCTACAGGTCTTTCTGAGCACGTAACCATGACTTTGAAATGAATCTTCGATGCAATATCATTCAGATCGAAGCAGATGTATCAAACGAAAGCAAGACTATGTATCTCTACAACACACCAAACTCTTAAAATAGACCCCTTAATCCATCGTCGCCTGCGGCCTCATAACCCCCCGGCCAAAGAACTCACTAACAACACCGAACCGATCCCTCGAGCGCAACAACTCCGCCTTGAACAGGTCGTGCTGATCCGCCGAGTCAATCTGGCGCTGGCGGATAGCACGGAGAGTCGAATTTGTCGGCGCGCAGACGGGACACTGGGCATCGTCGTCGACGCGGTTGAGACACCGCTCGTGGAAAGAGTGGTGGCAGAGGAAGTGCACAGTAGGCAGGTCGAGTGTGCCTCCACAAGATTGGCAACGGCGGGATTGGAAGGCGACGGGTTGGCTGGCGAGATTGTCGAGTTCTTGCTTCTTGGTGGCTGTTTCGGATTTGTAGCTCGTTATGAGCCGGCGGTTCTAGAGGGAATTAGTATTGGGTTATAAGACGGAGTGGAGAACGTACGGTGGTGATCTCTTTGCGTTCGCGGTCGATGTTGTCGCTCAGGTACTTTTTGACTCGGCCCATTGTGACCACGGCGTTGTTGCTGAGGGCTTGGATCACCTGCAATGGAGAGAGGAGGCCATCTTGGTCGATACGGCGTAGGACGACGTCCAGCTCATCCCCTGCTTCTTCGAGGATCTGTGGGCTTGAAGCAAAGTACGTCAGGGCATCCACGTAGAGCTGAGGCTCGTCGGGTCCGTAGCGCCGCAAGGCTTGGATGGCGCCTTGGGTGTCCTTGGCGGATGTAAACGAGCGGAATATGTCCAGACGCAGGCCTTCTTGCTCCCGGACAAGGGTGGAACCTTCCCGGAAGTTGGACAAATCGGAGATGAGGAGGACATTCGAAGTCGAAATGGGAATCTAAGCAGGTGAGCTGTAAGAAGTCAAATCACAGGTTGATATACTCACGTCTTTTCCTTCAATTAGCTTTTTCGCCTTGCTTTCCCATTCCTGCTTCTCGGTCGTGTCCTTCTTTCCCTTGGCTGTATCGAGATACATTTCAAAGAGCGTCGTAAAGAGATCAACTTTAGCCTCCTTCAGGTCGGGCTGCTGCACCAGGGCCTCCAGGAAACTTATAAATTCTTGTGGGTGGTCGACAAACGCGGAGAACGCAGTTCGAGGCTTTGGTATATCGTATTCCAGAGGGACATCTTCTTGGTTCTCTTCGGCCGCAGCATTCTCGGGAGATGGAGCATTGGGTTTGGAACTGCTCCCGCCGGTCATATACCGCAATGGAAGAAGACTAGCAAGACTTTGCATGGTACTTGTTGGTTGAGCTTGGGACTCGGGTGGTAGCTCAACGTCGGTGTGCGGCCGATACTGCCCTGTGTAATAAACTTTGAAGAGTTCCGTTGTTCGCTCAGGGCAGTGAGCCAGCAGGACCCGGGCATATTTCATTAGATTGTTATATGCCTGGTCGAATTGTTAGTTGGGCCTCCAAGTCGATCCAACTTACTTACCGCCTCAGGTTCTAACCGCCAGATGTACTCCACGGCTTCGGCATACTTCTTCGAATCCTCGATGAGGATATCAACCACCATATCGTTTTCTCCGTGTTTCGTGGCAAGGTAGGCTGCTTGCTCGAAGTATCCTCCCTGACGGCACATTGAAATTGCCGTCTCCAAATCAAACTTGAGCTCACCTGGAGCTTGGATAAACGAATCCAGCTTGCTGGTATCTTTCAACTTGGCGTAGCAGTTCAAGAGCAGCGTTGTGTGGTCGACCGTGGCACGGCCATGGTCGTGCAACTCCTCTAGATACTCTATCAAGTTGTGAATTCGCTGCGTGTCCAGGTACTGTACTATGAATTAGCAGGTCTATCACCGATATAGCGTACGATACCGACGAACTTTGCGAATGACTTGAGATGGCTCTGTGTTGTCAATTGCCCGAAGGTATTGCTGCATGGCAGTGTCGTAATCGCCGCGCTGATACAAGAAATCACCGTATTTGCGATAGATGGCATTCTGTTGCAGTGGATCGATGCCAATCTTTTGCGCAAGATTGATAGCCAGGATGTAGAGATTGCGCTCATAAAGTATTTCAAGCCGCTGCTGGAGGCTCTTCTCCCGATATCGAAAGATCTGTAGCATGTTAGAAAACTAAGGTCACCATCTGGGGCTCAATTGCATACCTTTCCTTCAGTAGTGAGTAAGAAGAGATCACCCCATTCAATGAAAATGTGCTTCATAGGCGCGACTAGCGCCTCGCTGTGAGAAATAAACTTGAGATCGGTATCAAGGAGTGTGAATGTCGTCGTGCCGAAAATCTCGTCTCCAGGGCTGACACCGTACTTGCGCAACGAGTCACGCCTCCCCGACCCTGCCTTCGGCGGACAGACTAGTGCGACATAGTCCCGGAAAGACTTGATAGACGTCTTGGGGCTCTCGAAAGCATAACTCGGCCCACGACCCCGAGGACCGTATGTGTAGATCGCATCCTCTCTGGCGATGAGAATGTCCCCAGTTTCGTGGTCCGGTGTCATGCAACCCAGACCACATCCCGTATCATCCAGAACCCGCGCGGGCTGACCCTGTCCCCGCCCAGAGATAACCAACGTGAGAAGTCGGCTCGTCGTCGAGATATACAGAACGGTGACAGCTCCCTCCTGCGTTTCAAGGCCCGTAATCGGCTCCTCCGACTCGAAGACAATGCGCTGGCGCGCGCCGCGATCGTGAATCAGGTCGCCGCGGATAATCGTCACAGATCCATTCGCGAAACCAACGGCCACTTGAGAGAGATCGTTGACAGCCGCGAAGGCTGAAATCTAGATAAGGGTCAGAAACAGGCTCCAATCTCTCAGTTATGGTTGTCGCGCACCGGAAACTGGCGTCGCGCATTCTGCACGGACACAGTTGACAGACATTGCGGCCCGCCACCTTTCTTCTCTGTATTCAGCGCCCAGACCTTTAATACCGGCTCATTTGAGAGATCTTCCGAGACAGTGACGAGTAGGAAAGTGCCATCGATCTGCTTCATGTGGGTGATCGAGCCGGTGTCGTGGGCCTTGAACGAGCGCGCGACGCGGAAGCCTTGGGTGACGATGTGGACGAAGCCATCAGTTGTGCCGAGGAAAAGGTTCGCGGAGCCGGTGCAGAGGCTGGAGAGGTCGCTCTGTTGAGATGGTGAGCTGCTGGTCCGCCTGGGGAGGTGATTGAGGCCTTACACCGAACAGCGCGGAGCTCTCGTCCGGTATCTTGACCGGCGAGACGTCGATGAAGTTGAATGCTTTCCACTATAAATGTTAGCGACATAGATAAAAGGGACATGGGCAGCCTTACTGATGTCAGAGCCATTTGAACATGGAGATATCCACTGGTGACGGAGCTGTGTTGGAGACGGCCGGGAGCTTCTCCCCGCTGACGCTCGGACCATCGGAAATTGAGGGACGTTAAGAGATTACTTGTACAATACATATTTGACTTCCATTTGACGCTTCTATGATCATTGAAATCGTAACATATACAATGAACATCTACTTTCAAGAAAAAAACGCCATCGCGTCCAATCTGGAGCTCAACGCAGGCTGTACGCATGAAAATGGGGAATCAAGAGTATCAAAGCAGTCATAAGAATCAACGAGATGCGCTGTCGTAACAATGAATGGAGATATCCAAGGCCCCCTAACGAGACATATCAAAATTCAAACCAGATCCGGGTGTGTTCTGAGACGGCCTGCCTCTTCCACGCTGGCTAGGCGGGTGAATCTCCTTGAGAAAGTCAAAGCTCTGCCCTAACCAACTGCCCAAATCGGCGATAGCCTGACTGAGAGGGAAGCTATCGCCTCCTTGAAGTCCTCCTTGGCCATCCTGGGCTGTTGCAGGTGTTTCTCCACTCAGGTCAAAGGGTAATGCAGTTCCTTGAGTAGTGGATTGGTGAGCGGGCGCTTGTTCAGGCTGCCTTTCAACTTCAGTTTCATGTGGACTGGAGTTGCCAGCACTAGATTGAGCCGTCCCGTACGCAATTTCTGCAGATTGAGGGGACCCTTCATGAGAGCCAGATTCGTTCTTGGGCAATTCAGGTTCTCGAACACTTGTTTCCTGCGGTGAGATCGGACGGTAACATTGTGTTTTCTTCTCCGTACTGAATGTGAAAGGTGTAGCTGCGTCGATCATGCACTGCGTGCTCATAGCCTGCATCCCGTCTCTGACAATTTGCCTAGAGGTTCGTAGAAAAGACTTTTCTTGGGCTTTGGGTTTATAAAACGGTGTCTCCTGCGCCAGAAGCACGGAGTCGTCGCCTGAAGGAGACTGGGGACGTAGTCGAGCTGGTGTTTTGCCGTGCTCTTGTTCAGGACTCTCCAAGTCATCCTGGAACGACTTCTGCGCATGAAGCAAGGCGGCTTGTGTCGATATTTGTGTATCGGGGCTGGTATCTCCGTTGTGATCGGTGTCTGTTTTAGGCATGGCTGTCGAGTGTAATGATGGCATGCGGTCAGACAGTCCGGGAGGGGGAGGTATTTCTTGCGCCGATGGCAAGTTTTCATATGTGTTATGTTCAGTTGGGACTTGCGGATATGTTCCTGTGGATTCTGAGCCTCCAGCATCGGCAAATCTCAGATCTTTTGATCGATGAATGGATCGATCTGTCTCCTTTGTGCTGTTACCGGCCAAAGGTTGGTTAGCTAGCTCTGGAGCATCTGGCAAAGGAATATCCTCATCTTGCTCATCGACGGCCTCGGCGGGTTGAGGTAGTTCTATGGTTCCTTTGCTGGGAGACTTTGACTCGGGCTGCGGGCTTGAGTTTTGGTGCCAACGACGATACTCAAACCGCGGCAGTTGAGATGACGAGTTAACCACACGGAAAGACGTAGCGGGATGTCCAATTTTCTTCGGAGACATTTCGTCTTTATTCGGTGATCGTTTGGCGACCGCAGAAGGCTGATGGGTCTTTGGAACGGCCGTTTGAGCAGACCGCGGCGAAGTATAGGAAGCGCTGTCCAAATTCGGCTTTTCAGGTGCGGTAGACGTCTTGGGGGTCCGCAAAGTGGGAGATTTTGATGCTCGCCCTCCAACTGATCGAGACACATTCACCCGAGACGTGCTCTCGGCCTGTCTAGATGCAATCTTCGGAGTCGGCGAACTAGGCGGCTCGAATCGCCCAAATTCCATGGGCTTCCGGTCCTTCTTCAGCCACCCGGCCGTATCGTTTCCAGCAAAAGTCGTATCACCTGCCGATGTACTCATGGATGAGGCCTCTCGCTGTTTCTTCGCTGAGCGGGACGAAGCTCGATTCTTTTGATTGGCTGTTGCTTGCTGAAAGGGTCTTTTCTGAGCCGACCCGACAACAAATGAGGATTTGGGACCCTGGGCAGAGACCACAGTCGACGTCTCAGCTAGAGACTCATAAACTGAGGGATGAGAAGCCGATAAATCCTCTCTGTAGTCCCGGCGCCGCGGGTCCGTTTCTTGTACCGCAGGCCCCGCCTCTCGTGTGCGGCTGTTCGACTTGACTCCTGTCGAGTCCGCATCGGCTGTTGACTTCCGCTTCTTCGTCCACGGGTTCCTCCAGCCCTTATCGAACGGCCCGCGGAGAGATGCAGAGAGAACAAACAGAGGTTGTCCTCGACGGTATGACTCAGCGAGTTTCTCGATTCTCTGCCGTTTCGCAGCGCGGTCGGTGTCGTCCAGCTCATCGTCGGAGCCCAACAGATCGTCCGGTTCTATGTTGGAGGCGGGAGGTGAGCATGATTCGAAGGTGATCGGAGAAACGGGCCGCGGGTAGGGCATCGATGTGAGGTGTTTATGTTGGCGCTGTGTCGGTTCTGAGCTGCGGCAGCCAGGCACTGCGTCGGAACAGCTAGAGGGAGGCTCAGAGGGGTCGTCGTCATGTCCGGTGTAATGGGAATCTCAGCATAGGCAGAGCCTAACGCGAAAAGAAGCACTCAACGCGTGAACTGCCCCAGCAACCGCGTGGGGGCTTATGTAATGGCGTCTGGGCTCTCATCTACTGGGGTAGAGATATTGTAGGTGGACTCAAGTGCCACTCTTATAAATCGATTGAAGTAGGGAGAAGTACGATGTTCCAGACCACGAACGCAATCTAGGGAGCTCCCGTCTTACATCGCAAAATCTCCATGATGTGTTCATGCCTGAGGATTCAGGCTGCAATGCCACCACTTCAACTTCCTTTGTCCATCGTACCTGCCAAACCTCATTTTAAGTCCGAGTAATGTCAAAGGGCAAAAAAGGGTACCCTGAGGGGATCGAACCCCCGACAACGTCTTCAGGAAAGACGCGTTCTACCACTGAACTCAGGGTACATGGAACTTACTGATTTCCCCCGAATGTTCATCAAGTCATGTAGTACAAATCCTTTTTAGTATAGCTTCACGACGCCGGCTGTCGGTTCATTATGTCCGTGAGTGTTGTATGAGACCAACGAAGGTGGATAACACACTACTTATACCGAATATCTTAGGTATGCAACTGGCGTGAATAGCGGCCACTAGGAAAAACGGGAATTTAATGGTAGAATGTTTGTTCGAGGCGTTTAAAAGAATCAGAAATAAACGGAAAATCCACTTTTAGAAGATATCTAGAAAGACCTAGTGCTACCTAGGGAGGAATTCTTTTTGCAAAGACAATAGTACTTTACGTGAGAGAGAGTTGACTCGCATAAACTAGCGAATTACCTTGAAACTACAAAAGTACAAAAAGTATGAATAAAATGTAAATCATATTCACATGAAGTATAAAAAGCATAATGAGACACAAGACGGGGAGGGGACAAGGGGAGAAAAGATGTAGAAAGAAAAGGACCTAATAAATCAATACAGCAGCCACACCACAACCATTTGGGAAGCAAGGAACAGTCAGTCCTTCAGGCTCATACACAAGGATCAACGCTAACAGTGTGCGGTAAGATAAGGTATGACATAAAATGGTGTTCGTCTATGAGAATTCGATCGGGGTATCGAAGCGGAAACCATCACAAGCCGAGGCGAAGGGAAAGAAAAAGATGGGAAGTAGCCTCAGATCTTATTCATGAACATTTGCCGCAATCAAATGGGGAAAAAAAAATTAACAGGGTCGTTAAGTGGTCATCAAAACGGAATGCTCAGCTCGCTCCTTCATTCGCATAGCCTGGGCCTCCAGGGATCGCGCCATCAGTTTCGTCACGGGCCAGACTGAGGCGCGGTCTAGGAGACTGGCTGTGGCAATCAGGATTTTACACCCGTATCCGCCTTCCACCACGCTGGGAAGACGTTGCATCACGCTGAATGCAGATATTGAGTTGTTGTTCTGCACTTGGCGCTGCATTTTTGCTTCGATGCTGGAAAGGATCTCTTTGATCTTGTCCACTAGCTTGCAGTCTTCGTCTTCGAGGAGCATTACCCCTGGTACTTGAGTGAGATCGACGTCGTCTCGACCCAAAATGCCGAGGTAGGGTCCGATTCGTTCTTGGACGGTTGTAATCCACTCTGCTAGTACCTGTGCGCAGTCGAAGGCACACATTGCGCATTGAAGGGGGAGTTCTCGTGATGAGAACTCGGCGAATGTGTTACCGAGTCGGTCTGACATGTTGATCGAATCGGCTGCGTAGAAAGCGGCTTTGCGCAGGTGCTTTTCACGTTTGGATTGACCGGACTTGTACACACTTGACAGAGACTGCATGGGTACTTCTTGCGTCGGTGTCTTCGAGATGGCTAGATCGGACACGCCCAGATCGTTGATAGATTCTCGACGGCCATCGAGCTGGCCGGTGAGCGAGGGATCCACCAAGTCGTTCACGTTCGTGTCGGCCTGTTGGAACACCTCTGTACCTCGTGCAAGCTCATCCGCCATACCATTCCAGTCCCGTTGCCAGAAAGCCTCTTTGCATCGTCCGAGGTTGACAAACAACCGAACGTATGCCAGATCAAGCAGTGGAATGCTATCTGCAGATAGTGGACCGGCGCCAAATGGATTGGGTCGCTCCAGGCTATGGACCGGGTTGCTTGCCCAAGCAGCCTGCCAGGCTCTAAGGGCCGGCTCGATATGTGACTGCATGGCCTCTGTTTCCTGTGAGGTCCACTGGCGGCCCATGTGACGTTGCCGGGTTTCCCAGATATAGTTGTGCAAAGAGTATATAAGAACAAGACAGCCAAATGTGCTAGGTCTGTTGTCTGCGCTCGTCGGATCGTCTGAACTGCCACCGCCAAAGAAGAGATTCGAAGACTGATTTTGCTGTTCTCGTTGGCTGGCAGTGAGAAGAGATGTCAAAGCGGCAGAGAACGATACGCTTTCTACCGAGGTTGTTTCACCTCCCATCTTCTTCCATGCTTGAGGAGACTCGGCGGCCCATACATCCTCCTCACAAGGAAGATCGAGGCGAATTTCTGAATTGGTCAAAGCCGGCGCATGGTTGTATGCAGACACGAGGAAGCTGGATAGTACAAAGATGGCGTAAAGCGTGCGTTTGCGCTCTTCAACGATTTTCCAATTCAGCCAGTCTCGCCGTTCTTTAGGTTGGTTGAACGACGAAGACATCCAATTTTCCGAATCAGCTCGATCAGATGTAGTGGATCCGGTGTTTAGGTGATCGTGGGGTAAGTTCTTAGCATCCAGATGGTGGGTCAATTCAGCCGCGCGGGCCAAGCTAACCAAAGCGGCGCAATGGGTACTGGCGATATCCGCAGATGTCTTGTCACCACAGGAATGGCCATATATCACATTCAATAGCATCGCCTGGACCAGCCAGAGTGGTGTGTTTTGAACTGAATTGTCTCGTGCAGAACTGGAACGGCTGAGCGCAGCGGACATGTCGGCCTTGCGTCGCTCTTCAAGGTACAACTGGATCATCTTTTTCGCGGCTTCGAACAGGTCTTTGGACGCGGCAGCATCGTATTCGTACAGGGCACCGATGGCAGCCATCGAGAGAATCAGGCAACCTCCGCCACCTGCGACACCTGTAGAACTCAGATTGAGATGTCCGCTAGGGGTGCGCAGATTACTGGTGTATTCGGGAGCCTGGAAGTTGAGGGTCGGGATGTGAAGAAAAGGCATGTGGGGGTGAAAGTAGGTGATATAGGCGGAAATGTAGCGCTGCATGTCCGAGGTGCTGGGCAATTGACCGGAGCTGTTTAAGCCAGTCGAGCGGGCGAACAACTCGCGGCTGCTCAACATGCTAGAGGCGGGCTGAGAATACTTGCGATGATTGAAGCCAGTTGGTTGCGACATGCTGGCTAATAGAGCCTGTCGTGTGGAGTCTGTAAAGGTATCCGTTGAGACTGGGGAATGTTGACTTCGTAGGGCACTATTCGGAAAGGGAACGTTGAGAGGATTAGGAGATTCTCCGTTTGTTGCCATAGAGGATGATAACATACTCTGCGAATGTCCTCCCACGATGGGCTGGCCGACCGATGTCATGGATGGAGGGGTGGCGTAGTTCTCGGCAAACGGATTCTGCGCCATCAGCGACTTGGGCGACACGGTCTCCGGCTGGATCCCCAATTCGTTCAACGTCGTTGGCGAGAAGTCGATGGCGAACTGGTTGGCCGAAGTGTGAGCGGGGAACGGGTTGTGCCAGCCATTGGAGATCGGAATGCGGTTGGGGCCATCCAGCATGGCCTCGCTGATCCCACTCTGGCTGCCCGTGCTCATCGCCGAGGGGGACGACTCATCGATCACCGAGTCGTTCCCATTTCCCAGCGCTACGGCCGCGTCGAATCCGTTCATCCAGTCAAAGTTCATCTCCTCTTCCATCATGGGATCCGTGGCGGGATGCATGCCGTGGGGGTTGTGACCGAACGGGGAGGTGGGGGCGTCACCAAAGCCCTGGGGAGAACCTGCAAAGTGTAATTGTGCTGGGTTGATGGTACTACCATGACCCATCAGCATACCATCAATTCCCATGTCAAAGCTGCCGTATACCGGGGCCGTCCGCAGATTCCCGGTCATGTCCATGGGAAGCCCCGAAGTCTCCAGCTTAGCCAGGCCGTTCACCGGCGGATGGCCAGAGCTGAAGCCCCTGTAGTCCATGCTCGAGCCTACAGAAGAGCTCAGACTTGGGTGATAGGCATGGCCCGAGTGATTCGGGGCGGAGGATGGGTTAGCACCGTCGGGAAGACCCAACGGGTTCCCACCCACATGGCTGATAGTGTTTGCTCTGGGGCGCATCGACGAGGCGTTGTTAGCGATAGAGTTCTTTCGCACACGATTGGTGCCGCCAGGAGCACCACTCGTGCTCTCTCGGCGGCCATTTCTGGGACGAGACGACGGGGTAGAAGTCATATGCAACTTCTGCTGATGGCGGAGCAGCAGATCGCGGCGCGCAAAGCAGCGGGCACAGTCGGGGCATTCAAAAGGCTTCTCCTTCGTATGGGATCGCTCGTGGCGCTTCAGGTGCTCCAGTCGCGCAAAAGAGCGACCGCAGGTAGTGCAGACATGAGGCCGAGGCTTGTCGGTCTTGGGAGGCGGGATGTTCCCATTCACGGCCTGGCCATTGGCCTCGACCTGCTTCTTGTTCTCCTTCGCGGGAGCTGCCGATGGAGGTTCAGAATTTAGGGACCCGCGAGCATTCCGATTGGATCCGTGGTACTTACCAGGCATGTTTCCGGGGACTTCGTTGATGCTGGCAAGATCAACCACTTTGGGGCTACGGTCACGACTTTGAGCGACAATACCATCCGACAGCATCCTAGAGTAACGTAGTTTACCTTCCCCGCGGGCCAGGAGTAAAATCACCGGCCTCGAATGGAGGGGAAAGGGAGATGGTTCGCAAGTATGCGCGATGCGGGGGTCCTTTGGAATGCGAAGGCAAGTCACTCAGGACACGGACGAGATGTGTGTTCGTCGATGTCGAATCGCACTGTGTACCGTCGCATCAACGACTGATGCCATGTCAGCACTTTTCTTTGACCTTTTGATGATGCGTAGAGGGACCAAGGTGACCCAGGGTAGCGAGGCTATTCATGAACCTTGGCCGGGACAAGACCCACCAGATGGAAACAAATGTAGAGCAAGTCTATCAGGATGGTTTTATTTTGAAGATGTCTCTCGACCGAGTTGGCTGGGAAAGGGGGTGATTCAACAGGAAGTGAGGACCTGCGGCCGGTGAACGGAATGGCGCCTGGTATTGACGTCTTTGGGGGGTATCAGCAAGGCAACCGACTTGAATGTTTCCACGATTCCACGATTCCGCGGTGCTTCGAGGCAAGACAGAAGGGGGCAGACCGACCGGGAAGATTGAAGGTCAAATCTCAAGCTTCGCACGTATCCATAAAGAGAAATGCGAATGCTTCGAGTTCAGTTCACGGAGAGCATGCGAGTGGATAAGCCGGAGATAACCGAGATAGCGCAACAATTGCAGATAAGAGTCACCGAGAGCTATCCACACCGAGCAAAAGAGAGTTGAGGTAGGGTGAGGATGGAGGTAAGGAGTAGAGGTAGAGGAAGTTAGGAAGGTTGTAGGATAGGAAAGGAATAGAGAAAGTTGCCTCCGAATCATCGCAGGTACCTGGGTCTGGGTACCAGAGTCCGTCGTGGCAGTAGTGGTTGGTTACCGCGCAGTAATCAGCCGGTGCGCACCGATGGGTACCGGTGTACTTCAAGCTACGCAGTGTGGGGCCCACTGTGCGCAGGTACCACTCTGTACACCCTCCGTACATCTCTCTACTTCTCACCCCTGGACCCCATATATCCACGGCCCACGCACGAGGTGACAAAAGGTCCAGGCGTTACGAGACCAGCACAAAGTACAGTACTAGTACTGAACCAAGTGGGTCCCGCACGGGCGGGCGGCCTAATGTACCAATGGCCAGCCGACGATTACCCAGGGTGATACCGAATGCGGCGTAGACGCAATCTTACAACCACGCACGGTGCTGCACCCGTCTTGCCCACGGTGCCCACTGCCCACCAGTTCCTGGCTCTGGTTATCTCCAAGAGCGATTGGCTACTCTTCTCAGTTGCTGACTTGGGTCTAGTGGCGTGTTGACTTGTGGATTCCATGGACTTGAAACAACCATGGGCGATAAGGAAGAGAGACCGGTTTCACCTGTTCCCGTGATGACACGAGGACTCTGTACCGTGGATGTATGGATTCGAGTGAGCTGGAAAGGTACGTATAACGACGGGCGACGTGTTACAGCATTCCTCCCACACCCAGATTACCCAGATTACCCCGGAGGCGCTTGGGTATCGTAACTGTGGAGCCCGGGGGGAACTTCGTCCATTCACCACCGTCGCTCTCAACGATACGAGATAGTTGAGGTCCATCTCGTGACTGGCAAAATCGCAAAACGCTACGGGGGCCGCCGGGTCTCCTACCCCGATACTCCGTTACTCTTCATTACTCTCTACGTTTCTGTTACCCGTTACTTCCAGGTACGATCCACCCGCGAGGCTGGGGTTGCCCACGGCGGAAGGATCCGCAAGGCCCAAAATAGAGGACCATGCGCCATTTTTGTGGGGGAAGCAAATCCCAGGTTCGTGTGGGGTGATTCCTCTCGTCTTGCTTTGGCCTGCCAATGACATTCTGCCCAAAGGTTCACGATTGGACGATCCAGAAACACTCCCGGCTTCTCCTATTGCACATGCCCCTTTCTTTTTCCGGGCTGGTGGCAAACTGGGGACTGGAGACTGGAGACTGAAGCCTTACCCCAGAGGCAGCTTCTGGCAAAACTATCTGGAAGTCCCCCGGCCTTTGACTTTGCTACGCACGTTGCAGCCACGCCGGTTTGAGTTTGGTCGCACTAAAAATTGGGTGACCTGCCCGACCCCAGGTTAAGTGGTCGATGCGGCTGGATCTGGGCCTCAGTCTGGGGTTACTGGGGTTGTGACGATCCTAGTATCCTTCACTACAGATCGCACCCGGGCAGCATTGATGAAGTACATCATGAGAAGACTTCGGAACCTCGCGGCCCCCAGTCTGAAACTCGTCTTTTCTTTTGACGCAAACTGACCCTGCAAGCACCTTGAAACAAAAGTAATGACTATGCAGCGCTAATCCTGCGCAGCCCTTCTGGAAACCGTCGCCTACTCGCCTCCTTACCTCCCCCGGACGTCGCACGGACATCTCGTTTGCAGAATCCCCAGACCCGAGTGCGCACTAGGCCACTAGGGCAAAGTCTGACGGCGTGCGAGGGATGCAGGTGACCCGACCTGACAAATGAAACGGACCCCAAGCCACCGAGCTGTCTTGAGTGGGCACATCGGAGCACTCAACTCGGCATTGGCTTCCGTAGCACCTGACCTGAGCGATTTATGCTCGGGTGCGACTAGATTGCTTGTCTTTTTATCCGGGCTTCCTACGGTTGTACAGACTATTATAGACTTTTGCGATAAGGCATTCATGAATAGCATGTCGAGTGCTCACAATTGTTCTCTCGAAATGGATGCCAACCCGGATAGTCCTGTTAATCAAGCAATGCAGGTCCACGAGCGGCAGAAGTCAATTACCGTAGAACTGGCACTAGACCCCATTCACCGAGCCATCAGTGCGCCACGAGGTCCTGGGCCTCCGACTCTCCTGGCCTATGCAGATACACCCTCGCCTGCATGATTCAGTCGAGTCGACGTTATTGCGTAACCGCGCTTTGCGGGTGATCGCTGGCCGAGATGTCCAACTCTCTGTCGAATCCCGACACGCCTTCCAAGCCACGAAACCTTGGCTCTTGAAGACTGAGAATCGTAGTTAGCGAATATTCTAATTCTCCGATGCACACATCCCGGTCCTGCGTGCCACGGGGGATCGCTGGGTGGCCTGTGCTTGCCACTTGTGCACTATGGCATCAAGTCTGCCGATGGCGCGACGGCTCGGATATTACTCCACGGACTGATCGGACTTCAGCCCGTTTTCTTGCCCCCCCCCCCCCCCCCCCTCTGAATCATGGGTCCGGAACGAATGAAAAGGCTCGGGTGGCTCAATCAGGACTCATTTCCACGATGGAGAGACCGTTCTGCGCTACAGTGCCGTGCTTGGCCGTTGATCTCAGTGGCTTCGTCCCGCCAGCTCCGTGGAGTCTGGCTGATTGCATGTATTTGTCAGTACGTGGTCCCTGAGGCTCTGGGATTCGCCGGCCCTATGCGTCATTCGGTCCACTCGCGATAACGCCGAACAAGGCGGGCAAAGGTCCGCCGATTGCGGCAGAGTGGGCTCGGTGGACTCGGTGGATTCGGAGGGATGTCACTCCTGTCAGGCTTGTCGGGAGAGGCACGGAGTATATCCTTGATGGTATTGATCAGATCCCAACGATAGTCGTAGCTGTCTTCCCTGTGATACCTTTTTAGCTTTTATCAATCACCAAGCTCTTACACCGAGCCTTGGACTCAAATTCGAGATCTTTTCGGCAATGGGGCCGTAGCTCTTATCCGAGGCAGCAAACTAACTGACCAGTATTAAATGTGAAACACGCACTCCGGCCGCAACGGCGGTGTCGACTGTAGGACAGTAAGCAGGAAGCCATAGAGTGGACCTCAGACAAAAAGCGAGGAAACTACAGCCGGAGATGGTCTAATTGTCCTCCGGTTCTTTGAGCGACACGGGATTTCTTCGCGAGCGTGGCTCCGAAATGAATAAGCTCTGATTGTTTATTTCGTTGCACGATCGGCTTCGCCATGTAGACGGCAAAAGCTAAGCCCGACGATACTACATCGCCTGCATATTGCCACTACTCCTGACATGGGGGGCTGGGAAGATTCGGGTGCATGGGCCAGCACTCGACTTCAGAGCTCGGGAGCTCGGGAGCTCTCGCAACGCCGACGATCCAGAAAGACGTATGGTCAAATAAAAAGGCGCGGATATTGCTACTATACAGGGACGTTACATACCTGCTGCATCCTCTGGTGGCGAGCCGACACGGAACGCAGTTGGGTCGGCGATGAGGGATCTGCGAGCAAAGCCCACTCGAAAATCAATGCAGCGCTAACATCAGACACTGGGTGAAGAGATTATATTTAGTTTCACACTACATGTCGTGGAGGTTCCACGTCCTTCAGCGAACCGACAACCGAGTGGACCTGACGGACGTGCCTTACCGGTGACCTGATAAAGGTCAATGGAATGGCATCGCGACATCGCCCGATCGGAGCACGCCCGAGCTAAGCTTGATATCATACTCTAGAGATTCACCGGAGAAAGACCGGGTGGAAGCATACACGATCTGAGCTGATTGATTGGCGGCGTGCATGAGCGGTATATTCCGGCTGTAGCCTTTTCCCGATCGCCTTGACCGTTGACCAGCACGGACAAAAGTAGTTCTCCGTAACTCGTACACTGGACAAAGCGGTCCCTTGCGGGCTGTACGAACCATCTCAACCCGAATACAACGAACGCAATCCATGCATGTCATATCTCGGCCAAACCCAGTGCAAAAAAGTTCGAGTGGAACTCGCACAGACAGCACAGCCCACAGCCCACAGCCCCAAAACACACATCGCGCCACGTCCAGAGCGATCGCCTCGATCGTCCTACCAATGTCGACTATGCACACACCGTGGCCCACCCTCAGCACAAATCCACAGACTGCATGTCGGAATCGACTGGCCCAGCCTGCATGGTCGCACCCGACTCGGTCCCAGCCTGGCGCCAATCCGATCTGGGCCGTAGGTAGGCTGCGCATCCCTGTCTGTATTTCGCGTGTGCGTTACGGGCCCCGGTGCGTGGGGAGACTGGTGAGTGTACTGGTGTCGGAGTACCTCATGGAAGTTGTGCTTGGGCTTTTCCACGGCTGGAGCTTAGGGTATATTCTGGGATGCCCCCGGTCGGAGGACAGCTTCCCACGCTAGCTGGTGAATGTTGTGCATTTGCAGCTGCCCCTCCCCCTCCTTGATAACCGATAGTCTCGGCCGAGGTTGATTGCTTCGGGAGGGCGGAATATGAGGGTTGGTTCATTCCGCTGTTGTTGCATTGGCTGTGGGGTTAAAGCGTAAACTATGCTGTACTAGAGGAATGCCTCGGACCTCAGGAAGACTGTAGAGCCTTGGAAGAGTTGCAGGAACACGGGCTAGGGAGAACTCAACATTGCCATTAGTAAATGCAGGTCTAATCTACTCCAAAATATGTAAAGCAAGATTTTTGTTCATCGTCCCGTTGTCGACAGGACACAACTCCGATTCCGATATAGACGAGTAAAAATCCACTGTACTCGAATGGTATATGAGCAGGACATCACACATGAAATTCTTTTGCGGTCGAGGCGAGCTCGATCTGCTCATTAGACACTGATGGTCTTGAAGACACTGCAGAAGCAAATGTGGTTAGAACTGCACACGCATCAATTTCACCCGATGGTTACATACCTGAATCCACTGCCACCGGTCGCCATCAGCGTACCTGGCATCTGGGCCTGCCAGTGCACTTCCTTGACAGACTCCATATAGTGAACGAACAGCAGCTGCGGCGGGATGTCCGCCATGCCAGCCTGTCGGCTCTCCTCGTCGTCCAGCTCGACTGCCAGATCCCACAGCGTGACGGTGTTGTCAGCTGAGCCGACGGCCACGACACTGTCGTCGGTGGGGTGCCACTCGATACTGGTGACGGGCTCCTTGTGGAAGTCGAAGGAAGCCACGGGAGACGCGCTAATCTGGCCCGCGTTGTTCGGCTTCCAGTGTCGCAAGTCCCACACGGCCCACTGTCCGTCGTCGGCACCGGTTGCCAGCAGGTGGAAGGTCTGCTTGGCCCAGCTCATGACGTTGACGTCGGTCTTGGAGATCTGGACATCCACGGCGGGCTTGCGGGACTTGGATCGCACATCCCACACTTTCACGCTGCCATCGCTGCTCGCGGAAGCAAACACGTTCTTCTCATTGGGAGACCACTGGAGTTCCTCCACGGAAGACTTGTGACCGGTGAATGGCCGAGTATCCGTCACCCAGCCGCCACCTTCAGTACGGGTAGTTGCGTAGATGAGACCGTCATTGTCACCGGTCAAAAGCTTGCCGAGCGGCTGAAGAGGAGACCAATCCAGAGCGTAGCCTTCGGACTTGTGCATGCGGAGAGTAGAAAGAGGTTTGGAAGCAGAGGGGGGAAGGACGGTGCCGGGCACGTCGAAGCTCTGAAGATGCGCGGTAACGTCGTGGATAAGAACTTGCGAGTTCTCGAGCATAGTAGCCGTAAGCGTTTGCGGGGGCTTGGAGTAATCCGCGGACTGCGAAGGGGTCTGGTGGCTGCGAATGCGGTTCGTTGTCGAGCCGAGCGGGATCGACTTGTGTTCCAGGATAGGCTCGCCCATGTCGTCGTCCGAGTCCGAGTCCGAGTCTTCATCCTCATTCTCGCGCTCCATCTTGCTCAATCCGCTCATCTTGAGCACCATCAACTCGTTGTCCTTAGCTTTTGTGCCCTCTGCCTGGGTTCCGGCAACGGCGTACACCGTTGCCGGGAAAGTCTTGCGGTTGTCGCCGAGCGAATCGCGAACAATATCGAAAGAAAGACACGGCCACGGAGTGCTAAGGGTGTGAAGCATGTCGTAGGTAGACGGATCGGGGGAGAGAGTCTCGCCGGGTGCCAATTTTGTCCGACCGGGAATGAAAGTCTGCTTGTCGACATCCATCGCCTCTGTTCAATGTACCCTTAGTAAAGCTGCTGTGCGCCAATTGACACATTATTCGTAGAACAAACCTCTCTCTTCCTCCTCGCGCTCAGCATCGGGGCGACCGTCGACACCGGCCTCCAGAATCTCATCCTCGCTCTCGAATTCATCCTCAAACTCGTCCTCAAACTCGCCTACCTCGTCCGGGGTAGCGTCAGCGAAGGGACGCTCGCCAGCCTTGAGGGCGGCCGACTGCTCCTCGGTGTCCGCGGCTCTCTTGGACATGGTGAATATGAAAAGAGCCGAAGCGGGGGTTGTTCTGAAAGGAATGGAGGGACGCACGATAAGAACTTTTTTCAGTTTGGGCACACAGGTTGACGCTAAACCTATCGGGGATTAGCGCAGATCTCGCAGCGCAGCGATGTTGACGAGAGCTGAAGCCTCTCGCAAAACCAACTGCTGCGCTTTCCTCTCGTGTTCCTGCGTTTACCTCCTTTCGTTTGTGCTCTCTGCTGGTCGCGTCTCTGATTTTATCCCATCATCGTCCCGCGCATCTGCATCACTGTCGGACCACTGTTTACGCCAACGGGTGGTTCACGAACTCCTCAACCAACCCTGATTCTCATACTTCCTCCGATTCGTCCGGTGGACCTGACAAGAAAGGGTGGTAGATCACTGCAGTGCACAACGTCCAAGTGGACGCTTCTGTGATCCGATCGACTTCGGAATTGGTCGGTGACATATCACACAAGCGTCTCCTTTCCCCGCAAACGCTGACTGAGATGGCTCAAGCAGGGCGCACCTACAAAGAATCTCCCCTGACACAATCCACAACCTTTACTATGGATCCGTTGCAGCAGCCCATCGTGGATTCTCCTGCTGTTGCGGAGCCTCAACAGCCTCCTGTGGAGGAACAGGCGCCAGAGGTGCCAGAGCCTCTGGTCCCCTCCGAACCGGCTGTAGAGCAGCCTCTGGAGCAGCCGTTGGAGCAGCCCATGGAGCAACCAACCCCCGTCAACGTCGATGTCAGCGTCGCAGAGCCAGATCCGGAGAGAGCTGCCAGCCGGGTAGGCATTGATAACGGCTACAACAGCGACTCCAAGGCGCACTACCACTCTCGATCGACGGATTTCCACCACGCCGCCCCCGAGTACGTTCCTCACGAAACCGATCAATCTGCTCGTCTCACCTCATCCCCCTCCCACGGCCAGCAGCCTCAGTTGCAGTCCTCATCCCGCCCTGGCTCTAGCTTTTCCAGTGGCCCAGAGAGGTACGGTCTTTCTCAGCACCAGCCCTCGGAAGTCGCCCAGCGGCAGGCGGCCCAGTCTCAGGCGGCGAAGAACAGCGTCGTGATCAAAGTTGGCATGGTAGGAGATGCTCAGATCGGCAAGACTAGCCTCATGGTTAAGTACGTTGAGGGTAGCTGGGATGAGGATTACATTCAGACACTGGGTAGGCGTGGACCCGTCTTGATAAGCTCGTAGACTTGCTGACCCCGATGCGCAGGTGTCAACTTCATGGAGAAGACCATTTCCATTCGCAACACAGAAATCACATTCTCCATCTGGGATCTTGGTGGTCAGCGCGAATTCGTCAACATGCTGCCGCTCGTCTGCAACGATGCCGTGGCCATTCTTTTCATGTTCGATCTCACCCGCAAGAGCACATTGAACTCCATCAAGGAGTGGTATCGCCAAGGCCGGGGCTTCAACAAGACGGCCATCCCCTTCCTGGTCGGCACCAAGTATGACCACTTCGTCAACTTTCCCCGGGAGGATCAAGAGGAGATCTCTCTTCAGGCCAAGCGATTCGCGAAGGCGATGAAGGCTAGCCTGATCTTCAGCAGTACCAGCCACAGCATCAACGTGCAGAAGGTCAGTCTTCTTTCCGTTCGTTCTTCCAGCCCATCCGCTAACCTCTCGACAGATCTTCAAGATCGTTCTAGCCAAGGCCTTTGACCTCAAATGCACCATCCCCGAGATCGAGAATGTGGGCGAGCCTCTGCTGCTCTACAAGTCTGTCTAGGACTGACACTGATGATTATGTACAATGGGATGAAGTGATGCTCTTGATGATCGATCCTGACTCCTGGCCCCCCAGGCCCTCTTCTCTGTGAATCCTTTTCCTTTCTCCCCCATCATGTATTTCACGCTTTTTTATGTCTTCGGTGCCGCCCTTGGCTTTCGTTGATCTTAGGTTCGAGGCCTGACGATCTTGAGAGTTGATTCGATCGTGATTGATTCCTCTTCTTTTGTGTGCATTGTCTTTTCCCCGGGCCATTCCCCGTAGTACCTACATCTTTTTCTTGTGTTCATGTCTTTTTCCCTAAACGAGGCTCCTGTAGCCGCTTCGAGGCGTTTCGGAGTCCGGGGGTGAAATGCTGGAAATAAAAATTCGAAACACATCCAAGTCAACAGCCTTTTTACCCGAATTCACCGTAGTTGGAGTAAATATAGATCTGACCCATGGTCCATGCGAGGTGGGACACCTTTCATTGGAGCCAGAGCCAGACCCCTCTTCACTTTGAGCCGCCTCATCCACCGGAGTCCTGGCCCGGTGCTTCATTAGCGCATTCTACAGGGCTGTGTCGGGTTGTTCAAGGGTCTTTCTGTTCCCCACGTCGCGGCGCTACTTTTTGGCCCCAAGGCTCTGCACCCGGCCCCCGCCAAGCCACCAGGTGTGACTGCTGCAACAGCGTCTTATCTGTTGCAGGGTTCTCTTCTTCTCCAAGTTCGCGAGAACATACACAGGCGCCATGACTGAGGAACCGCAGCTGGGTTCGATCCAACAGCGGATCGCTGCCTTGAAGCAGGCCCAGACGGCCCATCCCTCTGGCCCTGAACCACCGATCTTCCGCCCAAGCGTCGACCGCAGCAAATCGGCCAACAACCCTCCTTCTTACAATGTGACCGGCTCTGTTCTGGACGGCGTACGGATAGGAAATGAGCCCGCAGGCGAGCGGACATCAAGACCGGTCCCGCGACCGCCTCCGATGCCGTCCCCAAAGCCGGAAGTGAAACCCAAGAAAGCCCCTCCGCCCTTGCCTACGCGCAGATCGGATCGCCAGCCTCCCCCGACACCAGCGCGCCCCGAGGTTCGCCCTGCGCTGCCACCCCGCAGACCTACAGATCCTCCGCGGAGGCCTTCCACCGAGTCGGTAACGTCTGACGTATCACACTCGACGGCAGCGACAAGCGTTCGAGGCGCCTCGACCACGTCCGTCAATTCCAATGGCAACGGCCGCATCAAGGCGCCCGCGTGGGGCGAAACAGAGCTACCGGCGCTACCTCCGAGACGCCCAAAGGAAGACCTAGCAGACTTGAGGCCGCCTCCAAGCTCTGAGTCCAAGTCGTCATCCATTACTGGCTTGGGCTTGAGAAACGGCTTGAGTACGAAGATATCGTCCTTGCGGGGCAAGGACACGGCGTCTTCATCTTCGTCCTCCTCGTCCCGGCCGAGCTTCCCATCTTTGCCATCTCGTCCAAAAGCCACTGATGCACAATCTGCACCACAGCTGCCTTCTCGCCGGCCTTCGGGGCAGGACGTGCAGTCCAACGGAGCAGCAGATGAACCAGCTCCCGGCTTGCCACCGCGGCGATTGCCTCCGACTCCGTCTAATTTAGATCTCCGTGATGCTCGAAAGTCAGGGTTTGGTGGACTAAACAAAGCACCGGGCATCCCTGCGAGACCAAGTAGCACACCTGGAAATGGAATGCCGCCGCCGGTGCCGACAGGGACTCGTCCAGATCTTTCCAAACTTCAAGCGACCAAGCCACGCTTTAATGGCTCGGCAATCCCTGCTAGCCTCCCTGCTGGAACATCCAACACAGACTGCTTAGTCTGTAGGGACTTCTCAGCCCCAGACCAACGTGCAGCCCAGTATCCTCGTACTTCGCTTCCAACACAGGATTTGGGATGGTTGGCTAATGAGTTGACTGCTCCATTCCCCTCATTGACTGACAAGGCACGGGTGATATTTACTTGGTTGCATCACAACATTTGTTACGATGTTTACGCCTTTTTCAATAAATGCGTGAAGCCCTCAACTCCAGCCAGCACTCTAGCGTCTGGATTGGCAGTTTGCGAGGGCTTCGCTGGTCTATTCACAGCGTTAGCTACAAAGGCCGGACTAGAGTCCATCGTGATTTCGGGCCACGGCAAAGGGTTCGGCCACGAAGCACTCGCTCCAGGCTCCCCAGTCCCACCCTTTAGCACCGGCCACGCTTGGAACGCAGTCAAGATTGACGGTGGGCGCTGGAAGCTGATCGACCCCTGCTGGGGCGGTGGCCACATCCAAGGAGCCGGACAACCCTACATGCAAGTGTTCGATCCAATCCACTTTACCATGTCGAACGACGTCTTCGGATTGAAACACTTCCCGCAAAACAAAGAACACTTCTTTCGTGACGACGGCCGTCCTCAGATCAGTTGGGAGGAGTATATGCGCGTTAACCCGGACAACCCCTCCGGCGGCTCGCCCATCAGGATGTACTGCGGTGTCGGGAAGAATGACATTGGCAAAAGTACCTTGTATCCCTCTGACGGGCGGATCTCCGTATATAACACACCGAATCCCGTCCGCTTCCAGTTCGGTCTACTCTGCGAACACTGGACGCTCGCCCGACACAGCCGTCGAAAACCCGGACTTTTCTTGCTGTGTATCCACGGTGTGGACGGCCGCAAGGATGAACGACTTCTCTTCAACCATATTCCGGGCTCTGGACCGGGTGGCGGCGGCGAGTTCTGGTATGTGGATGTTCCTGATGCGCGCATGCTGGGTGCACCGGGCCAGAAGGTGTTGCTTGCGGTGATTACTAAATTTGGGGATCGGGAAGAGGAGGGCTGCCATGGACTTACGGCTGAGGAGTATAGGGCACACTTGGGCAGGGTTGCCATGTCATGGGCTTATGTTGCCGAGTGGGAATTGGTTGCATAGTAATAATGCTTCGTGGGAATTCTCATTTCATTCTCGGCGTCTATAGCGATATTCTTAGTGCATTGGTTGATATCATCATCGGGATTACAGTTTGCTTTGGATTCTTCAACATAACGGTGACTTATCGAGCACAAGCCAAGGAGCTGTCTCAAATCGCGGAGATGGCAGGAAGAGCACTTCTCTCATTGAGGACCTACCGAATGTCCGACTATGTCAAGAGGTTGCCAACCTGAAGGCCACAGTGGATACCGCCCGTAGCGCACATGCTACCATGCTACCGTGCACGTCCATGACATAGCAGAGTAGAGCACTAGAGCCTGGAAGGATCCAGAAGGTACAACAAGACTTGAGGCGCCAGCCCAAAAAAGCCTCAACCGAACGGGAGGCTTCCTAAGGTTCAGAAGAAACGCCGCTTATATGATAGAAAAAGGGGCCTTGACCGTTAGCGTCGGTCAAATACCGGCTGAACCTGTGTTTTCAGGTCCAGGCCCGTGCCCGTGCCCGACCACGGAAGTTTCAAATGTCGGCATCGAGCAAGTCTCGTTTCCATACCCGAGGTGAATCCTCCGCCTGATAGTGAAACGTGGAGGAGAAGCGTCTGGGGAATGACATCCCGGTGTACGGATTGGGATGCGGGCACCCCAATCTCCGCATAGACAGTAGGCGGGGATAGGGAGATGGAGCCGACAAAAACCCGGATAAAAACACGTCGGCTTTGCAGCAAAGGGAGTGGAAGACCGGGATTCGGACCCACACGGTGCCAGGGTGAAGGGCAATTTCGGGGCGAGCATGGCACGAGAAATCAAAGAGACCACGGACGAGTACCGGGCCACGCGGAGGGGAACTCGTCTCGGAGTCCACTTCGGCGTGCGTTGACCACTCATGCCGTTTGTCTGCCGGCTCAGAGCGTCCATTTCTATCCCGTTCCGGGCATTTGCCCGCTGGGGTCCCCGGACTGGGGCAGGGAAGAGTTTCCTGTGTCAGGCCGAAGTGGGTTCCGGCTAATGGTATTGGAGAGACAAATCTATTACTGTACTATGCAGTACTGTAGGTGAGGAGATACAAGATTAAGTAGGAATAGGGTGGCACGATTTACACTGTAACCCAGTTTTACCCATAATTTTTAAGGTGGAACTGGACCCTGGTCACCCCCAGACACGATCAACATCCCCCACGAGATCTATACTTCTCCCCAGCTATATACTTGGCACCAGATCATCCCGTGAAGAAGCCGACTTCCGGGTGCGGCGCCCGCGAAGCCGACAATTGCAGGGGTCAGGCCGACGCCGAACGCGGCATCACAGTGCGGCATCACATTTCAGTACCTCACCAAACCGGTTCGGGTCTAGAGCCAGGCGCCTCGTGGCCCAATTCCCCGGATCCTTCTAGCGATCGCGCCGGTTGCACCAATAGCACCTGGCCGGTGGGGATTTATCCACCAATAATCTTTTCTACGGTTCGCGAACAGAGTCTTGGCGCCGCTCGGTTCTCGAAACGTTGCATCTCGACTTGTATCTCATCCTATACCCCCATCTACCCCATCCACTCCATCCCCATCCATAATCCACCCCAGACTGAAATTACCCGAAATGAGCCTGACCGCGGGATCCCAAATTTCCCGGTGGAGCCCGGATTCTGAATCTCGGGGGCCCCGTGGAATTTTCGGCATATATCCATAGAGTCGATCTATTTAAGTCCTCCCTTTTCCGGCGGCCCGTTGATCTTGCTTTTCTTTTTCTTCGTTTCTCCTTTTCTATAGACTGGAATCACTGTAGGCCACAATGGTTCAAGTGGGCAACATCTACGTGATCGCGGCCGTCGCCGTCATTGGCGGCGGTCTGTTCGGTTTTGATATCTCGTCCATGTCCGCTATTCTCAGCACTCCTGCCTACAAGTGCTACTTCAACGAGGGTCCCTTGGGTCCCCCCTTCACTGACGATGACCATTGCTCCGGTCTGAGCTCCCTCAACCAGGGTGGTGTTACCGCCGCCATGCCTGCTGGGTCCTGGCTCGGTGCTTTGATTTCTGGTTTTATCTCTGATCGTCTTGGTCGCAAATATTCTATCATGGTCGGCTGCATCATCTGGTATGTTGACCGTGTCGATCCCGGGGTATGCATGTATACTTGAGCATGTCGCTAATCCTCCTTCCCCTCCTCTAGGTGCATCGGCTCCGCTATCATCTGTGCTTCTCAAAACGTCGGCATGCTCGTCGCCGGCCGTATTATCAACGGTCTCTGCGTCGGTATTGAGTCTGCCCAAGTGCCCGTCTACATCTCCGAGATCGCCCCTCCCTCCAAGCGTGGCCGGCTCGTCGGCTCGCAGCAGTGGGCCATCACCTGGGGTATCCTGATCATGTACTATATCTCCTTCGGCTGCTCGTACATCGGCGGCCAGACCTCCACCACCTACAGCACCTCCGTCTTCCGTATTCCCTGGGGTATCCAGATGGTCCCTGCTGTCCTGCTCTTCCTTGGAATGACCGTGCTGCCCGAGTCTCCTCGCTGGTTGGCCCGTAAGGACCGCTGGGAAGAGTGCCGCGCCGTGCTGACCCTCGTCCACGGCAAGGGTGACCCCAACAGCCCCTTCGTCAACGCCGAGATGCAGGAGATCGGTGAGATGTGCGAGTTCGAGCGCCAGCACGCCGATGTCTCCTACCTGGAGCTGTTTACTCCTAAGATGATCCACCGTACCATGGTCGGTCTGTGGTGCCAGATCTGGTCCCAGCTGACTGGTATGAACGTCATGATGTACTACATCACCTACGTCTTCAACATGGCCGGCTACTCTGGTAACGGCGCCCTTCTGGCCTCCTCCATTCAGTATATCATCAACGTCATTTGCACTGTCCCCGCCCTGATCTGGGTTGACCGCTGGGGTCGTCGCCCGACGCTGCTGATCGGTGCCACCTTGATGATGGTTTGGATGTACGCCAACGGCGGTATCATGGCTATGTACGGCGAGGTCGTGCCCGGCGGTATCGACGGTGTCCCCGAGGAGTCTATGCGTCTGTCCGGTGCTCCCGCCAAGGGTCTGATTGCCTGCACGTATCTGTTCGTCGCCTCCTACGCCCCTACCTGGGGTCCCGTTTCCTGGGTGTACCCTCCCGAGCTGTACCCTCTCCGCGTCCGCGGCAAGGCCGTCGCTCTCGCTACCTCTGCCAACTGGGCATTCAACACCGCTCTGGGTCTGTTCACCCCCGTCGCCTTCGCCACTATCCGCTGGCAGACGTACATCATCTTCGGCGTGTTCTTGACCGTTATGTTCCTTCACGTCTTCTTCCTCTTCCCCGAGACTGCTGGAAAGACTCTCGAGGAGACTGAACAGATCTTCGAGGACCCCAATGGTATCCCGTACATCGGTACTCCTGCCTGGAAGACCAGCCACGACACCAAGCGCACCGTCGCTGCCGAGGCTGGTGATGTCGAGGTTCTCGGTGAGAAGCTGGCTATGGGTGGCAAGTCCGTTGTCTCCCACAACGAGACTACTGCCTAAATTGGAATTGATAAGGCGTTGAGCTTGCTTGGGTTTGAAACGACTGTGTCGTCTTCACTGGATGATGTCATGTACAAGTTTGCACGAGAAAACATATTGATACACGAGAAGTATCTTTTTAATCAATCAATCCCTCAGGGAAATTGCAAGATGAGCGCAAGAGAATTCGAGTAGACCTGTACATTGACGGAGCACTCGATAGAGCATATGCCTAGGTAAAGTTTCACCTTGGGTAGCTCGATCCCGGATCGAAGCTATGGCGATCAGGTACAGTTCCCACTGTGGGACTCGGGAATCGGGTCCCTTGTGTACCCCGAGAAGACAGTTGAGTTCCGACCGCGTAGCATTGTACAGTACGCGACTTTGCAATGCAGCGGGTGCATTGCCAAAGAAGGCCCACTCCAAAGTAGAGGAGGCAGTGCCAAGACGAGGCCGGCAACAGCGATCGCGGAACCTGGGTGGCTGAATACGAGTGGAGTCGAAAATTAGCCCCTGGGAGGGAAAAAGTGATGGTTGTCACCGATGAGACCCTGACCCTTCTTGCTTTTCTCTCCTTTCCGTCATCTCGCCCTTTTGCTCCGAGTACACGTGATCGATCTACAACTTTTCTGCCGCTCTCCGAATCTCCCCTCGACTTCGACTTCGACCTCGACGACGTCCTCTCGTACTCTCGTACTGCACTCCCGCCATGGTTCGCCCGCGCGGAAGGTCGAATCTGGGCGTGGACATCCGGGGCGACACCAGCGCCCCCGCGATGTCCACCATGAATGAAGTCAGCCCGATTGAGCCTTCCTCCCCCGACCTGAGTAAGGTACGTAGACCGTTTCCGACTCCAGCGCACACTCTAACCCGGCGCGTCAGCAATTGGACAAGCAGAACGCAGAGAAGCAGGCCAAGACACATTCCAAGAAACGCCGCAATCGCTCTCTCCTCCACCGCTTCGCCGACACTTGCCTCCGCTACACCTGGCTCCTCCCGCTGCTCATCATGACCTTCCTGCTGTCGCTGTACGCCGTCAACCCGACTCCGTCCAACCCCATGCACAGCGCCATCTTCCTGTCCTATCCGCAACCTCCCAAGACCCCCGGCGGTCCCATCATGTACGGCAAAGGCAAAAAGGATATCGCCTTCGTGGCCTTCTACACGGTTGTGCTGTCCTTCACGCGCGAGTTCATCATGCAGCAGATCATCCGCCCGTTCGCGGTGTATTGCGGCATCCGCGGAAAGGGCAAGACGGCACGGTTCATGGAGCAGGTGTACACGGCCATCTACTTCGGCATTTTCGGTCCTTTCGGTCTCTACGTCATGAAGCGATCGGATATCTGGTACTTCAACACCACTGCCATGTTTGAGGGCTTCCCGCACCGTGAGCACGAGGCCCTCTTCAAGGCCTACTATCTGCTCGAGGCTAGTTACTGGGCTCAGCAAGCCATTGTGCTCTTGTTGCAGCTGGAGAAGCCGCGCAAGGATTTCAAAGAATTGGTCGGGCACCACATTATCACTCTGGCGTTGATTGCGCTCAGCTACCGGTTCCACTTTACCTACATGGGTCTTGCGGTATATATCACGCACGACGTTTCGGATTTCTTCCTGGCGGTATGTTGGACTCGCTTTACGACGGGATGGACCGAGCTAACGTTGTGGACCAGACTTCCAAAACACTCAACTATCTCGATGCCTACATCACCATTCCCTACTTCGCTACGTTTGTCGGCATGTGGATCTACCTCCGCCACGTTCTGAACCTGAAGATTCTTTGGGCCGTTCTGACCGAGTTCCGCACCGTCGGCCCCTTCGAGCTGAACTGGGAGACCCAGCAGTACAAGTGCTGGATCAGTCAGTACATTACCTTCGCTCTGCTGGCCAGTCTGCAGGCCGTCAACCTCTTCTGGCTGTTCCTGATCCTGCGCATTCTCGCCAACTATGTCTTCAACAGCGTCAAGAAGGACGAGCGCAGTGAAGACGAGGATGAAGAAGAAGAAGAGCTCGAGGGCGCCGTCAAGGCTACTGCCACAGGCATCGAATCCACAGAGAACCAAGCTCCCCAAGTCCTCGTCAACGGCCAACCCGCCGCCGAGCCCCGCGGCCCACGCACACGCAGCAAGAAGGACTCATAAGTCCACCCGGTCCTTCCCCCAAACCAGTAATGCAAACTGGTTCTTTCGCGGGGAAAGGCTCCAAATTTCAATTTTGTCTCGACACCGGTTACATATATGGCGCAATGCCGCCTGTTTATAATTATGCATAAAAGGGAATTGGATGATTCAGACGTGGTGTTTGACCGTTCGGAGCGTGCCTTTTCCCACTGTTTTTGACCTGTCTCATACGCTGCTGGATGTTGGCATGGTTGCATTGGTGGGTGTGGGAATCTTGTTTTCGATTCGTTTTGCACAGTCGTCTTGTATTTATTCGGCTCTCGTGTTTATCACTATGTTTTTGGTGAGGGTTCTGTAAAGCCGCTGGGATCGTTTTCTAGGTACCCTGTGGCATCCGAGTTGATGCGCTGATACGAATATATCGATGATCTTCATGTGATGCCTGTTTGTATAGATTGATGAGTCCCAGATTATTGCTTATGCAGTCATTTGACCATGTGGACACCGTATTAGACGCTGTACTGAACACCGAATCTACCTGCACTATCGAATTCAAAGGGATCAAGATAATGCAAGATTATCAATTCAAAGACCATGCCGCATTCACGTCATGATCCTAGCGGAACATATACAAGGCACCCAGCCAATTCCATCTCAGGACTGGAATGATCCATAACCATGCGGGGCTTAGTTATCGGACTTCTTGGGTTTGCTCTCGCTCTCGTCATCACCCTTCTCGCTCTTGCCAGCTTCCTTGTTATCGGTGGGCTAATGATGCGTTAGTTCAATGGCTTATGATGTTAGACTCAAGCATGACAAACCTCGTCCTTGCCCGAGTCGCCGGAGGCTTCTTGCTTAGGCTTCTCGGCGCCCTCGTCCTTCTTGCTTTCGTCGGAATCCTTGGACTCCTTGGAATCTTTGGGCTCCTCGGCAGACTTCTTCTCCTCGCCCTTCTCGTCACCCTTCTCCTCATCCTTCTTCTGCTCAGTAGCTTGCGTCTCCTTGTCTTCCTCCTTAGGCTTCTCCTTCACCTCCTTCTCTTCACCAGCGCCGGGGTCAGAAGTTCCCTCCTCTGCCTTTTCCTCTCCCTCCTCAGGTGACACGTTCTCCTCTTCCTCCTCAGCTGACTTGTGGTCACCGTGAGCATCGTCATGTCCATGACCGTGCGAATCGGAACCTGAAGGCCAGAGATAGATGACCATAGGGACAGTAACACCAACTGACCCGAGAAGCCTACAGCAATGAACAACAGTCAGTAAGCAAGTCGATTCTCAAAGCATGAAGGAATACGAGAACATACCAAGGCAGATCACTGCTCCTGTGCTCATCATAGCCTCGCCCAGTGGAATTGAACCTCCTCCCGAGGACCTGGCCGGAGCGCCTCACGGCCGGAGCGCGAAAGGCTTGAGCTGCATTGGCAGCACGCAGGACGGAGCGGCGCGCAAAGACCATGGTGGTACGAATGAAAATGCAGTGGAGAATCGGGCAGGCGTGATAGGGTAGGAGGATGTAGGAAGGGGTTGTCCAAGTAGAGCTCGGGACGCAGACTTTTAGCACTTTACTAAGGTACTCTCCAAGGAACCGAGGGCATCGTAAGACATCATCCCAGCCACTTCCGATGGTCTGTGCGGGTAGCCCCGGTGATGTCATTAACTGGCGCTACAACCTTGCCTCGTCTTCCATACCTGGTCCTAGGTTTCCTCCGGTGGATTATGTATGCTAGAGAAGGGCATTGGAGGACATGATCAGTCCTAGGTTGTCCTACTTTCCAAGGAAATGATGTTCCTGTACCTGTTCATAGCTCGTGGAGACGGGCGGAGCTCCCGCACATCAGATTAGATCGCATCATAAGTGAGGCTCGAACGAGACACCAATTGACTCCACTTTGAAATTATCTGAGCTCAATTACTCTTCAATTTTTTGAATCAAAAAGATTTTAGCAGCGTAGGATGACTTCATTCCAAGCAGTCTTGATCGACCTGTTTCTGCCTCAGGCGACTAGGCTATCAGGCATCAACTGAGCTTCTGCCTCAGGCCACTCACACCCCACGTTTCTCGCAGCTATCAGCCTCGTCTACGATAGCGGATCTTCTCTTCTTTTGAGCTTCTCCCTCCAGCCCTTCCACATAAACCCACCAGTTGTATCAGCTCAACAAGGCCCTATCACAGCCATGGGAGACCGACACGTTACCCAACAGAACATCTTCAGCTTGCTGAGCAAGCTCGAAGACCCCGATGCCGACCTGCGATACATGTCCCTCAATGATCTGTTCGGCATTCTGAATAACCCTTCCTCCGCTTTCCTCACAAACGACCAGCGGTCTTCGACCAAGCTGGCAGATGGCCTCCTCAAGGCGCTGGACGATCAGCATGGCGATGTGCAGAACCAAGCGTTGAAATGGTGCGCGACAGTCTCCTGCTTTGACCTGGACTCAAGACTAATGTAGACAACAGTCTCGGCCCCTTGGCCATTCGCTTGCCATTCGAAGCACTCACGCCCTTGCTCGAAAAATTGACCGACCTCACTTCCTCACAGACGATAGACACTTCCGTCCCAAACACCGCCCTCCGAACCATTGTCGATACTCTTCCTCGTCCCCAAGCTGGACAGCCTGCGACCCCGGCTGCAAACTCCGCATACACAGCAGTATCCAAGGTCCTGATCCCCAGACTGACGGGCCCGACTCAATCAGCCTCGGGCAGACGCGGCTCCGTTGTGAGGGGCATGTTGGAAAAGGACCCGTCCAAGGGCTTCAGCAGCGATGCTATCGATGTGCTCATCAAAGTGGTTACATGTTTCGGTCCGCTGCTTCAGGAGCCAGAGCTGGCTGCCTTGACGGAGCCCGTCATGGCCATTATTCATAACGACACTGCGGGAACCGTGGTCACCAAGCGCGCCCTGGCGGCCATCTCGGCACTGGTGCTTTTCTACTCGGATCACCAACTCAATGTCTTTGTCAAGCGCCTTACGGATACTTTGTCGTCGCCCAACATCTCCACTGTCCATAGGCGGCATCTGATTGCGGCCATTGGTACAATTGCTCGAAGTGCCCCGGCCAAGTTTGGCCCGCACCTCGACAGTCTGGTGCCGTTTGTCTTCTCTGCTGTTGGGGAAGAAGCTGTTGCAGGCAACTGATCTGTTTCTCCTGTTTCCCTGGTCTGCGAATAGTTATTGCAGACTGTCGGTGTGCCTGGCATCGAGTGTCCCTAATCGAACACCCCTACGGCTCATGTCAGCATATACCGGTGCTAGTGTGCTTCGCTGATATGACGCACATCGTGTGGCCTGGCTTATTAGGCAGGATGGGTCAGCTGAAGGGTGTATAGGGGTACGAAATATGGCCAGTCTGACCGAATTTAACGATACCCACGTCGACCTTTCACATGAACCATGGCATGGAAGATCCCAAAAAAAAGGAACACATTTGCAACTTACGGAACATACTTAACGAGGAGCAAGCCTTCCCTACAATTTAGCTTTAGACTCACCAATGTAATTTTGCTTCCTCGCTCCTTCCTTCGAAATGTGCACAGTGTGTTTGCAATGGCAGTCCTTTCCGTGTTGATTTCTCTAACTCGTCCGACTTCTCTGTCCTTCCCATCTTCCTGACCAGTCTGCATAGCCAGCTTATCATACATATTACCGCCCATCTTACCCTGTGGCATAACCCAAGATGCGGCTATATCACTTCCTCCCTCTTATCGCCCTTCTCATCGGCATCGCTCATTGTTTCTTCGAGGTTGTCAGTCCCGCTCCAACTGGCACTGCTCTCGACCAGCCCGAAGTAAGCGTCTGGCCAGCCCAGCCCGAGTCAGCTCCCCAAGAGCAGTCTGAGCCCGAGTCGGCCATCGGGGAGTCTTTGGCCGAAGTTATTGGAGCCCAGATTGAGAATATACAACCCCGGCACGACGTCACCAAGAACCTTGACTACAAATGCGGTCCCAAATGGGGCAAATGCCCTATGGGCACCTGCTGCTCCGGCTCAGGTAAGTCTTTGGCCTGATCGACAGACAGCGTGCTGACAAGAATCGGGTACAAGGTTACTGTGGCACTACCAAATTGCACTGCCGCTCCCCTGATTGCTTGATCGACTTTGGCACCTGCGATGCTCACCGAGTACCCAAGGGACCGCCCACCAGTGAAATACTTCGGCCTCGCATCGGCAAAGTCCCGTACGGTCCACAGGACATCCGCTCCTGCACTGTTCCGGGAACGGTAGCTTTGACATTTGATGATGGGCCGACCCGTTTTACGGGTGAACTTCTTGACCTGCTCGACAAGTATGAAGCTCCAGCCACTTTCTTCATCACGGGTGTCAATAATGGCAAAGGCCAGATTGATGATCCCTCCCTGCCTTGGGCTCCTCTCATAGAACGCATGTTGCTCAGTGGCCACCAGATTGCCAGCCACACCTGGTCGCACGAGGATCTCAGCAAGATTAGCCCTACTCAACGTCGTGAACAGATGGAGAAGAATGAAGGCGCCCTGCGGAACATCATGGGAAGCTTCCCGACTTATATGCGCCCTCCCTACTCGAGCTGTCTTGCTGGCTCTGGATGCCGTGAGGCCATGGGTGACTTGGGATACCACATCATTCTCTACGATATCGACACAGACGACTGGAAAAATGACAGCCCATACCTCATCCAACGATCCAAAGATCTTTTCGACCACGCCCTAGAGAGTGGGAACCCTGCGACCAAGTCTTGGCTGATCATCGGTCACGACGCTCACGAGCAAACCGTTCACAATCTTACAGAGCATATGCTGAGAACGATGAACCGCCTTGGGTATCGCCCTGTCACTCTCGGCGACTGTCTTCAAGACCCGCGCGAAAACTGGTACCGCATAGACAATCGATGGCCCGGTCACAAGAAGAAGAAGGGCCCCAAGAAGAAGGGGCCCAAGAAGGGCCTGCCCCAACAGGTCTCCGTCGATGGTACCTGCGGCGCAAACTATACATGCCTTGGCTCCCACTTCGGACTATGCTGCAGCAGCCTCCACATTTGTGGAAACAGTACCTTGCACTGCGGCGTCGGCTGTCTACGAGACTCCGGCTACTGCACTCTGGAGACACCCTCTAACGGCGACGCGTGGGACCCCAAGTTCCCAGGCAGGAGTGGTAAATCCGAGGGCGAGTCTGAGTTCCGGACCGTTGGTACCGCAGCTGTGACGTCCCTTCTCCTGGCTCTGATTGTCGCCATGTGGATGTGATTCTTCTGAATGTCCAATGTCCGTTATTTGGGACTACGCTCTGTGGTTTTGTTGGAGTCACTGATTTGTATTTATACCCACCCATCGTGACTTTCCTGTCCCTCATTGCCTTGATACTCGAGGCTTAGTTTTATTGAGCAGATTCCTGTGACTTGGGTCTCCTGAATGGATTTCTTCCTGAATTGGATTATTTCTCTAGGTAGTAAATAGATCCTGCATTTCTTCAGTCCATGTTAAACGTGAGCAACTCATCAACAAAAATCAATTAGGGAAATACACAGCTATGCATACAAAACACCATCTCATGCAAAACAAAAGGGGTATAAGAATGATCTAAGAACCGCGGCAAAACCCGTCAAGATAAAAGGACAAAAATCAATCCACATCACTTCCGCACAACCTTCAACAAAGGCGCAATTCGCGCCCTCTTGCTAAGCCCCACTCGGTACGGTACCTTACTCGTTGATGAGATGGGACTGTGCACTGGTCCTTTGCGGATCTTGGGGTCTTGCGGTGTTTGTGGAAGGGGCTCGGTTGGTTCTTCGGCGGGTGCGTCTGGTTGAGGTATTTGTTCTGTGCTGGCTGCGTTGGACTGAGATTGAGGGTCCGGGACTGGTTCTGTGGTTTTCTCGGGGGTGTCGGGTGCTGGGGTCTCTGGCGCTTGGTTCTCTGATGCTTCGGCTCCGGTGGGTTGCTCGGATGCCGTTTTGCGTTTGCGTCCTCGTTTCTTGGGTGCTGGCTGTGCTTCGGGGTGATTGGTTTGGGGGTTGTCTTCGGTTGGAGCCTCTGCTGACGGAGGATCTTGCTTGGTGGGTTCCGGAATCGGGGACTTTGTGATGGTCTGATCGTTGGCCGGCACTTGAATCGGTCGAGAGTCTAGCCAGATGACATCGTCATCACCCGTAGCGCGGGTCTTCTGCATTATGGTGTCTGCGGTCTTGCTTCGTCTGATCTTCCTTTTCTTGGTCTCCTTCGCAGCGGACTTGAACGGAGCTTCAAGCTGTTCGGTTGTAGTCCCATCAGCCGAGGGGTTCTCAGCGCCCACAGCCACTGCATTGTTCATTGCGGCGTCTCCCTTAGCTGCAGCCTTAGGAGGACGTCCCGGCTTCCGCTTTTCGGGCTTGCTCTGACCAGATCCAGACTCAACGACGGCGAGTTCATCATCGTCATCGTTTTCCGGCACAGGCTGCTTCTTCGGAGGACCGCGCTGCTTGACGGTAGTTACTTGCACAGACACAGCAGGCAAAGAAAGCTCGTCGCGTGCATCAGGCTCAGAGTACCGAGGAGACATAAGGCCTGACCTGACATTGTCGCTTTTCGCGCGGCTCAGTCCCGGCGACGCCACGGATGACAGTGGCTCCGTGTCGTGTGGAGAATATGGCTGCGATTGCAGAGACTTGGCCCGCTGAGTGGCCTTCTGCGACGGATGTGCGCGAGATCCATCGGTTGTGTGAATGGTCGTAGGGTATGAAATGGTCTCCCCGTATCCCCCAGGGGAATCAACGGTGGTTGACACCGCAGGTGTACTGTACTCGTAGCCGAGTGGCTGGACTGACTGAACCGACGGGACGAGCTGTGTCGCCTCGTATGACGGGTAGACCACCTTCTTGGCAGAATTAGATGCATCATTGGCGACTTCGTTCGTCTGCTGGTACGGGTAGTTTGGCATCGTAGGGAAAGAACCAGGCTGAGAGATCTCGCTCGAGTACGGGCTCGCTGTAGAAGGAAGACGCTGGGCGACACTGGAAGCCTCGTCGTCGAAGAGCCGCTGCTGCGCGAGACCGATCTCCGTCATCATTGCACCTGCGCCTGTATGTGTTAGCTTAACCACCGAGACCTGTTAACCGCACGCACCAATTGATCCACCCCCGCCTTCACCGGTGGATGGAATCCACCTTTCTTCGCGCCGCTGCTGCGACGAGTTGAGGCTCGCGCGCGGAGCTTCTTGCGATTGCAGGAATTGGTCAAAATTGACGCTCAATTGTGGCTCTGTGCTGGCGTCTTGGTGCTCAATTGGGTAATGTGATTGTTGGTCCGCGCCGTGGTCATATTGCTGGTGGACGAGGAGATCGTGGCCCTGAAGCGGGTCAATCGAGGTCGAGATGTCCTCCTCGATGAGAGGCTCGTCTTCATCGGAGTCCTGGATCACTCTGTCCCAGCTCATTGGAGTGTCGTCGTGGATGCGCAATGGGAAAAAGGTGGGCTTATCGACGCGTTGCGATGTGACACGTGGGCACGTGATGATAAGCAATATATACCATACTATGAAGAGCAGCAAATTCAGGAAGCAATATTTCAATGTTTTCATTGGATTATGATGCGATGTACACGCCACAGATGTTGCGCGCTGCTGACATTCAAGACCCGAGGTCTAACATGAATATCTAAGAAAGAAACACAAGGCTTATGCACGATGCAGGATAACAGGTTAAAAGGGCAGGTTCGCCAACGGAGAGAGAAGAACGCCGGACTCGACCACAACGCATTCATGTGGTATCCAGCCCTCCGAGGGCATACAAAACACCGACAGAGCCGACATATCAAAAACAGAATCACAACGGGACCAGCAACCCAGATGCACCAAAAAGATACAAAGGCACTGTAATAAGTCACCGGGTATCTCAAGCGACAGACGCAAATGCACCGATACACAATATCACAGAACACCCCCTGGTAAATTGATTTGCCCCTGGCGCCCACCGTCGAATCCAGCGCTGTTGGGCGCTGACCCGCTGGGCGGATAGGTGCCAGGGTTGTCCGGATGGATTTTCCGCAACATGAACATGGGCTTGCGACCTTCCTTTTCGAGTTGTTTGAAGAGTAAAAGAGGTTTCTCGTCTAACGCTAAGCACCGTTCCTGGTCGCCATAAACAATGTAGAGCGCGTAGTTCTTTGGGTCGGATTGGATGTTGTATTTCTTCAAAGCAGCAGGAAGGACCTTGTAACATGGGTCCTCCCAGGAAACGCGGAAAGATTTGAAGATTTCCACACTGTTCGGATCGCCTGTATTGCGATTCTCCCCGCGGGCGGCGGAGGAAGGTGTTTCTGTTCGAGGTGGCTGCAGGCTGGGAGTGAGTCGATCTGCTCTGGATGAGGTCCTCGGTATCTCCTCGGGGTGATCATGTCTGGAGTTTGAGCTGGGCTGTGAGTAGGATCGCGGGTTGAGTGTCTGGTGCTGAGAGGTGTGGGCGTTCGGAGAAGTTGGTGATGGGACTCCTGGTGAATGTTGGTTTCCTCCATTCATTGAAGCAGTTAGGTGTGACGAAGCAGCCATGGCAGCAGCAGAAGGATCCAGACTGGCTCCTTCGGGGTAATTCCGCCCCTCGTAGACAGAAGGGATATGTGTCGGTGAGTTGTTCTTAGGCGTTGTACCCCCGCCATATGTGCGCTTGGAGAAAGCCCGACTCAGTTTCGATGACGAGGGGTCAACGAGAGTGAGCTGCGATGGTGAGGTGAGAGTTGAACCGTCGTGGTAGGTGTCCGAGGACTGGCCCAAGGAAGAGGGCGGGGGAAGCGGCTGAGATCGATCTTTGGCGATTTTGATAACGGGCAGGATTTCCTCCCTTAATCGCCGGTAATCCTCTGCAAGGCGGCGCATTTCCGCCTGTACAGTGATAATGGTTTCATCCCGACGCTGGATCGATTGGATGAGACGGGCAAGGTCATCTTGGGACGCGGTTTCGTTCATGCTCTGGTCGGCCGCTGTGTGGAAGTGTAAGCTGGAAATCAGTGGACCGGATGCATGAAGGAAACTTACAGAGTGGAATATAGTGGTCAACATCCAGGGGAACCTGCTGTCGGGTTTTGATCTCGTAGACGCTTTTCAAAATCGTCAATCGATGCCCAACACTGTTGATGCCCATTTCCTTCAGTTCGTCATGCTTCAGCGCAATGAGTGCTTCGCCCACGATTCCATTCTCTGCGAAATGGTTGTCAGGATCGAGATCTAACACAGGGGCATAGCCCAACTTACCTCGGAAGGTCCCACAATATTGGAGGAGGCCGAGCGATGTCATAAACTCGATACATTCATCTGCTGTCCATTCCGAGATGATTGATCGCGGGGTGCGCGGACCATCGCTGGGGTGGCCGAACTTGGTAGGGGTGTGTTCAGAGGATGGTATGTCGGAATCAATGGGGGAGGCCTCGAATTCCGTTTGGAGGAGCGGCGAAGTGATCACGCTGCGCTCGTATTCGTCGTCCGCATCGGAGTCGGCGTGGTAAGAGGTGTGAAGCATCGTGCCGAGTAATGTTCAGAGTCGGGCCGTTAGGCGCTAAGGACAGAGTACGCTCGATGTAAACAGGCACCGCAGTCAGAGGAGAGTTGTCTGACGCTGACACGGAAACGCTGGGTAAATATGCGTCGAGTGGGTCAAGCTCATGAGAGCGCGGTTGGGGGAGCGCGGAAGGAGACTCGAGGTCGCCAGGGAAGCATAGACGGCGGTGTCTGCGGAAGACCCAAAGCACGTTTTTACACCGCACGAAGCAGGCCTGAAGGGTTGTTGGGCCCCTTATGACAATAGGCGCCGGAGGATGAAAACGATGGTAGACGCGGGAAGGAGAGCGGGGAAGCTTTTCCGGCTGCGGGTGAGTGTTTATGGCGGGGTGTGTGGAAGAGCGCACCAAGGCAGCTGCAAGACAAAATTCGGAGTAGAAGGCTTTGGTAGGCCGCAACGGTGGCAGATAGACAAGCGAACTGGGATTGTCGAGGACGATGGGCGTCGCAAATGGGACGCATCAATGGCGTGCACGTGACTGGGTCTGGACTCAAGACACGCCTGCTCCGTTTTCCTCCTTTTGTCTACTTCCAACATCGATTGAACAGGAAAATCGGGCCGTATTTCTCTTGCGTATGCATCGACCAGTACAGGATCCTCCGACATCTCCCCCGGAACTAATACCCCGTGTCTTAGATTTTATGGACGATCAGCAAAATAGAACGTGGTGGCCACCTTCAGCGCCCCACCCGCTCAGTGACGCGCGGGCATTGAAACTGGAGAATGAATCTAGACTCTTCGGTCACGTTGCAGCTTGTCTTGGTGCGCAGTCAAGGGAACTTGGGAGGCTCCTACAGTCTAACACGACTTTCACACTACACGTTGCTGTCCATGCCGGATCTCTCTGTAAACACTTTTGAAGCCTGGTGGTGCGTGCTAATGTGCTCTAATGCTCTAGCTGGGTACTTAGCCTGGAATTGGCCGGCCTCCTTACACGCCTATGAAGATCTCCAGACTAAAGCATAATGAATAGCTGTCAGCTTCGGGTATATGCCCTGCAGTTGGCCTTGATTGTCATCTTGTAGGCTTGAAATTTTCCACATATGCTAATTGTGAGTATTTTTGTGGCTTTTGACAGCTAAAAGAGCCGTCAATGAAACACAAAGCATACTTTCCGTCTAGACCTTTTTACGCCGCTTATCTTGGAAGATGAATTGTTCCATGCTGATATGTCCAAGAACAGGCTCTAATCACAAGTCATATTTTAGTATATATGGACGACCAGATGTAAGTGCGGCATGTTGCCACTTCGTTACTAGGCCTCATATCTTGTTTTATTGGTGTCAATGCCACGAGGGTTCGAGGTTGTCCACGATCACTGCATTTAATGTTCCCAGGATATTGTTGTAGCCACAGTCGGATTTTTAGCTCCTAGGAAGCCCATTGATCCACACCAAAGCCTGTAGCTTATCAAATGCCATGATAACTAAGTATCGAGCAAGCGAAAGATCGATTTATAGAAAAGACAACATAGGGAAGAGAAAGAGTTCACGAAGGGCAGATACGATTATGTCAGCGCATTCCCTGTCGCCTCCACGCCAATTGGCGTAGACACCGTAGGCCTTCTCAACCTTCACTTTCTGCAATTGACTGTCCTGTGACGATTGTACATTCCGATATCTCTCCGGGTGTGCAATGGATACATCTCTGTGACCCGGTGTCTGTTCTCCCGGCCGACCCTATTCTCTCCTTCTCCCCGGCTCCCGTCGACTACGGAACTTGAAGGTTTGCGCCCGCGCGACCACAGCTCGTTCCTCCGGCTATAAGGACTCTACTTTGGTGAGTATGCACTGTGTCTACGGATCCTGTCTCTGTATCCCCTCATTCCATCATCTCGCGTTGGAGTCATTGCTGCAGCGCTGACCGGGATCGCCGCCGCATTGACAGGCCGGACCGCGGAACCATCGTCATTCTCAATATCCACTTTTACGCGAGCTGCAACCGCCTCTGATCAGCGCCAATAATCATAATCAGTTATTCTTCGACGAGCACAGTTCACACTGGGGCGGGTTCCCCTTTTCTTTCGGTTGCCTACCGTCGCAAAACGCTACCCGATAACCACCGGCGCATGCGACAGACCGCAACCCTCCACACCGAGATCGCTGGGACAAGCACAATCAATCCGAATTCCTACAGCGTATTCCCTGGCCACAAGCTATCTTCGACCTTCAAACTCGACGGCAAATCTTCTCAGCCCGAGGGCTCGTCTGCGGCGTGAACCCCGCCGAAGCCCTCTACCATGCCATCCTCTACCCCCGCCGGCGCCTCCTCCACCCCGGATGCCCTCGAGTCCGACCTTCTCACCAAACTCGCTGCCACATCGGCACTCGAAGAGCTACAAGAGACACTCCTGGGCTCGCTACACCGCGCAGGATGGACCGAAAAGGTTACCAGCCTCGCCACCGAACTCCTCCGCGCGGGCCGCTGCGAGACATTCGACGACGTGATGGAAGCGGTCGTGGCCTCGGCCGAGGGCAGAACTCACCCAGCGTTGGGCTCAAAACACTCCGGAGAACAGAACGGAGAAGCGACTTCGAACGGCACAAAAGAAGGAAAGGCCAATGGAACCAAAAAAGGTGGCAATGCAGGATCCAATAATGCAGACAACACCCCATACGACCCATTGAAATACATTGAAGAGGTCGACGTGCGCATCCCGGACACGGTGGTGGACGAGGGCGTGCGCGGTCTCAAGGACATATTGAGGGAAATGGTCGACATGGAAGATGAGGGTGCTCTGAATGGAGACAAGAAATAATGAACCTGCATGGCGGTGATTCCTTTCTGTATTGGTTTTCTTTTCCGTGGAGTCTTGATATGGTTTTCGGCAATGGCTACGGCATCGGATCTGGCATGTGACCATCTATGCTTCCTGGGTATGCGTGCATGATGGGCGCTCTCGCATCGAACTCTGAATAGACAATTGCATTACGCTGGGGATTTGGGTTTCCTTCCCCGAGAATGATTGTATTCTTTCGTAGTCCACTAAGTATTTTCATTCTTGAGATGTAGTCTCTAGCATCCAACATGTATTGACCATGTCTTCCTTCTCCGGGAGATTTCCCAACACAATATATCAAGCCTTCCCAGTTCTCGCCCTCGTTTATTACCACATGCCATCCTTGATCTCGCATCAACGGAGAAGAGAGGCTTCCACAATGTGGACACGACGTTCTCAATAGATATTCCGACGGAGAGCAGTCATTTACCGCCGGTGATGTTTAGCTCGTTTACCAGTACTATAAAAGGTGCAAAGCCAACAATAAATAGTCAGATTCATGATCAATATCACATCCCATATCTGTCTTCTGCCAAGCCCGAATGGCCGCAGAAAGGCAATCCAAACAGGTCTACAAATTGGAAGCTTGGACTTCCTGTTGAACACTAGCCTGTTCAAACACGAAGGATCACGCAAGTAAATTACGAGCCTAGTATTTTTTATCTTTCCCATCGCCTGTATACGTATACTGTATGCAGGGCCTCGAGGTGGAGAGAATCGATTGGTTCCGCTGCACCAAGCGGCTCAAGTGGGTCGCAGGGCTGAGCCCGAACCTTTGCTCGAACCTGTGCTCCGTCATTGGAGACATTGCAGACGCGCCGCAGCCGTCACACGAAGTAAGGGGCTTCCGCGTGGGCTAATCGCTAATCAGATTTTGCTCTGGCCTCGAGCGGCTGGATTGGGGTTACTGATGTTGCCGCGGGCCATGGCAAGTCTCACGAATGGGGCATTGATCGCTGCACATAGTCCCATAGTCATTGGGCTTTGCTTCGGCAGAGTTCCAGCTTAGTTCAGGCGTAGTGCCGTTCGACGGAAACAGCTGTCTGTGTTGCGATTCGGACGAAGATGACGAAGAATTGGATATGGACGTGTCAGCCGTCGTGGCAAAGGATGGGTTGAATCCGTTGGAGGGAGATTCGACAGAAGCAATGCTGCTGGGGTTCCCATATCCAGCGGGATTCGACCTGACAATTCCGGGTCGGATGGTATTGCTGGCATTCGTCTTGGTCGACGGACTAGCCCGAGAACTAGCCACATTGGGGAAGCCATTAAAATCCTCGAGACTCAACACGCCAAGTGTAGAAAGTGTGTCATCGTTTTTAGCTTTGTCGTCCTTATTCGCCCGACCGTTGAAAAGGTGAGCGTCTTGCAGATCGCCGAACTTCGAGTAGCCAAATTGGAACTCGTTCTGCGGAGCATACAAACCCCAGGAGTGAGCGCTAGAGGTAGTACACATGGCCGAGACGCCGCTGCCATCGGTCATCAACGAAAGACGCTTGTGGTACTTGCACAGTTCCACCCACAATCGCTCGACCTGGGCATGCAGTACTCCATTCTGTAGGTTGGTATTATCTGAAGCCTTCTGCAATTCCTCCACCTTGGTCTCCAGGTCCCTCAGATGCTTCTTCTTCCTCACACGGAATGCCATCTGGGAGGCACGATTCTGGGCCTTACGTTTCTGTGTTTAGAGTCAATACATTACCATCTCCAAGTCATGTATCTGTCAGCGGTGGGAGGTGGCATACAGGGGCTGTTTCTGAGGCACCTTGCTTGCGACCGGGAGTCTTGGTTTCGTTCTCTCGTCGCTTGCTGTGCCACCTCCTATCCTCTTTACTCTCCATCGACTTGCGCTTTTCACCAACTTCACACGCCGTTATCGGAGGAGCACAGCCGGGGAGTCTTCCGACCTGACTTGTGGAGCCACGGGATTCCCAATCGACTTCGGGATTCCATCCCTGAAAGGGCCTCTCATAGTCGAATCTAAATGCGTCGAGGTAAGAATAGGGTGTGTCCATCCCCCCCATAGAGTCACACCCAAGCCGTTTGGAGATGTGTCATCAGGGCCCAGGTCTGGAATATGAAGGGGATGATTAGGATGCGTGTGAGCGGGTGCGTAGGAGAAGAGAGCGGTAAACAGACGGTCCTGTTCGTCCGGTGAGAGGCAGAGCCCTGATTGATAGGGCTTGTTGTTGTTCATGGTAGTGAATTCAGCGGACACGCAACATAATACGAATGTGCCCCAGTGGCGTGAAAGTGATGTACTCGAGGATACGACGCTTGAGAAGACCCAGAGATCAGGAACCGGGATTTCTGGCCGCCAGACAAAATGGATGGAATGGGGTCACTGGCTTCGTTACGGAGACGAGGCCGAGAACAATGGCGATGATATGAGAGCGGATGATGCACGAAGGGTCTCCTTGAGTCAACCTGGGGATTTGGTATGCAGAGAGGGGGAGCGGAGGAGTGTCGAAGGAAAAAGATGCAGGGGAGTTTTCGGCTAGACAATGAAGCAGAGTCCGATGACTGCCCAGCCCGCTTTGAAGAATACAAGTACCACCAGGAGTGTGGCTAAAGAGGGTTCTAGTCCGCTGCGGGGATAGTATTGTTGGTGGTAGTATTGGAGTGTTGAGTATTGGTTGTACTATACGGAGCACGGTTAAGGAAGGAAGAATGATGAAGAGGAACTGGGTTTATTGTAGCAGCCGAACTTACGGTGTCATCGCATGATTAAACCACTGCATGAGTTAGTCTTCTATCGGATGGTATTGTAATGTAAAGTGATATATGATCCCCCAAATGGGATAACATCGCATGTGATGTCGTTTATACATGGAATCGACGGATAAGCTAAAACTTCAGTAAAACTGCTTTCATTTTTAATTTACAGTTTCGGAAAATACGCAAATTTTTGGTGTCTTACAAGATTTCCCAACACCAAACCTGTCTCATTATCTAACTGCGTCATTTTAGTTATCTTGCATTGCGGTTTTCTCCGTCGACCGAGGCTGCGGATGTGATATAACATCGTTTCTAAGTAGTAATCCTCCCGGTTAAGTGCGGTATTTTCTATACTAAGCTATAGGTAAGTTGCAGAGTCGCAAAATGGTATATGCACTCCGGCTGTCACGTATCCTTATAGGTTTCGCAGGACACAATTAAGTTCTATTTTATTAGCTCATAAGTAAGATGTAATATAGGTAACCCCGCCCAGCCCTATAGACCGCAGCAGTATCCCGCAAAAAGCCGCAAAATATTAATAGACATATATATCTCTCTCTAAATCTAGACTTCTAGTATAGACACTAGAGAATAGAGGAGATTAGTATCTTTACTTATAGATTATAGATACTTAGCTAAGTCTATAATTTAGTTAATAGCACTAGGCAATATAGAAATCCGATATATATATAAACTGTATCAATGCGAAAGGTCCGCACATCGTCCGCACGTTGTCCGCAAAACCCCCTTCCTAAATTCAGAGCTATTAATACCTATAGTCGACTATAGGGAGGAGCTACGAACTTATTAACTATACGCGGTTCCTTAGGGCAAAGAGATACTAAAGGGCAGCTTTGACCTTGCCGAGTCTCTCATATAGGAATTCTTAGGCTTAAGAAACTTGAACTGACTATAGATGAACACTATAAATAGAGGACAAATACCCTGCAAAAAAATCCGTCAACCATTCCAGTAATTTCATACGCAATCATCTTTCAGATATTTTTCATCGTCTACTCCCTATATTCAGTTACGTCAGAAACGTGGTCAGTGACTGGCTTTGTTTCATATCACGAATAAAGTGTAGCGTTGAGGGTTCTAGACTCGGTGCCATATTGTGAATGAAGTCTAGCATTTCATGGATATATGATGGTTGTTGTACCCTGTATATCACTTCGGTGAAGGGTTAGGGTAAATGAAGTCGTCCGTCCATCTGTCCATCTATCCATCCATCCACTGTAAAGGGTATAATGTCGTGAGTATGCGACGAGCAGAAATTCATCGGACATCCTCGACGCAACCATCAATAGCCTGGTAGCCTCATGCTTGTGTTCCACACTCTCCGCTTGTTGGATTTACCTGCCTAGGGACAGACCGTGTCTAGTTTTGGCATTTTCCTGTTGTAGCAGTCCGAGTGCCTCTTGCCAAGTATCATCCGCCGCTAGCTGCGCCTCCGTATATCTAACTTGACTCCATTATTCATATCTTAAAAGATATCACAACCGAGCGTGAGGTGGAATATATGGCCCAAGACCCTATCTGGCAATTTATCGGGGCAAGTTGTCTAAGACAAAACATTCGGGAATCTAGATATTTCACATCCGAGCACCGGATTGAAAAAGAGCCTCGAAGTCTCATTTGTCATTCATCGCCCACCTACGGAACTAAAAAGAAAAAAGCAAATGTGTCAACGTTTCGCACCTAAACTAAAATAGGCAATTCGACGGTGGGTCATGTGAAGCGTCGAATCTTAAGCTTCATCCTTCCGGTCTCTAAAGTTATCGGCATGTGTTCGTGTTCCTCTAGTGGACCATGGCTCACGATAGGGTTTCCTGCGAGACATAGAGAGCAACCACATTAAACCTGTGTGTTAGTGTCTCCAATTAGCCTGTTAAACTGCCTCATGACAACCCGCGATCCACATCTCCGCATGGGCTTTGCTCTTTAGGCTGTCCGCGGATTTGATGAAACCTATTCAGGAAGGTGGCACGGAATCGGCATAAGCGCGGCGAAAGAATTGGCCGAAAGAAAAACACGGCCTCGAACTAGTACACAGCTGCTCCCTGTGGACGATCCTGGGGAGTCGGAAAACCCGCACAGATGTGTATGCTCTTATCTCGGAGTGGGTCATACCAGATAGTCGACGCGTAGTCGATGACCGGTGCGACATATACGTCGTAGAGCTGTCATATTTGCTTTAGAGATGTCGCAGTCCCTAAGCGCGATATTGGCCTTGGTGGCCCGGTTGACGGCTTGTTGTACATATTCCTTCCCCTGTAGCGTATAGTCGAAAACCACTCCTAAGAGTTTTGCGGTCGTGGAAGGTTTGATGGTATTACCGTTTATGACGAGCTGGCCCTGGCTGTGTTCCGTCCTCTTGCGGGTGATGTGAATAAGTTCGGTCTTCTCCGCAGCAAAGCAGGTCCCAGTTCTCTAAGCTCAGGCTTCGATCCGGGGTATGTCCTCGGAGTGGATTTTGGCCAAATTCTCCTCGGCGCTTCAGCCGACTCGCCAGTAGTCGTCGATGAAAGGTTGCTTGTTGGACAAAATGCCTGCAAAACGCAACGGGCGGGACATGGAGTAATTCGTGTGCCGTTGCTTCCGATGACTTGAGGTTCTATTTAGAGATTTCTGTTACGATAAATGTATCTGCGACGCTGAAAGCCATTCCTGTTTGATTCATCCATTCTGGGAGCTTGAGGTTGAAATTAGGAATTACACAAATGATGAGTCATCAGAAGTAAAGCACGAAGACATTATTTTCCTTGCCCTTTAGTTAGTTATACAGTCATACCATTATTGCCTGACTCTATGGACTAGAGCTAGTGTTCGCTTAGTCCATACTCCCGATTCAAGACTTCTCCACAAGTCACACCCGTCACGTAGGCTGTAGTTTGCGTATGATTGTTTGTGAGAACTGGGACCACGCTCATGTCGGCCACACGAAGATTGTCAATGCCAATTACACAGAAACGGTTGTCAATCGCCGTATCTGGGTCGTCAGGTTTGCCCATTTTAACAGTCCCTGTCATATGCCACGGAGAGGAGAGATTACTCTTCCAAAATTCGAGAATATCCTCGTCCGAGTCAGACTGTGCGGCAAACACTGTAGATAATGTATCTTTAGCGAAAGATGGTGTCTTGATCAATTCCAGAGCATGCCGATATATTTCGATACAAGCCCGACGATCATACGGGTGCTCGAGGAACTTCGGATCGAACAGGAGGGGAACGTCTGGATCAGGTGACTGCAAGCGAACCTCGCCACGGCACTGCCCATTCATCAAAAAGAGGCCCATGCAGATGTAGCTGAAGTCTTGGAACATTTGTGGTTTGATAAAATGAATGGGAAAATGGGTGACAATCTCATAATGGGGCACTGTGTCACGGTTCAAGAAGTCCTGCACCGAGTCTGGCAACTCTTTAAACTCATCCGAGGAAGTAATCCGGTCAGACTTAAACCACCCACAGCCAACCTGACAGAAATGCTGGGTCCAGAGACCAGTGCAGCTTTCCTCCCATTCCCTCAATGCTGCAGCCATCGCGGCTTCGTCACGGAAAAACGTATTGCGGTCATTCGTATATGGTTGGCGCATAACAACCAGAGGAACAGAGATATGGTCCTTGAGTCCTTTCCCAACGGCGGCCAGGTCAATTACTACTGGAATATTAAAGCGTTGTAGCTCCTGAGCCGGTCCAATTCCCGAGTGCATCAAGATTTTAGGAGTCTCAAGTGCCCCTGCAGACAGGATCACTTCCATCGTAGCAAAGTCTGCAAGAAATGTTAGTAACTTGCTAGCGAATATCTCTCCTCAAGGCCTACACTGTTTTCCGCACGTTTCCACACCTAACGCTTTATTCCCTCGTAATATAATCCGTGACACTGGGCTGTCAGTCATGATCACCAAGTTATCAGGATTGTCAACAAGTAAGTCGGCTGCTGTTGTTCTTCGACCGTGGGATGCGGAATTAATGCCTAGGGCTATTCCAAGTGGATTTCCGGAGTTATGAACTGGGTTTCGTGCTTGACCTATTTCTTCGAAAGAGCCCAGTACCGGTTCCAAATCCCTTTCCCAGTGCGTGGCAAAGCCGAGACGTAAAGCGCCTTCCGTCCCATGATCAAGAGCATCAACTTTCGCATGTTTCTGGTGCGTGGAGTTATTAATAGCGTCATCAAAAGATTCCAGGTTCCTGAAACGTCTTTGCATGTTCTCCCATCGGAACGTGTCGCTGTGGACTTCTGAAGCCCATTGGTCATAATCGTCTCTAGCTCCAACGGCGTAGAGACTAAAATTGATAGCGCTGCCGCCTCCCAGGCCCTTCCCATGCGAATAGTCGATCTGGCGATCATTGCATTGACTTTGCGGTACTGTACAGCCTCCCGAATTCATATTTTTCTCCATAAATGTCGTCCATCGCTTCCCATCAACGCGTAAGGCGTTATCGTCGTTGCGTCCACCAGCTTCCAACAGAAGCACATTTGGCCTTTTAGCCGATTCGGCCAGCGATACAGCGAGAGCACACCCAGCTGGGCCAGCTATAGGATGATTTTAAATAATTGGCATTGAGATGAGGAAAGAATGAATGTATACTAACCTCCGATAATGACGAAATCATAAGTCAACAACATCAGGAAATAGGAAGATTATTAATACGATAATTTGTTCGGATTTTGGTAGTTATAGAAGAGGCTATAGTTTCAAATAGATTGGAAAGCCTTTAAATACTATACGTGAAGAAAATTATATACCGAGAGCATTGCAATACAAGAGTCAGTGACGACGAGCCTCACTCGAATAGACTTGGCCTGGACTTATTTAATGATGTCAAGAGTTCCCAAGACTTCCTAGCGCTATATATCCTCCCGCGCGAGCGGGATGCGGAGTAAAAGCGGACTCTGGCGCCGTTTTACTTCTATATGCGTCTTAGCATATCCTAATTAGGAAATTGATGCAAAGATAGGTGGGTCGTGGGTGACCCATGGCTGGGTTCTGATATCCTATTGGTATGTGGGTATTGGTGATAGCAAGGTCTATCTAAGCGACCGCGCTCACTTATACATATGACCCACTCACGTACCAGTTACGTTAGGCTGCTATACAATATGCGGACAATATGCGGAGAATGTGCGGATAACGTGCGGATAACGTGCGGATAACGTGCGGATGACGTGCATATTTGGATGTTCCATTCCTCGTCCTCGTGACCCGAGACGTGCCCGAAAGGCACCGGGAGATTCTCAGTGACGACGGGTCTATAGTTGTCCCCGTGGAGAGCCTTGTGAGAGACTGGATTCAACCCAAATGGGACCGGTGGAAGGATGTGCTTGCCAGGTTGAACCTGTGGCAGCTCACAGACTACGACAAAATTATGTCACTACGCGCCGACTCGGTCATTCTCCATCCAATCCACGACATCTTCTCACTTCCTGCCAACGACCCTGTGCCCAACTCTTACATGATAGCCGGTATTCACGATCCATGAGTGGAAATGGCTTTACCACCCGTGCCCGGCATGCCGGGCAAAGACTTCTACGAACGGAACCACTACATGAATGCGGGATTCTTCGTCTTGCACCCCTCAAACGATGTGTTCGATTACTACTCCGCTCTTCTCGATACGCCAGATGCATTCGACTCGGCTTACCCCGAGCAGAATCTGCTCAACTGCGCCCACAGGACGGATGGCCCGATGCCGTGGTAGGACCTCGCCTCTTGGTGGAATCTAAAGGGCGCATCTCAGTCCGATATGAAAAGGGTCTGAAGTCCATCCATCATAAATGGTGGCGCCCCATCCCGGACAAATTTGTCGGGGATCGCGTCGCTGATGCATTGGAGGAAATGGAGAGCTATTTCCGGGGAACGAAAGGGCGATCTGTCTAGATTCCCCGGTCCTGTGCAAATATTGACCGGCGTTATGATACACTAAATTAATGGGATGTCGATAAGTCGAATCAATGATGATTATGAACGCTACGAAGGCGGACCAGGGTATGAACGAACGCCTATCATAGAGCTGGAAAATACCCACGATTCTGGCTCATCCCTCCTCCTGGCTTGAGCCCCACGGCTTTAATCTCTGGAGCCTTCACAATAAATCCCCAAAGTTCTTCCACCACATTTATTCGTCCTTGTTGTTGAGAGTCCCATTCAGAGATACGACACGGGTACCTCTCTTTTCAGCTCTAACAGGATTCGTCTGAACCATTTCGATCAGAATGGTGCGCTCTAGGACTGTTCTCTACAATTAATCGGAATTGATCTCAAACGCCCCAGCCGAAGGGTTTGACAAAGCCCAGGAAATGCCGTCACTCATAACCTGATCCCAGTATTTGCTCGCCGCCGGTAGCTTGTCGCCAAACCGTCGGAATGCGTGCGGTACACCACGGAAAACGTGAACATTAGTCGGGACACTAAGTAGCCGGGTATTAGTGATGGCACTTCCATCGGCAGAGGCAAACATACCCATTCTCATTGAGAAGCTTGGCATAGAAAATACCCTCGTCGCGGAGCGGATCCATGCCCGCAATGCCAAAGGTTGTAGGAGGAAGCGCCTTGACTTCCTCGGCGGAAGCATTTCCAGGATTCATCCGACGGTCGTTCTCTGCACCCTCAACGCCGAGCACGCCGAGCAAACTCATAAACAAATTTATCCGATCAACGGGCAGGATGGGCGCCTGGGAACATTGCTTGTAACTGGATAACTCGGGGCTCTTCAGCAGGTCCAGTCGCGGGGCATAGTAATGACTCTGCACCAGGCAAGGGATCATGAGGACCTGTCCTCGAATCTTGGGACAAGCTGCGAGACGCTTATCATCGCCGCGGAGCTGAGCAAGAGCTAGTGACGCAGTCAATTGGCCGCCCGCCGAAATACCGCCCACGACGACTTGGTCGCTGAGGCCGCCGATCTCGGCGATGTGTTCGTGGACCCAGACGAAGGCGTCTTCAACGTCGTTCCATGCGGTTGGGTAGCGGTATTCGGGAGTGTGGCGGTAGTTTACATTAAACACGACAACCGGTTGGCCTTTCTGTACCCGCGAGTCGACGATGCGAGAGCAGATGCCGTCTTCGGATGAGAGGGTTCCAAAGAGATAACCGCCGCCGTGGAGATGAATGTACACGGGGAGTCGCTCGGAGGGATCGACGCCTGCGGGGCGATAGGTGCGTGCTTCGAGCTTGAAGCCATCACGGGCAGTGACGGTATAATCTCTGAATTGAACCTTTTCACTGAGACCTGTTTCGATCAGGAGTTAGTTTGGTGAGAGAATCACATCGACTAATGTCAGCACTGACCTTTGCTTATGCCCTGAGCTGCGATGTCCTCACGGCCCTTATTGACAATCTGCTTCAGCTCCTCAACCGAGACATCCGGGAGCTTGGGCAGGCTCGGCTCAAGGGCAATCCACTCGGCGCTGGGCGTAGCATACTCAGTATAGTCGGCCATTCTCTATATGTACAGCAGTGGTTTCATGATTGTTGCGGGTGATCAGGGGTTATACAGCTCGAGCGATCCCCCTCATGTGTGCGGCCTCGGCTCGGCTTGAGCGCCTCGGTACCCCGCGCATCAAACGGTGTTCATTGCGAATGAGTTTGTTCGCAGTGAACTGCGAAGAATGAAAGGGGAAGTACCGATATCATGTAGCTTTACCTGCAACCCCTGTCCTGGTTGAAATCCAGTCAATAACCATGGATCCCGACATCCCGACCGAACCACCTTCCCGTTCCTTGAAGGGCAAGGTTGCCATTGTGACAGGCGCAGGCTGCCTTGGTGATGGAATCGGCAATGGCCGTGCAATCTCAATCCTGCTGGCTGACGATGGGTGCGATGTGCTCTGCGTCGACCTCAATCTGGAATGGGCAAACAGGACCGTCGACATGATCGGATCAAAACCTGGACGTGGCAGAGCACTCCCATTCCAGGCAGACGTCACGTCAGAGACAGACTGCAAGGCCGCAGTGCAATTCGCCATTGAGAAGTTTGACAGACTTGATATTTTGGTCAACAATGTCGGGATAGGAGGCGCGCCTGGAACAGCAGTCGATGTGGATATGGTAGAGTGGACGAAGAGCATGGAAATCAATGTCGCCAGTATGGTTCAAATGAGCAAATATGCCATACCGGAGATGACGACGAATGAAGGGGAGGTCAAAGGCAGTATCGTCAACATGGGCAGCGTTGCTGGACTGAAAGGTGGCACGCCCCATCTGCTATATCCGACTGCCAAGGGTGCTGTCGTCAACCTGACACGGGCGATGGCGGCTCATCATGCTGCAGATGGAATCCGAGTAAACTGTGTTTGTCCAGGCGTACGTGATTCTTCGATACCTTGGGCGATCTGCTATTAACAATATGGAATCTAGATGCTTTACACGCCGATGATGTATGGAAAGGGCATGAGCGAGGAGGCTAGAGAGGCTCGACGAAAGCGAAGCCTGCTAGGGACTGAAGGCAATGGATGGGACTGTGCTGGTGCAGTGGTTTTTCTTGCCGGCCCTCACGCTCGATGGATGACTGGAGTCATTCTTCCAGTAGATGCAGGGACGACGGCAGCAGTGGGCATCGGAATGACCAAGAGTGCAAGTGTCAATGGGTAGACTGATAAATGAATAGAAATTATTGTGCTTGAGCGTCCAATTCTACGCCTAGCTTCTCAACTAGGCGACTCCGCCATATTCCCAAGAATAATGATGTGAGAGACTTGAAGACGGGAACATGGCTACCATCCCGTACTCAGCCTACCATGAAGTTCTGATGCATTGATGCTGAATTTCTATATCTGGATTTTAGATCATTTAAAGTCTCCAAAGAAGGTCCAGGACATCCATCTTGCGCCGCGACACCGGTGATTTTGATATCTATCATCATCGGAGTTAAGCTTCGATGTCCGGAACAGGCTGACAGCGGGGATCCGTTGTCTCGGTCATGGAGAATCGTGGCAGCCTTGGCATTAAAATGGAGTCACTGTAGATGGCCGTAAGCAACTCGCATTTGAATTTAGCCCGTTTGTTTGTCGCCACAGCCTTGGAAAGATCGAGGTTCAAGATATGCCCCCGCCGTGAGATTGGTTACCTTGAGTGATTAAGGTGGAAGGGAATCTATCTCTAGGCATCAACCAGATTCCCTTCCTCGTAGGGATCATAATCAGGCCCGCCTCACGAGTATAGCAAGTTGAAGTGATATAGCGAACACATCCTGGATCATGGCAATCATGATTGAAGCCCTCATCATAGACATCTATAGTAATTATTGATTCTGTAGACCGGAGCCAATTGAGTAGATGAAGATTGTACTCAGAAGCCTGGAGCCGTTGCTAGTTCGCAAGGGCAGTGCTTTAATACATATTCATTAGTCTGGGTTCATCAGGAGTCAAAAAAAGTCTTTTTCCCATTAGACTTCAAATTCCACGGTGCTTCGAGTTGAGAACATCTGCCGGGTGGACCACTGACTTGTGGCTCTCTATCTTGGTATGTCGGACATAACAGGATCCCTTGGCAATGCTGACACCAAGTGGAGAATGCCGCCCACAGGCGTCCATGGGCACTCCGTCCAGTTGTATAATAATAATTCGTTCCAACGATCTGACATGGGTCTTGGCTAAAGCAGGCAGCAGAATTTGATGTAACTAGATCTCCGAGAATTGTGGCCTTAGGCGAGATATCTAATGCACGGGCTACCCTTTCCCTGTTCTCTGCTTTCATCTTTCTTTCTCTCTTCAGTTTGCTTCGCCCTCTCGGACGCGTAATCTTTACAAAGTATTGGCTCTCTAATCCTTGGCGCGGTTGCTTGGGTGTATTTCTACTATTATTTCCGGGTGGCTTAGATGTAGCCACTGCAATCCAGCGACCCATGTCATTAATCGCTGTAATCATATCAGTTAGAGAGTACAGAGAATGAATCCTAGGAAAAGCTTGGCAGAGTCGGTGTATCCATCACTTTGGAGTATATAAGCCAGAAAGACTGTCTGTCTTTATTCTCTGTACTATCGCACATGATGAAACCGATCTTTTTGGAGGATTCCGGGTTATTTCTGCTTGCGAAATGGATAACCTTGATCGTATATCTTGCGGTAGCATCGGCGACCAAGTGTAAGTGCTAATAACTTTTTGGTATACGGTCCCTATTGACTGAAGTCCTGCACTATTAGTCGACCTGAACGAATTCGATTTCCAGGACCCGAGCGCTTCCTTCTTCCGAGGTGATAATCTACAATCGACGAGCCTGGACATTACTATGAGTATTGGACAAACAGACCAGAGATTGAGATTCATCCTTGAAGAGAACACCGATGCACTACGGCACACTTCCGTCCAATACCTGAACATTCATGGACTGTCACGAGAGGCATACCAGTCACCCAACTCCTATCCTCTCCTGGCAAAAGGATCGGTGACTATTCAGAATTCATTGGATGAAAGTTGGGCGGATGTCGGCTGGGCACGTATTGCTGTAATTGAGCAGGGAGAAAGCCCGCTTTTCGATGGAATCTTCACGATCGATTCCACCACATATGAGATCCAGCTCGAAAGAAATGATCAACAGCCTACGAAGATGGTGGCACACCGAACTGAGCAACCCGCCGCATTGGACGGTCAATCATCGCCATTCTCAACCTGTGCTTCCCAGCCGAATAATTCGACAAACAGCAAACGGCAGGAATGGAATGCCTGGGGAGACTACGACTTGGTAGAAAACATCGGGAATACGGATGGATGTCCGAGCTCAAGGCAAATTGCCTACATTGGGGTAGCAACAGATTGCGCTTACACTGCCAGTTTCAACTCAACGGATGATGCGCATCGTCATATCTTAAACGTGATCAACACGGCCTCTGTGGTTTTCGAGAACAGCTTCAATATCTCTATCGGAGTTCAGAATATTACCATTAGCGACGCTGAATGCCCGGAAAGTATCTCAGGTACAGCGGACTGGAACGCAGCTTGTTCTGAAGGAGACCTCAACTGGCGTCTTGAAAGATTTTCTTCCTGGAGGAGTTCGATCGACGATAACAATGCTTATTGGACACTGTTCAGCGGATGCCCGGCATCCTCAGGTGAAGTCGGCGTGTCTTGGATTGGGGCATTATGCAATTCCGGATCTGTATACAGTTCCTCAGCAGGGACCAACGTGGTTGCTCGAACGCAGTTAGACTGGCGGGTTTTTGCGTGAGTGATGAGACCAATCTGGGTGAAGTTTTCAACTTTCCTGCTAACTCACAACACAGTCATGAGTCTGCGCATACTTTTGGTGCGGTGCACGATTGTACATCGGCGACGTGTGGATCGCAGTCATCGCAGTGTTGTCCTTTGTCTTCGAATACTTGTGACGCTGAAGGGCAATACATCATGGACCCAACTTCGACGTCTGGCGTGACAAGATTTTCTCCCTGTACGATAGGGACGGTCTGCTCACGCATGGGCTCCGGGCTGGTCAACTCGCGCTGTCTGGTAGATGCCGGCTCGACGAATGGCACTGGCAACGAAGGCCGGTGTGGAAACGGTATCCTTGAGACTGGCGAAGCGTGCGACTGCGGAAATGGTGCTTGTAACGACCAGGATACGGCTTGCTGTGATTCGTTGACATGCCAGTGGAGAGAAGGCGATCAATGTGACCGCTCTACAATCGAGCAAGGAAGTGGTGACAATGGCGAGTCTGAAGACCATTATTCCTGGGTACAAGACCACTTAAGATGGATTATTGGAATCGCCGCAGGCATTGGGGGAGCACTCGTCTTGCTCCTGTTTGGATGTATATTTATCGGTTGCCGAAAGAGGCAAAACACGTCCCTTGGAAAAGCCGGGGAGACACCAAAGGCCGTACAATTGCCTCCATCTCGAGAGGGCGATGGGAGATGATCATTCTTTCTCTATATTCTCCATGGCCACGAACCTTCTTTTCAATATTATTTTGCTTCTTTTTCTCACAAATCGCACAGGAATAAGTCCAGTCTTATCTACTATTGGACTTGCTCTTTTTCTGTATCCGCCTGTTAGGTGCGCTTCGTCAGTGCGCCATCGGGCTCGTTAGCCATCTTGATTTTCACCAGGTGGCATTTCTAGGTCTAGAAAAGTTCTTGAGTCATAAAGAGTCGTAGTGAGTCAATCCCAAGTTTCCACTCCGCGTTAAGGGCAATTTGGGGGCTGTGCGGTGACGCGCTAAGCGGTCATGCAAAACCAATTTCAAGCCGGGCTTCTGTTCGAGGAATGAGATTCAAAGATTCAAGCACCACATTTCGTGATCTGAAACTATCATGGCTCATCAAGCTCACAATATCCCCTGGATGCTCCTGGCTTCAAACTTGCCAAGGATTCCTGGGTCTTGTGGTCACTGTGATGGCTACGACCTCCATCCCCGCTTCAAACCTAACCAGGGTAAAGAGTTGACCCATTTTGCAAAAGCATTTGCGAAGAACGTCGAAGAGCATTCAATATGTGAACGCAGAAAGTACCCCGACAAATATGACGCTCCGGGTTCCTCTGAGGTGATCGTCGATGGAAACACCGCTGCAAAGATCCACCCCACCGTTCGTCGATGGCTGAGAACTTGTAAGGAAGAGCAGCCACGGTTGGACTATGGCTGCCGAGGAGTTATTTGCCAGTTCGGAAAAGACTCAAATTGTCACTGTCCTTTGCTCCCTCACGAAGAGAGAATCGCGTCAGCGTTTTGCAGGCAATACCGATACACGGAGTGCTATCGTTTTCATCAAATCCAGAGCGCAGGCTATTTCAACATGGAACTGGTCAAAACCTTGATCGTGTACGGCGAGATGGACCCGCTCCTCCGTGTGTGCGCTCATCCGGACATGGCTATTGATTCCTGGTGGCACATTGACGAGTGCGGTTGTGGTGTAAGTGACAAAATTCTCGTCGACATTATCTTTCTTTCTTTCATTTAGTGCAGACATTTTTCCTCAGTTCCGGTTCTGACTTATTTAGTGTTACAATCTTGGATGGGATCAAATCCACAAGAAAGCATTGATGGCTTACATTTGTTTGAATACGATATACTGTTTCCCAGAGCCATGGGACAGCGCCTCTGGAAGAACTGAACACAACGACTATCGAAATACCAGATCATACCGGGTCATGATAACGGGGTCGACGCAACCGGGTGACACTTCACATGTGGTGGCTTATCCGCACCGCCATTTCTTTGGGATTAAAGACCCCGGGCCTAAGTCCACTTATGCTCCATCCCGGGCATGGAAACTTCAATGGGGCCAATACACCGACAAATTTGGTAATTTCTCGGTTGAGAATATTTATGGAAAGGTTCCGTTCGGGGATTTTCTCGCCATGCAGGACCTGGCCGGATATGAACCAGCTCGCTCGGATACCGAGCAAGTGCGATCCATTCTTTGCTCTAAAGGGCTCCCCGTCGAGCTTGTCCTCGATATCATGGACTTTGCGGACTATAAATCGACGCCGAGACTGAATATAGCACACGATCCACTTCACCCCTCCAACGCAAAGGCGCTAGCTAAGTATCTTAAATACTGCTGGCAGCTATTGGTCCGCTGTGATATGATGGCCAAGGAGCTGGGCATGGAAATTGATTGGGAAGAGATGGTTACCGAATGCGTGCGCAACCTCTGGGAAGCCAGAGAATTGAATCACAAGAGGTTGACCAATTGGTGTAGTGACCGTGAGCGTTGTGTATTTGCATAAGATGAATGAAATAATTCCAATCCTAGGTCTTTCCGCTCTGAATATACATCAGAAGCAGTAGTCGCAACTCCATAAGCTCTAATCATTCGTTAAAGGTATTAATATAAGCATATGCCTGATTCAATCTGTGAAATTTCAATCTAATGAGAGAAAAAAGAGGATCCCCTTTGCTATGTGTGTATCCATACTATGTCTCTTAATTCTCTCGCTTCGACCCCAACTCCATCAATGAAATGATGCTGTCAGCATTGTTAAAAACCCGCTTCACAGCAGCCGCAGAGCCATATTTCATCGATCTCCCTTCCATCATTCAACGTCTCCTCCCTGAAACATGCCTGTTTTTGCATCCATCCTCTCTGCCGCACTTGCTGTAATTATCTCAGGCATCAGCGCCCAGTCCGTGTATTGTCAGATCGAGGAACAGGCTTACTCGGATGCTTCCTCTAGGGAGCTAGGGAAACTGAGCCCACCATACTCCGTGTGCGAACCTTTCCATTTCAGCATCCGTGAGGATAAAATCGGTCTCGTTTCCCTGCTTGGGGCGAAGGTATACGTCCTCGAAATCGATCTTGAGGGATCCGCTAATTCGGGGACATTTTGGAGCTGGGTGTCGGACAATTTCCATCTTCTGGGTGGGCAAAGGATTTGCTCCAGGTGCTGGAGGATCCCATTTCTCGATGGTGATCTTGCCCCGACGGTGGACTGTGATTGAGAGGACCACATTGACATCGCCGTTCCCCTGGGCGTGCCACCATTGCATGTCATGTTCAAGCTGACGTCTGGTTTCCGAAAATGCGACTTCGCCGACGAGAGTTGGCCACTTTTCCCCCCTACCAGCTGGGGTTTGGTCAGGTTGGAATGTGAAGTCGCCTTTCTTTGATTGCGGCTGACTTCCAACTGCACCCCGGTAATTTCCGGTTGACTTGTTGACAAGAATGTCTTGCTGTTGGTAACCCCACGTCTGGATCAATCCACTGAAAGTGCTGGCAGCACTTGAGTGGGCAAAGGACTCCATTCTGAATAAAAGAGTGTGAGACGCGAAGTTGTAAGACACGCAGGAATGGATAAGTAGATTTTCTTGGGAATTTGCAAGCTCAAGGAAGGAACGCTCATCTACATTGAGGAATAATATATAGAGGTCCCTTCCCCCATCGTAGTGGTCTTGCTCCTCTTGTATAACATTGAGACATTGCTCTTTTCCTTGGTACTGGTATCTTGGCGTTGAAGCAGGAAGATAGTCTTCAGACATATTTTAAGTGTGAATGTGAGTTAGGACGTGGTTGATGGGCGTGGTAGATAAATACCTAGGTCCGCTCAGACTACGTCAATATTACATGTTTTTGGTTTATTAAGTGAAAAATTAAACAATTTAATCTACTAGCTAGCCTATAAATATAAGATGCAAAAGTGATATTAAAAGTGATATTAAAAGTGATATTAAAAGTGATATTAAAAGTGATATTAAAAGTGATATTAAAAGTGATATTAAAAGTGATATTAAAAGTGATATTAAAAGTGATATTAAAAGTGATATTAAAAGTG